>OZ057403.1:12428734-12556629 GCA_964056735.1 Allodiplogaster pararmata
AGAGAAAACGAGAGAGAAAAAAAAGAGAGAAAAATAGACAAAGAGAGAGAAAGAGAGAGAGAGAGAAAGAGGGAGAAAGAGAGAGAGAGAAAGAGAGAGAGAGAAAAAAGTAAAGAGAGAGAGAGAGAGAGAGAGAGAGAGAAAGAGTATTACCTGTCGGGAAGTCATCTCGTTTAAATCTATCGCGACCAGCACTCCTCCCTTGAGATGGAAATACGCCTGAAGTTCGACGTTCTGTTAAAAGATGAGATGGCGTGAGAATTGATCGTTCGATTGAATGATCTTCGTGATTGTCCAATTCTCAACTTCGATGTTTTGCATGTCCAAAACGCTTCCATGAAGTTTTTTTCTATACATTTAAAATTGTATTTAAATTCAGAACTCAAACTTTAAAGGAACCTCTTCCCCCAAAACGACTGGTAATCTGAAAGCGCAGCAAGCTGGACGACGAAGTTCTTCGAAAAGCGCCGATGGGACCTCGACGCGACTCAATTCTAGCTCTTTAGTTGTCACATTCCAGGCCCCAACTGTGTACTCGTTGGGTCGTCTTCTGTTTATTTCCTTAAGAGCGAACATCAGCCTGTAAAACATATCAGCTTAGTAACTCATGGAGATTCGCGCTGGGAATGAACAACTCTTTCAGTTCACTCTATTCCCCAAAAACTAACCTTCCTCCATGATGACCGATGAATTTGTGATCACTCAGCAAGTGGCTTTCAATGGTTCCCACTCTCTTCAGTTCCGCTTCGTCTGAAGAAAACTTTATTGGTACTGGAGAAAGAAAATAACACTTTTGCTAAAATCATATAACAGCGGCCAACACACCTTTACCGACGGGGACTTCGTAGACGGAAAGCTTCAATTCCGTTTGAGTCAGCCAAAGTATTTTCTGCAGAAAAAAACATAATTAGAACTCATAGACGCATTTGTGGATCGGAAATCGCTGTTACATGGTCATCAAGTGTTATGGTGTCGTTACTATAGTTTTCGAGATACTCTAGACACAAGCTCTAGTTTTTTCAACGCATAGGAGAATCTTCATTCACTCTATCGGAAACTGTAAACAAGTTGTGAATCTGTACGTTCCTTTTTCACTGTGCTGCACTCAGCTCTCAAATGCAACCCCTAATTTTGAAAACAAATTGTCGAGGAGTGATTTTTTTGAGAAATTTTAAGTGACCTTTGGAATGGAGACAAAGTACGAATCGGCGTATCCGATGCAACCCACTTGCGAGGTGCGCTGCTTCTTACTAAGAAGGCTTTTGAAGGTAGCGTCGGAGAACTGACACTCCCACCAGAAGAGAGTACGTTCGTCCGTGGTCAACGTGGTGAATTTACGTGGTAAAAGAACTACCAGGATTCTGAAAATCGAGAAAAAATTTTATGGAAAAAATACAGCCACCAGCAAATATTGTGAAGAGTCACAGGAAAAAAATAACAAAACGCTAAAACTTACGAATGGCCTGCTTTCCTTAACTCCAATTCAAAAAACGAGTCTGTTTCCAAGCGCACGATGACAGTTGGCACACTGCTTGTAGTGGCCTTCCAGAGGAACGAGCCGGCCCAGTCGTTGCCAAAGCCCAGCATAATTCTACCCACTGTCATCTGAACAATAAAAAAAAACTGTCTGGCTTCTGACAAAATGGAATATTAGAAACTCAGCCACCCTAATCTTTTTCATGATTTGAAACGAATTAAACTTTCTTGTTAATGTTAGTTAATTTATAAAATAAAAAGTCAGAGAAATTAATCAAAACCATCTGTGCCATTTGGAATTTATAGAAGTTTTTGCTAACCTTTAAAAAGTAGTGTGGGGGCAGTACAACGGTTTCCTTGATCCTTAACTTCATCGTAGTCTCAATCTTTTCAGCCATGGAGTGTGTTGAAACTAAATTTTTCATTAATCGCTTTATATTCGAGACAGAATTCATTTATTATAACAAATCCATCACGTACATTTCCACTCATCAAGAATGAGAAGGAAAGTTTAAAAAAATAGTACATAAACTTGACGTTTTGACACAGAAGAATTACAGCAAAAAGGCATGCGATGAATAGCTAAATAAGATCATCGACAGGTTAAAACAAGTCGATGTCGATGAAAGAGCTTAGAAACATTAAAATACATTAAAATCAGATTCTGCCGTAAGCAAACAGAATGCGAAAAAAATCTTCTTTTTTTAAAGATGAACAGGAAGAAGAAAAAGTTGAACTTATACTATAAAATCATAGCGCGATGAAACGCATGCTCAGCAAAGTTGGAGTTGAGATAGCATAAGAGATGCAAAAAAATTGGTACAGTGTTCAGACTACCCCCAAAAGGCCTCACTAGGGGGAAAACTGATTAGGTTGTCTCTTACTCTCTTATGATATGCAAAATATGTTCCTCTGAACGACTTTTCTCACGTTTTCTCGCGTCATTGACCCTTCTTATCAATCCAGATGGATAAGCCTCGGCTGTGGCATTGCTAGAGGGCTTGTAGTTAGTTACCTCCTCCTTGAAAAACCTGCCCCTACTGTTCAGGTGATCAACTATGACAGAAATTTAGAGAGAGAGAGAGAGAAAGAGAAAGATAGAGAGATAAAGAAAGAGAGAGAGAGAGAGAGAGAGAGAGAGAGAGAGAGAGAGAGAGAGCCGCCGTAGAAAAACTGAACAAGAAAGAACGATAAAAAAAAACGAGGGAGAGTGCTGGAGAGATGATTTTTTTAAAGAGAGAGAGGAAGGTAGAATTAGAATTAGAAAGAGTAAGAGAAAAAGATAAATATAATGTGAGAAAGATGATCCAAACCGAAAGACTCGGAATAAGAAACATTAACCTAAACATAAAATATTTAAATAAATGAAGAAAAGGAGAGAAGTGGCAAAATGAACGAATTAGAGCGTCAAAATACAATATATAAATTACAAATATTTCACTTAGAA
This sequence comes from Allodiplogaster pararmata, assembly GCA_964056735.1. Lineage (NCBI taxonomy): Eukaryota > Metazoa > Nematoda > Chromadorea > Rhabditida > Diplogasteridae > Allodiplogaster > Allodiplogaster pararmata. The sequence goes on from OZ057403.1 coordinate 12,431,658, forward strand.
TTGAGAAATTATATATAATGAGAAAGGGTAGTAAACAAGTGAGGTACATCAGACTGATCGTGAAACAAGAGCACAAGTACATGATTTTCAGTTAAAATAGTATATTTAATAAAAGATGGAAGAAAATTTGAAAACTTCTCGTTATTACTCCGTTCAATTGATTCCTAGCTTCACGTATCAGTTTTTTTAGTTTCTAAGAATCTTTTTTCTTCAAAGATCAAAAAACTGAGTAAGAGCCTTCAAGTACCGATATAGACAAGGGAATAACACATCAGGAAGATAAATGAAGTTTTTTTAACACGTGCATATTAGGCAGTGAAAATGAATCTATTGGAAAAAGCATAGGAATAATTTTTTTCAAAAATTCGACTGCAAGAAAAAATTAGGGATGTGAAACTCAGACAGAAGAAAAACAAATGTTGGAAGCACGAAATCAATCAGAATGTAGTCCTTTATCAAGTCCTGGAGAAAATATGGATTGGTTCGGATAAAGTGAGAGAAAATATGGATTGGTTCGGATAAAGTGAGAGAAAATATGGATTGGTTCGGATAAAGTGAGAGAAAATATGGATTGGTTCGGATAAAGTGAGAGAAAATATGGATTGGTTCGGATAAAGTGAGAGAAAATATGGATTGGTTCGGATAAAGTGAGAGAAAATATGGATTGGTTCGGATAAAGTGAGAGAAAATATGGATTGGTTCGGATAAAGTGAGAGAAAATATGGATTGGTTCGGATAAAGTGAGAGAAAATATGGATTGGTTCGGATAAAGTGAGAGAAAATATGGATTGGTTCGGATAAAGTGAGAGAAAATATGGATTGGTTCGGATAAAGTGAGAGAAAATATGGATTGGTTCGGATAAAGTGAGAGAAAATATGGATTGGTTCGGATAAAGTGAGAGAAAATATGGATTGGTTCGGATAAAGTGAGAGAAAATATGGATTGGTTCGGATAAAGTGAGAGAAAATATGGATTGGTTCGGATAAAGTGAGAGAAAATATGGATTGGTTCGGATAAAGTGAGAGAAAATATGGATTGGTTCGGATAAAGTGAGAGAAAATATGGATTGGTTCGGATAAAGTGAGAGAAAATATGGATTGGTTCGGATAAAGTGAGAGAAAATATGGATTGGTTCGGATAAAGTGAGAGAAAATATGGATTGGTTCGGATAAAGTGAGAGAAAATATGGATTGGTTCGGATAAAGTGAGAGAAAATATGGATTGGTTCGGATAAAGTGAGAGAAAATATGGATTGGTTCGGATAAAGTGAGAGAAAATATGGATTGGTTCGGATAAAGTGAGAGAAAATATGGATTGGTTCGGATAAAGTGAGAGAAAATATGGATTGGTTCGGATAAAGTGAGAGAAAATATGGATTGGTTCGGATAAAGTGAGAGAAAATATGGATTGGTTCGGATAAAGTGAGAGAAAATATGGATTGGTTCGGATAAAGTGAGAGAAAATATGGATTGGTTCGGATAAAGTGAGAGAAAATATGGATTGGTTCGGATAAAGTGAGAGAAAATATGGATTGGTTCGGATAAAGTGAGAGAAAATATGGATTGGTTCGGATAAAGTGAGAGAAAATATGGATTGGTTCGGATAAAGTGAGAGAAAATATGGATTGGTTCGGATAAAGTGAGAGAAAATATGGATTGGTTCGGATAAAGTGAGAGAAAATATGGATTGGTTCGGATAAAGTGAGAGAAAATATGGATTGGTTCGGATAAAGTGAGAGAAAATATGGATTGGTTCGGATAAAGTGAGAGAAAATATGGATTGGTTCGGATAAAGTGAGAGAAAATATGGATTGGTTCGGATAAAGTGAGAGAAAATATGGATTGGTTCGGATAAAGTGAGAGAAAATATGGATTGGTTCGGATAAAGTGAGAGAAAATATGGATTGGTTCGGATAAAGTGAGAGAAAATATGGATTGGTTCGGATAAAGTGAGAGAAAATATGGATTGGTTCGGATAAAGTGAGAGAAAATATGGATTGGTTCGGATAAAGTGAGAGAAAATATGGATTGGTTCGGATAAAGTGAGAGAAAATATGGATTGGTTCGGATAAAGTGAGAGAAAATATGGATTGGTTCGGATAAAGTGAGAGAAAATATGGCATAGTCTACAGATCTTCTCATAAAAAAGGGGGCCTTACAAGACAGAAAACTGATTCGAACGCTCATTTCTATTTCCTTATATTACAAGATGCTGAGTGACTCCTCTCATGGTTCCTCGAGTCTCTGACTATCTCCCTATCTCTTCTCTCTCGCTATTTCTTTCTTTTTCTCTATTCTATCAGAGGTTTAAATCAATTGGAAATGCCTGGGCCGACGAATCGTCAGAGGGATCTGAGATGTTTCTGTATCAGCCAATGACCTCATTCACTACAAATCATTTTTGGTAAGTAATTACGATCTCTTTTATTGACAATTATCTTACCATAAAAAAGCTGGTCAAGATTTATGATGTAAGAACTAAGAATGAGTACTCGACGAAGAAGAAAACACAATTCTTTTATGTAACTTACCATATCGTTCGAATAACTCATTACAACAAAGGAATAATAAAGAATTCATGTGAGAAAACCAAAGAAAAAATAAAAGAGTGAAAAGGAGAGAGAAGTCCAGCATGAGAAAACGAGAGAGAGAGAGCGAGAGAGAGAGAGAGAGAGAGAGAGAGAGAGAGAGAGAGAGAGAGAGAGAGAGAGAGAGAGAGAGAGAGAGAGAGAGAGATGGATATCAATGGAAAAAGAGAAACTAAGAGAAAGAGAGAGAGAGAGAGAGAAAGAATGAAAGAGGTACAAAGCAGAGATGCTTGGATTAATAAAGACTATTTTAAAGAGAAAATACTTGACTTTAAAAAAAAGAGATGTCGCAAATTGGACCAAATTTGGCTTCTAAATTTAATATAAAACATGCACGTAAGAAAACGTCAAATTACAGTAAAATTACAGTACATTCTGTCTTTTTTGCTTGATAAGGAACGGTCACTTGCTCTCGCGATCGCATTGCTGTTTTCAAATATAACTGTCTCACTTCATTATCTGCTGGGAACTGTTCCCGGACAGCAGGGCCGGGGAAGTTCTTACTTGTTGCGAGTCGATACTTGTGTTCTGCCATTCAAATTTACCACCAGCGGAACGCACTTGACAAGCTCAAGAACAAAAGGCAGGGAGTGAGTAGACTCATAAAATTCTATTAAGCAGTGAGAGATCGTGAGAGTTAGTGAGTGTCTTAGCTCTCTTCTCTGTCTTTCAATCCTAAGTCTTAGACCCTGTCTATACCATCATTGAGAATGGCGCCCAAGAAATCTCAGAAGACTCTTGAGAAATCTACACAAAAAGATGAAGAAACGAAAACAATGAGTGAATCCATCAGCGCACAGCTCAGAGGCACGTTGTCTGAAGAGGTCACCAAATGCGTCACTTCAACATTGCGAGACCTGTTCTCTGGTACACTTGAAGCCATAATTCAACCTTTAGTAGCCGAGAATATACTACTGAAGACAAAGGTGGCAAAGTTAGAAGAAAATATGATAGCTCTATTGGAGGAAACTAATTCTAAGACTCCAAAAGACTCACAGCCAATCAAAATTTTAGAGGAAAAGTTAGCTCAACTAGAAGAAATCTTATCTTTAAGTGACAGGTCAACTCCAAGAGTTCAAAAAACTTATGGAAGTGCTATTCACTCTTCTCCTAACAATCAAGTAGAACCAGCTGCTCGTTTGACGAACTTATCAAAAATCATGATTCCAGATAAGTCTTCTTCAAGATGCCCCCCTGAGCTCGATTGGGTAGAATTGTTCGAACGGACCAAGCGTTTGAGTGTGATACCCCAGACTGAAGAAAAAATGGAGAACGTAGTGATAGAAAGACTACCAGAAAATGAGAATGAGAAAGATGATCAAGAACTCATTGAGAAAGTGCTCGAGAAAGGTGGAATCAGATCTGACATGATCACTAGAGTTTGGAGACACGGTAACCGAAAAGAAAAGGGAAACAAGCCTCGTATTTTAAAGATAAAGGTCAAGAACCTCCATACCAAAAATTACTTGCTTCAAAACTTCCAGTCTTCTCTTCCAGAAATGAATAGTTTCAAGCCACGACCGTTCATCAGAAGAGACTTGTCCAGAGATGAGTTGGAATTGCAGGCTCAGATGAGACAAAAAGTAATTGAAATGAATGCTTTTCTTGGCTGCCACAGGTTCGCCTACCGAAATTTGTTCATTTTTCAAAGAAAGAACCCGCGTACAATCGAAGCAGGAAAAGCTCCACTTTTCTTACCAGCCTTCCCCCCTACTCCCATTTTGGGCTCACACTAGGATGAGGTGGTCCACTCTTTTCACATTACTTCAAATAAGAATGACAATATTAAAAGATCTCTTAATAGTGATAAGCTCTCAAATGACAATCTCAAATGTTTGTTCAGTAATATTAGAAGTATCAATAGTCTGAGGAAAGTTCATGAACTTTTCTCTTATTTAGATTCAGAAAAAGTTGACCTTGGGCTCTTTGTAGAAACATGGCTTAATGATAAGTTTCCCGACTCTCTTCTTTATCATCCTGACTATTCATTTCATCGTCAAGACCGCCGCAACAATAAGCGAGGTGGAGGTCTAATAGTTATTTATCGAAAAAGCCTTATGGTTACTCGCGTGACCATCGACCTTTCAGCTAACGATAACATTGAGCTACTTTGCGTAGACTTGAGTCATGAGAGTAGTTCTAAATACCGTGTTTTTCTGATATATAGACCTCCGAATATGGCTAATGAGGCGTTTGAAGCAACGCTGACTGCAATAAAAAGTCACATGCTACATCAAAACAATGTTATATTGGGAGACACAAATCTACCGAATATTGACTGGAAGGAGTTAGCTGTAACCCGCAGTTCTACAGAAGCTCTACTGGCAGACTTTGTTGCTACCCACTCACTGTCTCAAGCAATAACTTTCCCAACCAGAGTAGACATCAATGGGACAAGTTCTCTTCTGGATATATTACTCACAGATAAAGAAGATAACGTAGTAAAATTAGAGTCGTGGCCTCCTCTTTTAAATTCTGATCATATCTCAATAATGTTTGTTTTGAACACTTTAGGAATTCTTCAAAAGAGTCGCAACACTAATACGAACGATTCCGAAGTATATGTAGACTTTCGTAATGGTAACTTCGAGGATATGAATCTATACTTAGACAGCTTGCCTTGGGAACATATTCTCTCAACAATGGCAGATACTCAGGCTAAGTATGATTTCATCACACAAGCAATTCATGAAGCTATCCGCAATATCTGCCCAATCAAGAATCGCCGGAATCAGAAGAAAAATTGTCCGGAAATCCTTCGTAGGCTATTTATTCAGAAGAAAAAACTGTGGCAAACAAAGAACTTCAACCCATTATTTCGTTCAGAATACAAATCTGTTCAAAAGCTTATAAAAGCGACACAATCTGAACAGCTACGGAAGAATGAGATGAAGGCTCTTGAGTCTGCTGGTGGCATCCATCGCTGGGTAAAACTCACGTTGAAGCCATCGAACGGCCTTCCTCTAATGAAATACGGAGAAGACTACATTTCAGATAACAAAAAGAAAGCCCTTCTTTTTGCTAAAGAATTCTCCAGAAATTACTCCCAGGAATGCAGTGCAGAAATAATTTCTTCGAGCTTCTCTGATACCGCAACCGAACCGTGCATAGATTTGTCACCGCATATTATTTACTATGTTCTCAAGAACTTACCTAATAAGTTCACCAAGTTTTCAGAAGGCATCAATCAATTTCTTTTGAAGAAATGTGCCCTGGCTCTTGCTTTCCCACTTTCCCTACTATTCGAAGACTCTTTCAAGCGATGCTCAATTCCTATTCAATGGAAATCCGGAGAAGTCATCACAGTCTACAAACGTAAAGGTGATCGAGCGAATTTCAGCAATTATCGCCCTATCACTGTGACTTCCGCGGTCTGTCGAGTCTTCGAGAGCATTTTATCTAATAACGTCAGACTTAACCACAGAAACTTCTTCTCCAAGTCCCAATATGGTTTCATATCCAGAAGAAGTTGTGAGTTGCAACTTTTAAAATCTATCAGTGAGTGGGAAATATCTCTTCAGAAACATCAAGCATTAGATGTTGTATATTTTGATTTCGCGAGAGCCTTCGACAAGGTCTCACACTCAGAGTTGATCAAAAAGCTTCATTACATGGGACTTCATATTACTATAATAGACTGGATTACTTTATTTCTGCAAAACCGTTCATTTAAGGTTCGAATAGAAAATGTCTACTCTGATTCTTTCCCAGTACTCAGCGGGGTACCCCAAGGGACAGTTCTCGGGCCCCTCTTGTTCCTCTGCTTCATCAATGACATTGAGAGCTGTATTCCCTCAACTGTAAAGTTTTCCTTGTTTGCCGATGACCTCAAAATTTATAGTGAGGACTCTGATTCTCTTCAACTATGTACATATAAACAATATCTCAAATTGGTCACGTGAATTCAAACTTCCCTTAGCTGTCGAGAAAATCAACTGTCTCCGTCTTGGGAAATCTCAAAACGATTACTTCATTGATAGCTCGCTGATAAAAGTCGTTAATTTAGTCAGAGACTTAGGTATTTTTGTGGACTCTAAGCTCAAATTCAAGCAACACGTAGAAATAATACGTGCTAGGACTCTGTGTAGAATTTCACAAGTTTTCAAAGTGTTTAGATGTTTGGACTTGAACGGTTACAAAACCGTTTACACCACTTACATCAGACCACTACTTGAATATGGTACAATTATTTTCTCTCCGAAAGTCCACAGTAATAATTCGAAAAGGTTGGAATATCCTCAGAGACTTTTCACAAAAAAAGCTTATTCTCGTTGTGGAAGTATTAGGTTGAGCTATCCCCAACGTCTCGCTGAATTCAATTTAGATTCACTAATCATTCGACGACTCCGTTCTGATTTATTGGTAGTTTTTCGTCTACTTTCTGATAGAGCGGATTGTCAGACGTGCAAAAAAGAGCTGAAGTTAAGAACTGAAACCAATCTCCGCACTTCAGACCGAACCTCCAAATTAACTCTGATGAACTTTAAACGATACAATGATCCACATTCTTTCTTTTCTAGAGCAATTGCTTTATGGAATAAAGTTACAGATAATTTCAAAGAGATTCAAGATATCGAGGCATTCGGCAAGGCTCTAGAAGAAATCGACCTCTCGAATGTCATAGTTTTACCGAACTTTCTGTTGTCAACAGCAAGAGTGGACACCAACGAAAATTGACCGTCTTATTCCTCATTATTCCCCTTCCTATTTCATGATTCCATATAAGCGATGGCCTTACAAGCTATCCTATGGTAATAAAGAACTACACAAATTTGCATGAAATATGATTTTAAAAAACTGTCTAATTACTTTAACTGTCTAATTAACCTCCACGATGCGCGTCACTCAGTACTCAAAATTCATAACAGAAGAGGCATCACTTCACCTAGAACTGCTTCGAACACTTCTTTCTATTTCCTTATACATATAAGATGCCGGGAGAGTCCTGCCATGGTTTCTCGCGTCTATGACTAACTTCATCTCTCTCCTCTCTCTCTCTCTCTCTCTCTCTATCTCTCTCTCTCTCCCTCTCTCTCTCTCTCTCTCTCTCTCTCTCTCTCTCTCTCTCTCTCTCTCTCTCTCTCTCTCTCTCTCTCTCTCTCTCTTTCTATCTCTCTCTCTGTTCTGTCAGCGGTGCTATCAAATTAAAATGCCTCGGCCGACGAGTTGCCAGAGGGATCTGAGATGTTTCTGTATCAGCCAATGCCCTTATCCACTACAAATTATTTTTCTTGAAGAGTTACGGTAACTTTCATTGAGAATTCTGCTGCAATAAAAAAGCCAGTGAAGATTTATGGGGTGAGAACTAAGAATATTACTATAGAAAGAACAAAACATAACTTTCTCATGTAACTTCCCCTAGCGTTCGGATAATTCACTAGAATAAAGAAAATCAAAGTAGTTCTTTGAGAGAACCAACTAAAAATAGAAGAAAGAAATGAAAAGAGATAGAAATTTATCACGAGTAAAACAAGATAGGAAGAGATGAAAAGAGATAAACAAATAGTAAAAAAGAGAAAGAGTGAGACAGAAACAAAGCAGAGATGCTCGGAATGATGAAGACTGTTCCGAAAAGAGAATTATTGACTTTGAAAAAAGAGCAGATTAGGCCAATTGGATGAAATTTGCCGTCTTGATACAATAAAAAATTTCAAAAGGTAGGAAAACGTCAACATGCATTATTAAATTTCCGAAAAGATGAAGAAAAACTGGGGAAACTAATAGTACGAATAGTAACCACTCGGAAAAGAAGAGCGCAAGAATGAATTTCTAACTGAAAGATGATAGCTACAACCTAAAAAACAATCTAGGGCTTCATTGTCATCCGTTTTCCACTCTAGAGATCAGTCTAAAAAGTTAATAAGATCTAAGGTCCCATTTCCGTTAAGTACCGAGTACTATTGCACGAAAAAAAAGGTCTAGGAAAAGAAATGAAAACCAAGGGAGAGAGAGAGAGAGAGAGAGAGAGAGAGAGAGAGAGAGAGAGAGAGAGAGAGAGAGAGAGAGAGAGAGAGAGAGAGAGAGAGAGAGAGAGAGAGAGAGAGAGAGAGAGAGAGAGAGTAAGAAAGACAAAGAAGAAATGCTCACAATAATGAACACAATTCAAAAGAACTTCATATTTGATTTAATAAAAAAAGTGGAGATGTGACAAAATAGACGGAATTCAGTGTCAAAACATGAAATAGAACTTAAAAAGGTGGAAAAAACCCAAATACTACATGGAGTTAGGGAGAAGAAAGCAAAAGGGGAGAAAATCACTAAAACTTCACAGATCGGAAAAGAAGAGTACAATTGAAAATTTATAGTTGAAATACGACAAAAAAATAAAGCAAAAACATCAGGGCTTATTCTTTATCTCTCCGTTTTTACTTCACATTTTTATTTAAACGCTTTATCAAGATCAGCAAGCCACATCGGTAATATAACATCATCGACTAGGAGCCTACGTCGCTAAAGAAGACCAATTCGTCGAGGGCTTCGCCGGTGGAGCAGGATGTGAGCGTTAGAGCATTTTTGAGTAGGTTGAAGACTTCATAGGTTTTAGTATCAGCCAAGTTTATTGCATTTTCAGTTTCCGACGAACATAATCTAGGCAGAAGAAGTTATAATCAAGTAATGTTTACTGAAAAGAAAAATCCACGAGACCTCAAGTAGCTCCTCTTTGAAAACGACTTTGAAAAAAAATTAAACTTCAAGGAATTTAAACCTCATTCTCGAAACCAAAACTAAGAATGTTTTCATTTGTCAGGCTGCACCTGCCATCGTGGAGCTCCCGGCCCTCAAGGACCTCCCGGAAGAGATGGAGTGGACGGCATCGATGGTGACGTGGGCGCGATAGGACCAGCAGGACCACCAGCCACCCCAGGACCCGATCCTCAAAGCCTCTTTACAGACCAATGTCCTTGCGAAGCTCCTCAGGGCGAGCCCGGACCAAAGGGTGCGCCGGGTCCAGATGGTCCACCTGGACCTCCGGGTGGACCGGGAGATGACGGAAAACCTGGTCAGTCAATTTTTCGAGATACCGATTTATTCCTTTAAAAGTTTTTTCATTCGTTGTGAAGCACCTTTCGAATTTTTGCCAAGTTTCTTCGAGAAAAAAATAAAATTGCTTGTAAAAGTGATGTGTTTCAGGAGACCCAGGAGCCCGAGGAGTGCCTGGTCTTCCTGGCCAACCAGGTCAGCTAGGCCGTCCTGGTCCGCCTGGTGAGCCGGGAACCTATCGAACTGGAATCGGTCCTCCTGGAAGACTCGGAGCACCAGGCCGTCCTGGACCCCTGAACAAACGGGCCCATCAGGACCTCCTGGAGAAGATGGCAAGCCCGGACCTACCGGACCTCCTGGTCAGCCAGGACCACCCGGTCAACCTGGTCAAAACTGCTCTCCTGGGCAGAATGGCAAACCTGGAGCTCAGGGAGCTCCCGGTAGCTACGAAAATGGAAAAAAAGGGTACATTTTAGAGCAGCGTGATTAGTACAAGGGCTGTCAACAGAGACGCGGTTTTTTTCTCCAAAAAAGAGAGCATATTTCATCACATCAACTAATAATATTTATACAAGCGTTTTAATTTGAGCAAAGTACGAAAAAAGAGTGACAGTTAGTAATAAAAACAGTCTCCTCGAGCGAGCGGGGGAGGGGTTGATCTCACCTCGAACTAAAAACACATACACACAGGTCGAAAGCATCCAAAAAGAATGATTGGTAGGAGCATGACACATTTCTTCTCTGGTTTTTTTTATTTTGCCTTTTCTCTGTTTTTTTTTATTGCACAGGGCAAGTTTTCGGGTTCCAGCAACACGCTTCATCCACTGTTTGTTTGAAAAAAACAACAAAATATGAAATTTGTATCTTTCAATAAATTTCAAAGGGATTTGATGCTCAAGGTGCATAGAAATTTCGAAGGAAGTGAATAAAATGTTTGTACTCTTTATGATACTCTAGTTTTCCTTTCCCTTCAACGACTATGAAGTACATAAATATAATAATAGTTGACTTAAATAGATGACTTTTATGACTTTTATGACTGATACAGAAATAGATGACTTATAGGAAGGGAAGTGAACACAACAAGCACAGTATTTTGTGTCTGAGTCGGGATCTGAGTCGGGTCTGAGTCGGTGTCTGAGTCGGTGTCTGAGTTGGGGTCTGAGTCGGGGTCTGAGTCGGGGTCTGAGTCGGGGGTCGGTGTCTGAGTCGGGGTCTGAGTCGGTGTCTGAGTCGGGGTCTGAGTCGGTGTCTGAGTCGGGGTCTGAGTCGGTGTCTGAGTCGGGGTCTGAATCGGGATCTGAGTCGGTATCTGAGTCGGGGTGTGAGTTGGTGTCTGAGGTCGGGCTCTGAGTCGGGGACTGAGTCGGTGTCTGAGTCGGGGTCTGAGTCGGTTTCTGAGTCGGGGTCTGAGTCGGTGTCTGATTAGGGGTCTGAGTCGGTGTCTGAGTCGGTGTCTGAGTCGGGGTCTGAGTCGGTGTCTGAGGTCGGGGTCTGAGTCGGGGTCTGAGTCGGGGTCTGAGTCGGTGTCTGAGTCGGGGTCTGAGTCGGGGTCTGAGTCGGTGTCTGAGTCGGTGTCTGAGGTCGGGGTCTTAGTCGGGGTCTGAGTCGGTGTCTGAGTCGGGGTCTGAGTCGGTGTCTGAGTTGGGGTCTGAGTCGGTGTCTGAGTCGGGGTCTGAGTCGGTGTCTGAGTCGGGGTCTGATTCGGGGTCTGAGTCGGGGTCTGAGTCGGTGTCTGAGGTCGGGGTCTGAGTCGGTGTCTGAGTCGGTGTCTGAGTCGGGGTCTGAGTCGGTGTCTGAGTCGAGGTCTGAGTCGGTGTCTGAGTCGGGTCTGAGTCGGTGTCTGAGTCGGGGTCTGAGTCGGTGTCTGAGTCGGTGTCTGAGTCGGGGTCTGAGTCGGTTTCTGAGTCGGGGTCTGAGTCGGGGTCTGAGTCAAGGTCTGATTCGAGGTCTGAGTCGAGGTCTGAGTCGAGGTCTGAGTCGAGGTCTTAGTCGAGGTCTGAGTCGGGGTCTGAGTCGGGGTCTGAGTCGGGGTCTGAGTCGGGGTCTGAGTCGGGGTCTCAGTCGGGGTCTGAGTCGGGGTCTGAGTCGGGGTCTGAGTCGGGGTCTGAGTCGAGGCCTTCCAAAGTAAAGTCCATGAGGAAGAGGTAGGCCTGGAGGAGAGCTGAAGGCGAAACTGAATGAAATAGAGTTTCGTGAGAGAAAGACACGAAAAAATTTGCTTAGTTCACATACATGAAATGCAAAAAATTATTCTGCTGCAGAGAGAAACAGATTTAGAGGGAGATAGAGATGAAAATAGAGAATGAGAAAGAGAGAGATAGGTTGTAAATTACATTTGATCACTTCTAGGAGAGGGATGTTTTCTAATCGGTTCATTTCTTGGTTTTCACTAGAGCCTCTTGAACAATCCTCCGGACCGACCTGGCCGAAATTCGAATGACACAAGCCATTTTTATCATGCTTCTTTTGGGATTTCAACGAATTCGTTCTCTGACCTTCCTGATGACTCTCGACGAGGTAGCCGTCAAACGTTAGCCAGTCGACCTCTCTGGCGACGGTCTTGAGTTCCTCCAACTTCGTAACGTTTTATGGCTCGATGTACCTTTGAATGGTGCACTTTCAGGATGTGAGCGATGTCAGCCGGTCGTTTACCTTGGGTGTGCATTGATAAAATTGCAGTGCGCATCGGATTGGCCGCGATCATTTTTTCCCAAGGTGAGCAAATATTATGAAATTTTCAAGAACAAGAGACAGAACATTCATGAATAAGAAATTTACATGAAAAGAGAATTTTATGATTTTATGAAAAGTTTGAATGACGTCTCATTTTAGCGCTACAATTACGCCCCACCCTGCAGTTTTTTAGCAGACAAGTCCACAATTACATGTTAGCTGATAATTATCGGAAAAGTTTAAGTGACGGTAGAGAATTATTGATGAATGGTGTAACTTCACTATACTGTCTTTATTTTTAAAAAAACAATTTTTTGTGTCCGATGCTGTGAGACTCACCCACCTAATGATGACTGAATTTGACAAACTCGAAAGAAATTTTATAGTTTTTTTTCCTAATTTTTCATTACTTTTTCTGTCCAAGTTTTCAATTTTTGTTTTTTTCCTACCAGTTATGTTTTTTCCCAAGGTTTTACTCTACTGTTCTTTCCTGGAATAAGTTTTTTTTGCTTAGGTTCCATTGAGAAAAATTTTTATTCGGGACGTTTTTTAGTATTTTTTTTCTCAGAAAATGCCATCTAATTCAAAAATGGACAAACTGAGTTCAAACTACAGAAATTTCAACTCATGAGTTAGAAAAACACAATCCAAACCCAATAAGAGTGCCCTAATTAAGCACTATTGAATGTGAACCTAATTTAAAAGCTGAAGAATTCTGTTCAAGTCTCCATCGCCGATGATTTTAATGAAAAAATATGATCTTTTCTCTTGATGATGTTATAACGCTGGAAGTGTAAAAAACAAAAGAAAGAATATTTTAAGTGATAAAAGAAACCTTACTTGATAAAAGTGTTTTTCAGTGATAGAAGAAAGCATTCTTCAGTGATTCCTATAAGGATTCTCATAATTTTGATGTAGTGTCTTATGATGTTAAACTGAAATATCGATCACTGTTCTCGCCTATGAACCTCAGGGAACCTTGTTTATTCAGATAGGCCGATTATGAGGAATACTTCTCATTGCCTAGGTAAAATTCAGACCAGAAACGGGAAGTTTTGTAGCGAGTAGGTGAGAAAACTTCGTGAAAGAAGTAGGGGTTTTGAACGGGGAAACAGAATGGGTGGTTGCTGATGTAAACATGTGAACTTCTCTTACTCTATGACTCACTCATAACGTGTATTGGAAAAAATAGGAAAAAGAGAAATAGAAAAAAACGGAAAAGACAAGAGAAAAAATACAGGGTTCGCTTGCGGTTTCCCCGACTGAGAAATAATAAAATGTGAAATGAAAAAAACGTATTCTTTTCGATTCCCTTCTGATGTTCATTTTATAAGACTTTCTGAACTGTGGTCAATATGACTGATTGAATTCTATTCTAATAGCCATTTCTTTTCTTAGACGTAAATTGAAGTTACCCTATTCTTATTTCGGTGATTGCCGCCACGCCTTCGATCTCTCGACGAAAAACAAAAGATCGTATAATCTAAATTTTCAGTTCACATCATCTCTTTCTAGATATATGAGAGGTTTCTGAATCTGTAAAAATTGAGAAAATTATTCTTTCAAAAAGTTCATCGCCTTTGACATAAAAAGTTCATCGATCTCATGTCATTCATTCGATGTTCATCGATCAATGATCTCATGTCATTCAATGATCTCATGTTCTCCTTTGACATAAAAAGTTCATCGATCTCATGTCATTCATTCGATGTTCATCGATCAATGATCTCATGTCATTCAATGATCTCATGTCCTCCTTTGACATAAAAAGTTCATCGATCTCATGTCATTCATTCGATGTTCATCGATCAATGATCTCATGTCATTCAATGATCTCATGTCCTCCTTTGACATAAAAAGTTCATCGATCTCATGTCATTCATTCGATGTTCATCGATCAATGATCTCATGTCATTCAATGATCTCATGTCCTCCTTTGACACAAAAAGTTCATCGATCTCATGTCATTCATTCGATGTTCATCGATCAATGATCTCATGTCATTCAATGATCTCATGTCCTCCTTTGACATAAAAAGTTCATCGCCTTTGACCTTTGACAAATGATATCTCCAATGATCTCATCTCATCAATCCAGTGATCTCATTGATCTCATCTTATAAAGATCGACTTCTCGTCTGATTTTTCTCGAGAACATGATTTCAAATGAGTTGAGTCATAGTGCTTCTATTTCTAAACACGAAATGAACGCTAACTGGCGGTTTGCTTGTTTCTTGTGGTTTTTTTAAACAAATGTTTTTTTTTAAAAACTAGAGTTTTATAAATTGAAAAAAAAGTTTAAAAATAACAAAAGCTGTAGGACACTTCTCACTTCTCGTATTAAAATCCCTACCATGAAATGGAGTATTTGCGTGAGTGACCAAACCTTGCGTGTAAATTTTTTTTGAAAAAAAAAACTTGTCTAAAAAAGATTTAAAGTATTCTTACTATCGAGAATGGAAAGTTCGACGTTAATTTACAGCTTATTTCTGTAGTCAGATTAGTGAAAAGGATCAATTTCAGCAGTTGTGATGCTCTTTGAATGGTTTTATGCTGACTTGTCGGACTTTTTTGGTTTTTCTGGTTTTGTTTCTCTTTCTATCTACTTTTCTTCTACTTTTCTCTTTTTCTCTCTCTCTCTCTCTCTCTCTCTCTGTCTTTTCAATTTTCTATATCTCCCTCTCATCTTCTCTTCCACTTCCTCCTCTTTTTTCCTTCTCTCTCTCTCTCTCTGTCTCTCTCTTTTTCATTCTTTCTCTCTCTCTTTTGTCTTATAAAGAGAATCATTCCAAATCCTATTTCATTTCTATTCTTTTTTACATGACAGTGTTGCTCTGATAGCAATCAGACAAGCACTTCTTTGAATGCAATTCATGAACGATAACATGCTGACATATCTTTGAATGCAATTCATGAACGATAACATGCTGACATATCTTTGAATGCAATTCATGAACGATAACATGCTGACATATCTTTGAATGCAATTCATGAACGATAACATGCTGACGATAACATGGACTAGAAAAGAGGGATTAGCTTTTTTGTCATTTTTCTTTTTTTCTCTCGCTTATTCTCTTTTTCTCTCTTTCTCTCTCTCTCTCTTTCCTTCTCTCTCGTTTCTTTGTTGCTTTAAACCTTCCTCTCAACAATTAATTTTCCTTATTATTTTCTCGCTCCCGATTTTCTGTTCGTTCATGCAGTTTTCCTCACATCCTCCCAGATTCATAACCGTCAAAAAAATATTTAAAAAATTAAAGTGTCCGTATTAAAAATGGTATTTCCATTGCATTTTTTTTAAATAATCCATTTTTCTGATTCTTGATATTTTATAAGAAATTTTACTCACAATTGAATCAATCGTTTATTTTTGGTTATTGAAATGATGATTTTATAAAGGATTAGTTTAAAATGAAGTATTATTGGAGAATGACCCTTTTCCAACCAAAAGAGTTAGGAGGCCTGGTTGTACCTTGTTTCAGGTTGCTTCAGAAAAGAGGAAGAGCAGTTGGATACTGCTGACGACATCGCCACCCGTTCCACCAAGAATGAGTCAGTTGTGGCATCAAATATATGTAAGTATATATAATTCGAATATATGTATATATGTATATATACACAGTAACGTCCTACATTCTATAAACAAATTGTTTCTGGCCTTTACTAAAGCACGTCACTCACACCACGCACGTCAGCACGCCAAATCATTACTAATGCACGCCACTGCGCAGGAAAGAGAGAGAGAGAGTGTTTGACGCACTATTATGTACTATTATGTTTGACGCACAATTTTTTTTGATACAGTCTCGTTAGCCTAAGCCGTACGGCCTAGTTAGCGCAAATTTTTGCGTAAGCCTAAGCAGAAAAAAAACATGAAAAACTTGAAAAACTACGACGACTTACCGGGCAAAGTTAAGAATTTTCGCGCGCAGTGGCGTGCATTAGTAATGATTTGGTGTGTTTGGCATACATGGCGTGCGTAGCGTGCGTGGCGTGCAAGTCGTGCTATGCGTGCGAGGCGTGCTTTAGTGAGAGGCTTTGTTTCTCGTTACTTTTTTCCATTTTGCATCCACTAGTTGGAAATTTCAACCAATTTTCACAAAGAGGATCACAAAAAATGGAGAAAAAATCACAAGGAGTGCGCACAAAAATGCGTATTAATAGTCATAATTTCGAAAGTATGAAAATGGAACTACTATATACTTTGAAATTATTTCATTTTGTTCAAATCATTCTGCACACAAGTGTAACTTTCAAAATATGAATAGTAATAAAATGAAAGTAGGGAAAAAATTATTGGACCACCATTTAAATAGAAGTGTCACCAAATAAAATAGTAACGTCCACCAAATAAAATAGTAACGTCCACCAAATAAAACACTAACGTCCACCAAATTTTTTTTGTTGTGAAATTCACCACGGCATTTTTTTCTCACCTGACACCAACCTGTATGGTTTTTTCCACCAAATTAAAAGTCCACCAATTTTTTTCGTGAAATTCACAACGGCATTTTTTCTCACCTGACACCAAAGGTTTCTTTCTCACCCTACACCACACCAAACTTTTTCTGCTCTCTCAGTGAGTTGTTTTTGATGGTTTTTTTTGTAGTGGAGGTAATTTTCGCGGGAGTAAAGTTTTTTATGAGTGTTTTTTCTTGTTGAATGTTTTCTTTAGGTCATTCTGTTGAATGTTTTGTTTCAGATATAATTTAAAAATAGGCACTTCTGCAGTTTAAGTGGCAGCGCTCGTGGGCTTTAAACGTTTTGGTTTCGGAAAATTTCTTCATAGGATATCATTTAGAGCATCAGGGACTTTGGTTCTTGAAAAAAAATTTTGTAAAAAAATTTTTTTTCAGAAAAAACAACAAAATTTCCAGAAAAAACTTCTTTTTTTTCTTTAGTGTGGTTTATATCTGTATAAAAATTTATAAATTTATCTATAATAGCTAGAAAAGATTTTAAAAATGAAAAATTAACCTGATTTTGCAACTGCAAAAAATTATTTTTACATCAAAACGCTGGTACTTTTTTACTTCGTCTGGTAGGCGCGTCGCGGCCCCCTTCGCGTCGCGGCCTCTCAATTTATTTTTTTTTTTCTCTTTCTTTCTTCTTTTCTTTTCCTTTTTAAAAAAAATTATCTTTATAAATTTTGGGGAAAGGAAAGGAGGGAGGGGGAGGGGGGTTTACCTAAGCAGGGAAGGGAGGGGGGCCCTAAAGGGGGAAGGGGGGAAGAAGAGGGCCCTACCTAAGCAAGATTACTCATTTTGACAAAAACTCAAATTCGACCTAAGACAGGTCTGAAGCACGTTTTTATTTCAAATGAAACGAGTAAATCGTAGTAGAGAATTATAATATAGAAACACAGAAAAAAACTCAACAAAAAAAGAATTTCCCGTCAACATTACACAAGGAGTGTTTTATCACAATCTATTGCTGAACATATAATTTGCTCTCCACTAGCACTATATTAATTAGAAATATTGGAAAATTTAAGTTTTGGTCCAAAAGAGTTTAGTTAAAGAAGCAAACATAGTTTTTTTTATAACTAAAGCATAAAATTCCATGAAAAGTATACCAATAATTTTTTTAAAAGACAATTTGTTCGCGACTTGCGTTATGTTCAAAAAAAAATTTTCTTAAAAAAATTTATCTTTGCACGGTACTGTATAAATATGTATAGTACTTAATGTACCATCTATAATTGTTATTATACTTACACTGCTTCGGCTATCACAAAGGCTATGCGATCCGCATTGCGCCCCAGTTCTCAATCTTTAAAAGTTGGTAGGGAGAGAGATCCCCATACCGAGAGAGCGAGGGAAAAAAGGAATCGAGAGTGAGAGAACGAGAGAGAGAGAGAGAGGGAGGCAATTTTTATCTACCTCTCGCGCGCTCTTTCATGTAAGGGGTTTCCTTCGTCTCCAACTCAGTTGCATTACGTTGAGCTCCCCCTGGGTCGGCTGTTCTCTACATTCATCTCTTCGGCTGACTGAGCGCTGTGGCTGCTGCCTTTTGGGCGCGCCACATGCTGCCATAGCGCTGTGGCCGCTGCCTTCTGGGCGCGCCACATGCTGCCATAGCGCAGTGTTGCAGCCTATGTGCGCAACACTTGCTGCTCCCAATAAGCGCGAATCTCGTGCTGCCCGTGGGGCGCAGTTTTTTCCTTGCTGCTTAACTTAGTATCGCGCCAATAATGCATGAGTGCAGTACGGCACTATACTCAGTAACTTAAGCATATATACTGTGCTAGAACTATTATAAATTATGCGGTGCTGTCTATATGACACTAAATAGGTGCATATCATCGCGTTTCCGACATTTTCTTCTCCCCTTTTGCAAGGCTGAAATATGACTAATATTTAGTTATTTTAAGCATGCTGTTGGATGAGGAGGGAACGGCCCAGCTGGACGCCGGCGAAGCCGGTAGAAGAGCAGGCCCGTTCATGTCGTCCTCATCAGGCTCGTCATCAAGCGAGGAAGACGCGAGGACCCACAAAAAGCGTCGCAAGAACCAAAGAGAGCGAGCACGCTCGTCGTCTTCAGACAGTTCCAAGTCACCTCGACGATCACCAGATGCTGCAAAAAGCATGGAAAGAACATCGGAACTGAAGCCTCGCTACAAAATACCGACGGTTTTTCGAATTCGCGAGCGCAGCGGATATTATTCCCCCTGCACCAACACTGCAGGAGAAGCCTCAGAGGAAGAGAGTGCGCATCTCCGAGCGGGCACTCAGTACCTTCGAGCTTCATGCAAAGGGAAAGTTTCTCGAGCGCAAAGAACGGTCGGCATTCATTGAGAAGATGCCTCTTCCAGCGTCTAAACTGGCCATGTCTCCAGAGACGGACGACTCCGTAGGAGTCATAAAGGTAACCATAAGCTGGTGATTATATTGCCTTGCTATATAAAACTTTGCCTTGCATGATAGTTGATAATAATTCTACTTGCAGTTTGCGAAGTGCCACATCAGCGAAAGCTCACTGGCGGCGACACAAGAGGTCACCACTACGGCGTTAGCAGGGCTAGCCTTCGCATTCGATGAATGCATCTCTGGCCGCGTCTCAGAGAACTCCGAAACGGCGACCGGGTACATATCCGCTGCTATGAATCTTCTAAGCGTATGCATCCAGGATCTAACCGCGTTCCGGAAAGAGGGCATACTAAGGTTAGCTTTTACTCAAAATTATGTTGATCAAAGATGAAAGCATAACGAATAAACGAAAATAAATTGTTGAGATCTGTGGGTGTCGAGCCGCGAAAGGCGATGCCGACATTCAGGACAGCTTCGATCTCCTCGACTACAACCGTGAGTCGTTGTGGAGAGCCAGTTCCGCCCATCTTTGGCGAGGGACTTCATAAGGAAGTCATTACCGCAGCACAGCCAGACGACTTCACCAAGTCGCTCAACACACTGCGTCAACACAAGTCAACACACCAGCGCAAACCTGAGAAGCCACACTTGAAAAGGTGCGTTGTTGACACACTTTCGGATGAGATAGAACTTTCCGGGGTAGGTGGGATCCGCTTTAGAGTAGAAAAGTGGGAAGCACTCTCTAGAGACACGTGGATAAAAGAAACCGTACAGGGTTATAAGATACCTTTTATACACACACCCACCTCTATCTATTCCTATTCATAAAAGGCAAGATAGTAGTCCCGAGATCGACAGAGAGGTAGATAGCTTACTCGAGAAAGGCGCAATTACCGCCATTCCGTGGGGCTCAAGGGTCTGGTTGTCTTCCATATTTCTGGTACCTAAGAAGAATGGAAGGCAGAGACCGGTCATGAATCTGAAACCTTTGATTTGTTTTGTCGAAAAAGTTCATTTCAAAATGGAACAGTTTCTCTTCACCCGAGACCTGATTAGTGGGGGAGAGTTAATGATAAAGATAGACATGAAAGACGCATACTTCGCCGTTCTTATCCATGAGGACTCGCAGAAGTTTCTCGTTTTTCAACACAGAGAGACACTCTATAAGTTTCGGGCTCTCCCGTTTGGTCTGTCAACTGCTCCATACGTGTACACACGCCTGTTGCGGCCCGTTGCAGAGAAGCTACGAAAATACGGTATCCGCATGCTAGTCTACATAGACGACTTGATTTTCTTCGGTGATACCTCAGAAGATCTCGACAGCGTCAGGAAGTGTGCCATAGATCTGCTTGTTTCTCTAGGTCTAACAGTTAATTATGAGAAGTCTTGTTTTCCTCCGAGCCAGGTCGTTGAATTTCTAGGCATAGAAATAGATACACGCAGCATGCTCTTCCGTTTCCCAATCAGAAAGATTACGAAGATAATCTTTCTGATTGGCACTCGGCCTTCTCAAAACGCAAAACAGCACCATACGTCAACTGGCTAGCTTCACAGGATTGTGTCAGTCGATAGCTGTAGCCTGCGAATACAGTAGATTCAAATCACGAGCTACACAGAGGCTGATTAACGACTCGATGATTTCCCAGGCAAAGGACCCCTTTGCGAGAATCATAACTCTGTCGCAGGATTGTAAAGAGGAGTTACTATGGTGGTCCAACATAGATTCCAAATTCTTTACTGAGAGAATAACCTACCCCCCTGTTTCACTCGTCATCCAATCTGATGCATCGAATGAAGGATGGGGAGCGGTACGTAACAATCGTCGCACTGGAGGCAGATGGTCTATCCAAGAGAGTTCACTGCATATTAATGTCCTAGAACTAACTGCTGCGATGTTCGCTCTCTCATGTTTTGCAAATGGGACGAAAAACACGACAATCCAGCTAGAGCTAGATAACACTACAGCGGTTTGGTTTATAAATAAGAGAGGAGGCGTACGTAGCACGGCTCTTAACAAGGTTGCGCAGCAAGTCTGGGACTGGGCTATGAATCGCAATGTGCACCTCTCTGCTACGTATAAACCAGGCTCTGAGAATGTAGAAGCAGATTACGAGTCGCGAACTTTCTCGGACCATTATGAATGGTCCCTGGATAGACAGGTAGTTGATATTCTATGGGAAAGATGAGGCGAGCCTTCCGTAGACCTGTTTGCCACTCGACATAACACGAAGTGTAGGGAGTTTTTCTCTTTCCGCCCAGACCCGAATGCGAAGGCGTGCGACGCCTTCAGGCAAGCATGGTCGGACCTACACGCATACGCTTTTCCACCGTTCCGCCTAGTCGGAAGAACAGTCAGGAAGGCGATCCGAGAAGGGGCAAAGCTGATCTTGATCGCGCCAGATTGGCCGAGTCAGCACTGGTATCCCCTGTTGTCAAAGTCTGCCCGGGATCGAATGAAACTGCCGATAGCGTCGATTCTGAAAGATCTCAAGGGCGACGCTCACCCCATCTCCCCTCAAACACTGAAGCTCACAGCATGGAGAATGTTAAATCGAATCTTATGACCACAGGACTGGACTCCGTCGGAGTTGAAGCAGTAATGAACTCCTGGGCCCCTTCTACGCTTAAGCAATATGAGAGTGTCCTTAGGAAATGGTCGTCGTTCTGCGAGCATAGTCACATAGACGGGAGAAAACCTTCTTCCCAAGCCATCATAAACTTCCTCGGAAGACTTCATGAAGATGGTCTGGGTTACTCTACAATCTGTACTCATAGAGCAGCAATCAGCAGCTATCTAGAGATTGTAGGGACTAAGGTTGAAGATACTCTGATTAGTAGAGCTGTTAGAGGATTCTTTAGAATGCGCCCATCAAAGCCCAAATACGATACTACCTGGGATGTTGCGCAGGTTATAAGTTTCTTTACCGAAAAAGGAGCTAGCGAGCAGCTCAGTCTGGAAGACTTGACTCTGAAGCTAACCATGCTCCTGGCCCTAACATCTCCTAATAGAGTGTCAGAGATAGCACGTTTTTCCCTAGAAAACTTACAAAAAGGATCAAAAAAGTGGATATTCCACCTAGACTTTGTAAATAAAAATAGGGGACTGGGCAAACCACATAGAGCGACATTCGAAAGATTTCCCGATCTGACTCTCTGCCCTATACACACCATGGAGGTTTACTTGAAACAAACATCACAGATTCGCCACAGCGAAGACAGTCTTTTGTTAAGTATAATAAAACCGCATGGGAAAGTTACGCCTTCTACAGTAGCTAGATGGCTTAAAACTACGCTATCTCACGCGGGTATAGCGGACAGCTTCTCGGCTCACTCTACAAGAGCAGCTAGTACGTCCGCCGGCACTAGAAGGGGCCTTTCGGGGCTAGCGATCATGGCAGCAGCTCATTGGGCGCCTAGGGGATCGACCTTCGAACGATTTTATCACAAGGATGTAGAGTCTTTTCAAGACACAATTCTCACATCGGGGTATGTCGAATAAGCCTTTGTGATAGCCGAAGCAGTGTAAGTATAATATTTTATTTTGCAAGACAACCTACCGGTTGTTGAAGTAAAATATTTATTATGCTTTCACTGCGAAGGCTATCACAAACCCGCCTCACAAACATAAAATAACTAGATGATGAACTAATCTTTTTCGAAAAAGAGATTTTTTTCTTTGTCCCACCCAATTTCCAATGTTCAAATTGCAGAGCGGTCGATAAGACGCCAAGCGAGCCGAACAAGAAGAAGGACAAACCGCGCGGAAAACGCGGCGGCGGGTACAAGAGGAAGGATAAGAAGTAGCACTATACAGCACTTCTTTGTTGCAAATATTGTTGTTTGTGCATTATTTTTTGTTGAAGAGATAAATGATATTTTACCGAACAGCCTGGTTTTGGTCGCTCAACGAAATGCAACTGAGTTGGAGACGAAGGAAACCCCTTACATGAAAGAGCGCGCGAGAGGTAGATAAAAATTGCCTCCCTCTCTCTCTCTCGTTCTCTCGCTCTCGATTCCTTTTTTCCTCGCTCTCTCGGTATGGGGATCTCTCTCCCTACCAACTTTTAACGATTGAGAACTGGGCGCAATGCGGATCGCATAGCCTTTGTGATAGCCTTCGCAGTGAAAGCATAATAAATATTTTACTTCAACAACCGGTAGGTTGTCTTGCAAAATAAAATATTATATACATATGTACATATGTATTATACTCCCTAATAGATACTGAGTTCGCGTGCGATTCACGAACTGTTTTAAGAGATAGTATGATCACATTGGTTGAACCATCATGGTTTTCGATGTCAAAAAATTGAATATTTTTAAACTTCAAAAAACTCTTTGTACCTCACGGCAAGTTTTCGTGCCACAAAAAAATTGAAACACAAAAATAACCAACTCCTTTTTTCATTTTTTCACGTTCATTTAAAAAAATATTTTTCAGTCAAGCTCAGTCGGATTTTTAGAAAAAAATTGTTAGGTGCTGTTCAAATGCTTTTGGCATCATTTTGGCATCATTTTTTTTTCTCTCTACCTAGCCATAGATACGAAACTAGATCTCATCGATACAGCCTTGTTATACCAAAAATGAAAAGCGTAGCGCATTCTAATATTCTTTCAGTTAGAATTGTTAACAAATGGAACAGTTTACCACTATCGGTAATCTCAGCGAATTCAGTAAAATCTTTTAG
This sequence comes from Allodiplogaster pararmata, assembly GCA_964056735.1. Taxonomy (NCBI): domain Eukaryota; kingdom Metazoa; phylum Nematoda; class Chromadorea; order Rhabditida; family Diplogasteridae; genus Allodiplogaster; species Allodiplogaster pararmata. Next base: position 12,455,399 of record OZ057403.1, read on the forward strand.
AGTCATGATTTCAGAACTATAGATATTCTAAATATAAAATACCCGATCCATGAATTGTTTTTTCTTTCTCTTCTTCCGCTGTTTCAGTAATTTTTTCTTCTTTCGAAAAATGAATTTCTCACTTTAATTGTTAAAGTGTCACGCTTGTGTACTCATTCCACATATGCCTAAAGTGTCACGCTTGTGTACTCATTCCACATATGCCTTTATGTTGATGAATGAACTCAATGCGATAAACTATTATTATTATCATTTTTTTCGCACTGAGCATAATTTTTTATTCACCGGGCACCATTTTTTTATGCACCGGGCATCGATAGAGAGAGACTTTGAAATATAGAGAGATATAGAGAGAATCAGATCGAGCGAGAGAGAGGGAGGGAGAGACAGAAGGAGAGAGAGCGAGAGAGGGAGAGAGAGAGAGAGAGAGGGAGATAAAGAGCGAGAGAGACAGAGAAGGGAGTCTTGTGCCACTTCACAATGACTTTCCACTTATCACTCATTTCTTGAGAGAGAGAAGGAAGAATTGAAATAAACAAACAAACGAGACTATCTGCCATTAGTCGACATTTTCCCTCCCATCTGATCAGTCTATTTCTTTCTCTTATTTTCTTTTCCTCTCTCTCTCTCTCTCTCTCTCTCTCTCTCTCTCTCTGCCTCTTGATTGTCTCTCTTTCTCAATTTTCTCTCTTTCCATCCGTTTCTTTTTAACTCCAACCTTCCCCATCTCGGCCATCTGTACACATGTAACTACATATTTTTCTCTTTCGTTTTGTCTTCATTTCCCATGCTGTCCACTTTCCCTCTCTCCCTCCCACTATCTCTCTCTCTCAGACACAGACATACTCTCTCTTTCTCTTTCTCCCTCACACTCTCTCTCCATCCGTTTCTGTTTCCTACTTTCCCCTTTTCTGTGTTGTACCCAAAGCCCAACTGTCCTACAAGTACCTCCTTTGATCATGAGTTGACGTTTTCGGTAATAGTTAGTGTAAACGAAGTTTCATCGGAATCGCGGTTCTATTGATATTCAGTCTCAGTGAGAAATACGAGAAGTCCCAGAATGCATTTGTGCTCACAAATAAAATTATGATTCATTACTATTTTTGAATTACATTATTACATTATGAACGACGGTTGTCATAAAATTTTAAGTAGTTTTGTTAATATAAATTTCACAAGATTGAAATTGAGATAAGATGAAGCATTTCTTTGATGTCTCCGATAAAGTTTATATCGATGAGTTTCCTCTGATACTCTGCACATATGTACATACAAATGTAATTTCATCCAGTTTTTCTATTTTCCTGTTATTTTTCTTGTTGGCACAAGTTTAAATTATCATAGACCCTCTTGATCCTCAAAAGATTTGCATTTAATTATCTATCGATTGAATTAAGTTTTCATTCACATCATTGAGACTAGCGTCCCCTTTGGGGACGCTTGTCACTTTCTTGTTAGCCAAGTCATTCTGAAAGCCTAGTCATTTCTGAGCTTTTTTTCTGCTTCTTCTTATCTCCCTGCATAAGGCAGCTTCGCTGCCTTCGTTCTCCAACTTCTATTTTTCTCCCACCGTCAGGCAGCTGCGCTGCCTTCGTTCTCCCACTTCTATTTTTCTCCCTCCCTCAGGCAGCTTCGCTGCCTTCGTTTTCCCACTTCTAATCTGGGGACACCTGTATCAGACACTTCCATTTCTAATCAGACAGACATCTGTATCAGACAGCTTCGCTGTGTTCGTTTTCCTACTTCTATTTTTCCACCTGCCTTCGTTTTCCCACTTCTAATCGTTTGCGTAACCTTTACCTAAGCCTAAGCGAGAAAAAAACAGTGAATAATAGCTGAAAATGGCCGAAGTTTACTTGTGGGGCTCTTTTCGGTGCCTTCAAAAAATATTTTTTAAAATACAAAAAAATAAATAAATTTTCTCATGCGGTCTCGTTCGCCTAAGCCGTACGGCCTCGTTAGCGTTAATTTTTTTTCTAAGCCTAAGCGTTTTTGATGTAAAAATAATCTTTAAAAGTTATTTTTAAAAAGCCCCTTCCCAAGTGAAGCGCCCCCCCTCCCCAAGTAAAACAGAACCGCTGAAAACAGCTAAGCCAAATTACTCAATTGGACTGGAGAAAAAAAATCGTGCGGCTAATTGTTCTATACGGCCTCTTTCCTAAGCCGTACGGCCTCTTCAGCATATATTTTACCTAAGACTTAGCGAGGAAAATCAGTGAAAAATAACCTGCCCCAAGTAAAAATTCGCCACCCCGAGTAACAAAGTGCCGAAAAAAAAGAAGCTAAAATGAGTTGGAATAAACTCAAATTTTTTCTTTTCATTTCCTCTTTCTTATCAGGTTTCTTTACCAATAGTTTTGGTTAAAAAGAACTGTAATATGAGAGGGAAGGCTTGGAATAGATACGGAAAGAGAGAAAAAATACTTTCGAAGTTGAAGGAATTTCTTTAACTTTTTAATATTTGGAATCTCCATGTTTTTCTACCTCAAAAAAGTGTCTTTTATAGCTAAAATTACAGCCTTATTAATGTTTTATTTCGTAGAAAGAATTTTCACTGTTGTAAAAAAGAATGTATTCGTATTTTGCTTCCTGGCTAAGGAATGTTGAAATTTCGCTAACATACTGTTTGTCAACGAATAAGCTTTCTCAACGAAATAAAAAAAAACCAATATTCAACGAATAAGCTTTCTTTTGAAAAAAACATGTTTTGTGCTCTTCTCAGTGTAATCTGAAGGGCCGTAGATTAATATGTGTAAATGGTAGTTCATTTGAATTAAATTAAGAGCAAAGACAGTTTAGAATGGTTCTGATTAAGCGTAGAATTACCTTATCAAAAGCATTAGAGAAAAAAGAAAATGCTGGGCTGTCTGGCGCGTTATCCGATGATTATAGGATAGCTTGTCATATCTTTCTCAATGCCTTTAAAAAACTCTGGAGGAGAAAGAACTCAACGAGAATTCAAAGAAAAAACAAACAAAAATTTAAGTTTAATTTTTTGGTGCTCTACGTGAAATGAAGTTACGGTATTTTCATAGAGAAACACTCCGCCAATATAAAACTTAAACTGATTTTATCACGAAAAAAAAGTGGAAAGAGAAAGTGGAAAGAGAAAGAAAGTCTGAGAAGTGGAAAGAGGAGAGAACAGTGTTGTAAAAACTCTGTTTTAGTGAGAGAGAGATTAGAACGTAAGAGACCAAAGCAGCTAAAATTCTGTCTCTTTTTCTTGAGGCGAGAGAGTACGGAGAGAGAGAGGAAAAGAGAGGAGTCTCACTTGACTCGGACAGAAAATCAGAAAACGAGACAAAAAAATTCGGAATCCCCATGATGAAAACCCACTTTCAATTTTTCCCATCCACCCTGGTTCACAAATAGCGGTTTTATGAATTCGAGAATATTGGGAAGCGAAAACTAACGTCGCAAAAGAGAGACTTATTTTTTGAGAGGTATTATCATAACTAATGATAAAAATTCGAATTACAAACTTTGATATTCGGAATCCTCATAGTGAAAAACCCCTTATATGAAAGAATCATGATGCAATGTTCACAGGTGGCTCTTATTCATGGGTTTAAAAGAATTCAGCGAGAAGTACTGTGCTAAATACAGAAAAATACGGTTAGAGAAAAGCTATATCTCGCTTTAAACTCAAAATTGGAAAACCGGACCAAAAAATTAAGATTCTTCAGGCATTAAAACCTCCTAATACTGAAAATCAGAACAGACTGTCGAACTACGGCTTTAATGGAGCGTTCAAAAAAAAAACCTAGGTGATTGTCGACAGAGATCCTTACTGGTTTAAATGAATGGAGAGGATATATACATGTTGAATCCATCAGAAGTCTTTATCGTGGCTCTACAGGGTGGTCCATAAATAAAGTTACAAATTTTCGAAAACATTTCCTGGGAAAGTGACCGCACGTAGCGGTCTTTTTTTCTCGTTTTCCTGATCCCCCGTTTTTTTTTAGTACGTGTCAAGTGAGTTGCGATTGATTCCATCGATGTTTAGGGTAATGACAGCGTCGAATCGCTTGCGCATTGCGATCATTCGCCTACACACTCTTGGCCACGCTCCTACTCGCATTGCTGAAACGCTTCGCCTGCCTCGCATGACAGTGTATCGAGCGATCAAAAGATTCGAGGAGCTTGGCACATCTTTGGACCGTCCAAGGCGAGGTCGTCCTCGCACTGTTCGCACGACACCACTCATCGAAAACGTTCGGAGTCGGATCAACCGAAATTCACGACGAAGCATCAGACAGATGGCGCAGCAGCTCCCGATGAGCCGAACTTCATTGAAACGAATAGTCACGGAGGAGCTGGGACTCAGGTCGTATCGTACACGGAAGGCCGCTTTTCTGTCGGCTCGCAACAAGTCGGGAAGAGTCAAAAGATGTCGCGACCGTCTTCGCCGTACGCAGCTAGGCGAACATTTCAATATGGTGTCCTCTGACGAAAAGCTGTTCACCGTGGAAGAAGTCCACAACTCAAAAAACGTCAGAGTGCTTGCGAAGGACGCAGAGCAAACCGATAGCAAGGGTAGAACGGTCCAACGCAGTGCACATCCAACTCAAGTCATGGTCTGCGCCACAGGAAAAACACCGCTTGTTTTTGTCGAGAAAGGCGTCAAGATCGACACGGAATACTACCTGAACATGTTCTGCAAGACGTGCTCCATCCATGGTCTCAATCGCATTTCAATCAGAGGACATGGACCTTTCAACAAGACTCAGCACCAGCCCACAAAGCTAAAAAGGTCCAAACGTGGTGCAAGGAAAGTTTTCCCGGCTTCATTACAACATCAAAATGGCCGGCCTCATCACCCGACCTGAACCCGCTGGATTATTCCGTTTGAGCCTACTTGGAGTCCAAGGTCAACTCTCGCTCCCACTCAAATATTGATTCCCTGAAGAATGCCCTTCAGGCAGAATGGGACAACATCGGAGTCGAATACCTCCGTACAGTGGTAGAGGCGTTCCCAAAGAGACTTCGAGCTGTAGTTCGAGCAAAAGACGATAGTTTGAGCTGAACTTTCGCGTGAATGTTGACATTTATGTTGTTGATAAAATATGTTAATTTGAGATGATTTTCTCTGTTTTGAAAAAAGGTATAACAATTCCAATTTGTAACACTATTTATGGACCACCCTGTAATTTCCAGAACTTATTGAATGAACATAAAAAACTTACTGAATGATGATTGTTTAATTGACCAAACACCAGATATATGTATATATTTAAACACCAGAGAGTTTTAAAAAATATTAATATGAGCCACATTATCTATAAATTTTTGAAGGAAATGTTTTGATGTTTTTTTAACTTGTAAATTAGGTTTGTGTTCTCTATACTTTGGTATTCTTATTCGGATGCTATCAGATAGAAACATTGTTTGATGAGAATTCTCTCTCCCAGAGGGGATCAATGATCGCTGCAACTTGTTGCTGTTTTTCTTACACAATGGATGGCTACCGCTGTAGCGAGCTGAGCCTGAGAATGTAGACTAACTGCTTAACACATTTAGTCGAAAGGAAACAACGTATGTACTCTGACAGAGAAAATTGGTAAAAAGATAGAGAAAGAGGCTGAAAATAGAAAAGGCAAGAAAAAGAGATAAACAGAGAGGGGATAACTCAAAGCGCTGCAGAGAGCGAGGAATGGTAAATGTACAGCAGTAGTTAAAAGGCAAACCAAATTATAAGAAGAGAGAAAAAGACAAAGAAGTAGACAGACAAGAAAACAAAAAGACAGAAGGGAAAGGGAGAAAGATGTTTTTAACTCCAAGTTGCAGGTGATAGCAAAACACATTTGAGGCTCAACAATACCAATATACATATGTATATAGTGATGCTTGAACAAGGTTGCTTCTAGCAACCCTGTAGGCCATACGAGTTGTATTTCATAGGAATACGGAAGAAGAAAGAAGGAGGGGATACAGAACTAAAGAAACTTTACTGAAAAAAGAAAGTAAAGAGAGAAGGCAATGAAAACGAGGATAGGTGCAGAGGCGTGAAAAGAGAGCATGGCAAAATAGAAAAAGAGGGGAAGATAGAAGAGAAGGATGAATAAAAATTCTGCGTGTGAGAAAGTAGGGTAAAGATATAGAAAAAAGAGAGAGAAGGGAAGAGAGAAACAGGAAGATAAAAAGAAAAAAAGAAAGGGAGAAAGATTGAGAAAAAAGAGATGAGAAAAGAGAGAAAGAGAGAGAGAGAGGAAGAAGGAATGAGAATATGATGAAAAGAACACAAAGCAAAAAGTCACGTCGGAGTGCGACAGAAAGAAGTAAAACAAACGACTAATGAAAAAAATTAACCGCCAAAGCCGATCCAACTCGATCAAATGTGAAGGTGCCCCTGGTTGCCATAAATATAGACAAAAATTGTTCTGTTTCTAGCAATGGTTTTACATGGTGTAATGGTAACGCGCTCGCACTCTCGGTTAGTGTGGCTGGGTTCGATACCGCACCGTGAAAAGGCTTTTTCCCCTGTAAATCATTGGTCTTCTTAATCAGGCGTGACTGCTTTTAAACTGTGACTTTTTCTCTCTGCTTCTTCCTAAGCTCTTTTTTCCTCTGCATTATTCAGTATCAGCATGTTTCATTATCACTTCTGCCCTTGTTCTGCAATAAGAGAACGCAGACCCTAATCTTTGAGAGTCATTGATTTGAATCCCCCAGCAATTATTTTCCAGCAGCAATTATTTATTTTTTCCTCTTTAATTATTGTATTTGCTTGAAGATGCTTGAAGACTACAAAAATGTTCAAGATGTAATTTACGATGTATTTGTAATACGATGTAATTATGTATGTTCAAGATGTAATTCACATCGAGTGATGAATTATCTCCACGAATAATTGCCTTTTACTTGTTGGAAGCTTAGAAGTAAGTAATGATTGAAGCGAACTAAAGTATTTCTCCTATATTTTCGCAAACTGATGATTTTCTTACTGTATTGAGCCGCATTCTTTAGATTAGCAAGAGTTCGGTGGTTCAAAATTCAGTTTTTCAATTCATTCGTAGTTGTTTCATCAAAGTTGTCTCTTTTTTCACTCACATTCCTCTTTAATTATTGTATTTGCTTGAAGATGCCATGAGAAGTCCATTGGTCACTTTTAATTGTAAAAGCACCAATAGTCAAGATCCAACTTCATTGGGATGCTTGATTAAGCGCTAAATTTTCCTTTTTTTTCCAGAGCCGATGAGCGAATAATATTGATTCATTTCGAAATGACGTAACAATCAATAACCACAATGATAGAAAATTGTTATCATATAGTTTCACTTCAATCTGAACATGAGTTTTGAGATTATGTTAGATATTCCTGAATAATTATCTCAGAAAATATTATTTTCGAATACTGTGTTCAAATCAACATGCGAGTGATCAAATGAAGGACCAGTCGAAGAAAACGATATGTCATACTATGGAGTCCAGAAGGAGAAGAAACTTTCTCATGACAGTCCCTAAATCGAACAAAAATTTTGGCTATTATTCTTGTGATCCTTATCAATCTTTTCTGTTGCTTCTATGTATCTGATAATTAATTTTTCTGTGGTTTTAATTTGTCTGGTCGTTTTGTCTTCTTTGGATATAAAACACCTTCTCTGTCCACTTTATTTCCTATAGGAGTGAGTATACTCTTTCCCTTCTTTCTTCAGATTGTTTGACTTCTCGGGTCGTTTTGTCTTCTTTATAAAAATCTCAAGCACCTTTTTTCTCCATATAATTACAACATTGCGGCACTTTCGATACTCGAAAGTTTTAATCATCGCAGAAACTGTTCAAGAAAAAGTTTTAAAAGCAAAAAACAGATTCGCTTGAAATATTATGAGATGATTATGAAACTCTGAGACCTTTCTCAGGCTCCTTTCAAGACATTCATTCACCTTTGCCCTATTGTAGGTAATGATTAACTAAACGTAATTCCAAGGACCCAGCTCAAAAAGCGGTCTTAACGAATTTGTAATGATGCAGCAGTGAGGTCTTCTTCATTACTAGTGATGAGTTTCCCTTTGCAAATTTAAGATATTATCACAACCACTTTGCCTCTTTCGCTGTCTAAAACAATCGAATTTGTAATGATGCAGCAGTGAGGTCTTCTTCATTACTAGTGATGAGTTTCCCTTTGCAAATTTAAGATATTATCACAACCACTTTGCCTCTTTCGCTGTCTAAAACAATCGAATTTGTAATGATGCAGCAGTGAGGTCTTCTTCATTACTAGTGATGAGTTTCCCTTTGCAAATTTAAGATATTATCACAACCACTTTGCCTCTTTCGCTGTCTAAAACAATCGCCTCAAGTTATCAAGAGTGCAATGTTGCTTAAATTATTCATGTTGTGAATTTTTTTGTTTTTTGTTTTTATTTCTCTTGTGTTTTATTATTTCCTCTTCCCTTTTTAGTTTTTAATTGAAAAATTATCCTCCCTTCCTTACTTTTTTTTTTCATCTTTTAGCTGTAATTATGCGTTTCAGTGTTATAGATTTATATGAAACTAACAGAACCGTAGCGAAAGGTGGAAACCAAGAGCTTGTCAATTTTCAACAAAACTTTTAAAAAAATTATTGCGCTTCGTGAAATTATGCTGCAATTGAAAAGAAATCGCCTTATTGAATTGATTCCTGAAAGTGAAAAAAAATTGTATATGACATTCATAGAAAATCAGAGATAAATTTTTCCATGCATATGTACAATATGTATGTACATATTACTGCCTGATTTCTAATTTTTTGATTTTTAGACACAAATTATAATCTTTAAAAAGTTTTTTCCTCAAAAGACAACACAGAACGTACGAAAACATATACACACTATTTCAGTTTTTTTAAAACTTCAAATAGGACTTTTTCGTGAGTGTGGGAATGGAGACGGTGTTCATGCTAAGCCACCCCAAACGTAGGATAGATAATGTAGTCGAAATTTGAATAAAATTAGTGTGGGGTTAAAATGAAAATCTTAAAACTTTACTATTAACCGTTGTCTTGATGAAACTTTCATTACAATTTCAGGTAAAGATTGGAAAAGAAATAAGGAAAAGAAGTACGAAGAGTGATGCAGAGAGTGTTACAGAGAAAGAGAGAGAGAGATGGAGAACGTGAAAAGAAAAGAGACAGAGACACAAGGAGAAAGAAAAGTTTCAGTTCGAAAAGTACACATTTCGATGAACAAAAAACAATTTTTTTGTTTTTTGCAAGTTTTGATTGATAACTTCGAGAATTTTAAGAATTTGTGAATTACAAGTGAATCCAACAAAAAAGTTTTTTCTTTTGCAGAGTTTGATGGACGTCGAACAGTGATAATCGGGAAAATGACTTCCATTTCATACAAGTTCTGTTTTAACTACTATTTTACCAATTGTGAATGGGTCGTCTGTAGTGTAGTGTAGTGTAGTGTAGTGTAGTGTAGTGTTGTGTAGTGTAGTGGTCACTCTGAGTTATGAATAGACGATCGGGTTCGATGCCCGGCCGTAGACCAATTTGTCCTTTAACAAAAATGCATTCCTATTTCTTTGAAAAATGTATCTTTTCTCTACCATCATTCCTATTTCGTTTGATTACTTACCATTACTCCTTTTGAATTGGGCAACTGAGCATTCGCTGAATCTTCTCAACTTCTTCGGATCTCATCTCGAGGTCCGAAGAACGAATCTTTTAGCACTTAAATTTTAAAAAAAAGAGTTTGAGGGACGTCGAACAGTGATTATCGGAACAGGGCTATGATTAAATGCAGTAAATTGAGGACCAAGTTGGTAATCATTACATTGTACGCCTTGTTCGCTTGCCTGCTTTGCTTCCACTACCTCAGGCACATCTCATGCGCTTTCACCAGGTTCGCATCTCTCTCGGATTATCTTTCTCCCTTTCTTTTTCTTTAATTTTTTCTCTCTCTTCATTTCTCTCTCTCTATCTCTCTCACTTTTTCTGATCTTTTTTCTCTCTTACTCATTATTTCTCTCTGTATTTCTTTTTCCTTTTTCTCTTCCTGTTCATTTGCATAAAATACAAGGGATAAAAGAGAAGCACCTTTAAGCAACCTTCAATTGCAGGTTTCTAACAGAAAACGATACAGTCTTAGCCTTTCACCACCCTTCCTTGGCAGAAAGATACCGGGCCGATTGGTGCGTCCTCCCTAACGCCTTCCAGACTCATTCTGGGTCCGGCAGTAATTTTTTTAATATTACTTTTATTTTCTATTTTTTAACCATAAAGGGTTAATGCTTGCTATTTTTCCGAAGGTCAAAATTTTAATCTACACGGCAGCATCCGTCGCTGCTCGATACCAGGTTCCACTGATAGTGTTTTAAGAAACAAAATTATAGGAAAAAATTCTAAACATTTCATGTGATTTCACGAGCTCCTCGGTTGGAGGTATTGAAGTTGGGAACCAAAGCAGCATCACAATAGAATTGGAACGTATAACTAAAGACAACCTCTACGAAGCCTCTATCTATCATATTAGACTGAAAGTTAAACTTCGGTAAAATGCGCCACATAAGCACACCTAACAATATATTTTGATCTGTGTCTTGTAGATGCGTTGTTAGGAAGAAAACGACTTAGAACGTTTCGTTTTATAAAAACATCGTCAACGAAATGAAACTGGTTCATACCAGGAATACTAAGAACCCCTCCCAAAGGCACCTTCTTAAATGCCTTTGCCCAACAAGTTCTTGCTTCTCATTAAAATGAAGCAGTTGTACTCGCCGGTTAACATTGAATGTTGAAAACAATATCGTTCGGCGTAGAGTTATTAAGGTCTTGATTGACACTCACAAACCTGACCCTAACAACAAGAGCGGAATGGCGGAAGTGCTCTCTCATCTCTTACTCTTGCCTCTTACTTAGTATAATCCCCCTTGTTTCAATTCCTATTCTATTGTATCTCTGTTGTTTATCTTATAACTTCTTCGGTGGTTTTTATTGTGTGATATATCACAGCCACCTCTTCTCGGCTGTATCGTAAGTTACTGATTTGTCTTTTTGCTTTGTCTTTCTCAGCCACCTCTTCTCGGCTGTATCGTAAGTTACTGATTTGTCTTTTTGCTTTGTCTTTCTTAGTCCTATCGTTGTTGGTATTTTTTGCCGCGCTCACCATTGTGTTTTTAGGTGATAATATTCGCTGACGATACTTTTATAAAACGAAACGTTCGAAGCCGTTTTCTTCCTAACAACGCATCTACAAGGCAAGACTCATATCAAAGTGTATCGTCGACTGGACTCGCAATCAAATGCGTTTAACCCAACATAAATTCTTAACAGTATATTGTTTCAGTGCACCTGAGAGAAACGATACAGACCGAATCACTCTCGTTCTGCACATATCAGCTGACTTTATGGATGAAACCATTTTACACCACGTAAACCTAAATTTTTTTTCCTCAAAATTTCAAGGTTTCCTGGGTCATTTGATATGATGGAGGGTACTGGTAAAAATCTAAAACTTTCTGCAAAGAAAATGTGTTGAAAAAGTTTTGTTGAACAAGTTGCTTGAAAAAGTGTGTAAAAATTTGGGAAATTTTGAAAAAAACTAACTCGTCTTTTTCTCAGATTGAGAACTGGAATGCACCGATTTCCCTCTCCGTTTATGCAGCAGATCCGAAAAACGACATTCCCTGCTCTCTTCAATATGTAAGCTCGTTTCGACTTTTTTTCCAGAGAAAAACATCTTTAAAATATTATTAACATCTTTAACTGTTCAATTTTAATTGATTCAGTAGCTTTTTCAATTCAAAAACATTCAGAAAAATAGAGAAATTTAACTACTTGGAACAATCACAACTTCACGTTAAAAGTATATTTTTATGTAGGTGAAAAAAGAAAGAAAACAGAAAGCTTGAAGCGCATTCCTACCGACCCATTTATAATGAATGATACATTTATCAACATCTTCCTTTTTTTCGACGTATTTTTTAAGCCGAAAAATATTTTTATGATGTCCACATAAAAATTTTTTTTGTTGATCTCAATCAACAAGAGTAATTTACTGACGAATGGTCAACTAGAAGGACTTTATAGTTTTTTTTCTGCAATAAAGTTTGATCATTCGAGTTTTAAAAAAAGTTTTTTTTTATGTTGATGCAATTTATAAGAACAAAACATTTAAAATAAAATTAATTCACAACTAAAAGTTCAGTTGGAAAATCTGAGGCTGGAAACACCCGAAAAGATGAAATGGCTTCATGTTCATTTTCTTTACAAGGTTTGTACATGAACCCATTATCGTGAACTTTCGATTCAACTACCTCACACACTAAAAAAACTAAAGCTCTAGAGAAGTTGAACTTTTAACGGGACTGAGCAGGTTACCACAAGACTACCGAGGAAATTTTTTCAACTCGAGCGACTGCTACATGAAAGGCTCAATGGTTATGTTCTGGTTATCTCACACACAGTAAACATGAAAAGACGAGCGCTTTATCTTCAATATTCGACTAGATGAAGCATCTTTCAAGTTTCCGCCTTCTTTGGAGTTTATTGAGTTACTCTGAATGACAGTTTGTGAAGGCGTCCAGTCATTGAATTACTCTGAATGACAGTTTGTGAAGGCGTCCAGTCATTGAGTTACTCTGAATGACAGTTTGTGAAGGCGTCCAGTCATTGAGTTACTCTGAATGACAGTTTGTGAAGGCGTCCAGTCATTGAGTTACTCTGAATGACAGTTTGTGAAGGCGTCCAGTCATTGAGTTACTCTGAATGACAGTTTGTGAAGGCGTCCAGTCATTGAGTTACTCTGAATGACAGTTTGTGAAGGCGTCCAGTCATTGAGTTACTCTGAATGACAGTTTGTGAAGGCGTCCAGTCATTGAATTACTTTGAATGGCAGTTTGTGAAGGCGTCCAGCCTTTTGATTGGGATAGCTTAACGGCCGAAGGACGTGTTAATGTTCATAGTCTTTGCGAACTTGGTTAAAATTTAAAAAAAATGAAATTGTTGGAATATGGAAAAAAAGAGTAAGCTACTTTATCGCTGCGCTGAAAGCTTTGGTAGGAGCCTCGATGTTTTCAAAGTTTATAAAATACGGCTAGAATAAAATTATATGTTTCAAAAAGTGTAAGAGCATCTTTAGAAATATATTAATAAGTTTATCCTTTGAAGGGAGATCAAAACTGCTCATTTATGACACAATTCACATCGAGTTGTGATTTTGTGAAAAATCCGGAAGAGAAGAAAACCATCCAGGAAATGGCTGATTATCCTGCAAATGTCGCCAGAAATGTCGCTAGAAAGGTGAGCAATATATGGGAAAAAAGCACATAGAAAAAGGACCGAATTTTTTTTGGGGAGTACATATATCGCGAAAGGGTTACTCAGTGATATTCAAGTAAATTTCTCGAGAGCCAAAACCGCGAGTTCGGTTCCCACTTATTGCGTAAGTTTTTGCCCGCATGGTCTGTTCCTCGGTTTACATGTAATGGAGCGTTAGAATTCAACTTTTCACTTCGCAAAGTAATTTTCTGCAAAGTAATCCCGTTGAACGCTCCAATGTCTCACCACGAATTACCGTGAAAAGAAAAATGGACTACGGTAAAAAGAAAGAACACATACATTCTAAGACAAAGCGACGATTTTTCTGTAAAATTCATAAAAAAATTACGCCCAACAAAAAAAGTTATTATAAAAGTAGTACCGTAGTCCATTTTTCTTTTCGAGGTAATTCGTGGTGACACATTGGAGCGCTCAACGGGATCACTTTGCAGAAAATTACTTTGCAAAGTGAAAAGTTGAATTCTAACGCTCCATTAGTTAAGTGGTAAAGGAGGCCAATGTGCTTCATATACTGCATGAGCATGACATGGCAAATTGCCCTTAGAGTTTGTTTTTTTTTTAAATTACGCGTTGCCAAGAAATGCGACTTTCAATTTTCAATCTGCAACTAATTCCCTGCATTTCTCTTCAAATTCTTAAAGAAGTGGGTTACGTAAAAACTCAGCTCGTAAATCTTACAGCTGATAGTTCAAGAAGTCTTGTTAAAACGATTAAGACGAATTACATATATAAAAATTTGAAAACATCATTACTTTTAAGCACAATAGTTTTTTTCTTGTCATTATTAGAAGTGTAAAAAGCAAGAAAAAAACTCATTCATGTTTCAAATCGGCTATAACAGTGAGAAAACTAGGAACAAGAAATATTAATTAGCCCTTCACTCGTTCATTCTCCAATCAATAATGAATCTCCAATCAATAATGAATCAACATCATTCCATCGAGAAGTGACAATTATCTTCGTTTTTATATTGCGTTTTGAATGAACCTTCATATATTGCAGTATGTACGGAGTCGCTTCGTTCTCATCGGCGACTTCGAGCACATGTTTTCTGAGGGTTTCGAAAACAAAATGTCAGCTCTGGCTAAGAGGGAGACGGAATTGAACAACAAAACTCTTCTCGTCTACCGCATCTTCGAAGTTGATGATACTATCGAAAGGTGACATCTAAAGATGTTCATGACTTTGTTTGAATACTTCATCGCATTTTCCATTCATTGCCAAATAAGCTGCACGGACTTTGTCTCTTCATGTTAAGAAAGTGATACTGAGCAACTTTAAATTACTTCACCTCATTATTCTCTTCGCATTTTCAAAGTGTAGATAAAATATATGAATTTTTATTGGCATGGAGACTTCTTTCGAGTCTCATCCGATTGGAAAAATTTCAGAGGCCCATGCGATCGGTCAGAGTCAAAGGCAACGCGGAACGTTTAATTATAATAGTAGATGTCTCAAATCATTGTAGCATCGATGAGTTAATCAATTATTTTTGGTTATGAATGTTCTTTTTTATAAGCAAATTTTTTTGAGTCAAGTTTCTCTCTGATTCCAGTTTTCCCAAAGATAAGCTCGAGCTGGCAAAACGGCTGTACGAAGGAACAGCTGTGGTTTTCCATGAGCGGTTCTACGGGCACGGTGCACATGATATCCCACGCCTCAAGCAGTGGCTGCAGAAGCCGATGAGAGCGAAGGATGGTATCTTCATGAGGAATGTCGGGTAAGAGCCTAAACACACGCATTCAAGTCTTCTATGTATCTTGTGTGATTTTTTAAAAATTCTAAATGTATATAGATATTTTAATATATATATTTACTTTTTTTACTTATTACTTGTGTATTTAATTTTCAATCACTTCCGTAGACATGAAGTGCCAAGATTCATACAGGTCTAAACAGCTCTATCGTTCATGTTCCTGATGAATCACGACCGAGAACGTTGAAAGTAGAGACCCGATAGTGTGAAATAAGTTTGTATTTGAGCCAATTTCGAAATGAATTTTTTTCAATTCAGTTCAAACACTCTTGAATCTCGGAACATATATTATATAATGAAAAAACTAAGGCGTTTTGGTAGTAAATGATCGAATATATGGATTTGGTTTGAACGGTAAGGTTTTAAGGTGTGTAAACTTCGCTCGGGTTTTTTCTCTCGCTCTTTTCTATGAGAAAAAACAAGGCAAGCAGAAGTACTTTTTTATTTGTTCTCAATCGATACGAAAGACAGCAAGCTAAGAGCCCTCGTCAAAAAAGGCGCAGAGTTGGAAGCTTTAAACGAAAAAAATTGATCATTTGAAAATTTTTTCAGTTGAGCTGAAGAAAAAAGCGTCCTGAGTTCTAATAACTATGTAGATCTCATTTAACACTCTGGAAGAGCTTCAAAGTTTCTAATTTCTAAAAATGCAGAACTGCCAAGAAGTTTACTAATTGGATAATAGAAAGAAAAATAAGAATAGAAAAAAGACGAAAATAAATTACGTGTTACAAGTGTCATGCTCTACAAAAAGCAAGACCTGGTTAAGTCTCTCCATGCTCCCTTTCTTGTTCCAGATACCGGTCTCACGCATGGGAGCCCCAGTTTGTATCGTTGAATACCATCCCAGAGCACGACGAGAACTTTCCATATTTGATTCGGGATAATACTTGTCTGGTAAGTTTTTCTTTGAATTTCGGGACTAGTTTTTTTCATTTATTCCTTTTGCATACATGTTTTTGTGCATACATTTCTCATTGAGAATAAAAATGCTTACGTGTGATCGGTTGAGTATCGTCGACCTCAACTTACACCTACCATACGATAATCATATCTATACAAAATCAAAAACTATTCACAAACGTACATGCAGCAATTTCAGTTTTTTTCTTCTAATTTTTCGATATATCCATTAGACTTTTTTTAAATTTCTCAACGTTTAATTTTGATGTTGCTGCTGTTTTTTCTCATTTTTGTCACGACTCGATAGCTTCGAATTGCATTCAGCCTCTATAATCACTAAAGTTGGGGCAGGTCATGGATAAGGGTTTTTTTCCTAACCTAGTTTTCTTTACCAAATAGTGATCGTGGTTTAAAAAAGTTTTCTCAAATCGCATTTTTCGCCAGACACTTCTTTACTTCTTTCTAAACTATAATAAATTTAAATAAATAGTTGAACATTTGTCTAAACGGAAATCATTTTCCAGTTATTTATCAATTCAATCTTTTAATCCTTTGAATTCCCAGAGATGGGAGCTATGTCGAGCGCGGTATGTCCTTCACGTCGTCGACCATCACTTCATGTACCATCGGGGGATAAAGCTGAAAGGAACCAAGTCTTTCAAGAAAGCCAAGCAGGTAAGCCAATTACGTTTAATTATTTTTCAGTTGGGAAGAAATTTTTCAGTGAATTTTCTTGAGTATAACCAATTACAAATTGTTCTGTATGTGGGTACAAAATATATCCAGAATCGAGTACATATTGGAAATACGAAAAAACCCTGCCCCACTACGGTAAAACGATATTGGGAATACATGATTGTTCCTCGTGATTATATTAAAAATAATCACATGATCATAAAACATGTTCAAATTCGGAAGTATTAGTATTATATTGAGTTGTGTATTGTACGAATAATTGTTCAAATTAGGATCTTTTGCAGGTTCAGAAACTGAACTCGAAGCGGTTCATTATTGCTTTGAAACAATTCAACGACCGAATGGATGCCTTATATCCGTTAACGAAAACACATTGTCCTGTTTTCAAGGCTTGATCTTTCAAGAGTTCTCAAAAGTTATCGAACCTTGGGGAGAGGTTGAAAACCCGCAAATTTTTTTTGCATGCCTTCAACTTTTTTCCCCCAATTGTTTTTCAACCTTGCTTTTGAAAACTTTTCGATTTTATCTGCTACCTGGCAACTTTGCCCCTTCCAAATCGGCGCAAAGTTACCAGGTAGCAGATAAAAAAATAGCAAATAAAATATTTCTTATGGTCTCTAAGTTCATAGCGATTTTTTTTTCGGATAGTGATTTGTGCTTTGGTGTCATAATTGAGAGAGTGGTTCAGTGTGGTATGTAAGGATTACGGGTAAATCTCATAGGCGTAGTGGATCAACTATTTAACTTAAAAGAACAACAATGTTGGTCATTGAATGACGCTGAGAATATACGGGTTAGAAAAACATCTTCCATCGCTTCGAAGGTCTCAAGGTAGCTCAAAATTACCAAATACATAGTGGTTTGTGACTTAAACTTTCAAAGTTGTTTTTGCCTAGTTACAACTTGAACTTTCAAAGTTGTTTGTGACTAGTTACAACTTAAACTTTCAAAGTTGTTTGTGCCTAGTTACAACTCAAACTTTCAAAGTTGTTTGTGCCTAGTTACAACTTGAACTTTCGAAGTTGTTTGTGACTAGTTACAATTTAAACTTTAAAAGTTGTTTGTGACTAGTTACAACTTGAACTTTCAATACTGGAACAAGCTCCCGTGATAGCCTCGCTTTCATTCATGTACGGATGTCGATGAAAATTAATAGATAGCCTGAACTACTCGAATTTTAAGCTTCCCATTGTT
The DNA here is from genome assembly GCA_964056735.1 of Allodiplogaster pararmata. Taxonomy (NCBI): domain Eukaryota; kingdom Metazoa; phylum Nematoda; class Chromadorea; order Rhabditida; family Diplogasteridae; genus Allodiplogaster; species Allodiplogaster pararmata. The sequence goes on from OZ057403.1 coordinate 12,473,209, forward strand.
TATGTTATGTGCATGTTCGGGTGACGATAATTGTGATGCTTGTGTGCCTTATAGTTAATATACATATGTGGAGTATATTGTTATATATACATATGTGGAGTGTATTGTTTGCTCAACTACTTTTTTATAAGTTCTCGTCTTTCTAACGGTTATAAAATTTATTCTTACAACTTTTATTATTGTTCAACAGTAATCGCCTGAGTTAAAACATTGACTCAAATAACTTGACAAATCGATATTTTTATAGCTCGAGGATAATTTCTCATTAAGTAAGATAAGCACAGAAGTGGTAAGGAAATACAAAAATTGTTAGAAGAAATAAGTAAAATTAGTATTAAAAACATGAAAAATTTTTATAAACCGCTAAGCAACCTCCTGTATCAATTTATAAACACACCCAGAATAACTTAATAGTCCTGTGGAAGTTTTAAAGAACGTCGAGCAAAAAAGAAACGACCACTCTCATCCTAGCCGAGTTGGAGGAATGAATGGGACGAAAAGGTAATATAAGTGAGCAGCGAGAAATTTTTTATTAAATCATTTCTACTTTTTTAGCGAAGCTTTTTCTTTGAAGCTACTTGTTTCATAGGACCACTAGTTTAACTATTGCCGCCTCAATGCTTTGATTTTCGGATTGGAAAATAAGAAATTAGACATAAAATTCTTTTTTTCAGAAGCTTTATAGACGATGTTTCTTGTATCATTTTGAAGTGCATAAAATTCATAATATGATGATCCGAGTGATTTTTGAAAAAAACGGAAAAAAGTAACTTCATGATTCTCATGGAGAATTATTCACATCATCATTTCAAAGAGTGGTCACATCATTTTGATGTTTGAATAGTCAGTTTATCATTCTGATAGGTGGACAATCTTGTGAAGTAAGTTTATCTCATATTCTTCGTCAGTTATACCACACTTTTTCATCAAATTCCCTACGAAAAAAGCAAAAATAGGATAATTATGACTAGAGAATGACTTTTCCATCGATATGACTCATATTTTAGACAGAAGCATGGCGTAATGTGAACCGAAATATGATGATTGAATAAACTCTCGACTGGGCTACATGAAAGGTTTTAGAACCTTTTTATTTTTTTCAAAAGGGACAAAGAGGATAGCCAACTGCAGGAAAATGCCTTCACAAAGACTCACCTACCACAGGAAAGTTATTTTTATCGAATAAAAAGAGGATTGTTATATTGGGGTTACCTAGGAAAGAAACGAATACCCACAAAAATTCAAAACAAGCTCCCGCACACAGAGAAAAATTGATCACGAAAGAAAAGGATTTACGCATTTTAATCACTTTTAATTAATTTTTCGACGTCTTGAGTGTGCAGTCTTTGAACAATATATATTTTTGAACTTTGAATTTTTGAATTTTTTTGGAGTTTTTTTTTTTGAAAAAAAAACTTTGTCTTTGAAAAACAAACAAACTTTGAAACAAACTTTAAACAAACAAACAAACTTTGACTTTGAAAAACAAACTTTGAAAAACAAACAAAAAACTTTTTTAATTCAGCATTCAGTTGAACACTGCACTGTAAATGTAAGTGGATGTAAAAGCAAATAAATGGAAGCAATTTAAAGAACGGCGCAGGGTAACGTTAGGCTGAGTCTTTTCTCGGCTTTCTGCTATATGAAAGAGAAATAGCAGCAGAGAAAGGCTATGATATACGAGAAAGAAATAGTACCAATTAAGAGCGAGACTCTACCGCACCATTTACTCGCAAATTATCAATATCCGTGATCGTTCTTAAACATCATTCCAGTTTGCAAATTAGGGCGAGGTATACTATTCGCCCGGTCGACTTGAACAATATAATTGGCGTTTGTAAGGTCGTCACCTCAATCTTGTTCACTAATATGTATGTTCAAATTACTCTGTGTGCGGTTTCACAATGTAAGAAACTTGAAATATTTTGATGTAATTTATGAAATGTAGGCCAATGTCTAATGTCACGATCATTCAGAGTTATCAGACTCATCGGAAGTCATTACAGCAGGTAGATCACATTCGACAAGCACGAGTTTTGCTTGCTCGCTAGCTTGCTAGCTTGCTCCGTAAGTGAGAGAAAGAGATGGCCATATATGGTGAGTAGATGAAGCACGAAAGGCATCAAAAGACGTAAGTTAACTTAACATGAAAAATACCGTATCAAACGGAGATAAAATGCTTTTTGAATTCTTAATATTCACAGATATGTTCAATTGATTCTCCGAGGAACCTGGAGAAAGAGATGAAGAGTGTTTTAGAGAATGATGAAATATTAGAGAGAGAGAGCGAGTGTGGGTAGAGAAAGATGGAAAGAGACGTCGAGAAAAAAGAGAGATTAGGTCTCTTTAACTCTCTCTTATTTTAGAAAGAGAGAGAGATAGTAAGAAAACACAGAAGATTCATTTTTTCATACGAATAAGGAATATTCACTTTTTCCCTTTCTCTGTTTCTGTTTACTTTTTTTTCTCTTCGTTTTTTCTCTCTTTCTTTCTCTCTCTTTCTCCTTTCTCGCTTTCTTCCTGGTCTGTACTTCACTTCAAAAGCTCTATTTCTTACTGGATCACGCTCTTCTGCTCAGTCAATCCTGTATTTAGCCTAAAACTTTGCATCTGACTCACTCTTCTTTGTCCATCTTCATTTATATCTTTTTTTTGCTTCGAGGCAACTTTTTGTTAGCTAATTAGCTCAGACATTAATATTTTCATTCAAACATTTCAACTCAGACTTCTACATCATATTTCAGGGTTATACAAATGCCGATTTCGGCTATAGATTCCAGTATTATATTGGTTGCGCAAGGAAATAGTCTCGGTTTAAAAAAGTCACTTATTTTATCCGGAGTTTTCTAGAACTTACAAGTTCTGAAGGTATATAAAAATTTCACTTCAATTTGAAGATATATAAAATTTTTACTTTAATGTTTTTTCTCAGTGATCTCATTCTATTAGCTTTTCAAATTTCTGAACGGTGCGAGCTCGACAAACTGATACTACGGGCGTCTCTTCTCTTCTGCTGCAAGCTGGGCGAGAGCGCTGCCGAAGTACATCGAAAATTATGTCAGGCATACGGGAAAGGATGCCTCAGTGAATGACAGAGTGACAGATGAATGACAAGACATGTACCGTCCAGGATGGCCTCGCCAGCTCGATCTTGAGGATCTTCAATCCTTTGTCGAAGCCGATTTCAAACGACTTTGCTACGAGATTGCAGAGCACTTTGCGTTCTCTAACACCACCATCGAAAACACGCTTCACGAGCTCGGTAAAGTACACAAGCTCGGGCAATGGCTGACACATAACCTGAGGCCACTCGACAGGAACCGACGAGTCGCGGCCGCCTCACTACTTCTTTCCTACAAAAGAAAAGACGAGTGGCTGAACATATTGTTTACTGGAGACGAGAAGTGGGTGACCTATTGCAATGTTACACGCAAGCGCCAGTGGCTCAGCAAGGTGATCCGCCAGAAGCGATTCCGAAACCCGGAATGCTTTCGATGAAGGTGATGCGGTGTGTTTGGTGGAACTCACGCGGTGTCGTCTACTGAGAGCGCTAGCCTAATCGCATCAATGTTACAGCAGATGTCTTCTGTGCACAACTCGACAGGGTGCAGCAGGCTATGGTGGATCGAGGCGAAGAGAGCGCCAATATTCGATTCCTACATGACAACGCGCGACCACACATTGCGAAAAAACGGTTCAGAAGCTGTTGGACCTGGGATGGGAGTTGATGCCTCACCCACCATACTCGCTCAAAATGGCACCTTCTGAATACCACCTATTCCACCCCATGCAGAACCAACTCGCAGAGAAAAAAAATTGAGAACGAAGGCGAGATAAAATCATGGTTGCAAGGCTTCTTCGATATGCTCTCTCCGTCGCTCTACCACAAGGGCATACACGATCTGTTCACTTGATGGCAACAAATACTCAATCATGATGGATCATAATTTGTTGATTGAGGTTCTTGCTTCACGTAATAAATCAATAATATAAAAAGAAAAAAACCGAAGCTATTTTCTTGCGCACCCAATAAATAATCGAGTGTAAATGAAGAAAGAGTGACTAGAGTGACACGATCAATTTATACACACTTCAGCAGTTTCCGAAAAATTTATAAATTTTAAATTGACCAGAACTGCAATCTCTGTGCTTTTGTGATTGCTGCTTATCTCTCTTTCTTTCTCTTTCTCTCTCTCTTTTCTCTCTCTTCAACTTTATCCCTTTCTCTTCCTGTTTCTTTCCCTTTCATCTTGTTTCTTTTTTTCATTTTCTGGTTTCTGTACCTCTTTAACTCACCTCAAACTCTTCTACGCAGCTTCCGTACTTCTAATACAGAACTGTAGTTGTATTTATTGGTTCTAATCAAGTAGAGTGAAAACATTACAATCATTTGCATTTTGTGCACAGGAAATGATGGAAAAGTGGGGGAAATTCACCAGAACGGAAGAGGTCACACGCTGAAACTATTATAACCTGGAAATGTGGAGAGAGAAAAAGGAAAAAAACGAGAAATTACCGTGAAAAAAAGAAAAAAGATAGGGAGAACGAAAAACTCAGAGATATAAGCAGTGACACAGAGAAACAAAAAGAGAGAGCGAGTTATATAGAAAAACACAGAGAGAGAGAGAGAGAGAGAGAGAGAGAGAGAGAGAGAGAGAGAGAGAGAGAGAGAGAGAGAGAGAGAGCAAGTAGATACATGAAAAAACCCAAAGAGAATGAGAGGGCCACCTTGATGCAGCTGAAATGCTCCAATGCTCTCATCAACATTTCAGCTTTTTTTCTTCTACTGACCTTTGCTCTCTGTCTTTATCTCTCTCTTTCTTTCTTTCTCTCTATCTCTCTCTCGCTCTCTCTCTCCCCCTCTCTTTGTTTCATCACCTTTCAACTGTGGCTACTCACTCCATTGTTCATGCAGGTGCCACTCCGTCCTTGGTCCACTTCCTCTTTCCACACACGCAATCCTGTATGCATAAATCGCACTCTAACCCGTGACTTTTGCTTAAAATTATTCACAACAAACCTGATCTTTTTTCGGGAGAACGACTAGTTCAAGTCAGCGACACTTTACTATCAACATGATTATAGTGCAAAGTTCCTTTTCATACCGGTAATTCATAAACATATCATACATTTCCACGTCTATATGATCAACGTTCTCGGTCGATTACCATCAATGACATGAATAATAGTAGAACGGCCTTAAATTATATCAGTTATGGCGCTGCTTTTCTACCCCGAATAAAAGTGAATAAATAAATAAATAAAGTTTTTTATCGGACTTGTGTTTTTCAAGTTAATTCGACTTGAGGAAACAACTAGACTTCGTTTAGCTTTCTAGCCTTCTTTTCCGCTTTCGAATAGAAGCTTTCACAAATTTCGGGAAAATTTAAACTTCCAAAAAATTGCCTTCAATCGACGTCTGTCTTCAATACTTTTCAAAGTCGCGCTTTGCATTCCTGGCTTCTTTCTTTAACATAACGGAATTTTTGGCCATTGTTTTAGTTTACCCTCATACTTTATTCCTTCATACATAAAGTACAATGGATACCTGTCACAGGGTGATTTCAGGTTCGTTATAGCGAAAATTCATTAATTGGTTAACTGAGATAAGACAATAAAACGGGTCGGGTACATTATGCAAGGTTATAGTATAAATCTGTTCTTGCTCATAGAGCAAAATGAGATATTGAGTCAATAATTAAATGAAAATGAAAATAGTGATTTACAGAGTAATATTTACATAGTAGCCAAGTAAATATGAATCGGTAAGTGTCTTTAGAGTAGTTGTCTTTATGGACTCTTCATGACTGATCACTTATAAAGTCATTGCGTATTTTATTGATTATTTTTTGTAGTTATGAGCTAATAGCTACAGCAGTATCGACTCTTTTCTTCACTACAGAGACAACTCCTCAAACTCTGTTCGTTACTGCCCTTTTTATTCATTGCCTCTTCTCCTCCGCTATTGTTTCTATTCGCCTCTCACTAATCGTGTCTGAGTTGAATCTTCTTTTCGCATTCCGTCCTTTACTCTTCTCTTCCATTCATCTCTTTTTGTAGCCTCGTTCCATATCTAGCTGGTCTACAAGAGGAACACTTCTTTTTTTCTACAAACACACATATGTACATCACACAAATAGTAAATAGACAACGTGTAGCTTTTTTGAGAAAAAAAATGTGAAGCTTAGTTTTTTTTCTATTTTTGGAATGACTAAGAGAAGCGAACTGTTTCACAAAGAGCTCACATACCGAACCTCGCTCCTCATATTTTAATTCACCTCATTATCTTTGTACGGGAGAACGATTCCTTTCTTTTAAGCATGAAGAAAGCAAACATCTTTTCCTCTTACGTTTTTTATGGGCAAGAAATTTGATAGGCTACTACACAGTTTCTAAAATACGAATATGAAGTCTAGGAAAAACTCAAGTGTTCTGAAAAGAGTTTCTGGTACTTGCTGTTAGCTTAACTCAATAAATGTAAAACTTTAAGGTTTACTTGTCTAGAATTTTCTTGCTACTGGTAATTATTATTATCGTATTTTGTATTCACAGGGCAATAATGTCCTCAAACTCTCTGAACCTCTGCTAAACTGTGAACGTGCTCGCAATCTTGAATAGAGAAAAAGAGAAAGTTGACTCTGACCTTGCCTTGGTGACTAGCTTTTTTACGTGTGAAATATTTTATATATTAGCATCCCTGCAAAAATATGTTCAAATTCAATTATTCTTTTAACCAAATTTGGGCACGTTTCAGTGAGTTATCCACTCGAGCACCCTTGTTCATTCCTTTCCACTTGAGGCTTCTGCAGCGTGTTCCTACTTGTGAAGCTCTTCTCCAACCCTCCCCCTTACCTTCTTCTTCTCCTTCCCTTCTTTCTTTCTTGAATAGAAGAGCTTCAAGTCCTTCTTGCCCGACGTAAGGAAGCTCGAGCTTAATTCTATCAAGCCTTATGAGCATTGATGACAAGAGAGAAATATGATGTGTTTTTTTTATAACTAGCCTCAATTTTGATAAAAACTAGTGAATAATTTTGGATGCACTAATATCGAAAATAGTTTTGTTGTTTGCGTTAACTGAACCATATTTCGGCTAGATCTTGATAATTCCCATCAACCCCCCAAAACGCTTTCGAGTATTCCAGTCTTGTGTGATGAAAAAAGCATTTTTTTCTTTCGAAAAAACCGTTTGTGGCTTGAGAAGTGGAGGGAAAACGCGAAAGAATTTCTAACGAGAAAATATGAAATAAGAAAAAAATATTTGTTTTTTTGCTTTTCTTTTTCGAGACAAAATTTGGAAAACTCTTTATTCTTACAACATTAATACATGTATAACTTCAGCGGTACGTTAAGCTAAAAAGAGCTAGCTGAGACTACTGTATATTCAGCCGAAAAACAAGCTAAAGCAAAAGAAGTGTCGCGTCTACTGGAAAGGGTACAATCTGGGGTATCTTTCATTTTATGCTACGTCTCCCTTTTAGTGTGTTCGAGTGTGCATTTCCTTAAGAAGACGTATCCCTGGGGGAAAGGCATGGATTGCCTGAGACAGTGTGTCCTCCGAAGAAACACAGAAAAGCGACCAAATGACAGCATCGCTTTGTATGCCTTGTGTACACTGCGAGAGCAGAAATGCAAGATGCGTATATAGTAAGGAACCGTCTTTCTCTTCTCTTCTCTCTCTCTCTTTCACTCTCTCCCTCTCCCAACCATTTAGTTCGCTATGCTCTTTTGCGAACGTCCAAAAAACCAACGAACAAAAACTAGCTTGAAAAAAGGAACCAGATGAGAGGAAACATTTGTAAAAGTGAGTCTATGAGAACGATAGAGTGAGAAAGATAGAAAGAGATAGAGAGAGAGAGAGAGAGAGAGAGAGAGAGAGAGAGAGAGAGAGAGAGAGAGAGAGAGAGAGAGAGTGGAGACTTACAGAGTTGGCGTTAGAATATATGTTAGAACAGATGAGAAAGAAGGAGAGACACAAAGAAATATTTAGGAAGCTTTAGAGAAGAATAAAGAGCTTAGACACTATGAGCGGAAAATTGGTAAAAATTGAGCTGTTAGAGTGATAGAAGCATAGCGGAGTCGCAGAGGGGATAAAGATAACATGGAAGGCAGGGAATGGAAGAGCTCTGTTGCCTTCGGACACAATGTTGCAATGGAGGGTGTCTTTATTGGGATGAGAAGCGAGGGAGGCAGACGGAGAGAGAGGTGTTGGGTTTAGAAAAGAGAGATGAGTGAATGAGGAGAAACAGGAAGAAGGAGAAATAGAAGCAGAAAGATAAAGAGTAAGATAGAAGAAGAGAAAGAGAAATATATCATATCAGAAAGATAGAAAGAGTTTATTCGAGTTCGAATAGTACTAATGAAACAAGGAAAGCAACGTGGGTAGAAAATGTGAAAGAAAAAGGACTGATATGGGCTTGGCTAGACAAATTGAGAAAGACGAGAAGCCTTGAAATAGACACACAGAGAGGAAGAAAGAAAGAGAAGTTAAGAGAGCGAAAAAGTGAAAGAGGGACTCAGAGAGGTAATTATGAAAAGAAAACAGAGCAAAAAAGGGATGGATAGTGAGATCTGGAGAAAGAGAGTCAAGGAAAGAGAAGGGGGAGAAGACGAACCGACGGAAAAGCTCCAAGACTGGTTGGGTGACACGGAATCTCGACGAACTCGAAGGAACCTAAACCTTTTCCCTTCTTCTTCTCTCTCTTCTTTCTCTCCTGCTATCTCTTCTTCCATTCTCTCTTTCTGTCTCAAATATTCTTCCGGTTTTTTTCCTCTCTTTTCCTTCTCTTTTTTCCCTTCTCTCTCTTTTCCTCTCTAATACTCTCACTATTGATATCTTCCCAAATCTGCGTTTCAATATGTGGCTCCCTATACATCTTACGCAGTCTCTTGTTTAATCCTTGATCATTCTATTAATACTTGTCCTACGAAAAGCTAAAACCATCAGCTTTACTTTGTTAGCTTTTACTCAACACTTTATTCTTTTTAGATGATAAAGTTTGATGGTATCTCTAAGCTTGGGTTCTTCCATCATAATAATTGTGTGAAAAAAACGAAAATGCTGCTGCATTTAGTATTTTTCTCCATTCACTAAACGGTTCTCGCTTGTTCTTGTGGGCTTTATCCTGCAGTTTAGTCTTTGTGTACTTCTTCATTGAACTCGCGTACCTTCTGATTAGGAATCGCAATTTGGTACCCCCTTGGAAATTTGGTACCCCCTTCGTCATCGATTAAGGTTAAGATTCTTCTTGGGCGCTATATGTTTCTTTGTGATATTTACTGTGCTCCGAATAAAGCCAGAGAATGTGATTTACTTATAGGGATCAGATGCATCATCAAAGTTTAATTTTGAGAAACAAATTAAGAGATACTCCAATTTTTTGCAAGATGATTAATATAAACCGAATTTTTCAATAATCAGCCTCTCTTATACCCCTCCCCCTATCTGATAAATAAGTTCCTCTATTGAATGTCCTTATTTAGAAATCCATAAATACCTTTTTCCACTACTCAAACCCCTCCTCTATTTGAGAAATGCTCTCAACTCTAATCATAACTGATAAATGAGTGATATGTATTACCCTGTTTGCTCTTTTTCAGCTAAAACATCGCCTGAAAGCGACCGTAAGCACTGAACAAACGGGAGAAATGGGCGGAGTAGATGGCAAAGCAAAGAAGCGGTGCTAAAACAATCTGATTGCGCGGGAAAAGTGGATAAGAAAAACGCTTCGAGCTTTATCTCGCTTGTTCATCTGGGGACCGGTTGACTGCTTTATGTGCAACCAAATTAGCAAATAAGAAACAAAAGAACCGCCCGTTTCTGAGAGAAGACTCTCTCGACCTTCTTTCTGTACAAGCATACTTCCTTTTTGTCTTTTTATGTAGTTTCGTTTAGGTTCCTCGTCAGACAACCAATTTATTCTCAAATTTCTCTCTCTCTCTCTCTCTCTTGAAACTTCTACTTCCTTATTTCTTTTTTGAATATTTCTTTTTTTTCATGTATTTTCTATTAAAACATTCGTTCACCTTTGAGGCAATTGTTATTTTTGTTCCATCGACTTCATTTAATGTAACCGATCACAGTTTTTGCTTTAATGTAATAGTTTCAACTAACTTAGGTTTATATAAATATTAAAATCCCTTTTTATTTAACTTTATTCACTCTTTATAACTATCTCGTTCACTTTCTCTATCACTCCTTGATTCATTAGTTGATATGTTGCCAATCCTTGGTGTAAGTTAGATGTAGCATAATGGTATTGTGCCCTACTATTGTTCGAAACGTACTAAGTTCAATTTCTAACCAGTAAAGATCTATCCAAACCAAAGGGGTCGAAAAAGCTTGGTAGTGCTCGTACGGAGCTGCTCTGAGCTGCTACAATACAAATTATTATAGCAGTGACAGAAGCAGCCACTGGTTTTACCAGTATAGTCTTTATGCTAGCTCGAGGGAGCTCTGCCGCTAGGTGGTTATTATAAGAAAATGAGAAGAATAAATACCTAACAAGTAAGATGGGACTGTTTTCGTATTCTACAAAGCTAGAGGAAGTCTTTTCTCAGTAGCAAAATACGGACCGATGATATATTCTTTCAGCTCCTCGTATCAGATCTATTTCTATGTCAATCTCAATTCGTCTTCCTCGCTTCATCTTTTTATCTTTTTTCACTCAACATTCTACGTTCACTCAAAGTGGGGAAGCCGGAGAAAAGAGGCGTCTGATGTGTAGTGAACTTCCGCCTTTGTATATAGCTTACAATTTTATTTGATATAAATAGTCTTCCTTTTCTTTTTTCTCTCTCTCTTTGTTCTCTCTCTCTCTCTCTCTCTCTCTCTCTCTCTCTCTCTCTCTCTCTCTCTCTCTCTCTCTCTCTCTCTCTCTTCCTTTCTTTTTCAACGTCTCTTTATTTTTTCTATCTGTTTTTTTATCTCTCTTCTCCTCTTTCACTTTTCTCTTTCTTTTTCCTTTTCCTTCCTCTTCTCCCTTTTATCACTTTTCCATATTTCTCACATTATTTCTCCTTCCCTTTTCTCGGACCCCAAATTGATACAAAAACTTTATACTACAGTATGATTTTGGCTACTGCATCACCGAATTGAGAATGATTCGGTGTGCATGAGCTCTGGTGAATGCAAGAGTCTAGCGAGCAACTTTCAAATGTCATACTTCTATCTTTCCTCTCACCTAATTCTTCATAATCATTTCCTCTTTCTTCCACTCTTTATCCGACTTCTCTTGTTCTCTTCGTTCTCTCTTTCTCTTACTCTTTCTCTCCCTTTCTTTTTCTCCCACCCTCGCTTCATACCTCTCCTTATCTATCTCGTGCTCTTTATTTTCCTACAAATTTTCCATTACTTTCTGTATTTATCTTCTTTCTTAGAATTTTCCGATTTTTTACCTCAACTTCCTCTCTCTTTCTTTCCATGGCAGTGGAGTCTAAAACGGGTCTTGTCATGCATAACATGTGTAGAACATTCATCTGTACTTCAGTATAATGAAGAGTTCAACAAACAAGACGGAACGCCGGCAGTTCCTGCATTTTTAATGAATTTCGCTTCCTACTTTTTTCAGCTCGTTCCTTTTATTATTTTTCCTTCTTTTTGATACATTCTTCCAATACTATCAACCTCTCTTTTAATTTCTTTCTTTCTAATTTTTATGCTTACATTTGTTTAAAGGTAAGCATGTTCTTTGCTTTCTCTATCATTCTTTCTTATTCAAAAGTACTGCCTCCTTTGTCTAAAGTAATGCCTCCTTTGTCTAAAGTAATGCCTCCTTTGTCTAAAGTAATGCCTCCTTTGTCTAAAGTAATGCCTCCTTTGTCTAAAGTAATGCCTCCTTTGTCTAAAGTAATGCCTCCTTTGTCTAAATTAATGCCTCCTTTGTCAAAAGTACTGCCTCCTTTGTCTAAAGTAATGCCTCCTTTGTCTAAAGTAATGCCTCCTTTGTCTAAAGTAATGCCTACACAGTTCGCTGGAAAGAAACAATCAACAAAAAAAACTTTTGTTAGTTATTGATAAAGGGATTTTCAGAATCTTAATCTTACAAGAAGCATTGCAATTCTGTAGTTTGGTTACTATGGTGATCACGATAAAATGCGTTTGTTGCTTGTTACTTCAGTTGAGATAATGAAAATTTATTGCCTACAAAGTTAATATTCATTCTATTTTAGTTAATTCTGAAGGTAATAGTTTTGATAAAAATTCTGGGTGAAATGTCAACAGAATGTCGTGGATTCACAAATTTGATTGACAAACGGAAACTAAGAACTTAAATCTTGAAGAACTCTATGTATTTTATGTAACATTTATGAGATATGTAAGTTATTATATTGAATGTGATTTATCTCTCATTCAAATCTCTAACTTTCCTAACTCTCTCTTTTACTTTAAATTTAAATCCCCTGTTATCTCCCACACTCTCGTTCAAATCATTTCAAGAAAACATTTGTTATTTCAAAAGTTGAAAACATGTAGCTTTCTAAAATTTATTCAAGTAAGCTGTTTTGCACTTTTTCTAGAGCTTTCTCGTTTTACCTTTAATTCAAAACAAATTCCGGTTTTCACTCCTCATATTTTTATGTAAATTTTCTCCTTCACATTTTCCTTCCAGATTCACCGCTGAGGAAAGCCCATCGCGCTATTTTGCGCACCCTACCAGACATTATCTGTTTGTTCTGACTTCTAACTCGCTCTAAAGAGAAAACGGTTTGACATCTCCAATCTTTTCCGAGTAGGTCGTTGGGTTAATCTTAGCTTAGGAACCTATCTAGAAAATGGGAAGAAAATGTAAAAACAGATACAGACGATAGATTGGATGAATGGTGTAGTAAGAAAGAGGAAAATTATGTTAGAAGAAAGAATTCATAAGAAACAGAGTAAAATAGAGAAAAGATACTGAAGAGAGACAGACAGAGAAAGAGATAGGAAGATAGAAAGTCAGATATATAGAGAGAAAAAGAGAGAAAAGAATCAGAAAGAGCTCAAAGAGAGAGATTAGCAGAGAGGCAAGGAGAAAAAAGAAAGGGACAATGAGCTAGACAAAGCAAAATAATTTTGAGGGAGAGGAGAAACGGTAGAGGCACGCCAAAGCGACTCCATTCATTTCTCTGGTTGATGAATGTTCTGAGTGGGTAAAGTTCATGAGCATAAGCTTTCCCGGAATTCCGTTTGTAATTCTTTTCTGTGGGAGAATTATTTTTTATTTTTTTATTTTTTTTGTCTTCTTTTCAATTTCTCTCTTATTCACTTTTCTTTCTTCTGTTTTGCTCAGCTCACTTCACTCGCATTCGAGCTCTTGTTCTATTTCCTAATCCTTTTCTGTATCTTTTCTCTCTATCATTCTCTTTCTCTCTCTCCGTTTCTCTCTTTTTCTTTCTCTCTAACTCTCTCTCTCTCCCTCTCTGTCTGTCTGTCTCTACCCTTTAAACTCAAGTGAGTGACTCGAATTATTTCATAATCCCTCACTAGATTATTTCTTCAAGGCAGTAGAGCATCTCACGGTCCGCTTCATAAGCAATATCAGTTGCGATATGCGTTTCATTCCACTTTTCGTCTTTCCTTGCGCGTTTCCTTCTCTCTCTTTATCTCTTTCTTCCTATTTTTCTCTTTTTCTCTCCCCTCTCCCTCACTCTTCCTTTCACTTCTTCGCTACCTCTATACGTCTTCTTCTTACCTTTTTTCTGTCTCTCCCTCTCTCTTTTTGCTATATTTCTCTCTCTTCTCCCTCTCTCTTCCTCTCACTTCTTCTCTACCTCTATCCCTCTTTTTCTTTCTCCATCTATTTTCTCTCTTCACCAATATCTTCTCTCTCTCCTCATAACCCCAATCATATCTAGAACTAGAAAGCTTCCGAATAGTCAAGTAGTTTTGTGGGATTGCGTGTGTTTATTCTGAAGAAGGCGAAGCTGTTTGTCTGTTATGTTGCGTGTGCAGGGTGATAAATTCTCAGTAGCTGGCAGCCATGGAAGGCCCGCCACTCTAATTTCCTCTCTCTCTCTCTCTCTCTCTCTCTCTCTCTCTCTCTCTCTCTCTTGTCTCTGTCTCTCTCTCTCTCTCTCTCTCTCTCTCTCTCTCTCTCTCTCTCTCTCTCTCTCTCTCTCTCAGCTAAGAGAATTTAATTATCTTCGATTTCCATGCTTGTGTTCTTCGCTTTCTATCAAATAGGAAATTACATACAAAGTTCGTAGAGCTTATAGTAACCGGGAAGGAGTAAATAGGAAATTGAAAATGAAAAGAAGTTGTACAAGGGAATCAGAAGGAAAGCATAGAAATGGAAGGAGGTTAGACCATGTTGTGAGAGAGAGGGCGAGAGAGAGAGCGAGAGAGAGAGAAAGAGAGATAGAAAGAGAGACAGAAAGAGAAAGTGTAAGCAAAAAAAGGAGAGAGACTCAGACAGAGAGAAGAGAAAGAGAGAGAAAAAAGAGAGAGAGAAAGAGAGAGAGAGAGACAGAGCAGAGAGAGATGAGAGAGAGAAAGCGAGAAAGAGACAGGTAGAGATGTGATGAGAAAGAAAACGAAAAAAACAAGACAACGGAAATTAAAGACACGATGATATGGGGTAGAAAAGCACGTAAGTTCATCGAATGCAACCTTTTTTATTTAGAAAATTCCTTTATATGTATGCTCTTTACCACCAGCAAATGAATTACTCTAAACTGAAAAAAATAAATTAGTTTTCATGTTTTGTATAGAAACTCTACTAATTTTTTGTTCACATTTGACAAATCGTTTTTTATCTTACCGTACTTTTGATATACAAGTTTTTCCTCTCATTCATTCTCTCTCTATAGCTTGTATTAATAACATAAGCAATTTCGAATGCTATATAATGCTATATTCAGTCGATAAGTACTTGTTAGCTGGATTTTTAAAAGTTTTTGTGAACATTTCTGTATTTGTATCAAATTATTTAAATTTCTGTTTTTGGATTAGGCTCAGCTCAATTCCTACGATGTTTTTTTTGTAATATGAGGATACACTAAAAAAAATTAAAATTCATATAAACAATTCACAGTTATTTTGTCCTTTAAAAGTTATTTTTTGTTTAAAACCATCTTTCTGTACTTATCAGCCTGTCGAGCTCTTTGGCTGTGTTAACCATCGAGGCCGAAACTTTTGTCATAATGACATACATATTATAAACTTATTAAATTTTTGCTCTATTATGCTTTATATAGTCATACTTATTTTCTCCTCTATAGTCATACTTGCTAAATTTCTATTATGCTTTATATAGTCATACTTATTTTCTCCTCTATAGTCATACTTGATAAATTTTTTGTATGATCAAGACGGAAAAATTTTTTCAGGGCGGAGATTTGCAGACTAGCTGCATAGAAAGAAAGAAGACGGAAGAGAGAAAAGAAGAGCAGATTGGTCGTAAAAGTAGATAAAGTGTGGGAAGGGGTGAGAGAAAATGAAGCCTCCAGCCAACTCAACCGTCGCCTCTACAAATATCACGATGGAAATCACTTTCCGACCCCGCCGTGTTCGTTCATCCCTTAAACAGAATTGGAATGAAAAAATGAGAAAATAGGCTTTCTTCGTGAATTTCTTGAACAAATAATAACTTATTTTTTTGTTTTTTTCAAAAGTTAGTTTACTTTCTCTTTCTATAGTACAACCATTTTCCAAAAAAAAATCTTCCTATCTATGACCGGAATCGCAAATGCGTTACCTGCTAACTGAATAAATAGGGGTAAAAAAAGTTAACCAATAACTTGATTAAATCGAAATTTCATGAAAGAGAGGCTTTATTCCAGTTGTAATGGTTCAGACATACAACGGATGGTGAGAGATTACAACATGGTAATCAATATTTTAAAATGAACAACAGCCAATAAATGATCAGGATTCTAATTTAAGTACTGGAATAGAAACTTCTTAGCTGACAATGCATTCATATTGAAAAAATGAGAAGGAAGAGAATTCCAATCATTCACAACTCTATTTGTGAAGAATTTCTTGTATCGGTTTGTGCGGCACAAAGGCAACAAAAGCTTCCAATGATGTCCTCTAGTCCTAGTACAGTGAGACATTGGTAAGAAATCTGGGCAAGTGATATCTAATCTTTTAAACACTATTCTATGCAAAGTGAACACATCGTTAATAAGTCTGCGTCTTTGAAGACTTTCACAGCCAAGCCAATTCAGTCTTCCTTCGTAAGATAAACTGATTCCTGCTCTATTAAAAATACGCTTAGTAAATCTTCTTTGGACAGACTCTACTTTCTTACTTAGCGTTAAGTCAATAGTATTCCAGACTTCACTGGAGTACTCCAGGATAGGTCTAACGTAAGTACAAAATAGCTTCATGAGAATTGCAACATTTTTTGTACGAAAAGATCTCAGAATGAGATAAGAAATAGAAAAAGCCTTATTACAGATATGAATCACATGATCCTTAAAATAGAGATCGTTGGAGATAGTTACTCCTAAATCACGAAATGATGAAGTGAACGAAATCGGTGAGGAATTGAGATTAAAGTTGACATCTGGATGATCCCTTCCTATTTGCATAGCAATTGTCTTACTGCTCGATATAGTAAGTCCCCATTCATCAGACCACTGAGATACTGAATCCAAAGCTGTCTGCAGTAGACCGGAATTGTTAAGTGTGAAAAGCTTAGCGTCGTCAGCATACAACGTGCAATAAACATCTTTCGGTAAAGCACTGGGTAAATCATTTATATAAAGAGGTATCGCTGAGGTGAATACTTTCACATGGCAAACGAAGTAAATCTGAAACAAAGAACAATTTACCAAAGTTGTAGTCGAGCGATGGAAAGAAGGAATTGAAAGAGATCAAGGAGACTTGTGAAAGACATGAGAGCCTCTGTCGACAGTTCGCTGATTGCTCTCTTCATATCAAACAGGTACCTCCCGATATTTGTTGGGAACTCATTCTTTCATACAAGTAGAAAAAGAGAGAAAGAGAAAAAGAGTAGAGTAAGAGAGAGAAAAGAGAAGAGAAAAGGAGAGAAAAATAGAGAGAGAGAAAGTAAGATAGAGATAAGGGCAGAAAGAGAAGGAGAGAGAAAGAAAAGTAAATAAAAAAAGGAGATATAGAATATAGCGACAGGAGAAAAAAAGGGTCAGGTCAAAACAATCGAGTTAAGCAATCAGCGAACCAAAATTTATTGTATGAGAGGTAATCCCGTAACAAATTATGCTCACAATTTGGTTTTGAACTGCTGTTTTAGAATAACGCTCAGCTGGAGATCTTGAATGAGACTGCTTCCTTTCTCAAAGACCGCCACAAAGCTCTGAGGAGACGAATCGCTTCTCAACCAAGTTGCTTTTAATTCTAATTTCATTTCAATTATACATATCTTCAAGAACTCTGACTACGCATCAACCCGAAGAAATGAGTAACGCAAAATGATACTATAAAACTCAAAATTAAAACTTTTTATAGTCAATTGATTGAAATATCGCAAAGAAAAAAGCAAGTCCGATGTGTGTAGGATAGTTTCGCACGGATAAGCAGTGTTTCCTCGTGATGTGATGGTAACGCGCGCTCCCGCTTTGAGACGAGATTGCTGGGTTCGATCCCAACCGGTGGACTAGCTTTTTTCTGTACGATAGTTCAATCACTTGTCATATTAACCAGGCATCACTGCCTTTAAACTGTGTAACTTAGAGTTTGAAGGTTTTTTTTATACTCAAATATTTATGAAGTATCAAAGTATGATTAGTCATAGACTAATTTTCGACGAATAATTTACATATAATATTTATACTGAAGTATGGAATTATGAAATATTTATACATATAGAGTGTCAATAATTTTATTTTGTAATGAATAAGTGTCATTTTTACACAAAGTTTTGTGTGAAAAATTATGAATTATAAGACTTTGAATTATAACTTTGAATTATAAGAACGACTCGCTCAAAGTCTTCAGTGAAACGCTTCAACGGTAAAGGTTTGGATAAGAAGATTAAACAGCTACTGGGTTATTGCACTTAAAAGTTTTCGAAGACTTCTAAGAGTTTTAACCGCATTGTCATACATAGATCACCAGCATTGTTGAGAATTTTGAAAAACCACAGTTCTTTGCCCGATAAAGTCTAAAATAATGAGTAGCTCTCCTTATTCCGCTTCTTACTTTGAGATCGCTTCTCCTTATTTCAGACTCCCCCGCTCGATGAACGGTAGTTCTATCTAAATTTTCAACAGTTACATTAGACCTTTGATGAACTATAGTTCCGAAATTGCGTGAGATATCAAAATCATTATGACTGGCGAGCTAAACTATATTTAGAAGAACCAATTGAGTAATTAAGAAGAGCCACAAAAACTGAGAAGCATTTGTTATACATATGTATGTTAATTGCTCGAAGAAAAACCTCCTGAAACAGTCTTCGCTGAAATAGTCATAATTGTAACAAATGTATCTTTAAATTCACAAATGAACACATAGTAGCTATATTAATCGTGAATTATGATGCTATTCTCCATTCATGACGTAATCGCTTTTATCGATCGCTTTTATCGATCGCTTTTATCGATAGCTTTTATCGATAGCTTTTATCGGCCTGCGTTACTGAGAAAACAAGGCATATGAGCCGTTCATATAGCGCTCTGTCCCCGTGGAAATAGCAATCTGTCCCAGTGGTGTTATTATATGGTAACGCGCTCGAACTAACGGTAAGGGATGTTAGAGATGGCTGGATTCTATCCCGCCAGGTGGACTTAATAATTCCCCTCCGATAGTTTATTCAATTTTCCACTTATAATTAATATATGTATTTATTTATATACCATAGGATGACTATGCACGAATCATCAGCTGACATAGCAAGTATCAGAACACGGTCTTGTGAGAGTTTAATAGTTTGGAAAGAAAATATGAGTGAGAAAAGGGATGAAAATGAATCTGTCTACGAATCCGCTTGACCCGAAAACAGTATGCACATATAATGTTATATGAGGCACAACTTCGAAGAGATGAGAAGATTATCTTAAGAAAGTTGGAATTAGAATAATTAAAAAGGACGAATATCGAAATGGTTGGTAAGGTTCCAAAAATTCACGATAAGATTGAAGTCGTCGGCTTCATTACAACCATGCAACTTTAAATGTCTTAACTTTTTGGTCTCTCGAAGTGGCCCGCTCGTACAAATATTGTTCAAAGGTCATGTAATTTCTATGACTAATGTTATTAAACAAAAAAGTTTGAGTCCGAAAAACCCCGAAATTTTTAGATTTAGGGATTATTCTCAGTGAGGTCCAACTTGTAGTTTTCAGCAAATACTGAAGAGATTCTCCGCCTGGAGAAAGAGCTGGGTAAGGTTAATAAGCAAGTGGAATTGTGGATGCGTGAACTGGAAGAAGTCAACGACTCTAGGACGGAGTTGGAGGTTGGCTATATCTGACAACACTTCTATTTTCGAATTTCCGCCCTTAACTCCTGAAATGATGTACTTTAGAATTGAATTTTTAAACTTTCGGTTTATCAAAAAAGTTCATTTTTTACAAACGCTGTTTTTTTCCTATTTCTGGTTACAACAAGACTCAATAATAGTCTGCAAATAGCTTTGATGAGGTGTTCAGAGCAAAAAGAACGTAGTATTACTACATAGATGAAGTATACATCAACGATTTTAAGCTGAGCTTTTCCAGCGGTACCAACTGGGTATTCAAATCAACCGATAAAAAATAGTGAGAAGATGCGAGCAAAAGAAAAAAACAATCTCTTTGAAATATGAATATACTCCGAAACGGACAAAAGGAAGTCCGTCTATAATCAAACTAAGCCATCTAATTTGACCGGGAGTGACCATAAACAATAACAAGATCAATGACACATTGTTACGTGCGGACAAAACCAAATCTGAGCTCATATTTTCCGTTGAATAAGAGATTTAAAAATTCGTCCCTGCTTTTAAAATGCATTATCGATTACTTGACTTCAAATGCATTATCGATTACTTGACTTCAAATGCATTATCGATTACTTGACTTCAAACTGCGCACCTGAAACTTTATATTAAAAACATTTAGCCATCTTTTCACAGATTCGCTTCGTCCGTCTCCGTTCTGCGCTGCAGAAAAGCGTTACTTCAGTGCAATTAGCTCAGATCGACATGGATCTGCTGCAGAATCGACACACCGACCGATGGAAAAAGTTCCTTGCGGATGTCGCCGCTGAGGAGAACGCGGCAGCAGCTGCAAGCTCATGACGCGGTGCAAGCTTGCGCCTCCCGCTTTTCCGTGAACAACTTTCCTTTTTCCGCGCCTATCTTCTGCTTCTCCCACGGGTCCAAGTCGACCGGATGAATCATATTCATTTATTTATTTATTCAGATTCATGGAAAGCATCTGTCGCTGGCTAAAGTAATGTGAGACGACGTGTCGTTCTTGGCTGGTAAGCCGTAGTTCATCTGAAACTTTTAGAATTTACGGAACATCTCAAGAAGTGTTTCTTCTTTGTTTTCGAGAATAACGTTAAAATTCGGAATACGTTCAGTACAAAAATTCGGGAATCTCTGCAATGAATGGTTTTGAGAAGAGTTTTTCATCTGATTGAGAAGAGGACGTCTAGTTTCGAGTCTAGTGTCAAGTTCAGCCTTTATACTGAGCTTCGGAGTAAGATTGAACGAGGCTTAAGAGCTTAGCATAAGGCTATTAAAAACTCCAGACATAATGCGCACATGCCCTATACCTAAACATGTAAAACAAAATCTCTTTTAACCAATTTAAAAAACCTTATTATCCTGCCACGCACTAAAAGCCACTTACTAAGTGCATTTTTTATGCTGTTTTTAATCAAGATGAGAAATTAATGAAACTTCACTAACTTCACTAATGAAATTACCTATTTCAATTACCGATTCAAATTAGGGAGATCATCAATATTTTCGAGGAACTATCACTGCTTTGTTGTTTATAGATAAAATGAATTTTGTAGGTTCAAACATCTTACCAAATTTTTATTATTAGAAAGATCTGCCATAGTTGTTCTTTTCCAATTTCTGTTCCCTAGCAAAGTATCTCCTTCCCAACCCACCGTCTTTTCATAGGTGAATAAATTCTTGTAAACTGCCCTTTGAAAATTCTTTTAATAAACTGCCCTAACAAAAAATTGTTGTTTAAACTTTCCTTATTATATTACAACTAAATTTTAAAAATAAAATTTTTATATTCACGACATTGCTAATGCTTTCGTTGAATAGAAAGATTGGATGATTCTTGAAAAATTCTAGTTGTTTTTTTTCGTTGCGACAGAAATTTAAAATACTAATTCAGAAGATAAAATCATAAGCGTTGTTTGTTGGTTTTCCAAAATAATTTTGACCGTATAATAACATGCTTTTTAAATTCTAAAAGTTTTTGCAGTGTCAACAAGTTTTAATTTTTGATATTACAGTGTTTTTTTGTTGTTGCTATCTTTAACTTTAACGACAAACTTTCACAAATATAGATCTCTTTTGAAATTCTTTCCTTGAATATACGATGCTAACCAAAGCAAATGAGCTCCCTGTTTCAGTAAAAGTTCTCTCAATAACATTTAGAATATTCTTCAGTTCGCGTGTTAAATTGATTGTTGTTTCTTAAGCTTTCGCTTTCCTATTAGTTACCCTCGCTCTTATTCTATGTAATGTACTTTGTTTATTTGTTCACAATACAAGTACTACCTAATACACGGCCTGATGTAGGGTGGCTATCACGGCCTCATGTAGAAATAGGGTGACAGACGATAGTCTTCCATACAAACTACGGACGAGATATCAAATCAAAAACTACGCGAAACGTGTGTGAACCATGAACGGAACATGCAATTTAGTTTTTGTTTTAAATTTCAAACAAGTTTAGTGTGTGTTTGAAATTTTTTTCAACAGAAAATCTTTATAGAGGTTAAGTGTTGGATTAATTTTCTTGGTTTGTTCCGGAACTTATCGATTTTAATAATTAGTCGTTGAATAAAAAAAAATGTTTATTGACTGTATCGCAACACTCAATATCCCATATGCAACATATTACGTGTTGAAGAGGATTTTGTTCGGGTGTGAGAGTAGTGTCCTTTGGGTCTTAAAATCGAAACCCATCCGGGCCGAATCACCAGAACAAAAGAAGTTAAACATTTCTAGTTTGCGAGCTAATCACTCACTTCCGTTCTTGACGCAAACATCAGCCGGTAACCAGGAATCAGCCACTGGTTCTACCAAGTCAGGTGAAAACTTCACTTTAGAGTAGTGCTGACCGTGCCTCAAGGCGGGATTTAGCATGGTCATGAAAAAGATTGTCCCAATAATGAAAAAGATTGTCCCAATAAGAATAATTGCACCGATTTTTCTTGCGTAGCCATTCGATTGGCGTATGGAACTCTAAAGAAAGCGGCTCAATGAAGTAATTGTTTGAAGCGGAAGAGCAGACAAAAGCTTTCCTCCCCCTAATCCTCAACGAGAGCTGTGGGTTTTTTTCAACGAGAACCAGTT
Source organism: Allodiplogaster pararmata (assembly GCA_964056735.1). Lineage (NCBI taxonomy): Eukaryota > Metazoa > Nematoda > Chromadorea > Rhabditida > Diplogasteridae > Allodiplogaster > Allodiplogaster pararmata. The sequence continues at coordinate 12,495,648 of OZ057403.1, forward strand.
TTTTCGAAGTTAAGCTCGTTTTCATGGTAATTCAGGTTATTAGAGAATGTAAAATTTTTAATTTATTAAGGAAAGATTAATAAAAAAAGCACTTCAAAAGTATGTCGAAACCGTAAATTACAAACTAAATTCTAAATAATAATGTATTTGCCGAACATCGCAGTTAAATCACCAAAGCAGATTTTCAAAGCTTTTTAAGCGGCTTAGGAAAAAAACGTTTGTTTGTGGAAACATTAAAAAATGAATGAAAAATCGGTGAGGTTGAGAAAATTGGCCGAGATATTTGAGAACTGCTCAGTTACACAGTGTGAACGCGGTGAGGACTTGTTCCGAAGAAATTTTGAGAAAGGGCTGGAGATCTTATTTCGTAAAATCATAAACTGATTATAAAAAAGAGTATCCCTTCAAGCCGAAGTTCTTACCAAATAGAAAATTTTGCGAATCGTCGCGTTTCAATTTAATGTCGAAAAGTATACGATATCAGAGCAAACTTATCAGAGCAAGAAGTTAGGTGAGGGTTGGGTACGGTTGAACTGGATCCGATTAGTCTTTAATCTGTAACTTTTCAGTGGTGCGAATCGGTGAACAAGAAAAAGGACCATGCATTGGGTGAGAACTGAACTAACGGGCCTTGCACTCCAGGCGATCTTTTTTCGGCTGAGCTACCAATGCGCACTATTATCTCGTTAAATCCTCTCTGACTGTTGACGTTAACCGACTGAGTTAGTGTGTAGTACATATAATTCATGAACGGGAACAAACTTTTCATCGAAAAGAGCGACTTATTATTATCTAGTAGAATTATATTATGACGAAAAAAACTCCTTAATAAAATTGGAAGTTTTAAATACTTCTAATCATGAAACGTTTGAGAAATTTCACTCTTTGAGAAAAAAAATTACAACCTACATAGTGTTTTTTGAAAAAATAAAATAATCAGAACTTCTTCGAATGCTCAGTTAAGGCATATATGCCTGGTTAAGACGACAATTGATTATATTTACTACATGAAAAAGTTGGGCCACAGGGCATGATCGAACCCAGCCATCTGTTCTCAATCCGGGAGCAAGCGCGTTACCATTACACCTCGGTGACTCATTGCTATTATGTGCGATATAGATACATATATGAAAGGCTCATCTGCCTTGCTCTTTTAGTCAAGCATGCTCAGGACGCGAAAGCGTCCTAAAATGAGCAAAACTTACAGAATTCACAATTAAGACAGAAGAGTTATGGAAGATGGATGCTAAATCTTCAAATGCTCAGTTACAGAGTTTAAAGTGTAGTGACGCCTGATTAAAACGACATTTGATCAGAACTTCTGTCTTCTTTCAAAGATATCACTTCAAGACTAGGCTTTAGACGCTCCACTTATGATTGCTCTCATTCTCTTCCTATCATCCTCTTTTGACGTCGTCGCCAGGAGGAAATCTTGTTCCTTAATTGGAAACATCCGCTGCTTCAGATGCAATAACTCACTAATTTACACTTGATGAACTTGCTCTCTTCATAACATACAATATTTAGCATCATCTCACATTCCAAACCAAAGGACGTCAAACATTGTTACACGTGCATGAGCACACGTATTTCTTGAATTCTTCGGTTGATAAAGGGGCGTGGTAAGATTTTCGGTCAGCAAAAATAATAGATTATGGTAGAGAAAGAGACATAAAATAATTATTCCCTTCTCTCTATTCATTTCTCTCTGTCTATCTTTCTCTCTCGCTCGTCATCTCACAACCTCACTTTGCCAGTCTATCTGCAGCTTCATCGCATTAACATATCAGCTCAGAATTGGTTTCCCAAATTTAATTACAATTTTGATTTGTACCTTTAGTACTATAAAAATAGCGACAAATTATGCGGGTTCTCGACCAATGAACCGCAATTTCTCCAACTCTGCAGTGCAACCGAGTCTTTTTGCATTGCAGCGTTCGCAAAGAGAATCACATTAAGCTTCTGAAGCTGCTTAGTTGTCTGAAGCTTGCTCATCGTGATAGGATGTTATCTTCTCCTTGTAGTTATGGAAATATCACCCTTCTGTGTACTTCATACCGTAACTCTCTCTCTTCTGTGTACTTCATACCGTAACTCTCTCTCTTCTGTGTACTTCATGCCGTAACTCTCTCAATCGCTATAAATGTCGTTTGGCAACCTTGGTTTTATTGTTTACTTCCTCTGTTTTTTTCAATTTTATCTTTTCACAAACAGAGAAAAACTATCTAATAACTAAGAACAAAGTGGAAAAAAATAGTTTAAAAATCTTTTAAAAACAGGCCGTGTCATTTTAATGACCTAGCCATTCCTAAATATGATCACAATCACTTTTCTCTTACGAAATTTGCCTTCTACTTCTCTGTCATGGAATCTTCTTTTTTTTCAAAGAGATGAATTGGGTATGTAGCAAATTTTGGCTCTTATCCCCTTAAGGGGATACCCTGCGTCTTGTCTTGAAGCTGCTACTGAAGCAGACATTGGCACTATGCTTTTTTACATCCAACTTTTTGATACGGTCTCGTTAGCCCAAGTCGTACGGCCTCTAGCGTAAACTTTCACTAAGCCTAAGTGTTTTTTTTGATGTAAAAAAATTTTTGTAATTTTTTTACAAGACCCGGAGTCCCTGATGCTCAAAATGATCACCTAAGAAGAAAACTTTCGAAACCGTAGCGTTTAAAGCCAATTTTTCGTCTAGTATACCCATAAAGGGATAAGAGCCAAACTTTTTTTTCGTGGGATCCGTGAGACCACACCGTAGAACATTGAAATTATACCGTTGAACTTTTTGATATACTGATTGAACAATTAAGGCAACACGACGGACCAGTGGAATCTTATCGGTATCAGAAGTGTTCCAAAAAAAAACCTTTAAAAAAATATTTTTCGACTTTTTTTCGAGTGAAAAAAAAACGAAAAAAAAGTTTTATTTGAATGAAATTTTTTCGCTAACTTTAATGGTTTTTTTAATGATGTTTATCGAAGTGATCTCTATTCAACTCAGATGACCATTGTCTCTAATTTTTCTCCTCAACCTCACACTCAGTAGTTCAAGAACAACTCATTTATCATGTACATATTCTTGAAGTAAGCAGGACAGGCCATACAGTAAAACATGCATTCTTCGTAGATTATAATCACGATCTACTACAGTATTTAACTTTGAATCAACAGCAGTAACTCATCTCTTAGAAAATAGAGATCACTTCAAAGGTAACACAAATTTATAGAACTACCACGTTTTTCTATTAACCTCCTTCTAAGGAAACGTTCACCTCGAAAAAAACCTAGACGTATTTAGGCTATTCTCTGTGCTTGGGAAAGGTTTATAATCAAAACCAGTAAGCCAAGAACTCATTTCTCACAATATTTCCTCACAAAAGTATACCAAGTATTTTCTCACAAAAGTATACCAAGTACACAAGCATAGCTACATATTCAGTTTAAATTGGATCACGAGCCTTGTACTCATTAATGAGGGCCGATGATGGTGAGGTTCTGATTCAAGAAAAAAGCTTAGAAAAGTTGGATGGAGATAAACTTTTGCGATAGTCATTCAGAATCCTTGCTAAAACATCGCTCACAATCTGTAGAGCTCGCCGGAAGAACCAGGTTTTTCAGAGCCAGTTGCCTGATCAACGGGTATTCCGCTTTTGCGGAATACCCGTTGATTTAAAAGCACTGAAACATGTACCAGGCAGGCCACACCAGAACCACCGCAAAAACTATCTTTTTGCCCCTTTTTATGTTTTTTGGTTTGCTTTTTTCGGCACATCGAAAAAAAACTTTTGTTGAACCTTTTTTTTCGAAATTTCGGAAAATTGTTTTTTGAAATTTTGGTTTTTCCAATTTTCGAAAAAAAAAAGTAAGTGTGTAATCGAAATGAATATGACTTGACTCTGTTCTGCCTTTCAGGAGCTTGCTCTTCTTACTCGTAATGGATTCGTGTTCGTGGCCTTTCTCAGGACTGTGCCCGGCGACTTCTTCCACCCTCTTCCCGTCTTCAACGACCTCAGCCATGCAAGTGCCCGAGTCCTCATTGCTGCTCGCCGGTCTCTTGCCTCAAGTTTCAATTGAGAGTCAGCTGGCGAACATCGACATCGGAAACATCCCGAATTCTCTTCACTCACCTCTCTTCCCCTCCTTCCCTTCTCCAAATCTTCTGCAACCAGCTCAGTCATATTCAAGGTTGGCTTGATCTTGGAACAATCAAGAGTTGGTAGTTCTGACCAGGAAGCAGTTGGTATCGAATATTTGTTCTTTTTTTAACGAAATGGTTCTTGATGTCTTTTGCAGTGCTGAAACTTTCATGCTTGAACTTGTAAGGACGTCGCTTTAGCGACGTTTTCATAAAATTTGCTTGCTAAATCTGATATCAAGCCAAGCATCTTTTCGAATTTATAGCTCGGGGCCATGGACATATGTATGTACATGGGCAAATGAAGTTAGATTTCATATGAGATTTCATATTTGTATTTCTCACCACGTATCACTAAAAAAGCCATTAAAAAGCCGTAAATTCTTATTTTTTAAAGCCATGAAGTCACTAAAAAGTCAATCATCTTTGCTCTTTCGAGAAAAACAGCTGTTTCACTATGCTTTCAAGAATAGGGAATTACTATCTTCGGTAATATACACTCACACCAAAATTCAGTTTCGAGTTGATATCGTCTGTTTGATTATTTCGATAAAGAAGAATTGAGTTGTCGGATGAACACAAGAGAAACTTCCTAATTGATTTAATCTCTTGAAAGATCAATAAACCACAAGCATTTCCTTACGGTACTTTGTATTTCTCACTAAACAAATTTGGTATATTTTTCATCTTAGCGCTTAAAGCAAAGTAATTGCTTCACAGACTTGAGACCCAAAACTTACTTGGAAGAACCAGCGTTAGTTAAATGGGCCGTCGCAAGTATATTTATTTCAAGAAAAAGAGAATATAAAACTTAGGAAATATTATTTTAATTTTTAAGCCCTCAAATGAGGTCGATATACCGGAGAAGTCAAGAGTCAAAATTGGCAACCAAAGCCCAATAGACAAGCACACTACCACTGCACTACCCATTTAAATTGGTTTATGTGTTTCACCTCATTTAATTTTTGAGGTGAAAATGCAGAGGTATCCAGTGTCTCAGTTCTCTCCTCTGCTTATTTTTCCTCATCTATCGACACACTTTCTTCTATTTTTTCTCTGGTTTCTTTCACTCAATTTGACCCAGTTCGAGTGAAGCGTTTCATGTCAATAACTTTAGACACGGAGTGCCACGTATTCAAACCATCTAACTAGCGTCAGTGAGTTGTTGTTGTTCGGGCGATAAGATCGACCATGTTTTAACGATACGCTTTGGGTGTGTGCAAGGTGGCTTTGAAGGCGACTTTTCCGCAATTTTTCGACCAATATTTCTGAACCTGGCACACACTAGTTCTTTCAGGTAAAACTTGATCAAAAATACACAACCAACCAAGTCAAATAAAGAAAATGTCATTTCAGTATTTCTATCATTTCCAATGTCTCTTCTTTTAGTGTGATCTCTTCTTCTCTCTCTCTGCTTCCTTCATCGCCTCTCTCTCTATCATCGGTGGTTTCGTCCATCCCCCAAGAATTTACCTTCCCCAGCCCTTCGACATCTTTTGCTTGGCTTCCACTATCGTCCAACGATTCCACATCTTGTTCAATGATGATGAGACGTAGCAGTGCACCTGCCAGCTCACAACCACAGCCCTCTTCGCAACACAGAAGGTACTGTATGGTTCTTAGGGTCTCATTCGAGAGCAGAAAAGGTACTTCTAGAAGAGATACTTAGAAACCTGTATTATATTTAGCAGCTCAGAAGGTGATTAGCGTTAAAAACAAAAAGAAAAAGCAAAAGAAAGGAAAGCATTGCACTTGAACATCGATGTTTCTCAAAAAGAAGTTAATTAATACACTGACTTTTTTGAAAATAGTTAGACGAAAACCTCTTCATTAAAAGCGATACTAATTAGTTCATTATCTAAATTTCCAGAAAATGATGAGAAAGATGCTGGTCGAACGCATAAACTGAAAACAAGTTAATGAGAAAACTGTACAAAGATATGAGGCAAATTACAGACAAGTTTTGAAGAGAGAAGGAGACGAAGAGATAGAGAGAAAGAGATACAGGAAGTTATAGACGAAAATGACACGAAGAAAGAGGGAGAGGGATAGAGAGAGGTAGAGAATCACGAAGAAGAAGAATGAGAGATATGGAGAGATAGAGGAAGATTTATAGAAAAAGAGTGAGAAAGATTCATAAAAAGATGGAGAGATCTCTGAAACTTTAAATAAAAAATTTCACAATCTATTACATTTCGCATCGCAACATTCTGCACCCAAAACTCCGACTTATTTTAATTTCTTCACAATTATTTCACAAAATTTCAAAATAATGAAATTTCACAAAAATAAAATACACACAAAGCAGTAATTATATGACTGATTGTTTCATACAGCCTCGTAATCAGGGCTGGGCAAAACAAAAAGTCGAAAAATCAAAAAAAGGTTTTTGGGTGCTAAAAAGTCAAAAAAAGTCAAATAAAAATCTTTACCACCTTTTTATTGATCCATTTTGTTATATTTTATCTGATAAAACCTGAAGAAAATGTTTATTGATATTTTTAGGAGAAAAATGAGTTTTGATGTAATAACAGCAAGTGGAATCTCACAAAACCGGAAATGAACCATGACAATTTCAAGAGATCCATTTTTTTTTTTTCGAATTAAAAAAAACTTGAGTTTTTTTTTGGTTTTGGACGACTTTTGCATTTTTTGAGGCAAATTTTTTTTCGAAAATAGTAAAAACAACCAAAAAATCAAAAAAACAACAGACAACCAAAAAAACCTAGCCTGCTCGTAATGAGCGGACGGCCTTTCCAGCGTGAACTGTATCAAGCCTAAGCAAACAATTGAATGAAGAAAAAAAACACGGCATTATGTCTGTCGGTTGCGTAATTCCAAAAATGTCGCAGTGCGGAATTTCATGTTATAAATAAACATCCTTGAGATTTTCCGACTTCACCATCGAGAAGCTTCTAATCAACAAAGAAGAAAAAAGAGACTTGTTCGCCTTTCCGATATTGGAGCGGAGAACTTCCAATTCAAATAGGAAACAAAGGACTATCTATGACTATCAACAGAACAAAGTCAGCAAGTGTTTTAATCACCAATTTGCTCTGTGATCATTTTCATAGGTAGGGTGCACCGTAATTCGTCCAATCCACCCAATTCCTCTTCTTTTCGGTTTCCTGATGAAGTGCTTACATGAAAACATGTAGAACGTAGCAACACGAGTATAAAAATTATGGTTTCGCCGTAACGGTTTATATGATATAATTTTTTGCACGTAAATCGGGATTTTAGAAGAAAAAAATTGTCAGTCAAGTATTCTTCTTCGATAAACTGTCGCATGAGAATTTGAGGGGAATTTACTAATGTTTGTTAAACATTAAACAATTCTCTCAAGTTGAGTAGTATTGTGAAGCTACATACCTGTTTTTTCGAGGTTTTGAGCCCAGTAAGTTATCGTTCGTTTTACTTACTTTAATCGACTCAAGTGAATAAATAGCGATGACTTCTTGAGTGATTAGGAGGCCGAAAGTGATTTCTCAAGTGATTTCGTAAAACAAACTATTATATTTTCTTTTTGATTGGTAGGCTATGTGCCAGCAAACACGGAGTTAACGAGCGAATAATAAACGTTTTTTTCAGGTTTTAGAAGAAGCGTTCCATTCACACAAGTATTTGGTGGGAGCTGGTAAGGTTTAGGAATTGTTTACTGTTTTTAAAAAAATAGTTATTCTCAAAATGAAAGAATTTTTAAAAGGCGAAACCTTGCGATGGAAATTTTGTTTAAAAGTTTAGGATTAGGAAATGTGAGAAAAAGTTTGGCAAACATTCCATTGGACAACTTCATCTCTATGCGAAAAATCAAGTTTCTGAAGGCGTTGGTAGAGAATTAGTCGAGGATTTTTATGGCTTCCGCAAGGTTAAGTCCCTGCTCGAAGCCGATTCTTTCGTGTGAATCGGACAAACTGAGGAATGCGGAGAGTATAGTTAAATCGAACCCTTGAGACATCGGGACGTGGAAATTATCTAAAATTTGTGAGCTTTAATTCTTCATTATTGCCTCCTTTTTTTCAAAAGCAGGGCTCACTGTATACATAGAAAGCACTTTGAGATTCGCTTTAGAAACTTTCAAGATAATTCTTCTAGTTCAAAAATTAGTATTTGTCTGCAAGTACTATAATGAAGAAAAATACAAATTCCCTTGTGTTGATGAATATGTCTTTGATTAGAAAAACGCCTCATCTATAAATATATATCTACAAAAAGAGGTATTACGAGCGGAAGAAAAGAGGTTAATTAGTAATGAGATTTTTGTTTAAAAAAAGACCTCAATATTTGTTTTTTATGACTTTTCGAGTCATTTGGAAAAGTCTTGGATGTAAGTTAGTGAAGCTCAAGTAGTAACTATCCGAGAGAATTAAAATTGACAAAAAATCTGAATTTTTCAAGTCAATTCAATTCAAACGCTTTATTCTCGATGTCATGGGACATGAAGCGCCATTGATTCGAACGACTCCAGTTGCTTGATGTTGAGAACAAGAACGTAGAATGTAGACTGGAGTGTCGATTATGGTTTGGAAGATACGGCCTCAAGGTGTCCAATTCCTGCTAGAGACCGGGATCCTTCATTTTCGGCGATAGAAATGAAGAGCGAGAATTGAGTCGACCGCTCTCAGCGACGAGGAATTGAAGGAATCCTGGAGGAAATTAGTGAATCATCAATTGAAGTTGTTCATTGAGTTATTTAGAAATTTATTTGCAAAGTGCGTTATGATGAACAGGGAGAAATGAAATTAGCTCCGATTCATTCATTTCTTGCGTCATCTTACATAATCACACACCTAATTGACTTCTCTAATAAGATTAGAAGAGGCAATAGATAAGTAGAGAAAAAATCTGAATGAAGAACAACTTGTTCAAAGAGTAAAGAAAAAAATAAATACAGATTTTAGAAAAAGAAAGTGAAATATTAAAATAGGAAAAGAAAATTAGAGGAAACGAGGAAGATAAAAAGACGAAGAGAGAGAAAAGAGAGAAGAAAGACTGGTTTTGTGAAGAAGTGAAAACGACATGAAAACGTGAGGAGGGAGACTCATAATGTAGAATATGTACGATGACGAGCAATTACCAAGAAAAAATCACTATTAATATGATGAGATTAACTCCGCAAAACAAAAAAAATTGTGTCAAGCACCTATGGCTCACGGCATTTTATGCTTCAAGTCTCAAAAATTGTGAATTTGCAGTATTAGTGCAAAAAGTCTGTAAATAAAAAGTTTTTTTTATTGAAGGCTTGAAAATATTAAGTTGTATCATGAAAAGGAGATAATTTAATTTTTTTTACATTTGCATGATAACAAAAAAAAAACCATTTGAACTACTTGAAAAGGGTTAGGTAACACAGAAGGGAGATTAATTTAGTTCGATAACATCAATTTAGATCGAAGAAATTGAATCAGTTTGATAACATTTTTTAAAGTTCAGACATTCATTAGAGTTCAATTTTGAGAGGAACCAATAGATGAAGTAATGGAAAGCTGATTCAAATCAATTCTTTCAATCAATAACTGTAAGCTTCGGTCTTGTCGACCTTTTTCTTGCAGAGAGAGAAAACATCGCGCGGAGTCTCGGTCTGACGGTGACTCAAGTGCGCGTTTGGTTCCAGAATAGAAGGTCGAAGCAGAGGAAACTCTCCAAGACATCGCACAGCTCGGCCACTTCAGTCCATTCTTCTTCTCTCAACACTCTTTCCAGGAACATTGATGAGAGAAACCGAAAATCAACGAGTTTAGTTTCCAATCACTGACTCTTTCATTCCTTCTTTCATTTATTCACAAACTGATTATTTTATTAGTTCAATCATTGCTAGATTCATTCCGTTATTCATTCATTTATCATTTCATACTTGTATCATGTATTTATTAATTCATAAAGTTAGTTATTCATTCATTCATTCATTCATTCGTCTATTCGATTTGAATAAATCTTATTGAAACTTACCAAAACATTCAATATGTTCTTTTTCGCAATAACGTGCCTGTTATTGGGAAAAAGAACGTTTTGTCAATTTTTTTCTAAAGCTATCTACTAACTTACTCGGTTCTATCATGTGCCCAACACTCGATTATGCACATTTACATATACTTGTTGTGTAATTTACTGTATACTTCATAATGTATTATCTATAATGAACTGGTAAGAAAAAGAAGTAAGAGATTTTTGCAGCGTTCTGTATTTCCTTTTTTTTGTTGAGAAGAATATTGAGGGCTGAGTTCTATTGTAAGTGATTTCAATATTTTAAAACTTCAGTTCATCAAAATGTGTTAAAATTGAATTAGTTTATTTTTCCGTTTTGAAAGTTGTAAAAAGAAAGGTTATACAAGTATATCAATTTTATCTTTCCTATTAATTGGTGAAAAAAAACATAAGAGTTTGTTCACGGTAAGAGCGGACGCATTTCAAACATACAGTTCCGTTCAAAAGTATACAAACAATCACGTTTTTCTTTGTAAAGTTGTAAGCGTTGAAGATATGAAACCGTCATTTGTCTGAAATGTTTGTATGGGTATCTGAAGCTTTGTGACTACATTTGATCTACAGATCAAATCGCGCACTAAATTCTATGTATAGGAAAAAATGGAAAACAAAAACTTGAAATGCATCTTCTCTTCCTTTTTTAAAAGTTTTTTCCTTGTATAATCCAATCGCTTTCGTCTGAAGTTTTGTCTGTGGTATTGGTGAGAAAAAATATTGAAAAGTTTGTAAAAACCGGAGAGAGGTGCTATTCAATGCTGTTATTTAACTTGCATGAGCATGTCGAAATTGGGTCGTCAGTTCAAGACGGGAAAATTGACTGCTAACGCTTCCATTACCCAAAAGAACCGAATGAAAACTAATGGAAAAACCACGCAAAACATTTTCTGGCATCGATCGAGCCATTTCATGCATCTTCAAGAAAAATCCAAGGCTGACCGGTAGCGATATCAACAAACTCGTTCATCAGTTCTACGGAGTCAACGTTAGTTTTTTTTGTTTTGATGAATGGCTAATCGACATTTTTAATGTTTTAGGTGTCAAATTCTACTAAAAAAATTTCATCTGTAAAAAAAATTGAGGAGGAAATAAGATGGTTTCTATGCCGGCGGTGTCACACCAATGTATAAGAATGGTGGTAAAATTTGTTAAGAACATTATCTGAAGATCATGAATAACAAAGTTACCTTATGCTAACATGGCTCCAGGATGGCCGTTCGAGTAAGATAATTACCCGAAACATACTTTGATTTTGGTCAAGAACTGTAGTTCGCTCAGAGAATAGTAAAGCTCCTGGAGTGGTCCAGCCAGTCACCTGACCTGAACACGCTTGGGAAAAGCTGAACAGATCACTTCAAGGCAAAACTGAGATAAATTGTGCAGAAAAGTTTGTACAACTTGAAGAAGCTTGGAGAGATCTCCCTATAGCGACTCTCGCGAATAGATGTAGTCGCTTCCATGCCTCGTAGATGTAGTGCTGTGACAAAAGCAAAGGGCATGCCAACTTAGTATTGACTGTATATACAGGGTGCGGCAAAAGTCCAGGTGCCTGACTTTGTCACTTTGCATCTTTTTTGTTTGGTGTAGCGGTCGTGTGATTTTTCGGTTGTATCTTATCCATAATGTTGCTAACATACTCTGAAAAAATCAGAATGATAACTCTTTTCGTTTTCCGGTAATGCTCTCTGATATGGACCGAGGTTACATTCTGTGCTTGAGCCAGTCCGGGCACATTCAAAAGCACATCGCCAGAACCACTGGATTCTCCCACAGGACCATAGAAAACACAATACGTCGCTTTCTTGAGGCTGGTACAACAAATGACCGTCCCAGGAGCGGCAGACCAGTGACCGCGACCACTTCCTTCAACATGAGAAGCATCCGAGACAAGATTCGATATAACCCCAAGCGGAGTCTCAGAAAACTCGCGAAGGAGCTGAATATCTCGGCTAGTTCTGTTCAGACGATCGTCAAATCCCGCATGGGACTTCGAAGAATCACGCATTGACGGACCAGATGAAGGCGATCCGTCTTCGGAGATGTCGTGAACTGTCAAAGCGGTTCAAGCCGGTGGACTGTTTGGATATTCTCTTCACCGATGAGAAGTTGTTTAATATTGAGCAGTCCTTCAACGACCAGAACAATAGGATTTGGTCGAAATCGGTCAACGAGGCCAATAAGAGTGGTCGCTACGTTTCGGGAAAGGGCCATCTCGCTTCTGTCATGATCTGGGCCGGGATCTGCGCGACTGGCAAGACTCCACTCGTTTTCGTCGAGCAGGGAGTCCAAATGAATGCCAATAACTACCTGAACGACATTCTCAATAAGAAAGTATTTCCCTGGAGCCAGGCTCACTTCGCGGGACACAAATGGACGTTCCAGCAGGACTCTGCGCCCGCCCACAAGGCTAAAGTGGTGCAAGACTGGTGCAAGAGCAATTTCCCCTCCATGATCACATCCGCCGAATGGCCTCCGTACTCACCTGATTTGAATCCTCTGGACTTCTCTGTGTGGTCGGTCCTTGAGAGCAAGGCCTGTGCTTCCCAACACAAGAATTTGGAAAGTTTTAAGCGCGCCCTACAGAAGGCGTGGGATGATCTTGACGTCGCTTACCTGTCCACCACGGTGGGTGCCTTCCACAAGCGACTCAGCGCCTGTGTCAAGGAGAAAGGAGGGCTGTTCGAAATTTGAAAACGCAGTAATATCCCAAACTATTTGAATAAACTTTGATGAAAATTTTGTTTGATTTGCTCAATCCGTTAAGTTTTTATCGGAAAAATAATACACACCTGGACTTTTGCCGCACCCTGTAATGATAATAATGATAATAATTTATTATTGTTTTCGTTATATTCATTGATCGATTGTTTTAATTTTTGTTTGACGGAGTGCAAAAATGTCACTTTCTAAATTTTTTTAAACAATTGAGAATATTAAAAGTTGTTTGTTTGTTGTAACTTGCAAAGTAAGATTTAACTATGTTTTAATGATTAAAAGAATCTCTAAAAAAGTCAGCTCGATGCTTACATTCTGAACGGATATATGTATGTTGAAAAACACGATGGTTTGTATACTTATGGACGGGACTGTTTGTATCATTAGTATTCTGAGTTGTTTTCTCCGGTTATCGTTAAATTGGGATCGTATTCACGCATGTACATGATGTAAACATATTTGAGAAGAATAGTTTTTTGAGAGAAACACAGTTTTCCATGAAATAAGAAAGAATTGTCACTCTCTTGTTAGCTAAGTGATTCACAGAATTCTCTGCTTCAGTTTCTAAGCGTTTCCTTTCCTTTTTCGGGCTCAGGCAGCTCCACTTTCTTTGTTCAGTTTTGGTTCTCCTTAGCTTCGCTGCCTTCGTTCTTCTTCTTCTCCTTATCTTACTGCCTCAGGCAGCTTCGCTGTCTTTGTCCAGTTTTGATTCTCCTTAGCTTCGCTGCCTTCATTCTTCTTCTTTTCATCTTCCTAATCAGGCAGCTTCGCTGCCTTCCTTTTCTGCTTCTCCTTATCTTACTGCCTCAGACAGCTTCGCTGTCTTTGTTCAGTTTTGATTCTCCTTAGCTTCGCTGCCTTCGTTCTTTTCTTCTCCTTATCTTACTGCCTCAGGCAGCTTCGCTGTCTTTGTTCAGTTTTGATTCTCCTTAGCTTCGCTGCCTTCGTTCTTTTCTTCTCCTTATCTTACTGCCTCAGGCAGCTTCGCTGTCTTTGTTCAGTTTTGATTCTCCTTAGCTTCGCTGCCTTCCTTTTTCTGCTTCTCCTTATCTCCCTGCCTCAGGCAGCTTCCCTGTCTTCATTATTATGCTTCTCCTTTTCTCGCTGCTTCTCTTTTTCTTTCTGAATCAGCCGCGACGTTAAAGTCTAAACGATGAGATCATCGGTGCGATGATCTCATCGTTTAGAAATTAATGTCGCGGCAGATAAAATTCAGATTCTTCAAGCGCGTGGTTGAAATAGTCTTAAAACAAAAATTCAGCCGAGCTCGTTCCCAGGAAGCTCTTATCTTAGACCTCAAAGTCATGTGAGCGCTCATAATCATCGCACCGATGATCTCATCGTTTAGACTTTAACGTCGCGGCAGGTCATTTGTCTGCTTCTTATTTTTTCCTCCCTCAGGCAGCTTCGCTGCCTGATTAAGCTGTAAACAATAAAGAAATTAGTTTTCCTCGATAAAAAAGTAGTATGCACACACCTAATATGAACATTTTAAAGGAAAATACAGTTTTATTCAACATTACCTACATTAAATCTTTCGTGCATACGGGCATTTAAACTGTAATTCAAGTCCTTTCTCGTAATTTTTTTTTGCTCAATTTCTCTTCGCAAGTGTATTTATTGACCTGGCGCTCCTTTGTGAAAGTTCGTTAGACTCTAGTTCAACTTATTTTCTAAATTTCTTACTTTCAAAAAGATGTCATGTGAATGACTTCTCGTAAGGCTACTGTAGCTAGCTTAAAGTTGCTTGTATACCGTAGTTACTGGAATAATCTAGCTAGAGTAACCGCACGACAGGTAATTTATTAAACTTCCGAATCCATCTATGATAACATTATTTACGTCCCTAGCTCACAAGAAGCATTTGTCTGCCAGTGAAGAGTGAAAAGAAGCGAGCTGAATGTGAAGAACAAAGTCAAGAGAGAAATTCCTCAATATAAGAAGTCAATACTATGAAAAATTTTTTCTAGACCTCCACTCTAAGAGGGATAGTATTTCAACTGTTATACAATAGAAGCTAGGGGGGTTCAACTGTTATACAATAGAAGCTAGGAGGGTTCAACTGTTATACAATAGAAGCTAGGGGGGAGTTCAACTGTTATATAATAGAAGCTAGGGGGGGTTCAACTGTTATACAATAGAAGCTGGGGGGGGTTCAACTGTTATACAATAGAAGCTAGGGGGGGTTCAACTGTTATACAATAGAAGCTAGGGGGGGGGGTTCAACTGTTATACAATAGAAGCTAGGGGGTTCAACTGTTATACAATAGAAGCTAGGGGGGTTCAACTGTTATACAATAGAAGCTAGGAGGGTTCAACTGTTATACAATAGAAGCTAGGGGGGAGTTCAACTGTTATATAATAGAAGCTAGGGGGGGTTCAACTGTTATACAATAGAAGCTAGGGGGGGGGGGTTCAACTGTTATACAATAGAAGCTAGGGGGGTTAAACTGTTATACAATAGAAGCTAGCTATGGTTTAAGCTATTTTGTTACTTTCCTCCTAAAAATTTCACGGACAAAACAAGTTCAGAGTCGAATTTTAAAAAAATCTTGTAAACTGGGAACCACATTTCTCAAAAAGACTGCTTTTTTGAGCCGAAGGTCTAGAATAATGATAAGCGGGCGAGAGGGGAAGAAATTGGAAGGGAAAGATTACGCACTAAGTGAGGTCGCCACTAAGAAAGCTACCCTTTTTTGATTGATTGTAATCGTTGTGCAGCTTTTAGTTATTTCGTGAACGCGAAGTTTGATAGCCATTTTGATATCGATCCAGATAAACATTTAAAACAGTCAACAACGATGATGATTATTCCTTCAAATTTCCAAAAATTTTGATAATAATAATAGTTTGAATATTCAATGAGAATTTTTTTTCAAAAAGTTTTATCCTTCTCAATGTGTTAGTAAAGACAATACACTTATTTGCTGTGTTGTGCCTTTTTAAATATTGTCTTCTGGATACTCCTTCAATGCGTTTAACTCAGCACAAACTTCACATTGTTAGTAAAGAAATAATTCAAAACAAGAAAAAACGAAATAAGCAATCAGAAATAAAGCTGCAAATATTTCATTGATTTGATTAAGATTTAGATCATTTAAAAAATCGAAAAATTTCGAGTTTACAGTAGGGTGTATTTCACAACTGAAGGTCAAATCCAAGCACTTTCAAATAATAATCTGATTACAGGAAATTTCACTGTTTTACAGTAGAAAAAATTGTTAGGAATAACTATATACTCATTTTCTTTCTGCGTTCGTACTATACACCAAAAACACTTAGGCTTTAGAATTTTCTATACATAAAAGAAAATTATTATGCTACCATAAGGACAAAAGCTTTTCCACGGGGCGGAATTGAACCCAATCAACTCTTTTTCTACGAGGATGAGACCGTGTTACCAATTACAAAACCGAGAAAACATTGTTAAACGACGTGATGCGCTAATCCGATTATATGGATGAGAACAACAAGGATTGTCTTGTTCTATTAGTTACGCATGTTCATGAAAAATAGCATTGTAAATTTCATCCTTGAGAAGCAAGTTGCTTGAAGGCGAAGCAAGTGATGTCGGCGACTGTCTGCTGGCAAAACATCACCGTAGTCGCTATGTAGGAGAAGTCGCCCCGAGCACAGATCACATTGAATCTACAATAGTCAGTTATTATGACATCAACATGAATAGTGATTCACAACGACTACATCAAAAATATTAATTTATGACTCCAGCAGGAACAGTCATTTCAATGACTAAAGTATAAATAATGTCTATGCGAACAATAACATAATACCTGTAATTATTCTTTGATTAGCAAATACTACGATAACAGTGAAAATTATCGAAAAGGTCACGCCCTTTAAAAATTTACGCACATAATGATCAGGAAAAAACCATTTTAATATTATTTTTATAGTATGCTTATTTGTATCCGCTCGCAAAAGTTTTAGGCCTGATCTTGATAACAAATACTTGCACGCCAATCTTCAAACCAGTATTATTTTTCCAAAAACGTGGCTATTCACCAGCGGATTGCAACATTTTAAAACATGGAGTTTCTAAACTTATCATGTATTGTATTCTAAACTATAACGTTTTGGCGTAAAAACAGTATGCAATGAAAGTTCAAAAAGTCCTTTTTCGAAAATTTTAATTTCGCCTACCCTCCTCCAAAAACTCGTTCAGCTTCTCGTTGTATGAGACGCTTTGATGAAGACGTCGATGTACTCGTGTTCTTCAAATGTTCAAAGCATCTAATATATGAACAATTTCACTTGAAGGCATTCATCTCAACCAAACAGTTCAGAAGTGTATTTAATCCTTGTATTCTTCTCTGCAACCCACAACTCACTAGAACTGCAACCCACAACTTCTCTGCAACCCACAACTCACTAGAACTGCAACCCACAACTTCTCTGCAACCCACAACTCACTAGAACTGCAACCCACAACTTCTCTGCAACCCACAACTCACTAGAACCACCACTGATTACACCATTTTGAGTCCGTATCTCAAATAAGAAAAAAATTCTTTTGTGGCCTCAAAGTGAGAGCGAAGAGAAAAAAACTTACAGATCATATCATACATTCTTCCAATTCAGATAACAGTAACAACAACATTAACCTGTATGATTATCTCCCGGAGTGGCTCATTGTTGCAATTTGTCTCTATTTTTAGTACATTCTCCATGACGTCATCAGATTCTCTTTTCTGTCGAATACTCTGAATACTTGTTTTACTAATTATTTAGAGTCATACTTTAAAATATGCCTTAGCCCACATTAAAAGACTTTCACTGTAAATAAAGAGTTCAGCACAAGAAATGTGTAAAGTGCGTTTAAAGAAGTACATATCTCAAAACACATAAGCTATTCAACGTCATGAAACTCAACCGTTTCATTTGAAACACACGGACGATGAGGAAGGCACGTAGAAGATGAGCACGAAGAAGTGGGGGGACAAGGGTCAGAAGAGCCTCCAGCGATGCACATAACGGAATATGAGAAGAAGAAAATCACAAACCGGCAGATCATACCTCACTCCTCCGTTGTCGAACGTTTTGTAACTGTTTGAAGCGGGATTATCTCTTATATGCAATTCAAACTGACGCACTGTAATAAAATTGACTCAAGGGCATCGAACTGAGCCAATTTTATGAACTGTTAAAATATGTTATACTGTATCAATATCATCGAAATGGGTCTAAGACGTCCAACTGACTATGTCATTGATCTGAGTCCATTTCATCTACCTGATAATTGGCTTCGAATTGAATTTATGCCAACACAGCAGCAATCCGTAAGGAAACATTCAAATGAGTTTAAGTTGAACAGCTGAGTTGAATTGAAAGTTGACTACTCAGACCTATTCAGCAGTTGGGAACAATTTTGAGAAGAATAGTTGACAAAGAAATAAATAATGCAATGGGAGATAGGAAGATAGGGTAGAAAACATAATGGGTAAAAGAGAAATAGGAAATGTAACATTTTCATTCCTTGTTCAGCACACTGGACAGCCTTAATGCTTCATTGATGTGAAGATGAAGAGGATTTTATCTGAAGCGCGCGGTATTTAGCTGTCTGCTCAGAAGAACTCTGTAAATGGATAGGGTTGTGAATTGAGAAAGAGAGAGGGGGAGAGAGAGAGAGAAAAAGAGAGAGAATAAAATAGAAAGAGTAAGAGAGAAACAGAGACAGAAAAGAGAGATAATAAGAGTGAGAGAAAAAGACAAAGGCAGAGAGACAGAGAGAGAGAGAGAGAGAGAGAGAGAGAGAGAGAGAGAGAGAGAGAGAGAGAGGTAAAAGACGAAAAGAGATAGCAAGAGAGAAAGAACAGAAGAAGATAAAGACAGACATGTACATAGAAAGCAAAACATTGTTGGGAAAAGATGGCGAGAGACAAAATAAAATAAAGAGGAAATGAGAGAAGAACTGTAGAAAAAGAATGTCAGGAACGAAGAAAAAGTAGAAGAGATTTGTCAATTCAGCTCTAGACATCATCTTCTCACGGTCGTTAATCTTCTAAATGTCTTGTAGTTTTTATTTAATCTTCAGAGATCGCGTCTCGGCAGAACATGTTTTGTGAATACAATAGAGTGGACTTTAAAACGTCTTTTGTGTTGCTTATATCCCGAGCGATCAGACTTCTTTCCTCTCTCAAATATACTCATCAACCATTCTTCAGATCGCTTCTATCAGAAATGAGACATGTTAGAGTCGTATTACATAGACAAATCAGACTTTTCTCGTCAAAATGCTCCAAATGATAGGCATTCCATGTCACTGGAAATAAAAAGCTTCATGAATTAATCGAATCCCTTCAATTCGTCGTGGCTGAGAGTGGTCGACTCGCTTCTCACTCTTCATTTCTGTCGCCCAAAATTAAGAATTCCGGTCTCTAGCAGGAATTGGACACCTTGAGGCCATATCTTCCAAACCATAATCGGCACGGCACTCCATTATACGTTCTCGTTATCAAAATCAAAAAACTTATAAAAAGCTGGAGTCGTTCGAATCAATGGTGCTTCATGTCCCATGACATCGAGAATAAAGCGTTTGAATTGAATCGAATCATTATGAAAAGTAAAAGTCGAAAACAATTTTGTGGAATTTTTTGTTGTTGTATTTTTGCGTGTCAACTCTTCTTACAAGTCTTGCTTGAAATTGAAATATCTTTCTATTGCTTTCTATGCTCCGTTAACTTGTTTGTTAGTGTTTTTTTTTCAATTTTTAAAAGAAATTGCTTTCAAATGCATTTATGTGAATGATTGGAATTATAAGTAGAACAAGATTAACTGGTTTTTTTCAGGAAAATATCCTGTTTTAATACTCTTTTTCTAATATTTTTGTAAACATTACCTTATTCAAAATTTGAGGGTTTTTTGATTTTAGCTAATTCAATTCTTTTCTTCTGTACGGTTCAGATCAAGGATAAACTAAGATAATAATTGTTAAACACTATTGAATAAAGTTTATGAGAAAAAAACATTTCAGATCCTACAAATTAATACATGAAACGACGCAAACAAATGAAGCGGATTTTTTTCTTAAAAACAAACACAGCGGAGGTTACTTTTGTTGATAACTCTGAAAACTATGACTTTTTGTTCATAACTCTGAAAACTATGACTTTTTGTTGATAACTCTGAAAACTATGACTTTTTGTTGATAACTCTGGAAACTATGACTTTTTGTTGATAACTCTGAAAACTATGACTTTTTGTTGATAACTCTGAAAACTATGACTTTTTGTTGATAACTCTGAAAACTATGACTTTTTGTTGATAACTCTGAAAACTATGACTTTTTGTTGATAACTCTGAAAACTATGACTTTTTGTTGATAACTCTGAAAACTATGACTTTTTGTTGATAACTCTGAAAACTATTACTTTTTGTTGATAACTCTGGAAACTATGACTTTTTGTTGATAACTCTGGAAACTATGACTTTTTGTTGATAACTCTGAAAACTATGACTTTTTGTTGATAACTCTGAAAACTATGACTTTTTGTTGATAACTCTGAAAACTATGACTTTTTGTTGATAACTCTGAAAACTATGACTTTTTGTTGATAACTCTGAAAACTATGACTTTTTGTTGATAACTCTGAAAACTATGACTTTTTGTTGATAACTCTGAAAACTATGACTTTTTGTTGATAACTCTGGAAACTATGACTTTTTGTTGATAACTCTGGAAACTATGACTTTTTGTTGATAACTCTGAAAACTATGACTTTTTTTGATAACTCTGAAAACTATGACTTTTTGTTGATAACTCTGAAAACTATGACTTTTTGTTGATAACTCTGAAAACTATGACTTTTTGTTGATAACTCTGAAAACTATGACTTTTTGTTGATAACTCTGAAAACTATGACTTTTTGTTGATAACTCTGAAAACTATGACTTTTTGTTGATAACTCTGAAAACTATGACTTTTTGTTGATAACTCTGAAAACTATGACTTTTTGTTGATAACTCTGGAAACTATGACTTTTTGTTGATAACTCTGGAAACTATGTATTTTTTCTATAACTAATCCGGTTTCTTCGCGTATTAAACTTATAACAAGCTTTTTTTTAATAAACTTGTTTAGCTGTAGGCCTTCTCACACTCAAATGTATATCTTTAAATATCCTGTCTCATCAAACAAGCGGATCAATTTTGAAGTTTTAAATTTTGAACAGAACCAGCACGCATTTTAGCGTTGCTGATTCATATCACTCGTCGAAAAAATGAGCTTTTAAAACGTCTTTGACAATTACTTCTGTTTAAAGTACGAAACTCTCGAGGGTTTAACTTTTTTTAAAGCATCGTTTTGTGCTATATGCTGGAAAAACTTTTCTCTACTTGACTCAAATCATCCGTAATTAATCAAACAAATTTTTTCTATTGTTACTCATAGTCATCGATATGTAAATCAAAACAGTTTCAAGATATCCACTAAAGTCCTCACACACTCGTGTAAAATTTGACTGAACTATATTTCTACAGTTATCTAGAAAAAAATCTCACAGTCCGAAGCCTCACTTTTTTTCAAAACACAATGTTCTTTCATTGACCAAAGGTATGGGTTATTCTTGAACTCAGAGAAGCTTGAGAATAGCCCTAGCGGCTTCTTCATCTTCCCTCTGGCAATCTTCGCTGTCTCTCCCGCCCTTCGCTTCCTCTTTTTTTCTTCCCAAGGAATATTTCTGCAACAATAAAAACGATGTTAAGGTCCTCGAGCGAATCTTACTCGTGCTTGTTTCCGCTTCGTCGCAAAGTACGTGCACCCCAGACATCATAAAGACCGTATGCAGAGTCATGGACCAAGTTATAGGGTAAATCATAGTCTACAAAAGAGTGTGACCAACAAGATAAAAAGACTCGAGCTTCTTGTATTGATTCGAGTCTCTCGCCTTGTTCTCTCCTCCAACTCACTATTTTGTAGGCTACGACTCTGCATACTGGCCACGGACCAACCCTGGTAGAACTAGAGCTCCCTGGGTCACCTTACGCTAGATTTCTCGAATCTCTGGCCCGGAACGAATTGACTGGAACCAGACTTACTGTTAGGTGGTAGGTGCTCGCATCGTACACTGACACCAAGCCATGGATACGATTTAGGTAAACAGATTTTATATCTACCTACTATTATAGTGTTGAAAAACATGTCAACTGTTTTCTCTAAATATTAAAAACTTTATTTGGGTTTTTTTCTCGCAATTACTATGTAAGCTGTTGCTGCAAATTCCACGCGCTAGTGAAAATTTGAAAAATTAACCATTCATTAGGTTTGTGTGCCTAATAAAGAGCCGAGCGGGAGGTTTTAGAGCATAAATAATTGGGGCGAACAAAGAATCAGTGGTACGGGCGATGAGTCCAGTGTGTCTCACTAACCCGCACTGCGTATGAAATCTATGTCCTATCCAAAAAACGCTAGTGATACAAACGCTTTGTTTGTTTGCATACTCTCTTTACATCACACACTCTTTTCTCCTCCCTCGAGGCCTGTAGTTCCCTCATGATTAGAGATCTTGACATACATACATAGAAATATGTATATATAAATATATATATAGATATATATATATATATAAATATATATAGTTATATATACATATATCTGCGGGTAGGAATAAACAGCCTGGATGAGTCTAATGAAGCAGAAGAATTCGAAAAACCATATCAAAATACACTAAAATTAACTTTTTACTAGGAATATTCCCAAATTTATGTTCTCTAAGGTAATTTAATACCTGGTGATCTGTTTCCCTGATCATCAGGGCGCCACATTTCCTTCTTCCTGTTTCGTTCTTCTGCTCTTGCGGCAAGTTCTCCTTCTCCTTGAGTTCCTCTCCGCTATCTTTGTACCTTGATAAAAACACAATTAATTAACTCAAACCTTAAACATTCAATCAAACAAATGGTTCTCATTGAACTGTTGGAGAGTATTTTAGAGGAAAGAAACACCTTATGTGTGTTTCTTTTAAAAAAAGAAGCTTAAATGTTTCGAAAAATAGCTTACTTTAACCGAAATAAATCGCAAACTGGTTTAATATCAATTCCTCTTTCTATTCGAAATTAAATGGAACTTGATTTTTTTCATCAAAGTTCTCTGTTTTTGTCATGAAAATGAGTTTTCACTTTTTATTCTTAAGATGAAATATTTATGTTAAGTTCGCAAATGTAATGCCACACCACAAGTTAAGACACCAGACAATGATTGCGTTTTTCAACCAAAAAAACTACTTCAGAGTATGTCCGCTTTTAACATAATGAATGCGCAGTTGGTTGATGGAAGACGGTGAAGCACCGCACACATGACATCTCAGCTGATCCTCAACAACAAAAGATTCTCTTGAGAAAAAAAGCACCCTCGAAAAACTAAAAACTCAAGAGAAACACATGGGTCACTAGAACAAATCTTTGTGCGCTGCTAGTAGGCGTGTGGACATAATTCATCAGAGGTATAATGTAACCGTTGAAAGTTCGATAAGAACGACCGCTCCTTGAGCGAAGGAGTCTAGAATAATGAGAAGCGAGCTGAAGGTTAAGAGCGGAGAAGGGAAAGTTAGGCATTTTTTTCCAAACTCCA
Source organism: Allodiplogaster pararmata (assembly GCA_964056735.1). Taxonomy (NCBI): domain Eukaryota; kingdom Metazoa; phylum Nematoda; class Chromadorea; order Rhabditida; family Diplogasteridae; genus Allodiplogaster; species Allodiplogaster pararmata. The sequence goes on from OZ057403.1 coordinate 12,519,062, forward strand.
TCGCTCTAAGAACGACTGTTTTCTAAAACTCTCAACAGTGCTGGTGAACTATGTGTGTGAAATATTCTATTTTACCGACACTTGGAAAACTGGGTTTATTATATTGACACTGAAAAGAAACCGGGGCTTTTATTGTGACCGGATTAAACGCCAAGGCATGGAACCTCCCCAGGAAGTCACAAACTTCCTCCGGCGAACCGCCCGTCAGTTCCTCCCCCACTTACTTCTCCCCATCCCCAAGTAAGGCAACCTTGCCTTGTACCCGAACCTTGTATTCTCTTCTGTTCTTCATGCTCCGGTTGCTCTTTTGGTTATCTTAGACTCTTGATTGAGACGGTGTTTGAATAAGGCGGGTCACAAAAAGACTCGAACTGAGATTATGTAAGCTACCAAAAATGCTCTGTTGAACATGTAAGATTTAGCGAAGCTTGGTAAAGATGAATTATTAGGACTAAACTACCACACGGAAAGAAATTGGTTAAGATGAATCATTGGGAAACTACCGCACGAATTCATGAGATGGTCTTGATTCCAGCCGTTCTCTCTTACCGAAACAAGCGCATTACCCGTATAATATTGAGGACACAGAACCTTGTGCTTGGAAAGATGTCTTCGAAGACAACTTCTGTTGCTCTTTCTCATTCCACAAACATCGCACTCCAAATTACTCCTCGCGTGAACCGTTGCTATGTGTTTGTGAAGAACTTGGTCAAGGAGGAACTTCTCATCACAAAATGGACACGCGGCTTTGCCCGGCAGTGCTACGTCTAAAAAATTTTCAGAGGTACGGATAATAAAATTAAGAACGAGAAGTTGTCGGCGAAATTTCAGGGTTAGGTGCGATGTATTATATTGTATTGTATTGTTTCTTCCATGTACACAATGGGTCGGGAAGATAAGTAAATGAATAATGAGCTCTGGAAACATGGACTGTTAAACGGTTAATTTTTACTTGAATCTTGAATTCTATAATTGTGGAAGTTTCTTTCAAGTTTCTGTCGAGTTTCTGTCAAGTCAAGTCAAGAGTTTAATGTCAAGTTGAAATGTGCTTCGTAGACTATCTAGTGCAGCTAAGATCACTCAGTTTAGGGATTGTCGGGGTATATTCACTTTGACTATTATGCCCAAATGCTCAGTTAAATATTTTGCAATACCGCCTTGTTGAGTACAAATATGATTAATATCGCTACGACAGAAGCTATTGAACTGAGCGGTATCGAACCCAGCCGTATCTCTCTTAACGGGTGCGAGCGCGGTATCACCAAACTACCGAGAACTCATTGCTGCGGGTAATAGTTAGCACTGAACCGGGACTGGTTGAGAGATGATTGACGACATTCTTAGACGTCTTAAGGCAGCAGCTTATGATGGACGATTGACGGGCGACTGCTGCAGACGTTAACACAGTATTCCGCTTCTCTCTGGGTTTTTCTCGATCAATTAATTTTTAAATCTGACTAATGTAAAGATTCAATGTCCGGGCGTGGCATAGTGTTAGTGTGATAGACCATTGTGCGAAGAGTCCTGAGTTCGACTCCCACCCCGGACAGAACCACCCAAACCAAGGGGGTTAAGAAATGTTGGGAGTGCTCATGCACGAATCTGACTCTCCCCACTGCTGCTAATCACACTATCAGTGATCTAGCAGGCAGCCACTGGTTCTACCAGGATAGGTCTGTCCTGCATCTCAGGGGAGCGCGTACCCTGCCGCGAGGCGGGAACAAGCGCGAGGAAGAAGAAGACTAATGTAAAGATTCTGTAGAATTTCAGCTTAACTCTAGAAATATGTGACTAATTTTTCCAAGGCGAAGAGTTATCTTCCTCATTGCCGTGTAGATTTTCGCCACGCTGCCAAGGAAATCATAGACTTAAACAGCAGCCTGGCTGAACTATTTTTTTAGATACTCGGGAAAGTCAGTAACGATCTGTCAAGAAAACTGTAGGATTTCTGTATATGTTCTACATACTATGGAGGATTCTCGTAAACTACTACGCAGCTGGACAAGCAACAGGACCGAGAATTGTCAAGTCCCGGAGATACTTAAAACGTTCCTTTTCTAAATAAGATTTTCAGGGAATTTAAGGTAGCGACGTACTAACTTAATTACTAACTTTTGAAAAATAGAGAACAAGAGAGAAATTTTCTGTTATAAACTGAACCCGAGAGGAGTTGGAGCGAGAAAAGTGTGTTGTTTTTCTTCAATTCGCCCTGTTTTCTCCCTTTTTTCCTTCTTTTCGTCTTCTTTTCTGAAACTTTTCCTCTCTTTATTTTCTTTATTCTCATTTTCTTCTCTAAAACAAAAGACTTTTTCTGGCCTCTGAAATCTTTACGGAAAAATTCCACTGTTTTGATCACCTGTTTCCATGGTTTTAAGTTAATATTCTATGCAAATACCAATGTTTGTCGTTTATGGAGCATTAGAATTCAACCTTTCACTTTTTTTTCTCTGCTAAGTGTTCTCGTTGAACGCTCTAATGTCTCACCACGAATTGCCGTGTGAATGAAAACGGACTACGATATTTTTATATTTACGTCCAACAGTAAAAGTTATAATATAAAAAATACCGTAGTCCATTTTCATTTTCATGGCAATTCGTGGGGAGACGTTCAACGAGAAAACTTGGGAGAGATTACGTTTAGAAAGTGAAAAGTTGAATTCTAACGAGCGTTAGTCATGTATATGCCAATTAGAAATTTTTCTCGATCATTGATTTTTCCAGCTGGCTGCCAGCTTCGAGTCCGTTAATATTAAACATAGGTAAAATATGTCTTAATTTTTAATGGGTCGATCGCTAAAGTAGGTTAAATGTTTCTATCAATTGTCGTCTTAACCAGCGTCGCTGCCTTTGAAATGTGTATCTGAGCATTTGAAGAGTTAAAAGTTTCACTTTCAACTTTACGAAACCGGTTGAGGCTGAGTTACGGCTAATGAAAGGTTCTACTTATGCATAAAAATGAAGTTTTTTCTCTTTGATTTTTAGCTTTGAAAACTCTGATACATTCATTTAGAGTGAGTATGGATGTCGGTAGGTCAGTCGCCCTAGAAATTTTTTTTTGCTAGTTTGAAGTTTACCTATTAGGTGGCATCTTGTGATTCATTAGTCATATTCTGCTTGATCATATTTATCCTTGTTTTCGAGACTGTATCCATGCAACATTTTCTAAGATTGCATTAATACATTACACATCATCAGATTTTTATTATAAATTAGCGTGAGCACTATAATATCAGTTTAAAAGCTCTCCAGTCGAGATATTGGCTTGGTTCTCATCATGGCAGGCAAAGAAGCGGTGGTTTTTCTACCCCCACTCTTTTTCTGCACTCATCAGCATGATTGAATTCGACTTCTAGCACGATTTGGTCACTTTGAAACCGTATCGTTCTAACCATATTCTGTTCTCTCTTGTCTCTACGTTCAACGCTTTTTCTTGTGCTTCATCAGAAATATGAATAATAAACTGTGCTGATGATGAATTATGGCTCTTCATTTCTAACACAATGATTGTATTGCAAATGAAGGAATGGAAAATATTGTTTGTGTTATGTTGAAAAACTTTAAAAATTATTTAGGAAGACGACAAGATGACTAACCCTCGTATTTCTTCAGGAGAAAGTTCGTTCTCTTTGTTTTCTGAAGCTCTTCTTTCTTCGTTGATTTTCTCTCTCTCTCCTTCTCTCTCACAATGCCTCTTTTCTCCTCCATGCTTCCCTTCCTCTCCCCTCCAAGGTCTCTTCTCCCTTCTTCTCTCTTTCTCTTCTTCTCTTCTCCAACGTCTCCTTTCCTCTTTCCTGTCTCTCTTCTCCTCTCTCCTTAGCTCTCTCTTCTCTTCTCTCCCTTCTTTCTCTTTCGTACTGTGCTTGCTCTCAAATCGCACGATGAATTCTTTCACGGATGGGACGTGAAGGAATACAATTCGCTCGTTGGTTGCCGTTTCTTCTTTCTGAAATAAATATCAAAGTCACTACTTCCTCTTATTCACATTATCTCCCAGTTTAAGTTCCTACACTATTCAAATAAGACGAATGTGAAGAAAAACACTGCTTTTGAAACAGTAGCTACAATAATTAATGATTTGTTATTGACGCCAAGAAGAAACTATGATGTATGTTCCAAGCATGAACTTTTTTTGCTATCACTTTCGTTAAGGTATGCTTACTTCTCCTAAACGTCACTGAAATTGAGATTTCTGAAAATTTTGAAAACATATCTACTGTTTTTATTGAGAAGAACCTAAGTTTCGTAGGTTTTTACTTCCGAGAAAGCCCGCCAGAACATTTTGCCATAAATTTTTTCATTGAAGTCTCCCGGAGATAGGGTAGAATTAGGCTAAGCTGATGATAAAGGTGCATATGGATGACAAAATCATGAGAAAATCACATTATTACGGAAACAAATAACTAAATCTGCAATATAATTGTTGCATATTTCAGTAGTTACACCAAAATCAGGTTTTGTAGAAAGCTGAATCGAATCAGCTATCTAGTTGGTAGTAACCTCACCTCGTAGTGCGAGAGAAGTGGCAGAGCAATCCAATCTTCCATACAGCTCGCGGTGACTCTCTGATTTGAGATGTAGTAGCTGTGACTCTTGAGGCATTCCAGAACGTCGCCCTCCGCCTCCGGGCTCATCTGTATTATCAATCAGAAACACATACATGAGCTGATCCATGGGGCGGGCTCAAACTCGGTTGTTTCTCTGTTACCGGAACCAACCGCTACACTACATCGATAGTTTGTGCAATAGAAGTAGACCGAATTTGAAGGTCAACGCTTCGTTCTAGGTTCTTGAGAAACCATTTTAGACGACTCGAATGAAATAGTTAAAAAATCAAGAGGCCTATAATTGAGACACAACCACGGCCCTAGAGAATACTTACACATAATGAATGATATGCTTGAGCATTTTCTTTACCACTGAACTGCAAAGCGGTTCGCTTGGATGCATCTTCTCTTTTTTCATTAAGATTATTCGAACGTGGCCGTTTGTCAAATGCGGTCCACGCCAATCTACGTCCGACCAAAAGCCTCATTTCTCAACTCAATTTAGGCGACCCATTGGGAACGAATTCAGACTTCCACGGACGTTAAAACCGCATTTACATCGTCTAATAGTGGTTTCGATTCGTTTTTTTTCTTCTAATAATTTCGTCTTTTTGAAAAGACCCATTCACTGTGAATTCCGCTCAAGTAAAAACTTTTGTGAAGACCTTTTTTCTTCCGATTCAACTTTACATCAAAAACCTCTTCTTAAGAACCTTTTGAGAAGACTTTTTTCTGTCCAATTCGCTTCGGTGTTTTTTTCTGAGAATCGGTTCACAAAAAATTTTATCGTTCAAAACACAAAGCAAACAGCGAAAAAATACAGTTCTAGATGATGGGCAGGTTTGATAATATTGAATGTACCGTATATTAATCAAATACTACTGAAACGAGGTATTGCTTTGAGTGGAGATAATTCAATCCGATGATTTTTGAAGGTAATCAATCAGCTATTACATGTTAATCATTAAACGATGAGTAAACCTTATCGTACATTAATTTAGTATTGTTCAAGTCAAGAGAGAGAAAAAAACGTCACTGCTGAGTGATTATAAAACCTTCAACTTCGCATCGTTCCAAAACAGTGAGCATTACATGAGCGATGAAAAACACTAAACAATAAAGCATTCTCTATCCATCTTGTTCGGAATAAGTTTTATGTATTAATCTCTCAACAGAAATGAATGCTCTCAGTTAAAATGAAAGAGAAGTATTTCATTTGCTGTAAAAACTAATTTCAGAGGTATAGTTCTGACTTCAAAGCTTCATCATTCACGGGTACATAATTGAATAATACACTAATTACACATGTTCGACACTTGCGCACTGCTCACAACGGGAATTCTGTATCTGAAGAGACAAAGCGAGGAACATCAGATCACACATTCTAACACCGAAACACTGCATCTTCTTCAAAGAACTGCTTTGAGCTTGAACAATTCCTGCTTGCGAGTGTCGGAGTCTTGGAGTTGACGCCACTTCTCTTCGGCCTTTTTCAGGTAGAATGGCAGCTTCTCCAGCTAAAAAAATTCTATATTCAAAACAACATACAAATAGTTTTCCTGATAACCTACCTATTCAGAAGCAGTCGATTTTTTAAAAAATTTCTTTTCTACTCGCATTCCGTCTGATCAAGAAGGTAGAGCCCAGCTCCTAGTGGAACTTTTTAAAACTTAATTTAACTTTTGAAAACTTAATTTAACTTTGGAAAACTTAATTTCTCATACTTCAAATGCTTCATGTCCGGCTCTGAGATGAAGCGTTTTTTCTGATGTTAACGCTTGTAAAAATTAAATTCTAATTCGTAATATTTATAAAATGTATCAAATTACTTGTAAATCTCAACATACTCTAATTCAAAGATGATAAATAAGATGTATCAAACTGACAGCTTCTGCTCTCTTCCTCTCCTCTATGCGCCCCTCCTCCTTGATGTGCCTTATTATCTGGAGGCAGTGGGTGGCGATCAATGTGTGATTGAAATGAGCAAAGAGAGTGTGCGCAGACAGCTTCACTGCGTCCACAGCCAAGCTATCGATGCATGCTCTCACTTCCTCGCGATTGCACTCAAAATAGACTTCGTCAAAAAGGTGAGAAAATGTCACCTCTTTTTTGTCAAAAAGTTTTTTTAAAAAATCGATCGTAATTAGATATTCTCTGGTGAACCAACAACAAAAAACCACAACTGCTTTCCACGAGCTCATTTCAACTCACCCGAACTAGTTGAAGCACAATCTGAATGAGGATCTCCATGACCTCCGTGAAGGCGGGCCCTCGGTCGGCCTCTTCCATCACATCCAGAATCCGATGGTAGGATCCCAAATCACACACTTTACCCTTGTATGCATCTGATAACCGGCAGAGACGCACTGCAAAATGAGAACGGCTGATCGAGAAGAAGAGAAAAGGTCAGGTTCCTCAGTCTTTTCGCAAACCTCTGTTCCACTGGCAATTTTTAAAAAAGTTTCGGACATTTTTACCCTGAATGGCTGATTTCCAAAACAAAAAGGGGTTCAAAACAGGTGGGGGTTTTTTTTAAAAGAAATACCTTGTCACAGCTCAACATTTTCGAAGGTATAAAAAGTAGTCATCGAACCACACGATTGAGTTTTTGGCAAACTAAGAATTTTGATTACGAAGGAATTCTCAAACAAACTCAGAACAAAGATGACGATGGACTGACAAATGAAATAGGCCGCTTTCTTTCTTAGGAAGATTCGCGGGGAAAACAGGTCGTTGTGTGCCGCTAAAAGGCGTCTAAAAAATTGAGCTCATTTTTATTTTTAGTGACACTCGATATGATCCGAAGGGACACTAGGAAGAAACTTTAGGTTTTATACATAGTGACCGAACCGCAGGTCAAGACATATAAGGTCCCCAAAAGCTCTGACCCTAACTCCACTCTATACCTCTGCTGTTATCGTTTGTTTACCAGTCCTCTGTTCACAGTATCTGCGTTTTTGACCCAATCGCTCGTATCTTTACTTTTTTATCTTCCCTCTTTTGGATGGAATATTCACATAGTCATGTTTCCATTTCATGTAACATATGTATATCAATAAATTAGTACTTTTTAAAATAAAGTTTCTAGCTCAAAAACGGTGCAAATTTCAAGCTTTCTACGAGCAAAAGAACACTGTACCGATCGAACTCACCGCTGTACAGGGTGTTTTCGCTCTTCCTCCTCTTGCATGTTTTGCAGATGAGCTTCATTGGCGTATTCTTCCACACGCTGCGCTCTCATGTTGATCTCTTCTTTAAGGTGTCGTCTTACGCAGACACCGCGCCACCATGCCTGTGAATTAGATCAGTACATGAAAGTGATCGGACAGATCCATTCAAATCTATAATATTAGGTTTCGCTTACTTAAATCATGCTCTCCCGGTCAACAAAGTAACAGTGACTCAGAGATCATCTCCTTATTCCACCAAGTTAGGTCTGTTTCACATTTAGGAAGAGCGCGTATTTAGCCTCGAGCCAATATTGAGCCCGAGCCTCAGAGAAATACTTATCAGAGCACGACCATCAACGACTCGAGGTAATGACGGATTCAAGGAAAATGAAGGAGTATGAGCTCGCTTCACCTGAATAGTCGTGGCTGCAGCTCTCTTTCTCATGAAGGATCTCAGCATGCCGCAAACTTTCGACTGCCTGCGATGCAAGACGCGCACTTGTCGCGCAAAAGCTTGCAGCTGCTCTCCTAAATCTCAAGCATGCTTTACATATTTATGTCCGGCCTTCTTACGGCACTTTCGGCGCTGAGCTGTCGTTTTTAGCCCAGCTAATACAATAATCATGCTTCAAAATCGGCCATTACTAAAGCACGCCAGTTTATTACTAATTCACGTCACTGCGCGGGAAACAGAGAAAGATTGTTTGACGCACTATTATGTTATTTTTTTGATACGGTCTCGCTAGCCTAAGCCGTACAGCCTCGTTAGCGTAAACTTTTACCTAAGCCCAAGCAGAAAAAAAACATGAAAAACTAATTAAAGCACATGTGACAAAGTTAAGAATTTTCCCGCGCAGTGGCGTGCATTAGTAATGAACTGGCGTGTTTGGCGTACTCTAGAAGTAGCCTCGAAATCTGCTGTTTACATTGAACCGCCTTCTCCTTCTCTTTCACAGGGGTCCTTTCTACGAGTATTGCCTGGCGCCACTAGAAAATCTCATTTAGAAGCGTACAAATAAGGCCTCTAACTAGTATTCAAAAACAAGAAACTTACACTGAAATCTGAATTCTTGTTATATCACTTTTTTCGCTAACATAAGAATGAAACGATACCGTATGCATTTTGGTCGTCCGCAATTTCAAGGGCATCTTCTGCAAGGAATCCATTGTCTTCACTTCGTGCTTCTCTCTCAGAATGCGAATTCTGGCAACAATCATACATAGTTATCTTGCATATAACTGTAATCTTAATACACAACACTTTTTGTTCGTTTCCGAACTGTTTGAAAGGAAATCAACTCTATTCACGCATTTCATTACAAATTTGAAGAATCAGTATGTGAAACATTTACAGTGTGGCTCAAATTCGACTATCCGTGATGGGGCTTTATCACGGATAACCGACAATTTGTGCCGGCGACACTTTTCACCCGCGACACTTACTCAAAACACACTGGCAACAGTGGCCATTCGTGACTCTATAGCCTCAAGAGCCTGTCACGGATGGAGCCGGTCGCGACGGAGGTCACCTACACGCGGTGCGACTGTGGACGACGCTACATGGCGTCGGACCCAATGGACCTCCAAACAAAACTTCCCAATGGAATCTCCCGCAAGGGACAACGAGGACGGCTTCCCCCGAAACCTCATTTTTTCTAACACGGATCAGAAAGACCCAGCGTCTCTGATCCGAACACTCCTCCAAATCGCTGGTATCGAGACTAACCCAGGCCCAAGATGGCCTTGTTCTGTATGCTCTCTTAACGCGCCTTCGAATTGTGTTAATTGTAGCAAATGTAAGAAATGGGTACATTTCCGCTGTTCCAACCTTAACAATCTTAATGATTGGAACCCCCAATGGAGATGTAGAATTTGTGAGAGAGCCCCGATCCAGCAGACTGCCTCCCAGACGGTAGCTAACCTGAGGATAATCCAATGGAACGCTAATGGACTGAGAGCCCGACTAACCGAGCTAGAGGACCTTTTACATGAGTTGAATGTTCACGTAGCACTCATCCAAGAAACCAAAATGGATGCTAATATTCCATCTCCGAATATCGTAGGTTACACGATCATAAGAAAAGACCGCTCCAACTTTGGAGGCGGACTTGCGATACTAGTCAAAGAGAATATTCGCTATGCTAACGTGACCTCCCCAACAACGGACCAGACAGCCGAAACACTCAGCGTGGACGTGCCAACCGACCAAGGAACCATAAGAATCTGCAACATTTACATCCCACCTCGATCGTCATGCCCCAACACATACGCGCCGAACTTCAACCGACTCCTAACACAGAAGAAACCATTCATTGTCGGTGGAGACTTCAACGCACACAATAAAGTTTGGAGTGAAGGTACGGAGGATAGCAGAGGAGATGAACTATGCGACTTCATTGACGACAGCGATCTTGTATGTCTCAACAACTCAAAGATGCCCACAAGACAAAAAGCATCACCAGACATCACTCTCGCCTCGAACGACATAGCCATCGACTGCAACTGGTCAACAATAAACAGAATGAACTCTGACCACCTCCCATGCCTGATTGACGTCGAAACACAGCCATCCAGCATCTCAAACGCACGTTGTTATACAAATTACAACAAAGCGAATTGGGAAGGCTTCGAAAGGGACATCAACAAGATTCTCATGGATTTCCCATTCGCCGGCAACTCAGTTCAGATGCACAAATTCCTGACCACCACCTTGACCAAAGCGGCTAAGAACAACATTCCCCGTGGAAAGGTGCCAAAATACACGCCTCACTTGAGTGAAGATGTGAAGAAGCTGATTGCAGAACGGGACCAAATGAGGAGGGACAATCCTACGGACCCCTCACTCGCCTCAATAATGGCCGAAATCTCCTTCCGCATCAACCTCGAAAAGAGGAAGGCTTGGGAAAAGTACATATCTGAAATTAGCCACAACGAACCGGGCAACAAACTCTGGAAAACGATAAAGGCTATCGACGGCAAATCAATTAAACCGACGCACTTGACCATCAGCCACGACGGGAAAAGTCTATGCCCAACATCTGCCTCAAACGCTTTTGCCAGAAAATTAGCTAAACAAGCCCCTAAAGAGGTCGACAAATCAGCAAGAAGCACAACACGACTAATTAAAGGCCTCAAACGGACAGACGCTCCCCAAATTTCCCTGGCACAGATCGAAGAAGCAATCAAGAAAACCAAAGGTTCCAAATGCCCAGACAGTGAAGGCATCTGCCCTCTACTACTCAAAATGGCCGGTGAAAACTTCAGAAAATGCCTCTGCATCCTCTTCAATAACACGCTGCAGACAGGTATTATCCCGTCCAGATGGAAAGATGCAAGAGTGATAATGTTACCTAAACCAGGAAAGGACTCCAGCAACCTGAACGGCTATAGACCAATATCAATACTATCCCCTATAGCCAAAACATTCGAACGGGTCTTATTACCATTCCTGGCGGAAGGCTTTCAAATCGCTGACTGGCAACATGGATTCCGCAAAGAGCACTCGACTACTACCGCACTCCTGGAAATAACCGGGAAAATAACAAACGGCTTCAATCGGAAACCACCCCCGGACCGCACTCTCATGGTCGCCCTTGACCTCACTGCAGCATATGACTTAGTGAACATATCCCTTCTCTGCAAGAAACTCACTGAAACGAATATGCCAAGAGCCATCGTCCGATGGATGTCCAGCTACCTAAGAGGCCGTACAATCAAGGTAGATTTCCAAGGAAAAAGCAGTCGACGTCTCACATGCAGATCTGGTGTCCCACAAGGAGCAGTGCTCAGCCCCCTCTTATTCAATCTCTACATAAACAACCTCCCGCAACCCACAGGAAACACGCAGATGACAGCCTACGCCGACGACATATCAATTCTCTCCTCAAGCCCCTGTATTGAAACCTGTGAAGATCAGATCAACCACTTCCTACCGAAACTCGTAGAAGAATTGGAACAACGTAAAATGATCATATCCAAGGAAAAGACTACGGTCACCCTTTTCACAAGCCATACAGGCGAATGTAAAAAAGAACCCAAGGTAGAAATCCACGGAACCCTTCTGCCGACAACTAAAACACCCAAAATACTCGGTGTCGTCTTAGACCAACTCGGCACCTTCCGACAACATGCAGAATACCTTAAACAGAGAACGGCCAAAAGACTGAATATACTACGTGCCCTCGGAGGAAGAACATGGGGCCAACAGAAAAACACCCTTCTTGCAACCTACAAAACAATGACCAGATCCGTTCTCAACTACGCCGCACCAATTTACTCCCCTCAATTGGCCGAGACGAACTGGAAAAAACTACAGGCAAACCAAAATAGAGCAATTCGGATCGCAACAGGAAACCTAGCAATGGCCGGCACAGAGCACTTAGCTCTAGAAAGCGAAATGTTACCCATAAAGGAGCACAACACGATGCTTACCAAGCAATTCGTTGCAAGAGCAAGACTCCTCCCAAACCACCCCTCCCATCGTCGATGCATGGAACCCAAACCACCTAGAACTATTCGTAAACATGCCAAGGACTTAGAAATTATGCTAGTAGACAGTGATCAGAAAGCCGCACTTAAAAGAATACATACTGAAACTGTTAGAAATTTCATTAGATCTTGCTCACCTAACCCAGTTCTAGGTAAGAAACCTCCCAGAATCCATAAATCAACGAATCAACTTCCCAGGGAACAACAAATAACATTATCGCAACTACGTAGTGGCTATGCAAGTTCCCTTAACAGCTACCTACACAGAATAGGAGCTGCCCTATCACCTCTTTGCCCAAAATGTTTAGAAGAGCCACATACAACTAGTCATTTATTCTCGTGTCGCTGTGACCACACACTTTTAAGAAGTATAGATTTGTGGAATAGCCCGACGTCTGTTGTTAAGTTCTTATACCAGTGATTCCTTTCTCTCTCTCAAAAAAAAAAAAAGGGAAAAAAAAATAAAAAAAAAAAAAAAAAACCCCGAGAGAGAAAGAGAAATAATGTAATTAGATAAATGATGTAAGTAAGGTTATTGTTTTCTGAGCCATGTCAAAGAAGACCTCGTCTACCCAGCCGGAGACCTACGGCGGGCAATCTACAACAACAACAACGGATGGAGCCGGATCATCCAGTGCAGAATCGAGCGCGACCTCAGGTGGCGGATAGAGGGTCAAATAGCCTCTTGTCTATCTCCGGTCAACGACAGGCGAGACGTCTCTACTCCCACCAAAAACGATGCTAGGCCGGCTTGACCACCCACCCACAAGGCCTATAGCATGAACAGGTTGCTACAACGATGTCCGACTTCACAAGGTGCAGCATGACAGTCTCAGGACCGCAAAGGAGATCAAAACCCTTCTCCGGACGCATCTTGTCCGAAGAACACTAGAACTTCTCTCATTAAAGAGAGTGTTCATAACCAAGTCTTTAATGCGGGATGCTTGCCGGCAACAACAACAACAACCCGCGACACTTTGTCCCCGACATTGTACTCACGATCAAATCGGCATAAAATTGATATTGTGAGAAATTTTTTCAAACTGTCTCTATCCTAAGCCGTACGGCTTCGTTAGTGTAATCCTAAGGAAGAGAAAAACAGTAAAAATTATATCATATCGACTCCAACTCATTATATCATATCGACTCCAACTCTGAAAGTGGAACTGAATCAACTTGCGGCGAAAACCTAGTGCCAAGGTTACAATCTCTTCAAATGGCACCAAATTGAGTAAGTCAGATTCGAGAATATTCATTCTAACTCATCGCTTCTTTCCGAAGCAAATCTACGTTCAAGTCTAGAATGTCTTCGCCATCAGAAAATACTCAAATGTCCCCGCTGGCTTCTCTTGTTAACAGGATTCGCCCGTCAAGAAGAAAAGCTGATATCGGTACTGGTTCAATAGAAGATCTTCAGCGAATGGTCCAAACTGTCATCGCTCGCAACGAAGAACTGGAGCAGAAATTCATCGGATTCGAAGAGCAGATACATCAGCAAAACGAGGCTATTTCATCTTTGAAAGATCTTGTCGCAACACTTGTTTCTGACATTGGTTCTCAAAATAGAGATATTTTGAATATAATGAAACAACAGAAAGAAATAACGCCATCCCACCCAGTTCCAAGGACCGCACCGACTCCTGTTCCGAAGCCTCCTCCGATCTCGGACCCCTCATTCCGCTACTTTGAGTCTGCGAATGAAATAGCCGATAGAAGAGAAAGATATCGTTCAGTTGTGCTTTTCCGACTCCCTGAATCTACCTCCTCATCTGCTGCCAGCCGAGCCGATGATGACCTTTACAACGTCCGGAAGATCTTGAATGATCTTGACATCCAAGCAATTCCGGAGAAGGTTTATCGTATGCCATCAAATCTCCCTGCTAATCCTAGTCACTCCAATCCTCGCCCAGTCAAAATTGTTTTGCCAACTGTCGACTTCCAACAAGCCGTGCTTTCCAAAGCATTTCTTCTCCAAAAACACAACCTTTACATAAGGCACTCACAGACCAAGTGTGAGCGTGCCTATGATCGCGCTGTCTTTGTCTGGCAAAAAGACCGCTCGAAACCGAAACCATACATACCCCATTTCGCCGCCCCCTTGTCTCAAAATCTCCGCGACCTCTTCTTGATATACCTCTTTCCCGTCCCCCTATGCGACATTCAAACTTCACTATACATCAGAAGAATATCAATCATCCAAATCACCCCCCTTATAGAACATCGTCAAACTTTCGAAAGATCTCCGGCCATTAAGCAGAAGTGTGAAGTTTAATTGCTGTTATGCAAACGTGAGATCTATTGTCAACAAAATTCCAGAACTGCAATTGCTTTTGTTTAATAGCTACTCAATTATAGCTATGACTGAAACATGGCTCAATTCTAAGCATCCCGATTCTCTTCTCCTCGCTAATTTTTCATGTCAAAATAACTTGATTCGAAGCGATAGATATGGTAAGAAAGGCGGAGGAACGCTCTTATTCATACACTCATCAATTAGTCATAGGCTTATTTCAAGTCAAAGTATTCCGAACTCTCATGAAATTTTAGTAACAGACCTCGAAATCGATGATCATTGTTTTAGAATAATTCTAGTATATCGTGTTCCTGACGCTAATACTGAATGCAGTGCGAATATCATGAAGATACTGCTAGACTATCTAACTTGTTCGTATCCTTGTATTGTATTAGGAGACTTCAATTATCCTGATATTGATTGGAAAACAAATGTTCCAACTTCCACTAACTATGTTCATCCATTCGTAGAATTTTGTTCTCTCGCTACTCTTTCTCAATTCATTAGACAACCAACCAGGCGAAACGAAATATTAGATATTCTTCTGAGTAACTGCCCCGACATGATATCTTCATCAGATGTGACGGTTCCCTTTTCTACATCTGACCATAACTCGTTCACATTCACTCTCTCAGTTCATCATCAACTCCCTATATATACATATCGTCAGAACTTCACTAAAATTGATTATGATTTCTTAGCATGCGAGCTATGCAATATGGATTGGCATTCAATTCTCTCACCTCTTAGTAATGTCAACGAGATGTTTGATAAGTTAATAGAAATTCTGACAGAAGCCTCGAACTGCTTAGCTCCTTGGGAGAAAGTTAGCATTTCCACTAATTCAATTCTACCCGAACACATAAAAAGAGCTATGCAGAGGCGATTCAATCTATGGAATTCCTATGTCGTTAGTAAAAAAGAAGCTGACTATATAAAGTATTCCCGATCTCCTTGTCTCCCAGTAAAACTCTTCATCTGCATATAGGGTACCAATCTCTCATCGCCTCCTATTCAATCTGCCATGTTCTGTTATCACGTGTCAACCAAGTTCGCGACCTGGGAGTACAAGTTGTCTCATCATTGCGCAGAGGCCCAGCTGTTGAAGATCGAGTGAGCAAAGCAACGGCAGCCATGTTTTCACTCCTCCGTGCTGTTCCCATCAACGACCCAGTTATTCTACTCAAATGCTTTTCCACATATATACTTCCTCATCTAGAATTTGCATCTTGCTTCTGGAATCCATATTATAAAAAAGACTGCAAAATTATCGAGAAAGTACTTGAAGCTTTTACTCGTATTGTATACTACCGATGCTTTCCTAATCCTGATTATCCACGTGCACTTCCTTCTTATTCTTGTCGATTGGCTAACCTAGGTCTTTGTTCCTTGATAGACAGGCGGAAAGTCGCGGATCTTATGATGGGTTGGAAAATTTACAACAATAGTTCCATTGTCGCGAAGGAAAAGTTCTTCAAATGGGTTCCGATTACACGGACAAATGTTAACGGTTTGTATGTCGAAGCAACACAGAATACGGCCCGTTTCCATTGTTTCTCATTAAGGGTAGCACGTATGTTCACTAGATTATCGAGAGATGTGTTGAATGTTCCGAGTGAACACGTTTTTAAAAAAAGCTGTCATCAATATCATTGATACACTTTAGTCTTTCCGTTTCGAATCAGCAGACATATGGATGTAATTATTAGACACTATGACGCGCTCTGTAATAAATTGTTACAAGAATTGTCTTAGATTTCTTTTCTTTTTTTTTTCTTTGCTCCTTAAAGACACCATTGTTATCTGTGGTTTTTGAATGTTTGTTTTTGCACTGACAAGTGTAGATAAAATATATATATCTAGTAAAATATGTAAAGATTACATAATAAAATTTAATTTGAGTGTAGAAAAGAAAATAATAGAAAGCAAAGACAAGAAGCTATTTTTCAAATATATTCGTTCGTCTCTTTCTAAGAAACCAATGGGTGTTGGTACCCTCTGTGATGATCAAAATACGATGTTATATTTAGACGAAGAAAAGGCAAATTCGCTTGCTAAATCATTTCAATCTTCTTTTGTTATTGATGATAATTTAACTCCTTATTTCAATCCTTCTTTTCCGGATTGTACTCTTGAAAATGATGAAATGCTGTTTCCTAGACATCTCATTTGCTCTTTGATTGAAAAATGGAAGAATTCTTCTTCCAAAACTCCAGACAATCTCAATATATTTTTCATCAAAAAACTAGCTGTTCCTTTAGCTATACCTCTAGAGATAATATTCAATGAGTCATTCAGTCGAAGTCAAGTTCCTGACAAATGGCGTCATTCCCTAGTGACTCCTGTTAAAAAGAAACCACCTTTTTGCCAGCCCACTAACTATCGTCCTATTTCCTTAACTTCATTCTTCTGTAGAGTATTTGAGAAGATTCTTGCCAGTTACATTTGTTTTTATTGTGAATCGAATGAGATAATACCTGATGAACAATATGGTTTTAGAAGAAAACGTTCAATAGAGCAATTGATGTTATTATTTTTAGATTACTGTAGTAATGAAATAGACAGAAAACGTTTTATTGATGTTATTTACTTTGATTTTGCCAAGGCTTTCGATAAGGTCTCTCATACTAAGTTAATACAAAAACTAAAGGGGTATAATTTTCCGATAAAAATAGTAAAGTGGATTGAAGCATACCTGAGTAACAGAACCTTTCAAGTTAAAGTAAATGATTCTTTATCTGAGTCCCTTCCCGTCATTAGCGGAGTACCACAAGGTAGTGTATTAGGTCCACTTTTGTTTATAATATACACCGCTGATATAGTAAAACCAATTATTGACTTAGATTGTCAAATAATGTTTTACGCAGATGATATGAAAATCTTCAGATCTTTCAAGAAATCAAACAATCATCAAACCTTACAGCTCGCCATAGACTTTGTGAACGAATGGTCGAACACTTGGCAGCTCAGTTTAGCCCCTAAGAAATGTTCATGCTTAAGAATTGGTTACATCAGAAGCCCTCACTATCCGTACTCCCTCAATTGTATCCCAATACCTTACGTTTATAGCGTTCGCGATCTCGGTTTCTTAATTGATCCAAAGCTATCTTTCAGCAAGCATTGTTCTTCTATAGCTTATCTCACACTTAAAGTTTTGAAATCAAAAAACGCTGATGTTTTAACTAGAGCTTATTCTATATACATACGATCGATTCTTGAGAACTGTACACCAGTTTTCTCCCCATATCTCAAGAAAGATATTAAGGCATTAGAAAAGGTACAGAACTATTATACTCGCCGAGTATACAATCGTTGCTTCAATACCCCCTACAGTCACATGCCTTCTAATAGAGTAAAAAACTCTAAGCTTAGACTTCAGACCTTAAGTAGTAGGAGGGAAACGAATGATTTTCATCTTTTAAACAAGCTGGTAGAGTAATTCTTTCTCAAAAAGAGTAATTCTTTCTCAAAAAAGACGACATTTTTATAAATTAAATGTTTCCACGACTCGAGGCTCAAAATTAAAAATTCAATATAAAACTCCTCGCACTAATTGTAGGAAGTTTAGTTTCGCTATAAGATCCGCTCGATTGTATTTATAGACGCTCGGATTCATTGTTCAGTTTCATTTGTGTTCTTTGTTTCAGTTTCATTTTGTTTTTCATTTGTTTTTGTATAATATATATATCAACCACGTGATTCTTTTCGCGTAATAAAAAGTTCAAAAGTTCAAAAGTAAAAAAAATAACTGAAAAAAATAACAAAACATCGCGATACAGTGTCGCGGGTACAGATTCGTGATACGCTCCATCACAGACACTCGAAAAAAGGATATCAAGAAATGTTTATAGTGCTTGCCTCTGCCCTACAAACTAGGAGTGAGCCAGCGCGCAGCCACTGGTTCAACCAAGCTAAGCCTGTCAACCCCCTTCTTCTTCCCGAGGAGTTCTTACTCTGCCCCGAGACAGGTCATTCTTGTTTTTTTTGTCCGTTCTCAAGTCCTCTGACGGTGTAAAGATTATTCACAAGTTTGTGGTTCGGTTCTTTCATTCTTTCAAGACTTATATAATTCAAATTTCTGTAAAACTCTTCGGCTCTTATATAAGGTTTTTTGGGCGGGAAATAGCGCGAAAAAGTTTACTACTGTGTGATCAATAATAAGCGGTTCCCAAATTTTTGTTATTCTCACAAAAATTTATGAAAATCAGAGTGCATATACACCTGTATGGACTGAAGAAAGACAGGATTTTCTCTGAGACTTTCCTCATTTCCAGGTCCACTCCTTGAGCTGTGGAGGGCTATCGCTCTCTTGAATGGAGAAAAACACCTTGTTCATGACAGGGAAACGTGTCAAAACTTGACAATCAGGATCAGAGAGAGATAGTGAGAGAGAGAGAGAGAGAGAGAGAGAGAGAGAGAGAGAGAGAGAGAGAGACGGAGAAATATATAGTTTTAAGTAAAACTTCTATAATAAGAAGCAATCTAACCTGTATGAACTCTAAGGCGACTTCTTGAATCTCTTCTCGGTTCCCTGTGAGCCAGCATTCCTCCTCCGCTTGCAGACTGTTAGCCGCAGCTAAAAGTTCGTAAGCTTCGAAGCGGAAACATCCTGCATTCATTGACATAAACCTCAAAACGATGTTGACTTTCAAGAAACTACCGCTCAACGCGCCCCCACCATTTGTATTAAAACACAGCTAACAAAAAGGCTAAAACCACCGATTTTTCTCGGCGGCTTCGGTTGCTTCTCGCTCGTCTCAATGTGCAACATAAGTGTGGGATTGGGTAAATAGGGGAAATTTGAACTTGATGTTGCCTCGACGATTGGGTAAATAGGGGGATTGGGTAAATAGGGGAAATTTGAACTTGATGTTGCCTCGACGATATTGTTCTTTCAAAAAAGCTATAAGATACAACAGAATTCCTTGTTCCTGAATTTCAATTAAGAACTTGTGAGAAGTAGAAAAAGTTCTGAACTAACCAATACTTGTACAGTTCTCTTCCTCTGCTCTCTCCAATTCCTCCAACCTTCTCCTTTCTTTCTCTAATGTCTCCAATCTCTCCTGCTTCTCACTCTCCTCCTCTGCTCTCTCCAACTCTTCCTGCTTCTTTCTCTCCTCCTCTGCTCTCTCCAACTCTTCCTGCTTCTTTCTCTCCTCCTCTGCTCTCTCCAACTCTTCCTGCTTCTTTCTCTCCTCCTCTGCTCTCTCCAACTCTTCCTGCTTCTTTCTCTCCTCCTCTGCTCTCTCCAACTCTTCCTGCTTCTTTCTCTCCTGCTCTGCTCTCTCCAACTCTTCCTGCTTCTTTTTCTCCTGCTCTGCTCTTTCCAATTCCTGAAGCTTCGTTTTCTCTTCCTCGCTGCGTTCGGATTCCTCTTTCACTTTCCTCTCTTCCGTGCGTCTTCTTTTGAGCGCGATGAATCGCTTTAAAGCTTTCTAAAAATGTTGGGTTATGAATACGAAGTGATCTTTTTCTGGGTCTTTAATATGAATGAGATCATTGTTTTTGAACACGAGGTTCACCAAAAAAGAACGATAAGCCAAGACAATTCGTCGCAACATCTAAACAAGAAGAGCAACCACGCAAACAACATCCATCTTCTCGGGCATACTGATGTCATGTTTTTTTCAAGATAAAAGGGGAGGGGGTTAAGCGTGTCAAAATTACCTGTAGAACAATAGCTGCGGTGTGCTTCGCCTGCTCCGCGAGTCTTTTCGACTCCTGCTTGACTCTTTCTTCTTGCGCTTTTAGGTCTCCAAAAAACGCTCCTGCCGCCTTCAGACGCAGAGCGAACTTCGTAATCTTCCACCAGCGCTAGAAAAAAAACAAGGTTTTTCCTTAACGCGCACTGTGGCTCAAATCTATGCGCTATCGGACAGAAGCTAGTGATACCTCGAAACACACTGGCAACAGTGGCCATTCGTGACTCTACAGCCTTAAGAGCCTGTCACGGATGGAGCCGTATCATCCAATCCGGAATCGAGCGCGACCCCAGGTGGCGGATAGAGGGACGCCTCCCTACAAAGAATTCGTGCTGGGAGGTAGCGGGAGAAATCCCGCCGCGGACCAAAACTAGGTCGTATAGCTCTTCAAAGGAGGGCGATGCCGGACCGGCCTGGGCATGTCACCGGACAAAACATCAGCCGATACTCCGCAATACTTTTCAATGGCGAGTCAAGGCGCCAGTCAAATAGCCTCTTGCCTATCTCCGGTCAACGACAGGCGAGACGTCTCTACTCCCACCCAAAACGATGCTATTCCGGGTTGACCACCCACTCACAAAGCCTATAGCATGAACAGGTGCTGTAACGGCATCCGCCTTCAGGCGGTGCAGACGAAAATAGCGACGCATGTTCGCTGCTGCAAATGGATCCTGTCTACCCTCCCGCAAACGACAGGGTTTTCGCTGACGAAGCAGCCTACGCCAGCCGAGCTGCTCCGTGCTCTACTATCTGAGGACCTGTGGAGAGATCCAGAGATCGTGGCGTCATGCCTCGGTCTCTGACCTAGCAATTTCTACTGAAACTACTCGTTGAAACAAATGCTCTGATCGTTTGCTTCCTCTCTTTCACTTCTCGGGCTCTTTCAAAGCCCTGCCGCTCTCTCATCATGAGTCAACTTGATATATGTAAACGCCTTTTTCAGCGGGTCGTAAGAAACAGTCGGGAAAAAACCAGAAAATTATGATTATTATAAAGGTGAGGAAATGTAAACGTTCTTCAACCAAAATGCCGTGCATAGTCGAAATGTGCCTCATACGATATTTGTGATTTACTGAGCCATAAAATTTGATGTGCTTCAGTTGAGCAAGGAATAATATGTATCTGTTCAACACAATCTTCCGACCGACCATGTTCCATCATGTAAGGTAAGAGTTTTCATGATTTTACGAACATTAAAATTTAACCTATTTCTATTAAGGTTAAACCAATTCGTGTTCATGTGCTCCTTCTGTGAGAGTTCCCCGAATAATAACAGCATTCTCAAAATCTTTTCTTTTTTTTACTGTTTTCAGTTTTTTTTTCTCGAGTAAATTCTTCATTCAGCTAATGTCTATAAAGTCAGTTTACTGACTGCGATCTTTTCAGCCGCTTTCTGTCGATGTTTCAATTCTTGCTGATGCCGACGCTGTTTCACCTCTTCTTCAAGCTCCTCTTTCAGCTTATTCCTTATTTCCTCTTCTTGTTTCATTCTCTCTTCCTCTTGTCTTCGCAGTCTCTCTTCCTCTTCTTTTTGTAGTCTTTGTTCCTCCTCTTTCTGCAGTCTCTCTTCCTCTTCTTTTTGAAGTCTTTGTTCTTCTTCTTTCTGCAGTCTCTCTTCCTCTTCTTTTTGTAGTTTTTGTTCCTCCTGTTTCTGCAATTTCTCTTTCTCTTCTCTTTGTATTCTTTTTTCCTCTTCTAATTGGAGTCTTTTTTCCTTTTCTTCTTTTTGAATTCTTCGTTCCTCTTCTTTCTGCAGTCTCTCTTCCTCTTCTTTTTGTAGTCTTTGTTCCTCCTCTTTCTGCAGTCTCTCTTCCTCTTCTTTTTGAAGTCTTTGTTCTTCTTCTTTCTGCAGTCTCTCTTCCTCTTCTTTTTGTAGTTTTTGTTCCTCCTGTTTCTGCAATTTCTCTTTCTCTTCTCTTTGTATTCTTTTTTCCTCTTCTAATTGGAGTCTTTTTTCCTTTTCTTCTTTTTGAATTCTTCGTTCCTCCTCTTTCTGCAGTCTCTCTTCCTCTTCTTTTTGTAGTCTTTGTTCCTCCTCTTTCTGCAATTTCTCTTCCTCTTCTCTTTGTATTCTTTTTTCCTCTTCTAATTGGAGTCTTTTTTCCTCTTCTTCTTTTTGCAGTCTCTCTTCCTCTTGTTTGTGCAATATCTCTCCGACTTCCCTCTGCAAACTCTTTTCTACTTCTCTCTGCAGTCTCTGTTCCTCTTCCATTTGAAGTGTTTCTTCCTCTTGTCTTTGTAGCCTGTCTTCCTCTTCTTTTCGAAGTCTCTGCTCTTCTTCCCTTTGCAGTCTATTTCCTTCTTGCAGCAATCTATCTTCCTCTTCTCTTTGCAGCCTCTCTTCCTCTTTCCTCCTCCCCTCCAAAGCGCGTGCTCGTCGCTGACTTTCTTGCACCTCCCTCTGTTGTCTTTCCCATTCTGTTTTCTCTGCGATCTTCATCTCGTTCGTCAATGCGATGATCAAGTCCACTTCTTGTTCTTCTTTCACGATGGTGACTTTATCAACCAGATGCTCTGCTTCTTCCGAAGCCTTCATGTTGACCACTCTATTGATGACATCGTCTGCCTCCTTCATTTGCTGACGAGATGCCTCGGTGATGGTTGCATCTGCTTCTCCATTCTCCTTCCACTCTTCAGTGACGACTGTATCTTCCTGCTGCAATCAGGGCCAATTTCAGAATATAGAAAACAAAAACAAAATTTGAAGAGCAATACTCATACCTTTTTGAAATGATAACTTCTACAAACCTTAAAACTACTTTAATCAATAAAAGTCTATTCTTCTTAATTCTGAAAAACAATCGTCTACTTTCAACTTGAAATGCTTCGCAACTAGAAGTTTCTTACATTTTGCAGAGGAGGTAACTTTTTCAATTAGCGTTCGCTGTTAATTTTTGATGAAAAATATAGTGATTAGGCTCTTAATAGGGTCAATCATCCATAAGGCTGAACTTCACACATGAATTTAAGAGCGGCAAACCGGTATACCAGAAAAAATGTCGCATCTCTTAAGAAGCATCACCGTGAAATGGCTTCTCATTCAGCAGACCTCTCTCAACTATGACTTTGAATTTAGCGAAATGAATTTAGTCAAACCTCGTAGAAAGCGGACATTCGTGACAAGAAAATGTGCGTGAAGAGGCTCAGTGAACGGTCATCCGACAGATCGAGCAGCGCTCGAGGCACTCCCAGATCCAATTCCGCCTGCAAGGCCGTTAATTAAGATATTTCCCGTGCTTCTGTTGTTACTAATCTTTTAGTCTGTGAAGACGACTGGACACAAGATATCAGTAAAGGCTTATCTATCGATGTGATTTATCTAGACTTTACCAAAGCTTTCGATACGATAAGTATACCTAAGTTATTGACAAAACTTGCACGTTTCGGTTTGTCCCTATCTTTGATGTCTTGGCTAGAATCTTTTCTTGACGGTCGAATTTTTTCTGTACGAATGGGCAAGACAATATCTGCTCCTCAACCTGTGACATCTGGCGTGCCACAGGGTTCCGTATTAGGACCACTTCTGTTTTCTCTATACATTAGCGAATTGAATTATGTGCTTAGCCCTTATCCGAATATACGCTATCAAGCATACGCTGATGACATTAAGTTATATGTATCTCACAGTGCTCACAATATAACTGAACGAACTATCGAAATGCAGAATTGTCTAGATAATGTGTATAATTGGTGCGTAGCCAACCATCTTTCTTTATCTTCGAACAAGACCTATCATCTACGCTTAGGCAAAACTTCTCCTCCTTTCAATTATCACCTAAATAACTGTGTTTTAAAAGTATCTACTCAAGTGAGAGACCTTGGAGTCCAACTAGTACCATCTCTTCGCAGACATGACGCGATTCTTGAACGAACTATGAAGGCTACTAAAGCGATGTATGCTATGCTCCGCTCTATAAGCATCAATGATTCCCAAGTACTTGTTAAGTGTTTCAATACATATGTTCTACCTCATCTAGAATTTGCCTCTTGTCTATGGAATCCAATATACCGGAAGGATTCTGATCTCCTAGAAAAGGTTTTGAGATCTTTCTCTAGAATACTCTTTTATCGATGTTTCCCACAGCCTGATTATCCTCTCAGCCTTCCATGTTACAGAGATCGTCTGAATCTAATCGGCCTAAGTACTTTAGCCGAAAGAAGGGTGATTGCCGACCTTAAAATGGGTTGGAAGATCTTCAATGACAAGTCTATTATTGAAAAATCACGCATTTTCAAGAGCACCTCCTCTACCCGCACTAATATGAATGGTATTGCTATTGAATGTACTTCTTCGACGTCTAGATTCAATTGTTTCGGTTTACGTGTTTCAAGAATGTTTTACGTAATCCCGAGTGAAATACTGAATTCAAGAACAGTAGAGCAGTTTATAAATCGTCTCCGTAACGAGAATGTGATATGTGACCTGGAGAATAAATAGTAGCATTTAGATATTTGCCTTACTTTTAGATACTTGCCTTACTTTTAGATATTTGCCTTACTTTAGATATTTGCCTTACTTTTAGATATTTGCCTTACTTTAGATATTTGCCTTACTTTAGATATTTGCCTTACTTTTAGATATTTGCCTTACTTTAGATATTTGCCTTACTTCTCGCCACACTTGAATATTATTTACAATGTCTCTCACCATAACTTTGCATTGCAAAATGTCGATAAAATATAAATAAAAATATTTTATTTAATTTTTTAATTAAAATTTTTTTTCATTTTTCTAGAATTTTTTAGATTTCGAATTGAAAAATAACCGAGTGGGCCTCGAAGGTTCTAGAACCTTTTCTGAGGAGAATATAAACAACCACTGCTGTGCGAAAGGCGTTCAGTAATAGAAGATTTGACTCGACCTAACTTCGACGCTTGCTATACTATGAGCGAGCACGCCACGCCTCTGCGGCTGAAACAACATGGATGTATTCGGCCAAACTCCTGTGAAAGAGTGGACAGTCCTTAGCTGGTTCACTCGCTTCGAGCAAGG
Organism: Allodiplogaster pararmata; assembly: GCA_964056735.1. Classification (NCBI taxonomy): domain Eukaryota; kingdom Metazoa; phylum Nematoda; class Chromadorea; order Rhabditida; family Diplogasteridae; genus Allodiplogaster; species Allodiplogaster pararmata. The sequence goes on from OZ057403.1 coordinate 12,544,252, forward strand.
TTAAAAGGATTGAGAAGATGAAGACAGGGAATGCCGTCCACCTGCATTGAACGATGTTGCTGTATGGGACACTGTGCAAGAGGAACCAGAGGCAACCACGCGTAGTTTGCAGAAGAAACTGGGCTGTGGCAACGCAACAATCAAACGCCACCTCCAGCAACTCGGGTACTGTAAGGTACTGTCAAGAAAAATTCCACATTTCTTGACCGACGCTTAGTAGGGAACCCTTCTGACTATCTGCCAATCGCTACTGTCTCGGCCACATCGAAAGAACTTGAAGGAAAGCGAATTATGGGTTCTCTACAACGACGATGCCCACCATGCCGTCTGGCTCCCCCTGGCAAAAAGCCGCCAATTCAACTCAATGAGCAAGGCATGATCTACTACGACCTCATCTAGCAAGGAAACACTGTCTCAGCTTTCGTATACAAGGTTCAACTGGATGCCCTGGCCCAAGCAGTTCGAGAGAAGGGATGAAGAAAAGCAAAAGTCATCCTTCTGCACGACAACGCCAGACCATTTGTGGCCAAATCCACCCAGAAGAAGCTAGAGGATCTGGCATGGGAAACCCTTCTCCACCCACCCACCTTACTCTCCTGACCTCGCACCCTCCGACTACCATCTCTTCCGCCCTCTGAAGGCTGCCCTTGATCACAAAAAGTATGAGAACTTCGAAGAACTCAATAGGGCATTGGACGACTTATTTGACTCGCGCCCAGTAGAGGAATCTGGAGGCAAGGAATGGATAATAATGATTATTTTATTTTTAAAACAAAAAATTCAGAGAAAAACTTAAATTTGACAAAACTTTCGGGACAGCCAAATACATCATTCATAAAGTTCGCTTGCTATAACCTCACAAGCTGAAGTTTAATAACTAAGATAAGACCAGATCATGTTGTTGTTACCAGATCATAGTCTTCTATTTTTTTCCTTTTTGATCATAGTCTTTTTTCCAACAATTTTTCTTGATCATGGTCTTTTTTAGTTCCTTTTTTTTTTAGCTCATTCCTTTTCATGACCAGGAAGTTCTTAAATGAATTGAATTTTTGATTTTTTCTCGTCAGTTGTTCAATTATGAGAAGCCCAGTTGTTACTTCTTATTTTGCGATTGTAAATTATATTTGTTTTCGATTTTTCCTGTACACACAATTGTAAAATCATGTAAACGGTGACAATAAAAATGTTATTATCATAGTCGGCAAAAGCACCTACATTGCTGTTAATTTTGATAGAAAACCTTTCCTTGAACGGAATAAGCTTCAGAATAACCAGAATCGAGCGACGCTCAACACTATAGACCTCTTTTATTGTTCTGAACCTTCTTTCCCATGTGTTTAACCTCTAACTTTCTTCTCATTATTCTACAGCGTATTCAGCTCAAAAAATGTTTTTTTTTCTTCAGAATTCAAACATTTGTTACTTCAATAAGCTACAGTACCGTCCAGAAGTATACCAAAAATTATATTTTACAGTGTTTCTTGCATCTTTGTGATCTTTGTGACTGTCTTGCATCTTTGTGATCATCATTAGTGAGTGACTGTCTTGCATCTTTGTGGTATAGAGGCCAACACGATCATTGCAATAAACAGAAACAAATAAACAAGAACAAATTTCAGATATCTCGAAAAATACTGTTTACAGAAAAAAACTGCTGAGCTGTTCTGCTTTTTCAGAAACGGCTCCATTTTGTAACAGTATGTTGTGAGTCACGAGCTACACAACATATAAAAAAATTGCGCCAGTGGGCGCAAAAACAGAAAAGTTATACGACAAAAGATACTTAAACATACTTTTTGGTATACTTCTGGCCGGTACTCGAACAAACGGGTAGTGCTTTGTAAAAAGAACTATGTATCACTTTAGAAAGGTAATAAAATCTGCTCAGAAGTAAAAGGCTAACCGCAGTCCTGATTCGGTCCATGAGACTCTCTCCGGAGTAGAAATGAAGATCGGGCGCGTCACGGTTGTAGAGGCGCCACGCTGTCGATAAAATTACGCCATCTCTTATGTCATTCCAGCTCGTGACCTAGGACCTCACTGATAGAAACCTTCAATTTTTTCTCGGAATATCCATCAAAGATCAAAATGTTACCGATTCAACAGTAAACTCTTCATTTTACCAGCACATCGTTTGTCTACAGTAAGCAACCCTATCGAGAGTTTGACTCCCCTTAGGAGTGCATTGGAGCAGTAACTCTCACCTGCACATCAATGGTGTATCCGATCTGACAGCAGATACTGAATGCGACTTCTTGCTGGTTTTCTTTGGCCCCAATGGACATTCTGCGCAGCCCCTCGTCTTCTCGTCCACCTATTATATACACTCCGACCAGTCTCCAGAGTAACTCCACCAAAGCTTCCACGTTTGCAGCCACGATTCGATACGCATTCAGTCCTTCAGATATCGGAAAATTATAGCCGTTCTTGAAATTTTTGGCGGTAGCATCCTTCTTCAAAGAGTCCAAATCCAAAATATCTCTTCGTCGTTAAGAACACTTATCTTTGAATTGAATTTATTTGGAATATAGCCACTGCTACAAATCATGAACTGGTCTAACTATCAAACCTAGACCGAGATGTCTGCTCTTTGAAGAAATTTCAAAATGAGCTCATCGATGTAACTTGAGCTTGTCAACAACAACAAAAAAGGAAGGCGACCGCTGATTGAGGCAAGAGTCATAGAACAATGAAAAGGCCGGAGAAGATAAAAATTTGGATATAAGAGGACAAATGAGAAATAAGAAGCTTGAGTTGAGGCCCGAGAAAGTTTGATATTTTTCGGTGAACTATGTTATAAGGCCCCTAAGGACCGGTATGGATGTTTCCGCCACCCTATCTAGCCCAATCCTAGTCCACCCTTCTCTTCTCCCCCAATTTGATGCTAACCTTGCACATCAATCCCTGCACTAGCAGCAGCTGCAAGGGCCTGGACCACATTTCCCTTTTTTCTCAGCCGATCCCCCTGAGGATTCCTCATGCCTAAGGTCACACTGCCAGGTTGGGCGTCGGTGACGATTTCCACCAGTTTTCTACAAAAAAGGAATCAATTTGTAAAACTCACCACATCTTCCTTCATATGCATTATTACTCATACTCGCTCTAAACCATCTGGAACCATTGCGAAACAGAAAATTAAGTAGCACCTGAACGTATTGCTTCATGGCTTACACTCAAACTCAAATGTATGCTCTAACATAAAAGGTCAAACTAGAGAACTGGATTGTGTAAGTCCATTTTGTTGGTGAACTTTCAATTTATATAATTAGTCTACTGATGATGATTGTTGCCCGTGCGGTTCCTTTGACGTTGAAAGGGGGTCCACGAGCTCTCGGTAAAAGCTCAAGCACACAGTCACACTCACTCACTTCTCTCTTTCTCTCTCTCATTCACCTTTTTTTTTTAGTCTACTCACCCTAAGATGATGCCATCTGACAACTCCTTCGCTCCTTCAACTTTGTAGACGTAGTCGTCTAAGAATGTCTGTTTGTATTTCCTCTGGAGACCGACGCGATCCAATGCTTTCTGGAAAACATAGGCCATTTCAGAGGCGAGTAAAAAAGATAGAGAGAAAAGAACAAGAAGGAAAATAAAGAGCGAGAGACACATAGAGAAGAGAGGGAAAGAGAGAAGAGTGAAGGAGACAGAGGGAAAGGAATAAAGGAAGAGAGAGAGCGAGAGAAAGATAGAGGAAAGAGCAAGATAGAGAAATTCGAAACATGATAAAACTAACCTGGATTAGCAATCCTTTCGATGACAGTACCTGGGAGTTCAGTTCGTTGCAAAACTCATCTAGTGACTGGAAAACAGTTCAACTTTTTCCGCACAATCTTTTTTGGAAACTTTTTGTCAAATGGGGCGAGCGAGCAAATAATCGGAGACACGGTCATGGTGTGCTTTGAATATTTTAATTCTTCTTCTACCTTTATTCTAGAAAAAAAAACATTAATGAAAAATTAGATGCTAAATCAAGTTGTTGTAGTAGGTCTAACAACTGTGCAATGATGGTGACATGAGCAATGACAATCTCACCTAAGAAAATCTCCTAGAATCAAGAGACAGGGTATGCGGATAATGCTTGAAGGCCTTGCCCTCTCCCCTCTGCTAAACCCACTAGCAGTGACATTAAGCAGATACTGGTTCTATCATTCCAGAAGGGCAGCCTAGCTCGGGGCGGGATCCAGTCAGAACTATTATTTTTTGAACTACCGCTTCACGAGCGAAGGAGCCTGTAATAGCCTAAAGCGAGCTTGAGGTAAATTCCAGAAAAGACAGAGCTTTTCATTTCTCTACATTCCTCCACTAAAGAAGTCTTTCCAAATTTTCAACATCGCTTTTGGCCTATGCCCTGGATGAAGTGCCAAGATAATGAGGATGATAAAAAGTTGCCTTGATATGTGAGTTCTTAACGAAGAGGGGCGGAGTGTCAGCGAAGAGCGAAGAAGCCTTCGCCTGCTCTAGCAGGGCAACCAGGGACATCATTCGAGAGACGAAGTGAGAGTGGAGCGCCTTCCGACCACTCTCAGTCACCATACGCCTCAACAACGAATGACTTCTACTTCAAACATTGAGTCAATGTCATTGACTCAGATCTCAACTACTTCAGGTGCTTCTTCCGTGGGTGAACTGTGAAAATATGTACACACTAACTTAAATTAGACCAATGAGTCCATTAGACTTCAACATGCCATTACGAGTTCGGATGAGTTTTTCGACCTACGAACTCATGTCAAATATTTCCTACTACGAAACAGAAGCGAGAAAGAGGTGAGAAAAAGAATATGCAACAACAAAAAAATCCCTGTCTTACTTGACAGTGCCGTAGGCGTACTTCTTCATGGCCATCAGCTTCTTGCTAGCGAAAAGATGGTCGAGAATGAACTTTGCCAGGGAAGGAAGAAGCGGTTCCTCTACATCGATGTGACCGCTCATGGTAGCCGCACTGTCATCTGCAATCAGAGAAGCCTATTCTGCTACTGGGACACTTCGATTCAATCAGATGTAAGATACCTTGGCTGTTTTGGTTATACTAATTTGTTGTTGTTGTTGTTGTTGCCGGCAAGCATTCCGCATCGAAGACTTGGTTATGAACACTCCCTTTAATGAGAGAAGTTCTCGTGTTCTTCGGACAAGATGCGTCCGGAGAAGGGTTTTGATGTCCTTTGCAGTCCTGAGACTGTCATGCTGCACCTTGTGAAGGCGGACATCGTTGTAGCAACCTGTTCATGCTATAGGCCTTGTGAGTGGGTGGTCAAGCTGGCCTAGCATCGTTTTTGGTGGGAGTAGAGACGTCTCGCCTGTCGTTGACCGGATATAGGCAAGAGGCTATTTGACTGGCGCCTCGACTCGCCATTGAAAAGTATAGCGGAGTATCGGCTGATGTTTTGTCCGGTGGCATGCCCAGGCCGGTCCGGCATCGCCCTCCTTTGACGAGCTATACTACCCAGTTTTGGTCCACGGCGGGATTTCTCCCGCTACCTCCCAGCACGAATTCTTTAAAGGGAGGCGTCCCTCTATCCGCCACCTGAGGTCGCGCTCGATTCTGGACTGGATGATCCGGCTCCATCCGTGACAGGCTCTTAAAGCTGTAGAGTCACGAATGGCCACTGTTGCCAGTTTATACTAATTGATTTATGGCTTTTGAGAGCTTCAAACCCGGGATCGCGAAAACGTTTAAATAATTAAATAACTAAAAAAATTTAGGGAAATAATCATCGATATTAGGCTTGGCAGAAAACTTGGAAATTCGAAAACTTATGGAGAGGAATAAGTAGGCGTTGCATTAGACTCTAGGTAGATCACGTTGCGTTCTAACTTCATGGTTTCGGAGAGAACTCTAAACTCAAGTAGAGATTGGAGATGCATTAGACTCTAGGTAGATCACGTTGCGTTCTAACTTCATGGTTTCGGAGAGAACTCTAAACTCAAGTAGAGATTGGAGATCAACAAGCTGAATCCTCATTGAAATGTATTTTCCACAAAGAAAAGGTTTGCAATTCGATCGCCCATAAGTAAAACATGTCTTGACTTCTCAATTGGTCGATCGCTTAAGTAGTCTTATATTTTTCTCGAAACTGGTTGAAGCTGAGTTATGACAGTTATGACTGAAACATTCTATTTATGTAGAGGAATGAAGATTTTTCTCTTAATTTTAGCTGTGAAACTGATACAAGAGGAATGAAGATTTTTCTCTTAATTTTAGCTGTGAAACTGATACATTCATTTTGAGTGAAGGAGAGGGTCGGTAGTCAGTCGCCCTAGAAAAGTTTTCGCCAGTTGACAGTTTACCTATGCGATCGCCTGAGGCCTTTCTTACCCGAAACAAACCTTGAAAGGAGAAACGAACCTTGAGAGCAGAAAAATATGGTCTCCAGTCCAATGTAGAGCCAGAATGGGTGAATTGTAAAGAGAAGAGCCAGAAGATTCGTCTGGACCCCTACAATTGAAGAAACATATCGAAAAAAAACCATTCATATCTAATACGCCTTTATTCGATTTCAAAACCTACTAGAACTGAGAATGAGACATTCGAATAGTAGACACTGCCTAACCACTACATCCTCGCCTTCGATGGTACTACAGCACACAAGTTCACACCATCGCAAGGGACCGGTTCACCCTCACCAGGTGGCGGATAGAGGGATTTCTCTTTGCACAAGTGCAATGGAGATAGCGGGCTTGCCCGTCGCGGACCAAAATTGGATAGTATAGTTCGTCAAAGGAGGGCGATGCCGGACTGGCCTGGGCATGCCATCGGATAAAACATCAGCCGATACTCCCGTATACTTTGTAATGGCGAGTCGAGGCGCCAGTAAAATACCCTCTTCCCCTCGTCCGGTTAACGAATAGGTCTCGCGAAGAGAATCGCCGACTGCGGTGTGAAAGCAGACGGAGAAAATTTCTCCGGACTCAAAAGGATCCTCATCAACCTATCCCAAAGGACTCCCCTCGACAGGACCTATGGGCAAACAACAACAACAACCACTACATCTGTTACAGCAGTATACACACGTTCAATCTCGATGGAAGTTTGAATGGAGAGCCTAAGCCCTTTTCCATGATGCATCTCCATCACTCGGATATTTGGGAAACGAACCCAAATTGGCATAAATCTGAATCTCATCCCGGACGAAGATCTCCTGTTTAATGGCCATTTGATGTAGCTGCTTCGCAATGTTGTTAGCGTACAAGACAGAAGAAGCCCTGAATAAAAGATGGCTGATATCAAAGGACCGGCGAGACTGTGTTCAAGAATGATCCCCCCTTTCGTGTGTTCCAAGCAAGTTTCATGGAGCTTTCCCTGTCTTGAATCCCGGACAAAAAGTCTGAAATGCTTGTGATTCTAAAAGGAAGACTTTTTACCTAATTTACAATTGTGCCTGGTTTTCAAGTGATTCTAAAAGGAAGACTTTTTACCTAATTTACAATTGTGCCTGGTTTTCAATCAATCAAGATTATTGTGATAAAGAATAGCTCGTGCTTTAATAATAAGAACCTGATGAGAAAGTCAGCGCATTTCTGCTTGCGTACAAATTGTGAGTAGGAGATATGCTTGCGCTCTTTTGACTCCTGAGTTCCACCAGCCGTTTTCGTCTGCTGTGGACAGGGAGGGATTAAATAAGACCATTCAGAGGGTTGTTAAAACACCACGCGGTATGGGAAAAAAGGTAATGGAGCGTTAGAATTCACTTTGCAAAGGGATCCCGTTAAACGCTCTAGGCCACATCCCGTTAAGCGTTTAACGCTCTAGGCCGCATCCCTCACTTTGCAGAGACTACTTTGCAAAGCGAAAAGTTGAATTCTAACGCTCCATAACATGCACTTTTGAAATGTTTGAAAAAAACGACCATCCTTCGAGCGGGAAATTCTAGAATAATAAGAAGCTCCATCTTCCCTTCTCTCAAGATCTACCTTACGTCTCATTATTACAAACTTTCATTTTGAATAGCGGTTTTTTCATTTCCAACAATTAAAAGCATAGCTCTTCAGGAATTGCTGGAAAAAATATTTTGTGTGCGAGCGACCAGGCGACCAAACCAGAAATTTTTTTCTCGGTTTTACTCCATTGTATCCGGCAAATTGGAGAAAAGCAGGGAAAATATCACTTTCGGGTGGGGGGGGGGGTCGGTAGGAGAGATATACATATATATGACCCTACAGAGCTGGTCTGGTTAATATTTAACCCCTGGCTAATCCGAATTTTCGATTTTGTTCTGAAGATGAAGGGGGAATTTTCACATATCAATTCCCATTGACACTGAAAAACTTGTTTTAAAAAAAGATGAAACGGAGAGAAGAAACAACTAACTTTCCCAGAAGAGGGCTCACTCGTCAACATTTTCTGCAGTCTTCTTTTCGCATCTGCAAATTGCCCAAACAACAATTATGTTTTATTTTACTATTCGTCCTCAAATTTAAATGAAATAGCTCATGTTTCCAGTTAAAATACTCGATTAGAAGATTCTGAAACTAAAAATGTTTCATATTTTTTCACCATCATTGAATTAAATAGACACGCTCTTCTTTAAAAGGTTTTATGTACAATTAAAGAATGCTGCGCTAGGGCATTTTGTTTTTGCCTTCTGACCAGACCCTTTTTGCTGTTCTAAGTACAAAACCTAACGTACCTTGTTTACCAAATTCGATATCGTCTTCGGCGAAAAAAGAGGACGACTGGAGGAGGACGTTTGCCCAGGAAGCGAGTGCCTCGAGTTGCCTCGCTAGTGTCTCGTCATGCGAGACCGGCAAAGGAGCCGCGTCCCACACGCGCCGTCGCTCACTTGACGGCGCTGCCAAAGTGCAATATTCACATCCGATTTCATTTGTTTAACAGTTTATCATGGAGTTTGAGAATGATTGAACGTTTCTACGGACAAAAGCTGTTCTGCGAGGCGAGATCGAACTTAGCCGTATCTTTTTTCAGAAGATCCACACTTCTTTTTAGTACACTACCAAATAAACATGGTTCATCTTTGCGATACTATAATAAACTTACACAATACTATATAGCTATATAGAAGGTTCAATCAAGAGCCTTTCCTTACAAAAAGTCAATTATCTCCGAACACCTCTATCAGCACCTTCTTCAATGTCTCGCCAACTCCTTATTCCTCAATTTTTCTCTGTAATCTTTCCCCTATCTTTTTATCATTCTGATCTTCCCACCTAAATGATCGACCGTTCAACTTGAGCTTCGACACATGCAGGTTATTTTTGATCTACTCCTAACACTTATTTTACGGGTGGTGTTGAACAGCCTGTATATCTACAAACTGAACCCTGCCAGCAGTGAGCTCACTCACTCTTCGGTGGTAGCGGGTCAAAGATTTGAGGATGAAGCTGCCTGTTGACCAGTGGAGAAGATACTCGGTAGGTCATGTCATTATTCGCCGAACTTTTCGGTGTCTGCAAAAAAACCCTTTTCAGCTCCTTTTCGAGTTATGTTTTTTTCTTCAGAAATCCGTCTTCTGAGAAACAGAATAATTATATCTTGATGTTTTTTTTTACCAAGAGGAACTGTTTTACCAGTAAACAACACGTACTTCTAAGAGCTGAAACAAATTATCAGCCCCTGAAAGCGACGAAAATGAAGTAAGCCGCTAAAAAAAATAATAAAAACTAATTGTTACGGGGTACGTTCATAGGTAAATTCCTAACCAGCAAAAAAATTTTAAGGGTTACGGACAGGGTTTTTTAGTGTGCAAGAAAAGGTAGACCCCCGCCGAGAAAGGAAAAATTTCTTCTTACATAAGGGTCCCCCCTTCTTACATAAGGGTCCCCCCTTCTTACATAAGGGTCCCCCCTTATGACAAATAAGGGTCCCCCCTTATGACAAAAAAAACAAAGTCCCGCCAAAAATTTTGTTTTGTTTTGTAACATAAGGGTTTTCCTCTTATGATTTGGAAAAACAGAGGGCCTCTGACAGCAGGTCTGACATGACTATTCAACCCCTGGTTACGGACCCATCGACCTCAATAATTAAAAACTTGAAAATTATTGGATTTTTTTCACAGGTAAAAATTGCAACAAAAAAAAAATTTTATTAGCAGTAAATCAACGAAAACAGGGTTTTTGAGATGACATTCAAAACTTTGAAGAATACTCGGGCGACCGACTTATTGAAGAATCAAAATATATTTTACCTATTATGTACCGAAAATTGCATTTCTATGATAAGCACATTTCTATGATAAACACAGTGGCCTTGTTGGAAGATGTACTCACCTCAGAGATAGAAGAGTTGATAGCGACGAAAGTCTTCTCTGTCTCTTCGAAATTGATGCGTGGCTTCCGTGGAGTTCGACTTGGAGTCCGGAGAAACACTGGAAACGAATAGGGACTGTTATCGTGACCCTAACAAGTTCAGAGGGGAAACGAATAGGGACTGTTATAGTGACCCTAAAAAGTTCAGAGGCGGTACCATGGGGTAACAAGTTTTATAGGGACCTCGTTTCTGACTTCTTTGCTCGCTTTCTCGTTTTCATGTTTCCTCCATCTCTTAAATCTCAAATATCTTGCTTAAATTTTCGATATTGATCTTTATTCTATTGCCCGCAGAAGCTGTAACTTATTCTATCATTTTTAGACAAGTAAAGTTACATACAATAGAAAAACAAGTAAAGCGAATACAATAGAAAATGATTTTTCGCATTCTGAGTAAATAACTTCTACTCTATTTTTTCAACTCTCATCTGAATGAAGATGACACGCTTATGTCATTAGCACCTTTATCAGAAGCACCTTTAGTTAAATGGTAAGAATCCAAATTATAAAAAATAAAATCTAAAAATAAATATTTCTATCCATGGATATTTTCACTCAAAAAAAATTATAACTTTGCTCTGAATTCTTCTTCTGAAGCAGGCGCAACTTTGCGTTGCAAGTTGCATCACTGGCGCTGTTTCCAGGAGAGATAGACATGAGAGCGGATCGCTGTAGGCGTGGAGGGTTGAAGGCGCTCGTCGGTTCACCGTGATCCGGCGCATTCTCCGCTTCCTTCACATTTTTTTGTAGAAGTTCTCTTCATTACTTTTGAATGCTTTTGTTTTTTTTTTCTTTCTCTTTTTTCAAAAAAGATTTCCTTTCTTCTTCGGAATTATGTTAGTGATTTACGACCAAAGAAACATGGGCAAAACGAGAAGCATATTCTTGGTATTACATAATACTCGCAACAAAAGCACGAATCAGCTGGGAAAAACTGACTTCTGAAGCTTTCATCGCTTGTCCAAATATCGAGCAGCACTTCTCAATTGGCTGTTGATGTGAGCACAACCTTGAAATTAAAAAAAAAACTTTGATTCTAAATTTGCATGTCACATATATTCGCATCTGAAACGATGGTCAAAAGATTTTTTGGAATTCGTTGAAAAAGACAATTCATTGAACTGTGCGTTCAGGCAGTCAATACGAGTGAAAAACCGATGTTAATTAATCGGTTCTTTCAAGCTATTAAAAAATTGGCAGGAAGTTTATTTGCAGAGCATATAAGTATTGACTCATCCGCAAAAGCTCAATTCACCGATGCGTCAGAAGCTGTGACAAACATACAAAATTCAAACAACTTGACACCGAAATTGACAGGGAAACGATGTTTCAAAGTCTTGTAAGCGTCGAAACTTATCTGTCAGATTTTAAAAACAATTTTAGCGGTCAAATTTTGATGTTATTGTGAAACGTCGGACTAAGTAAATGCTACACAGTCCTTTGACAAACTTAAATCCTTTGACAAACTTAAACCTCTACGGCCATTACAAAAGCACGCAGTGCACACTGTGCACACTGTACGCTGTACAAATGCACGCTGCACACTGTATAATTACCAATGCACGCCGAGGCGCGGGAAAATTGTTGCGTCAAACACTCTTTCTATCTTTCCCGCGCCTCGGCGTGCATTGGTAATTATACAGTGTGCAGCGTGCTTTTGTAGCGAACACAGTGTGCACAGTTTGCACGGCGTGCTTTTGTAATGTCCACCTCTTCGCCTACGCCATACTCTCTTTTTGCGCACATGCCCTACTCTCTCGCGTAGAAAATAGTAACAAGGATTTTGATGAGAAAATTATCTTTTTCTACATTTAACTGTTCCGTTTGTATTTTTTTGTAATCATATAATATTTAAGCTTTTTTTAAACATTTAATTGTTCCGTTAGTAGTTTTTTGTAATTATATTTTATTTAAGTTTTTTTACGTTCAATTGTTCCGTTAGTTGTTTTTTGTAATTAAATATTGTTTAAGCTTTTTTTAAACATTTAATTTAGAGACCTAATGAAAATATTTTGGTACGCCATTTTTGTCTGCCACTATAATATTCGGTAATTCCAAACTGTTTGATAAATCGAATAACTTGGAACTTTCAACGGATTTCCTTTTTTTATGTTA
>OZ057403.1:12556829-12834716 GCA_964056735.1 Allodiplogaster pararmata
CAAATAATTGTATTCACCTTATTCTCCGAGCTTTAAAAACATCATCCATCAATGTTTGTTACGCGCTTGGAAATGTTACGTCATTCCCCTAATAGAGAACGCGTGTGAATTATGGTCTCCCAACGTCTATTGGCCTCTTGAATGAACTCGAAAGAGTACAGAGGGGTCTTTACTCGTCGTATTTTGTTTAGAAAATGGTGTTTCCGGTATGAACTATCTCTCCCGCCTAAAAGTCCTTTCTCTGTCCACACTTGAATACCGACGCTGCATAGCCGACCTCCGTAAGATTTTAACACGCATTTTCGATCTTGTACTTCCACTCTTGCAAACTTGAATTGTTTTATCAGTCATGTGAACATTGTTTTATTACTATTACATATTTCTATGAACACTGATCTCACTTTGGTGACAGTTATCCGTTGTGATTTTTTTTTCCATCATGTACAATAGGAATAAAGAATGAATGAATAAAAAATGGTTTTTCGAACAGAGCTTGGAGAACATCAGAAGAGTACTATTATAATCATATAAAAAAGAGAAAGCGTTTTGTTTATACGTAGAAACGAAAAACGAGAATAATTCAAACCCTCACCCTAATTCCTCCACACGCAAACGCATATCGGTCATTCCTCGGCCCCCATGCCATCAGAGAACAAGAGGCCGAATGGTCTGCGCTCAGCTGTATCGATTATCTTAGACACCTCAGTTTTAGTCTTTGCAGTGCGCCTATATTTTATAGGATTGTGTTCAATTTGCCTATGCTGATTCCGAGTTAACTTTCTCGTTCTAACTTTATCAACTAGTTGGTCAAGATTTTCTTCAATTGTTCTTTTTCTGACGTTTTGAATACAACAGCTTTTGCTCTGCTATACAAAATTATTTTCTTAATATCCTGAGTTTGTTTAATTTAAAAATAAGTCTTACAAAAAACTTATTTCCAGTTAAATCAAAAAAAATTGACTTTCTTGTGATCAAAAAACTTTGATTTTCTCTTTAAAATTTGATAGTTTTTTTCGTTCACCAAGGCTAACTGGCTGCAGGCTAATGCTGCAAAAACACTTATAGGACTCCGTGGAAGAGAAAATTCATGAATTAACTTTGCGGGCTCGATACTATTTGTAGAAGTTATGATAAGTTAAAGTAAGGTTGTGTTCGATTCCGCTTTCAAGACTAGCTTTTATGTTTTATCAACATACATATATTGCCTTCGCACTGTGCATCTGAAGAGTCTTTTGATTGCAGGCAACTTATCCACACTTATAATGTGGGAACATTGACGAAACAAACTACGGTGAAAGCCAAGACATGCATTTTATTTCAGCGTTGAGACTCACATCAACTTCGATGAAGGTAAGGTATCACTTTCTGTTTTAAGTCAGTTAATTTTTAAAAAACTTCGGGCAATTTTAAAGGGCATGTTTCTTCCTCGAATTTAGTCATGCTAAATACTTTTTTATCTTTCAATGGTGTTTTTTCAGGTGCAAGGATGCTACTACCATGTCTGCAGTTGTTTTTATAAAGGATGACACCATCATACTAGGCCGTACAGCGGCCGACATAACACGAGACGAAAAGCTAAGGTTGACTGTTAAAGCATTAAAAAAAACTTGCTTAAAATTTTGTTTTTCATGTTTAGCGTTTAGAATGTTCTCTTCTGTCTTCTAAGTTTTGCAGAATGTTTTTTGTATTGTATGTCTTACATTTTACGTAGAAAAACCTAGATTTGTGTATACTTAGTGCTAAAAGTGAATTCGTATGGATGTTACAAACCCGCTCCGCTCGAAAAATTTCTATGCTTCTTACTCTTTCTATGAATTTTTCTATGAATTTCTATGCTTCTATGCAATTTCTATGCTTAATTTCTGAATTTCTATGCGATTTTCAATATGCAATTTGTCAGGTGATATCATTCAGTGCGCTATCAATCGAGGCTAGTGTTACAAAACGCTTCAGTAAAATTTTTGCGTCCGCCGTCTCTTAGTAATATTCCAACTCTCGTTCTCAAGTGCTTGTTATCAGCTCGCGTTCTCTTGACGGTTTCTCATGTTTTTTTTTCATTAGCATCGTTCAAAAACCTTTTTAGAAGACAGCCTAACTATTTCTCGACAAAATCCAAAAAAAAAAGTTTACCGTGTACGTTTGAGACAATTCTACGTTTAAATTATTAATTTTTTGTAAAATTAACATCTTAAAAATTTTTTTTTGTTTCAAATACATTTAACACAAGACTGGCGCAGGACAGATACTCGAACGTAGCAAAGAGTGCGCTGAGGCTATGCAAGCAAAAGGACAAAACAGTCGAACGATTTGCCAGAGAAGTTCGGATGCTGGCTGAGAGATCTTATCCGAGTCAAGCTGAGATTCGATCGGGAATGGAGCCTGACTCGTTCATCCGAGGATTGAGACCTCAAATAAGGCGAAGTACGTGAGTGAAAACATTAGTATTATCAAATTTCACATCGACATGATGTTAGATATCGTAAAAGAAAAAATTATGTAATATTTAAAGCCTATTTTCGTAATATATATATATGATTTTTTTTAGTGTGCTTATTTAGTAGAAAAAATAGTGAGAAGAGAAAAGCGAGAAGAGGCTCGCCAGAGAAGTGCGTGAAGCTATACTGGGCTCAGAAAACACAATGTTCGACTTTGAGAACATTGTCAAGAGAATCTACCAGGTTGCAGAGAATGATCTGGGCGTGACATACAATGATTTCAGGGACCTTTTGGATGTTCTGAGAGACTCGAACTTCTGCGCTGAGTTTTCAACTAATCCGGAATCACGTGCACGTCTTCTGGGTTCTAAAATATTTATTCATCTTGGACCCGACAACTGGTTCCCATCGGCTCCTCCTTTCACTCCTCGAGTCGCTTTTGACGGCAACACTTTTGTCCCTTTCTCGGAATTACCTGACAAGTCTACCTTTGCCGTTAACGAGTATTGCGAAGTCGCCGCAGAAGGCTATGAAAAAATAAATTTAGATAAAATTACATCACCCCAAATTCGGCCGCTCCCGTATACCTGCTACCAAGCCGCTCCTGGTTGTGGAAAGACGACTCAGTGCTGTAAAGATCTTTTGGCCTGTAATGATTCCGCCCTTGTGCTCACAGCCCCTCGCTGTGGCCGGGAGGACATTATTGAACGTGTCGAATAAGCTCGTCGTGATTCTTTGTCTAAAGAAGAGATACGATATTTTCGCACTTTTTCGTCCTATTTGCAACATCCGGATGTTACCGCTGATGTTCTCTTTGTCGATGAAGCTTTAATGGTCCATCCTGGTGCCATTATTGCTGCGTATGTGTCTTCTCTAAAGCGAAGAAACTTTTTCTTTACGGCGATTTTTTGCAAATTCCCTTTATTTGCCGTCTTGCTCAGTTTCAATTAGAGTTTAATGATATTAGCGTCTTTTATCCACCAACAAAATTTCTGTCAGTCTCGCATTGTTGCCCGAAAGACGTAGTGAATATTCTTTCTCCATTGTATTCGACTAGATGCCCTCAACTTTCTCTTACCACCTCGTCTACCGTCTCTGCCTCTCTTCATCTCTCGCATTTCTTCTCATCTCTCGCTACCCCCCTTTACATGGTTCCCAAGTTCTCGTTTTCAAACAAAGCGAGAAATTTGAACTATTGAAGACTTATCCGAATGTTAAGACCGTTCATGAATTCCAGGGTCGTCAGTCAGACAATGTCGCCGTTGTCCGCCTTAGTAATAAGCCGCAAGAAGAAATTCACAGTAGCCAACCACATTGTCTTGTTGCAGTATCTCGCCACACTCGTTCTTTTACCTATTACACTACTATCGACTCTGATTTATTATCTACGTGGCTTCATTCTCAAATTTCGCTTTCTAATCGACTATCGTCTTCAGGTCGTGATCGCTATGGTTTCATCTCTCATTATCAATTGCTTGAGAATATTCCGTTTCGCACTGTCCAGCTTTTTTTTTGCATTTAATTGTTCCGTTTGTAGTTTTTTTTTGTATTTTTATTATTTGAGCTTTTTTGATTTTAATTGTTCCGTTTTTTTGTGATTTCTATATAATTAAGCTTAGTAACTGGTGAGTATTTACAATTTTATACGACTCTCTTTATCCGCTTCTTAAATAAACTGAAAAAGCACATTATCAGGTCTCATTACTTAAATTGTTCCAACAATTAACTACTCTACATGGTAAGAGTGCCAAGCTGATCGAATTAGTGCATCTTATAGATCTAGTACTAAAAACATGGTTGTTGAATAAAAACATAGAGAAAGGGTCGATTGACGTTAGCCGATTCAATATTTTGTACGTCATGAGTAAGTCTGCAATAAAAACTTGAAAGATGCATAAATCGATGACTACGAGAAACTATTGTTTCCTCCTCTAAACTGAGACATGCGTAACTTTACTGTCATAACTTGATTACTCATCGAACTAGCATCTGCGTTATCATTGTAATAATTTATTTTGCAGGCCATAAAGATGTATATATAGTTCATGTTCTTCACGAGTAAAAAAAATGATAAAAGTTAGGTAATTTTGTTTTTAAAAGAACCCACAAAAAGATGCTTTGCTGTAAAAAAAAAAGAGCAATAGTAAAGTTTTCATTAGTCATGCTCTGTCTAACAATAAGATGTGTCAATTCAACCAGCACCAGAAAAAAATGCGTTCGCTTTTAGCAGATGATTCGGGTGCCAAGAGATTTTTTTTAATTCTTCTTAGTCCTTGCTGCGCCAGAACAAAAATTAATCATTGCTACGGGCTCCTGGAGTTGACAAAATATGTCGATTTCATGAAGCATCAATTTGCGGAGATCAACTAGAACTGTAAAGTCTCAAATACTTACTGTCTCTGCTTCATGAGATTAGATTGGTACAATAGTCTCGGTATTATCGACTCCAAAAAGAGGAATATTTCCTTTGCGAGGTGGTTCTGAAGGGACTTTTAGGGAGACCCTGAAGTGCTTTCCAATCTCGGAGCTATTTCGTTTGGGATCGGCTTCGACGAAGGTTTGAAGATCTTCTAGACCGAGCTCGCGAGACTGTCCCGGGTGTTCCATGTCTGCAGTGTTTGGCCGCCCTGCTTTAACCCATTGAACCAAACATGCCACTGTCGTTTACTCAGGCTGTTCAGACCGTATGCCTAAGCCTCAGGTAGGGTTAACAGAGTGGAAGATATAGTAACATTGACCAGAGAAGGGATGCGGAGAATGCTATAGTATCTTTGCCATCCCTCTTCATAATATAAATAATTAAATAATTTATCTACATTAAACAATAATTCGTTGGTCTCAGTTATTCATTACAGGATTCGCTATTTGAATCTCAATATTCTTCATTATTTCTTACTCTAGTACGTTTCCACTAGTATAACTTCACTCTATGATCGATACCAGATAGGACCTGGTTGGCCATGCTATGCAGAACAATAATATTCAAAGTTGAGATGAGAGAGAGCCAGAGAGAGAAAGGTTTTATGTGTACTTTGAGTAATGGTTGTGTATGTAATGGTAGAGCATTTTGTAAGACTCTCCCAAATATCAGCTCTCATTACTTTGAGTAATGGTTGTGTATGTAATGGTAGAGCATTTTGTAAGACTCTCCCAAATATCAGCTCTCATTACTCATTAAGCTTTTCTTTCTCTGTGATCATGTCTTTCTTACTCCTTTTCTTTTTTTCCTTCCTCTCTTCTCTTATCAACAACCTGCATTCCTCATGTGTTTGAAATGACAAATCGCGATTCTTCCCGAAGGTCAAATCAGTCATGGACATATTTAATACTATTGCATTTAGCGTAACAAACAAACACTTTTTAACAAAAAGTAAAATTTTTTTACAGCGGAAGCCAAGTGCTCTGAAATCTTCAAATTGTTTGAAATTTGTTTTTATCTTGTTGCGAATCCGAGTTTCTGTTCTCCGACGATTTTCTCTTACTTCCTTCAGTCCCTTGCTTCGATTTTAAATTTTTTCAAGACAAATTTAAATAAAAAGAACAAAAGGATTACATTAGTCTACAACGTATTACCGTTGTAGACGTATCATACATAATATATTACATTAGTCTACAACGTATTACCGTTGTAGACGTATCATACATAATATATTACATTAGTCTACAACGTATTACCGTTGTAGACGTATCATACATAATATATAAAAAATCGATATTTTCATGGCGATTCCGCATCTTGTCATAGAAAATCAAATTTTTCATGGAAACTCCGCCTTTTGCCGTTGAGAAAGCATCTTTTCATGTAGTGAGAGTCCGCGGGTTTTAGTGTGGTGTCCCCTGTCTTGTGGCCCCGAACCAGAACATGAAGGATTGACACGTTTATTAGATTAAGACGTCGTAACATGGATACCGAGAATAATTATATTAACGTTATGTTGTAGAATATTAGAAGCGACATTAACATTATGTTGTAGAATATTAGAAGCGACAATGACAATGGGGGATTATTACGTTACGAATAAAGTGCATAGGTAAGAGGGGTGGGGGGTGAGCGACCGGGCCCGGTCTCCTCCCTCTTTCTAGCAAAGGGGCGTATTTATATGTAGCGCCCGGCACGAAGGCGTGGTCTATGTTCACAGTTATAATAGGGAAGCGGGATTAACAATACAGAGCTACCAGATATTCACACCTCCAACCTTTACCCCAGGTCCGTCCTCGGACCGAAAAAAAATTAAGAATAGTTTTAGTTCTACCTTAAGTGCTATTTCTACAAAACGGTAAGGCCGAGGATTTTAAACGGCATGCATCTAATTGATCATCTAATCTTATTGATAATAATTGATCTAATTGATAATAATTGAACATCTAATTGATCAATTGATCATGCATCTAAAGTCTTGTGAAAAAGAAACAATCGAAACACATGCATAAATCAAGTAAATTGGTTAAACCATGGATATATTTTGTTTTATCTACATTTTTCTATGCAAAACAGTTTCCAGAGAAATAACTAACAACTCATAAAGCGTGACATGATAAGCATCACATAAACAGAGGACAATTAAATATATATATATATATATATGCCACCGAAGAGAAAAAGAAACTATCTTCTTCTGCCGTCCTTTACTTGCTGTGTCTGTTGTTTGTTTTTGTTTTTTTTCATCTTCTTCGTATCTTTTTCCCAAATTAGGCCTCGCTCCTCCTTCGATCTTGTCCCGAGATTTGTCCCTTCCGAGTCCACCCACCGCTTTTGCGACTGCTCCCTTTTCTTCCCTCTTTTTTTTTTCCGACGCTTCTTCTCTTTTTTTTTTTGAAGTCCTCGATCTCGCACTTTTGCCTTTCGTTTTCACGTTTGGAGTCCTCGACGCTTGACCAATTGTCTTTCCCGATCGCCCCTCCCTTCCGCCGTAGAGTTCACCAACTGCCCTGACGTTGATCTAGCATCGGGTCTCTGAACAAGTACATAGCTTTTAGTATGCCCACTTCATTTACTGCGTGTACGAATGTGACTATGTAGTTGGGATTTGAAAGGTTAAACTTACTCTTCTTTTTTTTTTGAAAGGGTGACTTCTATGAAACCCGACGAATACTCACCTGATCTCATAGGTTCAGCTGCTGGGATTCTACGACCGTTCCATGCCTTGCTGCGTACCTCACGACCTCATACCAGATCGCGAGATCGAGGAGCGTCTTCTGGTGGCCGACCACTATGAGGGTGTCCCTCGCTCTTGTCAGTGCCACGTTGACCCTGGCTTCGTCACTTATGAATTTCGACGCACCTGCTCCGACTTTGGTGGTCGCGACGATGACGATCCTTCTCTCTTTTCCTTGGAACCCGTCGACTGTCCGGACGTTGATCTCGTGAAGACCTCGGCCTATCAGCTTTTGATGAATCGTTTTCATCTGCTGCCTGTAGAATGCAGCCACTGCAATCTGTGCCGGTTCAACCCCTCCGGCGATGGCGGCCGCGATTCGCGAGATCACCTCCGCTTCCTCTTCGTTTGCGAGAGAGCTTGTGAGGCCTGGGACTGCTTTTCCGTTCTCCACGTTGACGAAGATGAATGGAGCGGGGCCTCTGCTTCTTATTCCCATGAGGGAGAATGCACTCATGTCCGCCTCCGGAACGTTCGAGAAGATTCGTCCGTTGTAGAACAGTCTAGATGGGAGCGTGACCAATGACTGTGGCATTCTGTAGACTTGTACCAGACGCACTCTAGGCAGATTTCTATTCGCCAGGGCAACCGTCAGCGCCGGTCTTCCCGCCAGGAGTTGACCTAATTTCTTTCTGTCAAACTTGTAGGGCGGGAGCTGATGTTCGTCGCCTATCAACACGAATTCCGCCCTTGGTACAGCTGAATGAAGCGCGAGGAGTCCTGCTTCTGTCATCTGACTTGCCTCGTCCACAAAGACTGATGTTGCCCTGTTCATGTACTTCCTCAGCCATCCCTTCTTCAAGGTGGCTGAGAGGATGCTGTCTGTTGTTGCAAACAGTATGTTAGGGCGGTACAGCTTGATGAAGTCCTCGAAGATTTGCTGGTAAACCAGCTGGAAGGTGGCGGATGCTTTTTCGAATTCCGCCAGTTGAGCTTGCGAGGGCGCCATCTTACCCCCGTATCTGAAGTTGTTCCTCACCGCAGCCGCTAGGTGTAGCGTGTGGGCTTTCTCCTCGAGGGCTGGTGTTGCCCGAAGTGCTTTTGGCCAGTTTACGTCCAGCACCATACTCGGGAGGTCGAACGGGGTCTTCTCCTGTTCGGAGGTATTCTCCCATCTCGCCAAGGTGATGAACCTGAGGGGTCTTTTCTCCCCGAGTTGTATGGCCGCGAGTGCCTGTGTGGAGGCTACGACCGCCGCATGCTGTACCGCTGTGGCGATGATGGCTTCCTCTTTCTCCAGGTCTGTCTGAACCAGCATGGCCGCCTGGGTTGCCGATTTTCCGCATCCGAAGGAGGAATCTACGATCATTGAATCCCTGCCCGCGGCCCATTTCACTACTGCCGCAGATTGTTCCCGGTTCATGGTCATGATAGTGCCGTCACTTTTCTTCACCGGGACTGGATGATCTGGAAACTCTACCGGGCGGGCCCTTTTTCCTTTTCTAGAGTATATCATGTTCAGAATTTTTGTTCTACTTTCTTTGATTATTACGCCCTCACCGGTTGTTATTATCCGGAATAGCGCGCTATCGAGGGGGTTTGTGAGAAGTGCTCTCAACTTACCCGTGACTGGTATACCATTGCTTCCTTTCAGTGCCTTGGCGACGAGCGCCATTTGCGTCAAGG
The DNA here is from genome assembly GCA_964056735.1 of Allodiplogaster pararmata. Classification (NCBI taxonomy): domain Eukaryota; kingdom Metazoa; phylum Nematoda; class Chromadorea; order Rhabditida; family Diplogasteridae; genus Allodiplogaster; species Allodiplogaster pararmata. Next base: position 12,566,047 of record OZ057403.1, read on the forward strand.
GTATGGATATTTTTGCTCGCGCTTTGTTCCTTTCTGGATCAGGTATCCAGATGTCGATTCGCACTTCGAATGGCTCGGCTTCGTTCAGTTGAAGGCTCAAGCGCTGAGCGTCTTCGAATTCCGGGATCGCAGAATCTATCTCGATGTCTGCCGTGGCGTTTGCGTCTATCTCCTTCACGACCGAGAAGAGCAGCATTTCCGCCACGATATCTCCCTTTTTAGAGGCATCGGTGTAAGCCCGGTAGGTTACTCCCAAGGCCATGGAGTCCTCCATGCACGTGGTGGTTTTTACTACATTACGATCATATCCCCTAGCCTCTCCGAATCTGTCATCGATGTCTTCTTGCTCTTCTTTGCTCAACGGTTGAGCAAACGTTATAGGTTTGACCGGTGGAGGCCGTGTGTAGCCCTGTACTGCCTCCCGGTACTCTTTTTCTTTTCCTGCTCTTGGTGGTTCGATCGTGCAAAAACCTGAGGATTTTGGTGGCCTGCCGTATGCCCAGACAATCTCGCCTTCATTAGGAGGATTGGCCTTTTCTCCATTTCTGTCCATGAAGTCCCTCGGCCTGATGTTAGCTATATTCCTGCTCCCACTTCGCAGCATAGTAATTCTCTTTGAAGCTCTTTTGCCCATTACCACTTCCATGATGTATGCCATCTTTTTCGAAAAGGATCCCATGGCGACGGGCACTGCTAGTTCTGCCACCCAGGGCAGCATGGTTTGTTCCGCGAGGATGTCTGGGTTTAGCTCGGGTACGTATTTGTTCATTTTACCCGGGTTTCTAAGCGCGACTTTGTATACATAAAATAGGTCATCGTAAGCCATTTTTGACAGGTCGATGTTCGGTCTGCCCGTAATTCCCGATATGGTCAGGGCGTCTATATATATATATCTCAGGTCTGGTCGATCCGGTGCGAACACTTCGTAGTGGACCGCTTCCAGAACCGGCCTTCCGTTGGAGGCTTCTCCGCAATGTCTGTACAATACTGGGTTTAACCCCTCGATTACTTCAGGCGTAAGCATTGTTCGACCGTCCTTCTCGTCCTGTTTCTTTCCTTGAGGCCTTGGCGTTCGCGACTCCATCAGTTCTTTCGTCGTGTTACGGAAAAGTTCGACCGTCTTGAGCGTGATCAAGGAGGCACACGGGGCTTTGTCATTACGTGACGTCCCGTGCTCTTTTCTTGGCGCCTGAATCTCTTTCCTATCCACATCGATGTAGGGGTTATTTGCTCTCGCGTTTTCCCAGTAAACCTCTTCCACTTCCGGATCTACATGTGGCATCGTGTAGATGGCTGGTTGTGGCTCAGCTCTCTCGTCTAGCATGTGACGAAAGGGGTGCGTCTGTGGCAGCGATTTTTTTTTCTTCAGATAAGGACATCTCGGCCATCTGGAGAATGTTCTCAAAGATGGGCTCGTCCAGCCCGTACTGGGGATTACGGTGATTTATTTCTTCCGATAATGGTGACCTCAGAATGAGGTCGCCAACCGGTGTGAGGGAAGCCACCGGCGGAGCGGTGCCGAGGCCTGAGATGACGTCCGTGTTTGGGGGGGAAGGGTTAAATTGTTCCAACAACGGTGTCCCGTGAACGGGGGCACCAGCTGGGGTGGGGGTTCTGACGACTTCGGCATCTTCTGCGTTTAGGGGGGAGGAGTTAAACAGTTCCAACAACGGTGTCCCGTGAACGGGGGCACCAGCTGGGGTGGGGGTTCTGACGACTTCGGCATCTTCTGCGTTTAGGGGGGGGAAGTTAAACAGTTCCAACAACGGTGTCCCGTGAACGGGGGCACCAGCTAAGGTGGGGGTTCTGACGACTTCGGCATCTTCTGCGTTTAGGGGGGAGGAGTTAAACAGTTCCAACAACGGTGTCCCGTGAACGGGGGCACCAGCTGGGGTGGGGGTTCTGACGACTTCGGCATCTTCTGCGTTTAGGGGGGGGGAGTTAAACAGTTCCAACAACGGTGTCCCGTGAACGGGGGCACCAGCTGGGGTGGGGGTTCTGACGACTTCGGCATCTTCTGCGTTTAGGGAAAGGGAGTTAAACAGTTCCAACAACGGTGTCCCGTGAACGGGGGCACCAGCTGGGGTGGGGGTTCTGACGACTTCGGCATCTTCTGACGCCGGTCGTTCGTGGTCGGGCGGGATCGACCTCCTGGGTTTTTTTGCCGGTGGTGGTTTCCCTCTTATCGCTTGTCTTGGCATGCTCGCTCACTTAATCAATGCTGGCGTTTTTGCTTTTTTTTTTTTGACGTGAGGTTACTCGACAAATTCTCGCCGCGCGCGAACATATAGGATTTGCGAAACCAATCAAGAAAACGCTAATACGAACATCAACGTGATGATGAGCTTGCGACACTTAATCTACCACGTTATAAAGACGGCATGTCCGTTACTCGGAGCTCGAAACAGATCAATGCTCGATTGTCGGAAGCCTTTCGCAACAATAGGATGGAATTTGGCAATCGAAAGGGAGGGAAGTGACTATTCTTTATGAGAAGACCAGACCTATTTTGTTGAGAAGCAAACAAAATGTGAGAATACTGATTTCCGTGTTGGGAAGCATAATGATTGAAGAATATAAGGTCCCGTTTAATTCTTAAAACTTTCTTAGATTTCCACCATCGCGGTTAGAAACATTTAGGGGTGTAGAACGTGGGCATTGTAAGCGAATAATTCTGGGAAGTGCAAAGTACGTTTCTAGCTAGAAACTGAAGACGTTCATTGATAAGACTAGGAAATAATAATCGGCCGAAACGAATCCCTAAGGACTCCGAGAGGATTGAATAAGACTGTGAGAGGGATTTATTAATAGGTATTGCTTACGTTCGTTGAGAGAGAAAGGCGGACGAGAATTTGGTAAAAATTTTTTTTGAAAGCGAATGAAGATGATTTATGAAGATGTATGTATATTAATAGGAACAGTATCAACCGACTTACTGTAATCAACGAAAATAGTTTTTAAAAAAAAATTTTTAGAAAAAAAGCCAACTGATCAAGTGTTTGATGCCATTTTGAAAGAGACATTGGGAGAATTGATGAGCAAGCCCTTTGGAAAGAAATACGTGGGTATCGATCACGTTTTAGAAGTAACTACTTTTCGAGAAATTGCCAAAAAAAAATCACGATACGCACATGCATATTAAATGGCGGGAATTGCATTTACATGAACATGACGACGTGTAAATGAAAGAATAACGTTGTATGATTAGTCGCTTAATTGATTTCCTTTCGCGCGTTAGTAATGATTGATATGACTGGATTTTTAGCGCTGGTGTAATTGAGAGGCGATTCCGAAACAATAACTGATGAGAGTGTGGTGTGAATTGTTGATCTTATAGGACAAAGAAGAGAAAAGAGGCTAAGGAGAAGAGAAAAGCAAGGCCTGGGAAATCGTACACCATGATATAAACGAAGGTTTGTATGGGATAATTGGCAAAGTAGGATATATTACAGTTCAAAATGAAAATAAGAATGTATACATACATATACATTGCCACATATACATACAAATATACATATACGCATAAACATATACACGTACGCATGTACATACACATATATAATATATACACTCATATCCATATATATTTTAGGGAGAAGTCGTTCCAAAAAGCATGAGAAGAATGCGCAAATCACAGATAACGGAAGGACATGAGCATAGTAAATATAAGAATGCATAAACGAAGTGAATTGCGAGCACATGATATGATATAATTCGTCGAGCGCAGAAGCAAGAGAGCGCTCTTATGATCATCAAAGTTCAAAGATAGACAAGAGTTACAGAAAAATTTACGGGAGAACATGAGCATAATGAGTATAAAAAAAGTGCATGCACGAAATGAATTGTGAGCATCACATATTATGATGTAATTCATGGAGCGCAGAAGCAAGAGAGCGCTCTTGTGATCATCAAAGTTCAAAGGTAGACAAGAATCACAGAGGAATTAACGGAAGAACATGAGAATAATGAGTTTAAAAAAAAACATACATGAAATGTATTGCGAGCACCACACCTTATGATGTAATTCATGGAGCGCAGAAGCAAGAGAGCGCTCTTATGATCATCAAAGCTCAAAGATAGACAAGAATCACCGAGAACTTAACGGAAGAACATGAGAACAATGAGTTTAAAAAAAAATGCATACACGAAATGAATTGCGAGCACCACATGATATGATATAATTCATCGAAGGTGAATTAATTCATAGAGCACGGAAGCAAAAGAAAGAGACAAAAATGAATAAAATAAAACACACAAACAAAAATCTTATGTTCTGATTATTAAGTACCTATTCCTAGGCGTTTCTATATGTGGTATTTTTTTTTTGAAATGATACTCTGAAACCTGAAATTAACTAAGAAGCCTTTTGCCCCTGCCTACCGATGAAGTTACCGACTCCTGTTATTTTATAATTTACTTTTTCTTCCTTAAGTTATATTGATGAGTTGTCTCCTTGGTTTCCTGCTTACTTGGTTTGTCTAGACGGCTGCTGCTGGCCTCCTTGTTGTTATATCCTTGCGTAGGAGCGTCTGTAGCGCCCACGTCTTCCAAATCTGCCTGGTCCTGCGGCTGTAGAGCCTTGTGCGTACATATGGGACCAGTGTTCGAAAATGCTGGTTTCAGTTGATTCAAATGCACCTTTTTCGGCATCGACGAGGGTGATTTCAGATTTACTATAACGGCATGAGGTTTTGCTATATCGATAACCCTATACTGCCCGGTCCATGGGAAACAAAGCTTTTTGGACAAGCCTATTTTTGTAGTATAGTTCCTGAGGAAAACTCTGGATCCTACCTGAATCTCATTTTCTCTGACCTGTTTATCATACTGACTCTTGTACTTCTGCTGTTGCGTGACCGATACTTCTGCTGCTGCTTTCCATGCCGTCTGTATGGCCGACAAGAGTTGCGCTTTGTATTCAGCTGCCTCGCTGTCCCCTGGAATGCGAGTTCTTTCTGTAGGGTTAAGTATTTTGTCTATGCAAAACACCGGGTTCCTACCGAACATCAAAAAGTACGGCGTTTCGTTAGTTGTGGCGTGAACCGATGTGTTATATGCGAACGCCGCACATGGGATAAAGAGGTCCCAATCTTCTTGGCTACTGCTCACATATTTTGCTAGTATGTCTTGAAAGGTGGAAAATGTTCGCTCCGTAGCTCCGTTGCCCATTGAATGGTATGGAGTGGTGAACCTCCGGTCAATCTGTAAGACCTGGGATAGTTCCTGGAAGAAATCTGAAGTAAAGCTTGAGGCATTATCGCTGACTAATTCGTCCATGGCTCCATACTTCAGTATGCACTCGGTCAGTAGGCAATGCGCGATGGTGTCCGCTCTTGCATTTTTCAATGGTACCGACACGACGTACTTTGAAAACCAGCAAATCATGTTCAAAATGTACTTGTTCTCTCTATCAGATTTACGAAATGGTCCTGACAGATCTATGCCTACTTTGGCGAACACAACGCTATTGGGCACTACATTGAGAGGTTCCCTGAATTGAGGACGCGGGTTTCTGCGTTTCTGGCACTCCTCGCATGCTTTTGCCCAGTGGTAAACATCGGCGTGAATGGTCTCCCAATAGTATTTGGAAAATATTTTGGCGAGTGTCTTTCTCCAGTGCATGTGCCCCCCTGATAGGCGGGATGCGTGATGGGCTTTAAACAGTAATTCTCGAAATTGGGTAGGGACCACTAGTACCTCCGCATGTTCGCTAGTCCTACCGACCTCCGGCTTTACATAGTACAGGCAACCCATTGAGTTGACTTTATAATTTTCCGCTTCTCTCAAGATCCTGATCTTCTTAGCACTTGTGAGGTTCGCCGGCAATTTTCCTTCGCTCAGGAAGTCTTTCATAACCTTTATTTCTAGATCTTTCTTTTGTTCTGCTAGTATGTCTATCACATCTACCACGTCGCCTCTCTTCATTGCTATAATTTTTGGATAGACTGACACCTCCATTCCTTTGGACGCGGCGCAATTTATGGAGACGGGGAACTCGATGATGTCCTGCAGTTCGCCTTTCTTCTCTGCTGCCTTTGCGTCTAGTTGTTCCTGCACCCTAGACAAGGCGTCCGCTACCGTGTTTGCCGTTCCTGAAACGTGCTTGATTTGAATATCCATTGATTGCAGTTCTACGAGCCACCGCGCCAGGTTATCGTGTGTCTTGCTTTTAGCTAATAGGAAAGATAGTGGCTTGTGATCGCAGTGCAATACGGTGGTGGAAGAGTATATGTATGGTTTGAATTGACGGAGCGCTATGATTATCGCTCCCATCTCGATCTGGATCGTTGACCATCTCCGTTCACTTTCTGTGAGTGTTCTGGAATAGTATGCAATTGCATTGAATGTCTTCGTGTCTTCGCCTGTTTGCTGCATGAGCACAGCAGCTTGTGCCACTGTGCTCGCGTCAGTGAATATGTGGAAGCATTTAGAGTAGTCCGGAAAACTCAATACTGGGCTAGATGTCAAGCTGTCTTTCAGGCGGTAAAATGCTTCTTCCTGCTCTTTTCCCCATTCAAATTTCGAAGCCTTCTTACATAATCTATGCAAAAGCTCTGCTAATTGCGAAAAGTTCTGAATGAATTTTCTGAAGAATCCTGCCATTCCTACAAAACGTCTTACCTCCGCGACCGATGTCGGAACCGGGTAGTTTGTGATGTCCCGTACGTTCCGTTCCGCTGGTGAGTATGTGCTCCCTGTGATTTCGTGGCCCAGGAAGTGTATGCTTTTCCTCGCTATCTCGCATTTCTTCGGGGAGGCCTTGAGATTAAATTGCCGGAGGCGTTCTAGTACCCTTCTCATTGATCTTATATGGGATTGAAAGTCTTTTGAGAACACTACTATATCGTCTACGTAGGACAACACGTTTTGCTCTAACCCCGCGAGCACCACCGCCATGGTTCTCGCGAAGTAATTTCCCGCTGACTTTAGGCCAAATGGCATATGAGTCATCTGATAGACGTTGGTCTCTGTAATAATGCCACATTTGAAGCTACTTTCCTCATCTAAGGGGAGTTGAAGGTAGCCGCTTGCCAGATCCAGTGATGAATACAACATATTGCCCCCTATTTTCTCCAGGATGGTTTCTATTCTAGGTAGAGGGAAGTGGTCCGGGACGGTTATATCGTTCAAGCGTCTAAAATCCAGGCAGACTCTCAAAGAGCCGTCTTTTTTCTTGACCAGTACAATATTGTTAACCCATGGTGTGTTTGACTCTTTCATCACTCCAGCCTCAACCAGCATCTGTATGTGCTTCTCTAACTCCTCTTGGAACTTAACGGGGGTTCGAGTGGGGCGGGTTTTGACCGGGACCTCTGAAGATGTCTTAATGTGTACCTGCCCCGCTGTGCAACTTCCCAAATCGTATTGGAACTGAGAGAAACAATCATTGTATTCCACTAACAATTCTTCCAGCTGGGAGCGTTCCTCTTCGCTTAGTTCTGACTCCGTGAGGTCTGGTATCTGCACTTCTTCTGCCGCTTCCCATTTGGTTTCCGTTATCTTCACCCTTGGAGCCGATCTGTCATCTGTGAATGCTGGTTCTGCTGTTGACAAACCCATTCCTTGGTAAAGTTTTATCCTCATGTTAGTCGGGTTTGTCACCAATATGTACGCTGATTGAGATGCTATAAGGGCAGGGGCTATGATTAATCCCCTTTCGGCAATTTTGCGAGATACTGAGCACAACGTAACATCCTCTCTAGACGGCGGGTCTATATTGCATTTTACAAATGTTTCTGAGTTCGCCTCCAATACTACTTGAGTTGCCGCTCGAACCATTATCCTATCCTCTGGTTTTAGCGAGTTCACCTCAGGTTGCGCCCCAAACGTCACCACGTTTTGCCCTATTGTGAGTGTTTTATTCGTATAATCGAAGGTAAGTGGTGGTAACCTGGCCAATACGTCGTTTCCTATTATTATTTCGTACTGACTGCTGCTACTGGGCGTACACCGTGTTTTTGTGAAGTGAAGAACTTCACTTACCTCGTGACCTGCGATTTCGAATACAGCCACGGAGCTTCCTGCAAAGTCTACTGGGATACCTGCCATTCCTACCGCTGACGTTGTTTCCGGTAGCTGGACGTTAAAAATGCCCAGGGCTGGACAAATGGATGTATCAGCTATGGTTATGTTACTTCCCGTATCTATCAGGGCGTTTATGTACACCCCGTTGATTTTTATTGGTATATGGGCTGTGAAGTATTTTCTCTTACCTTGTAATAGTATATTCACGCTCGGGAAGGAAATTTGCGGTGGCCAACTTGCCTGGTCCTGTGAACTATGCCTTGTGAATCCGTCAGTACTTTCCTTAAATCTTTCGAAGCTACGATCATAAAACGACATATTTAGCCAAGTTCTTCTATTGGGTGTTTTCAGGGCTTCTAATTGTTCAGGTATATTGCCTTTTACTCTTGGGACGTTTTCCAACCTATTGTTTACTGATCGTCCGAAGGAGGGTCCGAATGGACCCTCCCCTGACTGGGGGCTCTCCGTCGGCGTCTCGTTCGTGTCCGGCGGTCGTCCTTGGATGTTCTCGAGGCTTCTACCCCTTCGCCGCTTCATCGCTTCCTGAAAACGGAAGCCGTTTATTTTGAGCCTGATTAAAGGGAACAATGACGATCGGTCGTCCAGGGATGTGGGCGGGGCCTACAGCCTCTCCCTGCTCGAGAGTGGGGGAGAATGGGAGAGAGAGAGAAAAGGTTGAGAGCGTTATGCCTGCCGATGGGATGAGATAGATGTATTGGGTGAACTGTCCGTGGCTCACTTAAGATTTCTGCGCTGATAAAATTCTTCTTTATCTCCCGTTTCCTCTGATAAAAAAATTCCTCTCTAACCTTTGGAATGCCTTTTAGTCTGGGATGTGTTTAGTACTTTTGAAAACTACTGGTTGGAATGTGGCATTTGTCGGGGACTTTTTGAAATAATCTCACAGCTGAATCATTCCCAGACCGCAAAAGCCCCCTTTTTTTTTTTTCTAGAATCTTTCTAACTTACTTCAGATTTAATGGTAGAAATGGCATCTCAGAGCGACTCCTTTAAAATAACATGGTGAAAAGAGACAGAGACGATTCTCAAAACAAAAGCCTTTTAGACTGGAATGTCGCTTCCTTCGTCAGATCACGGATCTGAACCAATCTAGAAAGAATTTTTTTTTTTTTTTAGTACAAAGGAAAGGAAGAGAAAGAAAAAAAGTTGCCTTCCTTTGACTAATCCAGCTCTCAGAAAGAGAGAGAGAGAGAGAGAGAGAGAGAGAGAGAGAGAGAGAGAGAGAGAGAGAGAGAGAGAGAGAGAAGGAGAAAGAGAGAGAGATACAGAGGCACACTCTACTCGTCATCTCGCAAAGAGCGTGCACCGCTACGCCAGGAGAGTGTTAGAGGCGATGATATATTGTATGGTGAGAATGAAAGAGCAAAGCGTGGCTGAAATAGCACGAGGTCTACTGTAGGTAAAGAGCACGGAAGTTAGGCGGATAGAGATATGTCTGAGCGAGAGGAATAGACGTAAGTACGTAACTCACTCTTTTCACAAAAGAAATGTGCCATTAATCGGGGGAAAAGTGAGCATTAGGCAACTTTTCCGAGGATAACCTATCAACAGTCAAGAAACGTACCGGCAAAAGCTTTGTCCTAACAAGTGGAAACTCACATACGCTACCAATGTTTTGGCCTTCCACTGCTAACGGTTTAGCAAATGTAAGATGAAAAGTAAAGAGAGGGAAAATATGACTCTTCTGGTTCAGCGACATGAAAACACAAACAGAAAAATGCAAAATGAAATATTTCTTCTCTCTTTTTTTTTTTGAAACTGGGTATAATGAAAATGAGTCAACAATCGCGTCACATGAAAAGAGCGAAAATAATAGGAACTTGAAGAGCTTACCTAGCACTCTCGTAATAGCTACACATTAATTGCTGAAGACGTTTTAGCACCAATAAGTTCATATGACTCTACCTGACGTGGAATAATATTCTCTCAATCTTGAATAAGGAGGACAATCATGACATGAATTCAAAGTCAGCATCACATGGACACAAAAGAAATCTTACGATAATCAGGAATGAGATAACCTTTTGAATAATTTACTTAACATACGCGCTTTAACTTCTAAAGAAACGTTTGCAATGATAAGTTCCTCTGACTCGAGCAAGGCACCTCTCTCTTTTCTCTTTCTCTCTTCTTTTCTTAATTGGCCGAACGGCCCAGACAACAGTGTCAACAGCCGCGCAACCATATGCCTATGACCTCTGAAATTGATACGGTCTCTCTGAGACATAAACAAATTTGCGCCACAAACACGATAGAATAAACTGGACTTACCATTTGGAGTACATTGTGTACGCTGCTTCTTGCTACTTGATCCTCCAAAGAACCCAGTATCATCTTCATTCTCCCTCTTTTTCCCATTTCGCTTCCCTCTCTTATTTCTTTCTTCTTCTTCTCTTTTTTTTCGTTATTTTTTTTTTCTTCTTTTTTTTTTTTTTTAAACTGACTTTGGTTATTATAAACTCGGGGTGGCGCCCCCCAGAGAGGGAGCGCCTCCCGAAGTGGGTCATCACACGTCACCTCCAGCTATCAACAAGGACTCTCTCTTCTCGCTCTGCTTCTCCCTTTTTTTTTCTTTCTCTTTTTTTTTTTTTTTTGTTGGTACCTTATATTTTTTTTTGCAAAGATCTAACGTTAACTGGCCAACCTAGTACGTGATCCTAGGATTTTTACTTCAAACTCACCGGTCCTCCTAGTACGTTTTCCCTAGGGCATTACACAAATCACCGGTCTTCCTAGTACGTTTTCCCTAGGGCATCAAAACTCACCGGTCCTCCTAGTACGTTTTCCCTAGGGCCTCCTAGTACGTTTTACCTAGGGCATTACACAAATCACCGGTCCTCCTAGTACGTTTTCCCTAGGGCATCCTAGTACGTTTTACCTAGGGCATTACACAAATCACCGGTCCTCCTAGTACGTTTTCCCTAGGGCATCCTAGTACGTTTTCCCTAGGGCATCACACAATCACATCAGCGACACACACACGCGCAAACACACACACGCGCACACACACACGCGCTAACACACACACAAAAAAAACACGACGACGGCGCTCGCATTTTTCCCCTTTACCCACCCCTTAACTTGTTATAATGTAGAAAATTAAAGAGAGTTAAAAGGGCGTCAAGACGGGACACCAAACCTTCCCCCGCGGCTCTCTAAATAAGAACCACTCGCTGCTACCAGTGAGAGTCCGCGGGTTTTAGTGTGGTGTCCCCTGTCTTGTGGCCCCGAACCAGAACATGAAGGATTGACACGTTTATTAGATTAAGACGTCGTAACATGGATACCGAGAATAATTATATTAACGTTATGTTGTAGAATATTAGAAGCGACATTAACATTATGTTGTAGAATATTAGAAGCGACAATGACAATGGGGGATTATTACGTTACGAATAAAGTGCATAGGTAAGAGGGGTGGGGGGTGAGCGACCGGGCCCGGTCTCCTCCCTCTTTCTAGCAAAGGGGCGTATTTATATGTAGCGCCCGGCACGAAGGCGTGGTCTATGTTCACAGTTATAATAGGGAAGCGGGATTAACAATACAGAGCTACCAGATATTCACAATGTCAACAAAACTATTTACATAAAAAAAATTGATTTTTTTCAGGGCATCTTCAACTCTTGCCATCAAAAATCAATCTTTTTATGGCTGATCTGCTTTCGTCATAAACAAAACAAAATTTCAATGGAAACTGAGCCTTTCGCCTTAAAAATGCAATCTTTTAATGTCAATTCATTTCTCCAACATAAAAAACCGATTTTGTAAAGACAACTGAATCATACGTCGTCAAAAAACCATGTTTTTAATGGCTAATCTGCCTTCTGCCATTGACGAAGGAGCTCTTCGATGCAATTGTGCCCTTCACCATCAAATAACGATATTTTAATGGCAGTGTCAGATAACAATCTTGAATTGATAGAAATTGTCATATTTTCACTGACTTTCCATGAAATTATGTGGTTTTTTTGTGTCAAATACAATAATTTGTGGCCCGTGCCATGCTTTTCCCGCTTTTTTGAGAACCTGCCATAGAACAAACAAAAATCATCGGAAAGTAAATTTATGGCAAAAAATCAAAACGGCAGCGTCATATATGTATACCGCAGTAAGGAAGTGAGAGTTACTCCAGCCTTACTTTTAAAAAAAGCTCAATTTCATTTCATTTCATTTCTTTATTCCAAGCACATGAGATATCATGAAAACAAAAACAAAGTTAAATGCATGGACTTTCTTCTAAGTGGCGGTGTTTAGGGGTTGCGGTATAGATGAAAAAGGGGGAAGGTGATATACTTAAAATCGACAATTATATTAGTCATGAACGAAAGGCTTAGGTAATATCTTTTCAGTAGGCAGAGATAATAATTGTTTTTTGAAACTAGCAGTGTTAGGTGTACTGACGATCTCAAAAGGTAATGAATTCCATACTGATAGCTGGTGAGAAACACATGTAGAAATAGAACATTCGCTAATATGTGGTGTTTTTCGCCTGAGCTCATGAGAATGGCGAGAAAATCTCTGTACTGCGGACAATTGAAACAAGTTCATAGTTTCAAGTTCACATTTATGAATAAATAAAAGGTCAGATATAGCACGACGATATTCAAGAGTTTCTAGGCCTAACATGGAGATTCTTTGTGAATAGGGAAGTCTGGAATGGCCAGATCTTGCTAGGATTCTTCTCGTAAACGACCGCTGAACTTTTTCGATAGATTTTATTAAGCCGGGGGATGAGGGATTCCATAACTCACTAGCGTATTCAAGAACAGGTCTGACATAAATTTTAAAAGCTGAAGTTAAAAGAGGCGGACATGGTGACTTGAAGGCTTTTAACATCATGTTAACAAGAGCAGAGCCTTTTTTACATTTGTCTTCAACATGATTACGATAAGAGAAACGATCATATATGATTACACCAAGATCTTTGGCAACTCTACCAACTACTATAGGTTGACTGTTCATGTAATAGACGCTGCGAGAATTGGATGATCCGAGATGAAGTACATTACACTTAGATATGGATAGGGACAAATTCCACTCTAGGCACCAATCAGTTATACGATTCAAAGCTAGTTGGATATAATTACAAGAGGTAGCGCGTCCCATTAACTTTATATCATCGGCGAATGAGCAAAATTTGATAGAATCGGGGATAGCTTCTTTAACAGAGTCGATGTACAACAAGAATAACAACGGGCCTAAAGATGATCCTTGAGGTATACCTGATATTACGGGAATTGGGTCGGATAGACTATTATCGATCATAACTGTTTGTGAGCGGCCAACAAGATAATCAGTTAACCATTTAACGATTGGAGAAGAGATACCAAAAGATGCTATCCTTTTTAGAAGTAATCTATGATCAACAGAATCAAATGCTTTACTGATATCAATGAATATTATCTCGATAGGGATGCTTTGGGATAACGAGTCAACAATGAACGAATGAGATTCAACTAAAGAGGTCACAGTAGACCTCCTAGCTCTAAAACCAGCCTGTAGGGCGATAAAAGGTTCTCTTTTTCTAAATAGCAAGATACTTCCTTAACACTAATTTTCTCCAAAACTTTTGATAAGGAACAGCATAGAGAAATAGGTCTGTAATTGGTAACTAGATTCCAGGAATTGCTCTTGTGTACTGGTTTTACTATAGATCTCTTCCATAGTAGGGGAACAGAGCCAGTAAGAAGGCTATTATTAAATAGGATACATAATTATTTAATCATTGCAAAGCGACATTTCTTCAATACAATATTAGGAATAGAATCAGTGGACGTGTTACACTTATATTTAAGAGAAGATAATGCTCGTATTACCATATCTTCGGTTATATAATCGAAATTGAACGGCTCAGTAACGATTGGTAATTTAATTTCAGGTAATGGACATTGGAGAGGTACAGAAAATACGGACGAGAAATAGCGAGAGAACTCATCAGCTTTCTCTGATGGGGAAAATTTTTCATTTAAATCACTATCGATCAAAGCGGGAATAGCATTATTGGCTGTACTCAAACGGCTCCTACACGCTGCGAAAATTGATTTCTGATTACCTCGTAATATCCGCTTCACACTTGATATCAACATATGTAGAGACCGCAATGGAATTTTAGTGTGCCCTAGAAAACCGGGCCAACGGAGCTTAAATTACAACGCACCAAAAACATGAGCTTGAGTTTTCGAAATTCATTTTTCATTTTTACGTTTTAATCTTATTTAAATTCGTAACAGAGTGCCGGGTGCGAAGAAGGTCCCCTCAAAAAATGAGAAAAAGTTAAGTTTTCGCGATCAAGTAAAATGGGTTAGCCTATAGCATGCTATTTTAACTTTGAATGAAAACCGTCACAACTTTTTTGCTTTTCGAATAGACAGATTGGGTTTTCGGTATTAGTTTGAGAAACCCTTCAGAATCATCAGGTTAAAAAATTAGAGTTACCCAAATCAAGTAAAATGCGTTAGACTATAGCATATTATAGCGAATTTTTTATTTTAATGAAAATCATCGCAACTTTTTTTTACTTTTCAAATAGACAGATTGGGTTTCCGATACTAGTTCGAGAAACCCTTCAGAAGTATCAGGTTAAAAAATTAGAAAAATTTGAGTTACCCGAATCAAGTAAAATGCGTTAGACTATAGCATACTATAGCGAATTTTTTTTATTTTAATGAGAATAGTCGCAAATTTTTATAATTTTTGAATAGACAGATTGGGTTTCCGGTCTTAGTTCGAGAAACCCTTCAGAATTATCAGGTAAAAAAATTAGAAAAAGTTGAGTTACCCGAATCAAGTAAAATGCGTTAGACTATAGCATACTATAGCGCTCTGGTGATTGTATAATGTATAATGTTTCCTATTTTTTGCTTCGTTTAAACATTTCAATTAATAAAATATGTATCTATTATTAAGGTTTGAAAATTAATAAAATTGAAAAACTTGAATGAAAATTGCTATTGACCCATTTTCATCGCAATCTGACCCAATAACACACCGATGCTCTACCGTACCGTTATCTTCACTCAGACAGGGCACTTCAACTTTTTTTTCCGTGAATTATTTTATTCATTCATGTTTTTATATTTTTATAATGTTTTTTCTTCTTGAATTACATAGGAAAAGTTTCCTTTCGAATATTTTCTTGTAAAATTTTCCCTTGGCGCTACGGTCTCTAAACATATGTACATATTGTCTTCGGTTTCGATTGTAATTATGAGCAAAATAAATTGTGTTTTTTTACGAAAATTCGTAAGGAAACCGTCAATTCACTGTATCTATAATAATGAGAAGATCAGTAAGAGGGCAGATGCCAGAAGATGCAGAATGCCCAGAGCAATAGGAAGCTGCGGCGTTGGTCGCATCGAGAGACAGTCCCAGTGCCGTTCTTCTCTGCTCACTCGCTCAGCTTGCCTTTATAAAATTCTTATCTTGCTTAAGACCCGCCTCTCTTCTAGTCTAATCTCACCTTAATGAAACTTTCTTTTTGTGGTCTCAACTCATGAATATCCTTTTGATTAATGCGAAACAATTAAATGCAAAAAAGAGCTTAAATAAAAAAATACAAACGGAACAATTAAATGTAAAAAAGAAGCTTAAATAATGAAAAAAACAAAAAACTACAAACGGAACAATAAAATGTAAAAAATAAGCTCAATTAAACTATAATTATAAAAAACTACAAACAGAGCAATTAAACGTTTAAAAAAAGCTTAAATAAAATATAATAAAAAAAACTAAAAACGGAACACTTAAATTTTTACAAAAAACTTAAATAATATATTATTACAAAAAACTACAAAGGGAACAATTAAATGCAAAAAAATAAGCTTAAATGATAAAAATACAAAAAACTACAAACGGAACCACTAAATGTAAAAAAAAATTAAATAATATATGATTACAAAAAACTACAAACGGAACAATTGAATGTATGAAAAAAAGAAGCTAATATAAGAAAAATACAAAAAAACTACGAACGGAACAATTAAATGTAAAAAAGAAGCTTAAAAATGAAAATACAAAAAAAACTACGAACGGAACAATTAAATGTAAAAAAGAAGCTTAAAAATGAAAATACAAAAAAAACTACGAACGGAACATTGTCTTAAAACTTCCTTGGGTACAAAGTGTCGGGGTACAAAGTGTCACGATACAAAGTGATGGGGTACAAAGTGGCACGATACAAAGTGTCGGGAACAAAGTGTCGGATACAAAACGACGCGTTACAATCTGTCGGTATTCCGAAATTGACTCCTGTCTCACTCTCTATCACTCCGTCTCTTTCTCAACTTTAGTAATCGAACTATGGTAAATTGACTCCTCTATCACTCTCTTTATCACTCCGTCTCTGTCTCAACTGTATTAATCAAAACATGGATGGAAAAGAAGGCGAAGAAAAAAGAAAAGTCGTGCTGCTGCTGCTGCTGCTGCCTGAGCACCGTTCTCCTCCGCAATCCTCGTTCTCCTCCTCTTTGTCTCTCCCTTTCTCTCTCTCTCACTCTCTGGAAAGTTCTAATAATCAAAAAATCTATTCATTTTAATGGTTTCGTATTCAGAAACATTTGCGAAAAATTCCAATTCGCGAAGAGACTTCATAACGAAAGACGAACATAAAAAGAAAAAAATGCACAAGAGAAATCACAAACTTTAATTTTTCGATAAGTCTGCTCGATTACTATTCTTTATTTTCACCCCTTTGTTATTTGCCTTTCCTCTAAGAAATGAGATAAGAAAAAGAAAAAGAGATAAGAAGACTAAAAAGTAAGAAGGGACAAAAAATGTATAATTAGGTAAACTCGGACCAAAAAAAGAGCTGATAAAACATCGTTTTGTGCGACGACGAAAGAATAATTGGACGTAAAAGTGGTTCTTAATGAATTCTAAAACCAAAAAAACTCTAAGCGCATAGTTTCGGGGATAGATTGTAAATCTCATAAAAAAGTTATGAGCGTTAGAAGAAGAAAATTTGTACCTAAAACTAGAGGTCTTTTTATGAAAATTTTTTAAAGTTTGTGTTCAACTTAGTTCCATTGTAAACCACCCCCACCAAAACATAGTCCATGTCTCCAGAGCTCATTCTTCTTTTCTCATCTTCCCGACCCATTCTGTACATGAAATAAACAATACAACAAAATGAAAATAATAACAGCATGTAAGTAGAAGAAGTTAGTAGTTAAAACCATAGAAATTATATTTGAATTCCATTATAACATGATACTAAAAATTTCTATGTTATAAATATTAAATATCTTTAAAGATACCTGACGCAATCCATTCACCAACTTAAACAACATTGAGTCTCCATACTCTCCCTTTTACTCCAAAATTTCTCCGAAACAAAAAGAGCAATAGAAAACTGTGAAAAGGCTAAATTTAACGAGAAATTAAGTAGACCAACAGTTCTACGGAAGTTTTTGGAATTTGGAAACGAAGAATCCCTCGAGGACTTCTTCAGGTGCTACAACGATGTCCGCCTTCACGCGGTGCAGCACGGCAGTCTCCGGACTGCAAAGGACATTACCTCACTTCTCCGGATGCAGCCCGCTCCGAAGAACAGCTCCACGTGGAGCTACCAATCGTCTCCTCGCTCAATTTTTTCTACAATGAGACAGCCCGACCCGGCTGGTCTGTCTCAACTCCTACTTCTTCAAGCCGGGGACATCGAAAGCAATCCAGGGCCAACCACCTCCTGGAACTGCACGACATGCGGGAAGAAGGTACACCAACTGCGTACAATGCTCATTCTGCTCCGAATGGGTACACACAAAGTCGTTTTGCAGTGGCCTTCACTCTGTCAAGAATTACGTCCAGTTCAGCTATCAATGCCCATCCTGCACCACTACAACCACTCCCTCTACATCCAGTGTCACCGCCTCCATCTCGGTCCCTCCCAGCAACGCTCATACTAGAGGCAACAAGAGCCTAAGACTCCTGCAATACAACTACAACGGCCTAAGCGGTAAAACTTCGGAGATCCTCGACCTCGTCACACGCCTGAAGATCGACCTATTCCTGCTACAGGAAACCAAGCTAACTGATCGCTCCAAAACACCATCGTTCCCCGGATACACACTGCTTCGAAGAGATAAACACCGGAGGCGGCCTCATCACCGGCATCAGTCACTCGCTCAACTACAGTGTCATCCCCTCTCCAACGGACACTCATCTGGAATCACTCAGCATTCGCGTAGCAGGAATCAACGGTACCTTCCTTGATGTCACTAACATCTACATACCACTAACCAGTTCCTGCAGCAACGGTTACACCCCAGATCTTTCGCCTCTACTCCTCACTCGTTTTAACTCCATTTTCCTTGGCGATCTCAACGCTCACGACGCAGCATGGTTCTCTCACTCCTCCGACAGCAGAGGTACTCTCATCGCAAACGCAATCGACGACTCTGAATACGCTACACTCAATCGAGACTCTCCTACCCGTGTTCCCTCCAGCGGAAGAACCTCGTCGCCCGACATCTACATCTGCTCCCAAGATCTCCTATCCGAAGCCTCATGGAAAACCGTCACATCAGGAAGCTCAGATAACTTACCCATTGTCATCGAAATCGAGAGCAACAACTTTATCCGGAAGCACAGAAGCATGACCTTCGCGAACTATAACAAAGCAGACTGGTTCCGTTTCCAATCGCTAGTTGAGGAGAAGCTAGCCGAATCACCTCTCCCGAACCTTCCCGCCGCCCAAGCTGAGCCCTTCTTACGGAAGATCCTGCTATCAGCAGCTGTCAGCACAATACCACGTGGTCGAATACACAAGAGAGAAACAGCGCTAACTTCGGAAATCCGCGATGGATGTTCCAACGTGACGCTTTGAGAGAATCCGACCCGCTCTGCCCTGAGATATACAACCTCAACCAAAACATTAGGAGAGCCACAGACAAGAACAAACGAGAAGTCTGGAGACAATTCATGGAGAGCTTCGACCCTAAAAGAGACAGCAACAAGTTATGGAAGACGATCAAGATGCTAAACAACAAAGGGAGACCCCCACCCAACTGTGCCATCTGCTTCGATAAAGACCCAGTGACATCCGCCACAGAAGGCGCCAACCGTTTCAACAAAGCTTTCACCCGCCCAGTCTCGTACACAAAATCGAAAACAACAGGCAGACGATGAGAAAAGTACGGCAACTTCTCCCCGACGACTTCACTGATTTCTCAGAAAAAGAGGTCACATCAGCCATCAGAGCAACGAAAAAATCAACAGCCCTTGGACCAGACGGCCTTGCTCCAATACTCCTACATAACCTAGGTCCCAGAGGATTCAACACTCTCACTATCTCCATCAACGATTCACTACGCACTAGCCGGATCCCTATGATATGGAAGTCCTCGATCATCATCCCTCTCCTGAAGCCAGGGAAGCAAGCCACCGACAGCTCAAGCTACCGCCCGATCTCTCTTCTCTCCCCCGTCGCAAAAGTGATTGAACGCCTACTCCTCAACACTATCCAGTCCCATATACCACCGGCGGAACACCAACACGGATTCACGGCGGGCCGCTCAACCACTTCGGCACTCCTGAAGCTCACTAAGAACATCGCAGACGGTTTCAATGAGAAAAGACCAGCGAAGCGCACGGTCCTTATGGCGATCGACATGTCCAAAGCCTTCGACAGCATCGACATCACCAAGCTTATCGACCTCCTCATGACCACAAGCGTGCCCAACTACATCAAGAAATGGCTCTCTTCGTACCTGAGAGGACGCACAGGACGCACACTCTTCCGCAACACCTTTTCGAGCTCCCGGATGATCAGAAACGGAGTCCCACAAGGCAGCGCCCTCTCGCCCACGCTGTTCAACCTCTATCTACGCGACCTCCCATCCGACGTAATAACTTACGCAGACGATATTACCATATGGGCCTCCAACTCGAACATCAACACCGCCTAGGAGTACGTACGTATGGCAATACCTGGGATCGAAAGCTTCTTGAACAATCGCTCCCTCACCATCTCTCCGGCTAAAATTCAACTCATGCTCCTCACGCCTTTCAGCAAAGAATACAACACGGTCCTGGACGTATCCATCGGAGGAACCACCGTCCCAACAGTCAAGCTCGCAAAGATCCTCGGCGTAACTTTTGACACCATGTTCACGTTCTGCCACCACGCCAGAGACATCGCAGCCCGCATGACACAGAGAAACAACGTCCTGAAGGCCCTCGCCAGTAGCACCTGGGGCAACAAGAAGGAATCCTAACGGACAACCTTCAAAGCTATCTCGCAAGCGATCTCTAGTTACGCCGCCCCCGCATGGTCCACTTTCTTATCCGCTTCGGCCCTCGAAAGGATCCAACGCGCCCAGAATGCCGGTCTCCGCGTAGTCACGAGCAATCATCAGATGGCAGACACCGATCACTTACACAGAGAGTCCAAGGTCATGCACACAAAGTCACACCTTCACATGCTCTCCGCTCAATACCTCGCCAGGACAATGGATCCAGCTCACAAACATCACGGCCTCTTGGAAAGTCATGCTCCACCACGCACCATGAAAAACGACCTCATCATGAGTTGCAAGCACACGGTCGAGTCCGCAGCCTCCATAGCAAAAGACCCCCTCAACGGAAAACTCGTCGCAAACGCCATCCACACAAACACTATCTAGAGATCATAAATAACATAATTTCCTCTCATGGACGTGTTAAAAGGGCTCGATGATGGTCTTTCCAGCGAGATAATGACCCGAAACATACTTTGGTATTGGTCAAGAACTTGATCGGTCAGAGAAGCATAAAGCTCTTGAACTGACCGAGCAAGTCACATAGCCTTAACTCACTTGAGTACTCGTGGTAAGAGCTGTGCAGAACACTTGAAGGCGAAACTGTGAGAAATCGGGCAGAAAAGTTTGTACAATTTGAAGAGATGTTCATATGGCGACTCTGGCGAATCTAGTCGCTTCCATGCCTTGTAGATGTAGTGCAGTGATATAAGCGAAGGGCGTGGAAACTAAGTGTTGACTATGAAATGATAATTTATTATTGTCGTTTTTGTGAAGTTTATTTTCACAACGCGATAATAGCACTTTTGACATTTTTGGAGAATTGCAAATATCTTCATTTTTTCATTCGTCTCCGTCCGTAAGCGGTTGCTCCCCGCACCGTCTTTTCTCTCGTCTGTCAGAGTCCTTTCCCGAGAAGATTTGGCGCTCCGGGATCGTAGCGCCATGATGAGCGACAGAAGAGGAAGAATAGCACTTCGATCGCTACTGCTTGCCTCGCTCAACCTCCGCTCAACGCTCAGATCCCATAATTGAGGATTTCCCGATGTGGCTTGTTGATCTTGATAAAGCGTTTCAATTGAAAAAAATAAATATCAAAAGCAGTTTGTTCGTTTCAATTTGCAAAGCAAGGTCGATATTTGTTCTTTGATATTCAAAAGAATGGCTGACAAAATCAGTTAGATGCTTACATTTTGAACTTCTTCTTCTTCTTTTTCTTCCTAGCGTTGTCCCGCGATGGCAGGGTCCGCTTTGTGGATCTTTTCTCTCCACTTGTCCCGATCGAGGGCATCTTTTGGGCTTAGATGACTGGCTTTCAAGTCCGCATTGATGGTGTCTTGCCATCGCTGCTTCGGTCGCCCTCTCGGTCGCCGGCCGTCCACTTCGAGATTGTAGGCTGTGCTGGCTACAGTTTCCGGTGATGCTCTGGTGACATGGCCGAACCATCTCAGCCGATTTTCGCGCATCTTCTCGTCGATGGGGGTGACGCCAAATCTTCTCCTTATGGTCTCATTTGGTAGGTGCTCGCGGAGAAAGATTCCCATGATCCAACGGATCATGCGCCTTTCCATAGTTTGTAGACGTCGCTCAACTGTTCTCGTAGTTGGCCATTACTCGGTTCCATACAAAGCTACGGGACGCACTACTGTCCGATATATCTTTGACTTGAGGCGCAGAGGCATCTTTCGGTCGCATAGTACGCTTGTGAGATCTCTCCATTTCATCCATGCTCCGTTGACACGTGACAGCACGTCAGAGTCGATGCCTCCGCTGGTCTGGATGTTCGATCCAAGGTAGCGGAAGCAGGTGGACTTCGCCGTTTACCTTGATGGTGTCTTCGGATGGTATTGTTTCCAAGTACTCCGTCTTTGAGGTATTCAGACGTAGTCCAAACTGACTGAGTCGGCTGCTCAAAGCCTGCACTTTTTGCTGGAGCTCCTCTCTCGTTTTAGCTGCCAGGAACACGTCATCCGCGTACAGGATGGTCTATGCAAGGTTACCCTGTAGGTCACGAGTAATAGTGTCCATGACAAGAATGAAGAGGAATGGCGATAGCGCTGATCCATGCTTACATTTTGAACGGAGATGTCTTTAAAAGCACAATCGTTCATATACTTATGCACCGGACTGTATATACAATGTTTTACATAATTAGAGGAAAACCCTCGATTTTCGGGATTTGCCGGGCTTTCGAAAGAAATCAAAATTTAAAAAAATATTTTCTCCTAGCCTTTTGAAGTTAGAATAGTCTTAGTTTTGGGAACTTCCATCACTTAATCATCGAGAAAAACGACATTACTCGTATACCGACCGTTAAATAATGATAGGACGTCTCAGTATAATGACTAGGAACGCCCGTGATTTGCCAATAATTGAACTTATCCGTTTTTAGAATACCCTAGTTATTGTAAGCGAGAAGGAAAATGTTTGTTTACGATTTGCATTGATCACTCGTGTTGTATGGGCCTTAAAATGTACATCATCATGTGTGCGTGTGTAGCTCAGTGGGGAGAGCATTCGCCCGGAACGCGAAAGGTCACGGGTTCGGTTCCCGTCACATCACACGATTTTTGCACAAGTTTCTGCGAACAATCCGCTCCTCTGCTCGTATAAAAATCCGTTGCTTGGGATCAACGAGGAGTAAGGAATACTCTTATTTACATGGGAGCCGAACCGGGATGAGAAGAGAGGATAAAAAGAGAAAAAAGAAAAAAAAAAGAGAAAAAAGAAGAAAACCCGAGCATGAGCTAGTTCGTAGATACAAAGGCGCCTAGACCTCTGACCCTAGACCTCGAGAGACCTCGGTGTTGAGAGGGGGGCATGTTGTATGGGCCTTAAAATGTGCATCATCATGTGTGCGTGTGTAGCTCAGTGGGGAGAGCATTCGCCCGGAACGCGAAAGGTCACGGGTTCGGTTCCCGTCACACCACACGATTTTTGCACAAGTTTCTGCGAACAATCCGCTCCTCTGCTCGGTATAAAAATCCGTTGCTTGGGATCAACGAGGAGTAAGGAATACTCCTATTTACACTCGGCCGCATTCACGGAATTTTAGCGTTGCCCTATCAATATGTTACGCATTCTAGATATTTTTTATTTTTTTTTCAGATGCAATGGGCCTTGTCATCATCAATTGGCGGCCGGAAAATTAGCATAAAAAAACGAGAAAATCATTGAATATCTTAATTGTAAAATGTACAACATAAAAGGTGAGTACTTGCATCATAATACAATAAAAGCGATTTTTCAGATGCAATGGGCCTTGTCATCATCAATTGGCGGCCGGAAAATTTGCATAAAAAAACGAGAAAATCATTGAATATCTTAATTGTAAAATGTACAACATAAAAGGTGAGTACTTGCATCATAATACAATAAAAGCCACCTGATTCTCGTTGAAAAGAATTAAAGAAAAAAAACCCGTTTCAAGCCGAATACGCTCGCCAGAATAAACTGCATGAATGAAGCAGTTTTACAGACCAATCTCCTGAAAAAACATTGCGTGCACGGCAGAATTATGAAATACTGTGAAATGGCAGAATCTAGAACAGAGAAGTCAAGATTCGAACTCAAATGAATACATCTCGTGATCAGATATCAGAAAAGGGGAAAACTGGAACGGTGAACCGCACTGGCCGACCAGTGTGCCAGGTTAACTGGCTCACTTTGTGCATCTGAGAGCGAAGTTTTAGCCTTTTTGAACCTCTTAAAAATCTAGAACAGAGCTTAGAGTCGAGATCGAACTCGGCTCAAACTTCACTCTCAGATGCACAAAGTGAGCCAGTTAACCTGACACACTGGTCGGCAAGTGCGGTTCACCGTCCCGTTTTCCACTTTTCTGATTTCTGTCCCGAGATGTATTCATTCGAGTTTGAATCTCGACTCTAAGCTCTGTTATAGATTTTTAAGAGGTTCGAAAAGGCTCAAACTTCGCTCTCAGATGCACAAAGTGAGCCAGTTAACCACTTAAGAAATTGGTTAGTTAAAAATTAGTATAACATTGTATTTAATCCCCAAGTCATGAAATGGTGAACTTAACTTTAAAAAAATTTCTAACAATGTATATGCAATCACCACTTCATAAATTGGTTAGTTAAAAAGTTATTATTTAAAAGAGTCAATCCCCACTAAATGGAATAGTTAGTTAAAATATACTATAACGAAGTATTTATTCCTCTTATCATAAACTAGTAAGTTAAAAAATTCTAACAATGTATTCAATCGGCACTTTTATTTTTTTTTATTTATTCAAACATTATTCAAAATGTGACAACACATGGTATATAGTAAACATCAAATTGCCACAGAACACATGACAAATAAACGGAGGGAAGGAAACCGAGCTATCAAAGAATCCAATCAATCATCAGAACACATTCATGATTCTAAGGTATAGAGAAGAACAAAAAAAAAAAACAAAAATCGGAAATCAAAGATCAGTTACATTTATATCGAGCAAACTAAGAACATCAACAGAGCTTAGCCTATCTTTAACATTGAGAACATTAGGGGCGGATACTATATTAGACGGTAGCTTGCCATAATATCTCGCGGATCGTAATGCAAAAGAATTAAACAGTGGTAGCCTACGTGAGCGAGGAATGTGGAAAGCGTATCTGGAAGTACGACCATGACAAGGTTTAAGAGTATACATCTTACTTATTGGAATATCCAATAATCCGTTAAGAATCTTATAGGCGAACAAAATGTCGGTTTTGGTTCTCCGAGACAGTAAAGTTTCTAGCTGGAACATTTTAAGTCTCATGTTATACGCAGGAGGTCGAAGGACTGATATTCGTTTACGGCATCGAATGTACAATAGCCTAGTGAACGTATGTTGAACTCTTTCAATTTTCCTAATCAGTGTAACCTTGTAAGGAGACCAAACTGGTGAAGCAAACTCTAGCAGAGGGAGAATGAAAGTTTTGTAACAACGGATATATGACATTGGATCCCTATTGCAAAGAGCACGAAACAAAGCATAAACAGATCGCAGAGCACGCCTTGTCATCTGTTCAATATGAAAGTCATAAGACAAATCTATACCAATGAAAACTCCTAAGTCTCGTATAGGTGAATCTGCGATCTTGAACGGAATCACTTTCTGGGCACTATTTCTCACGAAATATGGTAGACGAGGATTGAACTTTCCTATGTGTAAAACATTGCACTTACTGCTTGAAACTGACAATTGCCATTCGTCACAAAAAGATTCTATAGCTAGCGCAACCGATGACAATTGAGAGTGGGCGAGGCTAGGGTCAGTCGGAGAGAAAGTTACGAACAGTTTGATGTCGTCGGCGAATAGGCTAGTTGTTACAAGATGCAAATGAGCAAACCTCGATGTTAAACCCGCAATGTAGAGGGAGAATAGAATAGGGCCAAGTACTGATCCTTGTGGAACACCAGAAGAAATAGAGAAAATATCCGAGAGACTGTTATTAACACGAACACGGGAAAAGCGACCTTTGAGAAAGGATTCAAACCACTTCAACAAGCTTGACCTAAAGCCTACGTTATCTAGAACACACAACAACTTATCGTGAGAAACGGTATCAAATGCTTTGGCGAAGTCATAGTACAGAACATCTATAGCATTCCTAGCATCAAGAGCTCTTTGCCAAGCTTGAGTACATTCGACGAGATTCGTCTCTACAGACTTACGAGAACGAAAACCATGTTGACAGCTGGGTATTAGATTGAATACATTACACCAATGCAAAATGAATGGTTTAAGACATCGTTCCAATACCTTAGATGCAATTGGAGAAATCGTAATTGGACGAAAATGTTCTGGAGAACTTGGCGATGGAATCTTGTTAATCGGAATAACAATACTTTCTTTCCAGATTTCCGGAATCGTGCCTAGCTTCAATGAGAAATTGTAAATGAACGATAGAGGCTCTGCTAATACTCGAGCGCAGTTCTTGAAAATGACAGAGGGCACAGAGTCAGATGGTAGGAAACAGGATGCTTTCAAACGCTGAAGTTGCTTGACTACTTCTTGTGGCATTATTAGACAATCTGACATGTAATGAGTATTTCGCAAGTCCATATTGGGAGTGGAACCATTGTCCTGAACAAATACTGAGGAAAAATGTGAAGCTAAAGCATTTGCTTTTGCCTTATCAGAAACCACAGGAGCACCATTAACAGTTATACAACCAATGCGATTCGACTGTTTCAGCTTATTACTCACAAAACGAAACAAATTCTTGGTGGAGTTCATAAGCTTCAGCTCTCGTGATGTATTCAATTTGTTAATCTCTACTTCGATTCGTTTGCATATCCTTCTATATTCAATAACGACAGGGGCACAGTTGAGTTTACGAAATAAAAATGACTTATACTCTAGCATTTTCAAAATATGCGAGGGATATGACTCGAATGGTTGTTTACGCCTGCGTATTGGAGTATGAGTAGAGATAAGAGGTAGCAGATTATTAAGAAAACGAGCATATAGATCATTTATATCGACGAAGTCGTCAAACACCATGGTCCATGGAATACTAGACAATTCAGAAATCAATGAATCAAAGTCACAGTGGTTATAGTCAAGGCTAGGTTCATATAATGGGAGACATGTATCGTGGGAGACTTTGAAACACACAGAAGAGTGATCACACAGTGGAGAGAAAGGGGGTGCGACGAAGCAGTGAGATATTGTATTACTGGGTCCAATAACAACATCGAGAGTGTTAGTGCCATGGGTAGGTTCTTTCACAAACTGGACAAAGGAGAAATCGGTCACGAGTTCACTTAATAACTTATGCTGGCCTGTAGCGGAAAGAGGGTTAGACCAGTCGATTGCAAGATTCAAGTCTCCACAGAGTAACGCTGCATAAGGCACACACAACAATTCAGTAATGCATTCAAATAGCAGAGTGTTCTGTTCTGTATTGGTATTTGGTGGCCTATGGACAAGTACAATGCGCAGTGGGTTACTTGAACACGGAGAATGAATATCTAATGCGACCAAGTCCGAAGAAACCTTCTTAGTGAGAGACACAGAAGAAATCGAAATGTAATCACGGCAAAAAGCGACCACTCCACCGCCTTTCTTGCTAGAACGGTCAGAACGGAAAACAGCATAAGGCAAGTTCGCTACCAATTCAGAATCAACAATCTTTGAGCTCAGCCAAGACTCACATACTAGAAGTAATTCAGGTTTGTAAACAGAAAGAAAAGTGTGCAGCTCATGAATCTTATTCACTAGAGAACGTGCATTCACTAAAATACAATTCAAACCAGAAGAGCTGCCTAGGCGATTTGGTTTCCCCGCACGGCAGTTGAATGAGACGAAAGAGGCTGGAAGGTGGCGGCAGGTCTCACGGAAGAGTTTCCAGGCATCGGTGGTGGGAGAGTGCTTCTTGTCCGTGTAGTGATCTCGGCTTTCACCCAAAGTTCGTCTCGGTAGATAACCCATCCTTGGGATGGGCTAGATCTTCTGAGATGGATCAGATGAGCACGCATTCTCCTCCATTCCTCTCTCTGCGATGATGTCATGCTTTTCCTTATGAAAACTCCTTGCCACTCGGGAAGCGCGCGCAGTGATTGTCCAGAACGAAGTGCCCGCAAAACATGGCCTCGAGTCGGGAGGACCACTTTTAGTAGGCGAGGATGTTCATTCGGCTTACCCATTCGAAAGACCGTTTGAGGATGAGCTTCAACTCCAAGGGTTGTGAGCAGAAGGGAGACATGAGTGTCATCGTGTGCCATACGCGCGTTTATGTCGGGACTTGGGGACTCCTGAAGGCCACAGATAACAATTGATCTCTCTCGGATGTGCCTTTCGTAACTCGTTTCTTCATCAGTCGACTGTCGAGGATGCTCTGACGGAATGGCCGGTTTGAGAGAATGGGATGAGCAACGGCAAGAAGATGCCGAAAGTTGCTCCACTGTGGTGGAGAGAGTGATCATGAGCCGGGAAATCGTTTCCCACAAGCCCTTCGGGACACCAGGAGGAATTCCTCCATTCGCGAAGGCAAGAGTCTCATTGATGATAGTCGAAACACTCATTATGCCAGGGTTGTTTGACGGGGAAGTAGGGATTTGGCGTTTACTATTGGCTCTTGTTGTTGGCATTTTTAGACAGGGAGAATATAGGTCACCGCTCAATATGAAAAACAGAGCAAGAGTGAAAAACAGAGCAAGAGTCAAAAACAGAGCAAGAAAAACTTCATTAATAAGTGAGTTTCAAAAATTTTTACAACAGTATACGACACTTCGTGAACTAGTAAGCTAAAAATTATTCTAACAACGTATTCAGTCTCCATTTCATAAATTAGTTAGTTTAAAAAAATATCATATATAAATTTATATACTGGAGATAGTAAGACAACAAGGTGAATGCGAGACTCCTATAGATAGACCATTTTAAATGATATGTACATACATATATACTCAAACTTGAAGCACAGGACCATTCATGGAACGCGCCAAGGCATTTATATATAAAATAAAGAGAAGCCATTTTATATAAACAAATCGAGAATCAACACACAAAAAATGAATAAACTATATTTATACTAATGTCATGAATAAAGAAATGAATGACAGAGTAAGCGAATAAAATTTACGATCAACGAACTAACTAGCGTATTGTGCATCAAGAACTTAGAAACTCCATAAAGCATCAAATGAACTAACAATAAAAGATTCAATATTAGCTATCCAGTTTTGTCGAGAGAAAAGTACTCGAGAGAAAGTACATCAACCAATGGCAACGAAATCAAACCTTCTTTTTTTGTACTTCAGATTGACACTCAACCTCAAATTAACATTGTTGAAACAGCAACATATAACCATTATTGAAACTAGACATGATGAAGTAAATTAGGCATTCTGACCGCTTTCAACTATTCATACATGACTTGAGGTAATTTGAGTATCATTTATACGTTAACAAATAGTTTTGCTCAAGCTCCTACAACGAAAGCTTTTTCGCAAATGTCCAACGCTTTGATTATACCTTTACGTCTGTTGTGAAAGAAAAGAAAAAAAGTTACCACAATGCTAAAATCACATTGAATGCAGTAAGGAAATATTTCTACCTTGTTTAAATTGGACAGCCATTTTGAGGACCTTCAAACAATCATCTCCGTTGGAATCAGAGTATTCTGCAACATTAAAATCTTTCACAAAGGCGGCTACCCAAAGTTTTTCAGGCAGAGTACCCTTGCTGATGCTGAAAATAAGACAAAAAGTCTACTTTCACGAATATCAACAATCAAATCGATGGTGAAACTTTCTTAACCTTGCGACAGAAAATTTTTCAGAAAGCTTTCTTAGCTTCAGATTAGACAGAGTAAACGCATTCAGCAACATCAATCATTGCTTTTTTAGCAAAATACTGTTTTTTTGGACGAGTCTACACATGCTGATGCTGGAAAACATTACAATAAGGATCGATGGAGCAAATCTCAAAGCCAGAAAGAGGAGCAAATCTCAAAGCTACCTGGTAACAATTGAATTTTAAACTGAAGTTAAAATAACAAATAAAAGATAACATTAATATAAAATAGTCAAAGATACGTTATATAAATTTTATAGACTTGGCATAACGGTAGGTAAACAATAATAGTATTTACTTTTTAATGATAAAAAAGAAATAAACAAAAAACTTAATATGAAGATGATGTTACAATGTTAAAATAACACAAATACACACAAATGAGATGGCGTCCCCTTTTGTTGTCCTCGAAGGCTAGGAGAGTGAATCGAGGAGATGGAATGCGAGTTTGGAGGCGAGAAGAGTGAAGACGGAAGAGGTTCATACGGGAGGGTCGAGACGCAGTTGACTGCTCTTCTAAAATTGAAAACCATTGTATTTCAGATTCGGTACGAAGGCGGATTGTATGACTGCATTAAATGAGATTAGAGATATAAAGAAATTATATAAAAAACATTTCATTACGAATGTGTTAAAGACTAGGTCATATGGCTGCATTAAAAAAAACATTCTAACTTATATTTTGCATTTTATTTTATCTTTAGTTGAAAAATTAGAAAATTTATAAATGTTTGAAAACTGACAATTATAGCTCCGCGATGAATTCATTCATTTTGATTCCGATCGCTTTCTCATATACACATATAGCTTTTCTTTTTTTTCTCCTTTTCTTCTTCTCATGGAGTTTCACGACCACGAAGGCCGACCTGTTGCTTCGGGTGCAGTGTACCACAAGCAACTGGCCGGCCTTCTTGTCCTCCCTGTAATACTTGTAGATTTCGAAAATGGTCTCCAAGTCCTTGCCTCCAGGACATTCTTTTCCTATGGGGACTGCCACATGGACAATGTTGTGACTGGTGATATTCTCTGGCAGATAGAATTTAGTTCTTCATTATTACCATAGGATAGCTTGTAAGGCCATCGCTTATATGGAATCATGAAATAATAAGGGGAATAATGAGGAATAAGACGGTCAATTTTCGTTGATGTCAACTCTTGCTGTTGACAACAGAAAGTTCGGTAAAACTATGACATTCGAGAGGTCGATTTCTTCTAGAGCCTTGCCAAATGCCTCGATATCTTGAATCTCTTTGAAATTATCTGTAACTTTATTCCATAAAGCAATTGCTCTAGAAAAGAAAGAATGTGGATCATTGTATCGTTTAAAGTTCATCAGAGTTAATTTGGAGGTTCGGTCTGAAGTGCGGAGATTGGTTTCAGTTCTTAACTTCAGCTCTTTTTTGCACGTCTGACAATCCGCTCTATCAGAAAGTAGGCAAAAAACTACCAATAAATCAGAACGGAGTCGTCGAATGATTAGTGAATCTAAATTGAATTCAGCGAGACGTTGGGGATAGCTCAACCTAATACTTCCACAACGAGAATAAGCTTTTTTTGTGAAAAGTCTCTGAGGATATTCCAACCTTTTCGAATTATTACTGTTGACTTTCGGAGAGAAAATAATTGTACCATATTCAAGTAGTGGTCTGATGTAAGTGGTGTAAACGGTTTTGTAACCGTTCAAGTCCAAACATCTAAACACTTTGAAAACTTGTGAAATTCTACACAGAGTCCTAGCACGTATTATTTCTACGTGTTGCTTGAATTTGAGCTTAGAGTCCACAAAAATACCTAAGTCTCTGACTAAATTAACGACTTTTTCAGCGAGCTATCAATGAAGTAATCGTTTTGAGATTTCCCAAGACGGAGACAGTTGATTTTCTCGACAGCTAAGGGAAGTTTGAATTCACGTGACCAATTTGAGATATTGTTTATACATAGTTGAAGAGAATCAGAGTCCTCACTATAAATTTTAAGGTCATCGGCAAACAAGGAAAACTTTACAGTTGAGGGAATACAGCTCTCAATGTCATTGATGAAGCAGAGGAACAAGAGGGGCCCGAGAACTGTCCCTTGGGGTACCCCGCTGAGTACTGGGAAAGAATCAGAATAGACATTTTCTATTCGAACCTTAAATGAACGGTTTTGCAGAAATAAAGTAATTCAGTCTATTATAGTAACATGAAGTCCCATGCAATGAAGCTTTTTGATCAACTCTGAGTGTGAGACCTTGTCGAAAGCTCTCGCGAAATCAAAATATACAACATCTAATGCTTGATGTTTCTGAAGAGATATTTCCCACTCACTGATAGATTTTAAAAGTTGCAACTCACAACTTCTTCTGGATATGAAGCCATATTGGGACTTGGAGAAGAAGTTTCTGTGGTTAAGCCTGACGTTATTAGATAAAATGCTCTCGAAGATTCGACAGACCGCGGAAGTCACAGTGATTGGGCGATAATTGCTGAAATTCGCTCGATCACCTTTACGTTTGTAGACTGGGATGACTTCTCCGGATTTCCATTGAATAGGAATTGAGCATCGCTTGAAAGAGTCTTCGAATAGTAGGGAAAGTGGGAAAGCAAGAGCCAGGGCACATTTCTTCAAAAGAAATTGATTGATGCCTTCTGAAAACTTGGTGAACTTATTAGGTAAGTTCTTGAGAACATAGTAAATAATATGCGGTGAGAAATCTATGCACGGTTCGGTTGCGGTATCAGAGAAGCTCGAAGAAATTATTTCTGCACTGCATTCCTGGGAGTAATTTCTGGAGAATTCTTTAGCAAAAAGAAGGGCTTTCTTTTTGTTATCTGAAATGTAGTCTTCTCCGTATTTCATTAGAGGAAGGCCGTTCGATGGCTTCAACGTGAGTTTTACCCAGCGATGGATGCCACCAGCAGACTCAAGAGCCTTCATCTCATTCTTCCGTAGCTGTTCAGATTGTGTCGCTTTTATAAGCTTTTGAACAGATTTGTATTCTGAACGAAATAATGGGTTGAAGCTCTTTGTTTGCCACAGTTTTTTCTTCTGAATAAATAGCCTACGAAGGATTTCTGGACAATTTTTCTTCTGATTCTTGCGATTCTTGATTAGGCAGAATTTGTGGATAGCTTCATGAATTGCTTGTATGATGAAATCAAACATAGCCTGAGTATCTGCCAATGTTGAGAGAATATGTTCCCAAGGCAAGCTGTCTAAGTATAGATTCATATCCTCAAAGTTACCATTACGAAAGTCTACATATACTTCGGAATCGTTCGTATTAGTGTTGCGACTCTTTTGAAGAATTCCTAAAGTGTTCAAAACAAACATTATTGAGATATGATCAGAATTTAAAAGAGGAGGCCACGACTCTAATTTCACTACGTTATCTTCTTTATCTGTGAGTAATATATCCAGAAGATAACTTGTCCCATTGATGTCTACTCTGGTTGGGAAAGTTATTGCTTGAGACAGTGAATGGGTAGCAACAAAGTCTGCCAGTAGAGCTTCTGTAGAACTGCGGGTTACAGCTAACTCATTCCAGTCAATATTCGGTAGATTTGTGTCTCCCAATATAACATTGTTTTGATGTAGCATGTGACTTTTTATTGCAGTCAGCGTTGCTCCAAACGCCTCATTAGCCATATTCGGAGGTCTATATATCAGAAAAATACGGTATTTAGAACTACTCTCATGACTCAAGTCTACGCAAAGAAGCTCAATGTTATCGTTAGCTGAAAGGTCGATGGTCACGCGAGTAACCATAATGCTTTTTCGATTAATAACTATTAGACCTCCACCTCGCTTATTGTTGCGGCTGTCTTGACGATGAAATGAATAGTCAGGATGATAAAGAAGAGAGTCGGGAAACTTATCATTAAGCCATGTTTCTACAAAGAGCCAAAGGTCAACTTTTTCTGAATCTAAATAAGAGAAAAGTTCATGAACTTTCCCCAGACTATTGATACTTCTAATATTACTGAACAAACATTTGAGATTGTCATTTGAGAGCTTATCACTATTGAGAGATCTTTTAATATTGTCATTCTTATTTGAAGTAATGTGAAAAGAGTGGACCACCTCATCCTAGTGTGAGCCCGAAATGGGAGCAGGGGGGAAGGCTGGTAAGAAAAGTGGAGCTTTTCCTGCTTCGATTGTACGCGGGTTCTTTCTTTGAAAAATGAACAAATTTCGGTAGGCGAACCTGTGGCAGCCAAGAAAAGCATTCATTTCAATTACTTTTTGTCTCATCTGAGCCTGCAATTCAAACTCATCTCTGGACAAGTCTCTTCTGATGAACGGTCGTGGCTTGAAACTATTCATTTCTGGAAGAGAAGACTGGAAGTTTTGAAGCAAGTAATTTTTGGTATGGAGGTTCTTGACCTTTATCTTTAAAATACGAGGCTTGTTTCCCTTTTCTTTTCGGTTACCGTGTCTCCAAACTCTAATGATCATGTCAGATCTGATTCCACCTTTCTCGAGCACTTTCTCAATGAGTTCTTGATCATCTTTCTCATTCTCATTTTCTGGTAGTCTTTCTATCACTACGTTCTCCATTTTTTCTCCAGTCTGGGGTATCACACTCAAACGCTTAGCCCGTTCGAACAATTCTACCCAATCGAGCTCAGGGGGGCATCTTGAAGAAGACTTATCTGGAATCATGATTTTTGATAAGTTCGTCAAACGAGCAGCTGGTTCTACTTGAATGTGAGGAGAAGAGTGAACAGCACTTCCATAAGTTTTTTGAACTCTTGGAGTTGACCTGTCACTTAAAGATAAGATTTCTTCTAGTTGAGCTATCTTTTCCTCTAAAATTTTGATTGACTGTGAGTGTTTTGGAGTCTTAGAATTCTTTTCGTCCAATAGAGCTATCATATTTTCTTCTAACTTTGCCACCTTTGCCTTCAATAGTATATTATCGACCATGCAGAGGTCAATGATGCCCCAGATTTTTTCCAGGGGCCTGAAGAATCAGCCTTTTTCGGGCTGAAGTGGGTGTTGTTAGAGATTAAGGTCTTGCACACCATGAGTTCCGAATACATCGGGGAACTCATGCATAACAGACATTCCCAATCGTCGGGAACAACATGCCGTGCGTAATTTATTTCTGGGCCATATCGCAAAATGTCCGTCGGGCTCGTGAAAAAAAAACACAAATAACTCCACCTCTTTTCGATGTTCTATCACAACGAAGTACATCCTGAGGTAAGTTTGCTACAAGAGATGAATCCGCTATGTTTTTATTCAACCAAGTTTCACAGCACAAGAGAATGTCAGGCTGGATAGATGATAGATAGTGATGCAAGAGGACAAGCTTATTGTTGAGAGAGCGAGCATTGAAACAACTGACAGAATAGGAGTTGCACAGAGGCTCATTCCAAATCAGTTTCCCCGATCAGCAACAGTTGTGAACGGAGAATTAGGTTGTTGTTGCAGTGTAGGCGGAAGGGCCTTGCACATTCCACCAATTTCCTCCTCCAACCAGAGATCGTTTTTGTAAAGAACCCAGGTCGAAGCAGGATTCGAGGATTCGACTGGCGGAGCTCTCTCAGCTGGTCTCGTTTTGCATTCCACGTAACCAGTTCTTCTGGCGTCATTGACTTTCTGATGAAAACTCCTTTTCCAGCAAGGATTTGAGCGAATGGAGGAGGCTCCCCGGAGTCCCGCCAACAGAAATGATCGAGCAGGAAGAAATATCTTCACGAGTCGACGATTTCCTTGACCCATTCTGAAGACAGCTTCTGGCCTGGCTTGGATGTTAAGATCATCCAAAAGATTTTGTACAATGGCCTCATCGTGCGCAACTATCTCACTCGCTGCTTGAGAAGCACTTTCCGGTAGACCTGCGACAACTAAACACCGTGCTCACCTATGAGCCTCTTCATCGAACTTTGGTAGAAAGACAGTTGGCGCTCCAAACGAGTTTCTATGCGGAGTAGAAAGAGTAGGAGGAGCGTTTACTTTGCACTCGCAAGAGTTGGATGCGAGAGCTTCAAGAGTGGAAAACAGCATTGTTATAATGTGTAGTTTAGTTCTCCTATCTGGGGCATTCTCGTTGTACTTTACAACGGACGAGTTGATGACTCTTTATCAACAAAAACATTAACTCTAATCCACGCAATCGGTCTTTTACGAGAACCAAAACGAACTCAATCAAAAAATTATAATTGTGGCTGGCCAGGCCGGAGCGCGCGAGAGGACGACACTTCCTACGCAACAATGGTGAGAGAAATATAACATAACAAACGTAATACATATAAGAAACATAACATCATAAACATACCATACGATCGTAGATCATCAATACATTCATAAACAGCAAAGAGAGACTAGTAGGATGAGGGCTTCCTATCATACATGCCCCCCCTCCAGAATCGTCGTCCTCGACGAGGTTGGTATCTATGGTACGGCTCGTAACGGCCATATGATCTCTGGTGTTGCACCTTTGACATTTGCGGTGTCTTTGGTGGCTCGAACTTAGGCTACTCTATCTCTACCTCGCATTTTTCTGCGAGCATCAAACAGTATCGCCTTAGTGCTATTACGGGAGGGTGCGCTGCCTCTGGAAAATACCCGATGGTGTACTTTATTGGGTGTATCCCAATTCTTTCATCCGATACAACAAAAAAATTGACGCCTTTAGTTTCTTTCCCAGGTCCTTAAAAACTGCGCTCGTGGTTTCTATCTCCTCAATGTTCAACTCTGTAGTCGGAGGGAGATACCCACTATGAGAGGTCTTTGTGTCTGAGCGATCACTCCAATCAGTTTCATAAGGGCCGTTTGTAACTGACTCATCCCCTGTTTTGCCGTGGTCTCATTCCAGAACGGCAGTAGGATGAGTATCACTTGGTGGTCGCTTGTTGTCGATCGCCGTGATCATTTCGGCGTTGGTGGCGTATCTCGCGGTCCGTACTTCTTCCAAGTTCTTCATGGCCGTTCCATCCTTCTCCTTCACAATTATTATTGTTCGCTTTCGAATTCTGTAAAATTACATCCGCTACTTTCTGCTTTCTTTTCTTCACGGTTTCTGATATCTGATTCTCCAGCTCCTTCTTTATCATTCTCAACTGTTCAAAAGGTATCTGTAGCATACTCTTATCTCTCGCCCTCACTACTTTAGCCGAATTTTCGCTTAATTCTTCCACTCTATACGGTCCATCCCATTCGTTAGTTAGCTTGGGGAACTCACTGTTTCCTTTCTCGCTTGGTGCTCTCACGAAGACGCTATCTCCTGGTATTGGGAATCTTTTATTTTCCACGTGATGTTTTTTTCCATACTCTCTTTTCATGTTCTCCCTTTCTGCTTTGGACTTTTCTTTCACCGTCTACCATATCGATCTTAATCCCTCGAAAATTTTTGTTTTGTACTCGTTTATTTCGCAGTATTTTGTTTTCTTCGTTCCGCCCAATCTGTCTCCGAATGGCTTAGGGTCTCTTCCAAAGATCACGAAGTGGGGGCTTCCCGCTGTTGTTGAGTGTGGTGTGATATTGTAAGCACACACTAAAAATGAGATAATCTCATCCAGGGGTGTTTTAGTGCGAAACAAAAAGGGACAGACGCCCGCCGAAGGCGGGATTTTTTTCTCACATAAGGGTCCCCCCTTACGATTTGGAAAAAAACTGAGGCCCGCCAAAGGCGGAAAATTTTTTTTACATAAGGGTCCCCCTTACGATTTGGAAAAACAGAGGCCCGCCGAAGGCGGAAAAATTTTTTCACATAGGGGTCCCTCCCCCCTACGGGGTGAAAATTTTCTCTTTTTTTTCTCACATAAAGGTCCCTCTTACCTTTTTTTCACAAAAGGGTCCCCCTTATGATTTGGAAAACAAAGGCCCGTCGACATAAAATCTGTCATGACTATTTAACCCCTGATCTCATCCCATATTCCAGCATCTTTCACTTTCTTCTGTAGTAACCTTATCAAAGTTTGGTTCAATCTTTCTGTCAAACCGTTCTCTCTTGAGTTATACCCCTTCGTCGTAATGTGTTTGATCTCTAGTATCGTCGTATTTTCATGGATCACTTTATTAACAATTTATGTGCCTTGATCCGATAATATCGACTCCGGCGTGCGTCCCATTTCTACAATCCATCTAGTGACTAGCGCTTTGGCGACTGTACTCGCTTTCTTAACTTCTATTGGATACGCCGCTCCGTATTTGCTGAACGTCTGTTCCCCGACAAAGCCTGTCCGATTTCCAAAATGTCTATCCCAATCATTTCGAATGGCTCCTTTGTTTCGATAGGTTTCAGTGGAGGAGTCATAATCACCGCTGGATTGAAAAGCACGCATGTTACAGAACTTTCTATATACTCCTTCACCTCGTTCCTCATACCTTCACAGTAGTACTCTTTCATTCTCTTCAATGTCTTCTCCAGTCCCCAGTGTCCCGCAAGCAAGCCATCGTGGTTTTCTTTAATGAATTCTTCTCTCAACTTATTAGGAACAAAGTATCTCTTTCCTCCTTCAGCTGCTTCGACTAAAAGTATCCCTTCTTCTGATAAGGTCCATTTCAAACCTTTTTCTCTAATGACGCCTCCTACCACGCTTCGCAATCTCTCTAACCACCACTTTCCCTTTTCGTCCTCCTCGGTCGCCTTTCTCCAATTTTCTAATACCTTTGAACGATATTTTGTTCAACACTCTTTCAACTTCCGTTTTCTCCGCAACTATTCATTCTCCTTCCATAATAGCTTCACTTCTACTTAGAGCATCTGCCACTTTATTCGCACTCCCTTTCACGTATTCTATAGTGACGTCATAGCTTTGCAGCTCTAGAACCCATCTCATTACTCGTGCCGATGAATTCATTTGCTTGAATAGTGCCTTGAGTGGTTGGTGATCAGTGCGTACAATTGTCTTTGTCCCCAGTATGAAGAACTTGAACTTTCTCAAGGCGAACATCACTGCTAATGCTTCCGAGTCAGTCACGTGGTAGTTCCTTTCTGCTGGCGCACAAACTTTCGATGCGAAGTATATGGGATGGACATAACCGTCGTCTCCCTCTTGACATAGAACCGCTGCACTGAAGAGTTGTTTTCATTGTATGTGTTATCTCTCTCTCCGAGTTTTTGCATGATGCCGCCCAATCTTTACATTCGTCTCTCAGCTTGAAAATTATTTCAGCCATGACCTTTTTTGGAGAATTTGGGATCATTCGCTAGCTTTGTAATAACTGCAAGTTTTTGATCTATTTTTGTGTGAAATCGCTGCAACCGTGTTCCACTGTCCTGTTCTGCTGCTTGCTGCTCTTCCATGTGGAAGAGTTCTGCGAGTAATCAGGATCGGTTAAACCGTTAATATCTGCAATTGACAATGTCAAGCGTAATGTACGGCGAACAATATGAATCAGCACCAATTTCGATCAATGATCTGCTTCTCACAGCACCTTTTTCTCAGTATGAGGTCAACCTTCGTTCCTCTTCTCAATTTCTTTTAACTTCTCCACTTTTCAGTTCTTCCAAATAACGGTTTCTCAAACCAACTCTTCACTCCTTTCTTTTCTCAACACTGTCTCACAGCGTTATCTTCCTCTCTTCGTTCAGTTTCCTCTCTGTCCAACTCTTGAACCAGACTTCAATCTCCAATTTCTTGGACGATCCGTGCTCTCCAAGTTCAACTTATTGAACAATGGTCCTCAATTACTCAAATTATTGAGCAATTCCTTTCTCCTCGAATTTATTCAAGCGGTTCGGCCCCCATGTAGTTTAGTCCCCCTATCTGGGGAACTCTCACACCCCCCCCCGCAACAATGGTTAGAGAAATATAACATACAAACGTAATACATATAAGAAACATAACATCATAAACATACCATACGATCGTAGATCATCAATACATTCATAAACAGCAAAGAGAGACTAGTAGGATGAGGGCTTCCTATCTTACAAATGCGAGAGATCGACTTCCAAAGTGGAGCGGAGATTCCTGCAGGAGCATCTGTTGTGGCGAAGGCGATCGATTCAGCGACCATATCAGTAACGCCGGTATAATTGGAGTTCTTCGTTGATGGAGACAAGATTGAGGACTTAGGCGATGTTGCTTTCTTAGTTTTTCCATTATTGATGGGTAGATTGGACGATATGAGAGCAAAAAAATTGGGTCACCACTCACTAAGAGACCAGACTAGGAGAGAACAATCAGCTGAATTCTGATTAGAAAGAAGAGAGTTTGAGAGAAAAGGAAGAAGACCAGAACGGCATCATAACTCGCCGTCAACCGGCTAAGAGAAATCGAGAAAAAAACATAGCATACCTCGCATCAGCCGTCTCGATGCTTTATATTGCTGCCTCCGCTTCAACTTTACTAGCTTTCCCAGTTTTAACTCTACTACGGAACCTTCAGTTTTTCTATCTGAAGTGCTCTGCTCAACTGTGTCTGCCTCAATGTGTTCCCTGAAAAATCTACTTAAATAATTTCCTCAATTCGTTTTCAATTCGAGACCTACGCTTCCTCTCCTCCATTTCAACGATTCTGCATCGCATTGCCATGTTCGAGAATCCTGACCTCGTTACCATGTTCGGTAACACCCGCCCGAACACTTTAATACCCTACTCAATTCTCTTCCTGTGGCCGCCCCTGATTAGATATATATGTATGCCTCTACACTCTATCCCGCGGTCAAAAGTATGGCCTTTATTTTCTCGTTGCAATGTTCGGGAACGCTGTGCCTTGCTTTTCATCCTCCGTGGCGTCATTAGGCTGCCTCCGCCTTCCACCTCGTTGTATCCAACTCACTGCATCCGCCTTCCTGCAAGCGTTTGGCTGTCTCCGCCTAGGTGTTTCCGCTTTGCTGCCTGTACTTCATTAACTTTTTTTCTGCGTCTCCATCAATACCCAAGCAAGCTTACTTATTTTAGTGGCTGTACCCATACCTTCGCTTAACTCACTATTTTGTCATAAGCGTCGTCTGTCTTAGGCGAGTTAAGTTGAGTTTGATCAAGCCCTTTATTTCATCGCTAAAAATCTGATGCGTCAGCCTAATTACATACATACCTACTCGTCTAAATGTTATCACGATGGTGCCTTTTTCACTTTCTGAGCATTATTATCTTCTTTTTCGAGCGTGACTTATCATACGATGAGACAACTTACGCTTCGTCCACCTGTAGTCAAATCTTTACCGTCTCCTTCTAGACGCTTCCATTCGACTTTGTATTCTTTGTTCCATCCCTGACTGCACTTCGCTGTTCCCGTCTAGGTACCTCAATCTCGTTTCATTGATCTTGCTGCTTCTTTTTTGATCTATGTAAATCGTTCAAGCAACGATGGGCTGAGACTATATATGAAAGAAATCCATGCGATGGATTTCTTTCATACTTGC
Organism: Allodiplogaster pararmata; assembly: GCA_964056735.1. Classification (NCBI taxonomy): domain Eukaryota; kingdom Metazoa; phylum Nematoda; class Chromadorea; order Rhabditida; family Diplogasteridae; genus Allodiplogaster; species Allodiplogaster pararmata. The sequence continues at coordinate 12,606,922 of OZ057403.1, forward strand.
TGAGTTTGTCTCACAGTTTCTGCATAGCTGGATCTGCCTTTTTCCTCCGTGTAGTTTGGTCCTCCGTATAGCAATGATTAAATACTTTGATTCAATCGTTCTGTCCGCTGCAATTCAAATGTTCTGATTCAATTGTTCTGTCCTCCGCCTCAGCATTTAAGCTTGCTGACTTTTCACTCTTACCAAGCCTCACGGCTTGAGCCTACCTTTTCGCAACCTGGTGCCTTGACCTCATTTCTTTTACGGTTTTCCCGCTGTTACCACCTTACTCTGCTTTATCACTTCGCGCTTTCTCATTTGTGGCCTCCAAACCATTGCCTTGTTAGAGAACCCTAAGCCTCACGTTTAATGCAACAATGCTGCACGCGCCACACTACCTTAATCTCACTACTCATTGACTTCTGCTCAGACCTTCTGCCTCGCTGCTTTCGCTCCAGTGCCCCTATCTTGTTGCATCCGCCAAAATAATTGCGTATCACTGCCTCTATTTCAGTTCCTCCATTTTGAAAACGAACTTCCTGCGCTCAAGCCGTGTTTATTCCACATTTCCTCGATCTCACTTTTAAGCTTCGACAGCTTCGACTTCGTTCCCAATACTCTCCAGCTTTTCGCCTTCGCCTCATTTCGCCCGTTCTTCTGAGTTTCACGGCCTCATGCTCGTTGCCGCAAACTCGCTGACTTCTCCCTTCTCAGGTTAACTGTACTTCTCCCTACAGGTTCACTGCCATTTCTGTGACTCGATGCATATACCTACTTGCCAAAGTCCTATGCGTCGTCTTTCTTACTCTCGCAAACCTGTGCCTCTCCTTCCTGAGCGACCCATACCTGCGCTCTGTTTCTTGCAAACTTTTTCCTACATTTCGCTCTTCTGAAAATAACCTACCTGTGTATTTTTCTTTTTCCTGAGCGACCCATACCTGCGCTCTGTTTCTTGCAAACTTTTTCCTACATTTCGCTCTTCTGAAAATAACCTACCTGTGTATAATTTAATCTTTCCCGCTCACTTTGACTCTCCGTCCTGTGCCTTGCCTACCTGCATTCCGTTTTTCTACGCCTTGTCTTACTGCGCCTTGACATTGTGCGCCTCGCTCACCTGCGCCTAGCCTTCTCGCAACTCAACTTTTTGCGCTTCGCCTTCCTGTGCCTCACAGCATGTTCCTGGCTGTTTGTACTTCACTGCCTGCGCCTCAGCAAAACGCTACGTTAACTACATACACTACGTTGCTTTTGTGGCCTGTATTTTACTGCTTGTGCCTTTTCGTACCCTACGTCTCGTTGCGACTTCTTCGCTGAATCCACCTCACCGACTATGATTTCCCTGCTACTCGCTTTCTTGGGCTTCAACTTCCTGCGCCTCGCTGCCGACGTCTCATTGCCTTTAAGTTGCTACTTCTTCATGTCCTTGTTCTTTACTGCCTGTGCTTAACCACAGTACGTTGAGTCTGCTGCCTGTGTCCTACAGCTCGCCTGTCTTTGTTTTATTCATCTTGCTGTGAATACTTCATCATCTTCGCTTTTTTATTTTCCTTATTCATCCACAACTTAAAACCCCTGGGTGCGCGCTCCAATAACTTAGTTTTTTGTGCTATGGTCTGCTTTTCTATGTCCATTTTGCTGCCTTTCCTTGTTGCCTACGCCTCGTTGCCTGTCTTTCACCACCATCGCTTCGCTAAACATGCCACGCTACAGACGCCTTGCTATACCTCGTTAATCGTGACGAGCGCCTCTTTTCCTGCACCTAACGTCATGTGCCTCACTTTCTTCTCTTCGGCAGCTTGTATATCATCTGCGCCATTTCCTGACTGCCTGCGCGCACCTGCTTGTGCCTCGTGACATGTGCCTTACCATCGTCGTCTTTTTCACGTGTCTCGCTACTAACGATGCATTGCTTACCGCACTCTCTTGAGTATGCACCACTGATTTCGCCCCGCTGTCTGAGCCTTGTCTTGCACTCCTGCGCCTCGCTTTGCTCCCTTCGTTGCCTCAACTCACTTCTTGTGCCTAGCTGCCTACGCCTTGTCGCCAGCTCTTCGCAACACGTACCTTGCTACCAACGCTCTACGCTATCTGATCCTCGTTTTCCTGTGTCTTGCTGCCTCCGCTCTTCCTCGCAGCCGCCATCACGATATGAAAGCATCCCTAGATGTGATTTGCGGCCTGTGCCTTGCTATCTGTGCACCGGTACTCGTGCCTTTATCTATTCGCGTCTTGACCTCATGCGCATCACCCGAATAACTGCCTACACCTTTTAGCCTGCGATTTTCTGCTTGCGCCCTCCTGCCTGCTCCTCACTACCATCACCTCGGTACTCGTGCCTCTCTACCAATGTTCAACTGCCTGCACCCCGCGGCCTGCACCTCGTTGCCCACGCCTTTTTGCAAGCATCCAATTGTTTGCGCCTTGCTGTCTGCGCGCCACTGTTCACGCCTTACAACCTGTGCGTCATCACCATCGCATCTCTACACTTGCCCCGCTACAAACGCTCCACTGCCTGCGTTCCGCTCACTGCACCTTGCTGCCTGCGCCCCATTGTTTGTGCTCCACTGCCTGCGCCTCGTTTTGCTCTCTTGTACCTTGCCTGACTCACTGTCTGCCCCTTTTTGCCTCTGCTAACTGCTTGAACCTCGCCGACTGCGCCTTTTAACCATCGCCTCTTTACACGTGCATTGTTACCAATGCTCCGCTGCCTGCGCACTGTCACCAATGCCTCGGTAATCGTGTCTCGCTACCAACGCTCCACTTCCTGTGCAGTGCTATCTACTCTTCTGATGCCTGCGCTTGAATGTCCGTGCCTGGCAGCCAGCGCCTCGCTACCAACGCTTCTCTACCTGAACATCGCTACTAGAACCTCGCTGTCTGCGCCTCACTGCCTGCCGCTCGCTGAATGGAGCTATCTGCCTGTACTTTGCCTATCTTAGATCACCTTTCCGCTCCACCTCTTTACTAGAACTGATTGTGTGTGTGGCTCCTTAGTATTACTTCCTGTGAATCGTTTACCACGCCTTGTCTCGCACGTTTCACCTTCCTGCGCTCCGCCTTACTGCGTATCCCTCCCAAACGCCACCCCGCCTTAGTGTGACTCGATTGCTGCACATGAATTCATTCATTTCGTTTTCTTAGGCACGCCTTCTTCCGATATTCCTCTCAGCAGTTCGCTTTCCTGAGACTCATCCTATTGCTCCTAACCTTTTTGCGTATTTTCCGCCTCAGCTTTTTGCGCCTCCTGCTGCAACAACCTCACTGCAACTGCTTCGCTACATCCAGCCCGACACAACTGCTTGGCTACATCCAGCCCAGACCGACTGAATGGAGCTCTCTGCCTGCGCTCTGCTGCCTAGTGTAGACCTTCAGAGATGTACTTGTGCCGTGCTACAAACTCGACCTTTGTCTTGCGCCTCGCAACTAACGCCTTGGTTATCGTAACTCACTGCCTGCGCCTCTTACTACAATAACCTTACTGCAACTGCTTCGCTACATTCAGTCCGACTTTTCGGTTTGTTTCCTCCTTTTTCGTATACTATGAGCACCAATAGTGAATTTCATTCATTATAGTCTCAGCCAATCGTTGCTTAAGCGATTAACAGAGATCAAAAATTGAGCCCCAATATTGTTTGAGTTTTACTAACCAATGTTTTGCAACTTTCCACAGTTCGATGACCAATTCGATGCCTGCCTTTTGTCGTATATGCCTGGCTGCTTGCGCGTTGATGTTTGCAGTTACTGCCTATGCCTCATCTTTCTCGCGCCTAGCTCTCTTGCACCTCGCCTGATTCGCTACCTGCCCCTTGTTGCGTTTGGCTCATTGTCTGTGCTTCGCTGCCTGCGCCTCGCTGCCTATGCCTCGCTGCCTGCGCCTAGCACCTTCACCTTGCGCTCTTCGGTACTCGTGCCTCAACAACATCACTCCAAAGCCTGTGTCCCACTATCTGCATCTTGTCACTTGCTGCACCACTGTTTGCGTGAGTGCAGTGAAGTGGATGCAACGAAACGAAGCTAGAACTTTAGAGTAGTAAACGGTCGAATGGTCTAAATTGAACGTGGGTTTCCAGTGCAACAGCTTCCGCTATCTGAGGATTCTTACTCAGTTGCATATCAAAGATGTCTGGAGGCCTCATTTTACCGTCGCCCGCTTCTCGGTGACGGCATTAGATGCCAGAAAGAACCTTGTTCAAGTTGCATTCACTGACGGTTGCATTCACTGACGACTGTTACATATGAGACGGGCGAATCCTCTAGACTGGCTCTCTTCCGTTGACAGAAGAATATGAGGAGTGTGAGTTGGTGAGAGATTCTAGACAAGTAAGGTGTATGTTCTAGTTTGTTCTGGTTCTTCTTCCGGAAACCGGAGATGAATTTAGTCATTCCCACATAAAAAAATTCATTCTTCTACAGCTATTAGCGTAATTTTGTTTTAAAAGTATCATTGTCTCTTTGTAGATTTTGAATCAAGCAAGATTCTGAAAAATAATTTGCTCTAGATGAAGAATTGAGGAGAAGAGAAGAAATTCTAGTATTTATCTCAATCTATGATCAAATCTTGTCTAGCCAAAAATACTCTTTTTGTTGAAATTTTCAATGAACGTGAATTGAGAGTGAATTTTTTTTTGTAAATAAATTTGAAAAAGTGCTTTCTTGAAGAAAAAACAACTCGAATATCATGTTTAAATTAAATTTATACGAAGAAAAATACTTCAACTTATTTTTTTTTTGGATCAGAGTCGAAGACAATGATTTACAATGATTAGATGAGAGAATATCATCGTCTAATGAACAACCATCTATCTCCGAACGAATTGTTATATTTCAATTCAGAGTTCCCGTGGACCGTCGCGACTTTGCACAAAGTCCCCTCCCCATTCCCTAGTCTTCTTTTTTGCTATTCCCAAAACATGTTGGCGAAAGTTTCCCGAATAAAGCTTTCTAATCTAAACTGTTCATAAAATTCGATTCACTGACTGGTACAGCAAGGAAGTCTTCCTCAAGAGTTGATCCGTCTCATTTCGTCTGAGAATCTTCACAGTTAGCAAATTTTCACTGTTTACTAAGCTGTAATCGTTTTTGGCTTGCAGGTTTCATCTTTCTTGTGCTCGTTGTTTCAGATCGTCACTAGGCAGCGAAGCGCAAGCAGCAAGGCCCAAGCAGTGAGGCAAACGCAGCGATGGGCAAGCAGTGAGGCGCTTGCAGGATGTTACAATCAGCGAAACACATACACCAAGACACATGCATCAAGGCGCATGCAGCGGAGCACTTGTTGCGGGACGCATGCAGCGTGGCTAATGTAGAGAGGCGCTTGCAGTGGACCACATGCAGTGAGGCGCATGTAGTGAGGAGCAAGCTGTGAGGCGCATTCAGCGAGCACAGGCAGCGAGCGCGGGACGCAAAAAAGTAGCAGAAGTGAAGCGGAAAAATAACAAAACGAAAGCTTCAGTCGTCCGAAAATTGAGTCCTATCCTTCACTTGTAGCCATTGGTAACTGTAAACTGGATAGAGGCAGCTAAGCTGAACGCGGACACCGACGCCAGCTCTGAGCCACAGACTGGTCGGCGAAACACTTTTCGCAACTATTCAAATCGATTTTTCCCAGGCTGAGCGTCCCCTTGAAGCGGCGCGCGTTGAAAATAAGAAAAAAAACACGCAGGCTACTGGCTTGCAAATGAAGGAAGCTAGTCCGTCCAACAGAAGTCGATTCGCCACCCAAAAATTGCACACTCACCAGACGCAGACGTGAACTGATTAAAAGGCTAGAACGTCGTAGAGTCGAGATTCCCTGCGTCTAGAAGGCAATATGGAAAAAAAGAAAGTCCAACACTTGTTCCCAGAAGAAATCGAACTTCCTCATGTTGTATTACAGCTCCATCATGACTGATAATTTCCCTCTAACATTGGAGCTTGAAGGCCTTTTTTCAGGCAATGAGTCTCTTCCAGAAAGCCAAAGGTTCACCGACCCAACAATTCAACACTGCCTAAGTCGAGAGAAATCACTTCTCTAGAGCAGGAGAGAAAATGAAAAAGACGTGTAGTGACGAGTCAACACGAAAAAAAAACTTAAATGGCGAGACGTTACTGGTGTTCTATGCAACTGGAAGATGCTTATACGTCTCAACTGAAGATCTATTGGACAGTTGTAGACCCCATGTCTTTGTATGAAACCGAATGTTGGCCAATTATAACTGCAGCTGAATGAAGTCTACAAACTTCGAAAATGCGCATGATCCGATAAATGGTTCGCACCAGATGCATATACAGAAAGCGAACTCCAGGTGAAGATTCGGCGTCTTTTTCTATTAATTAGAAGATGACTGAAACTAGACTGAGATGGTTCGGCCACGTCTTCAGAGCATCCCCGGAAACCGTTCTAGCACCACCTTTCCCGAACTGCAGTGTCGATGGTCAAGAGGATGAACAAGGAAAGATGGCGAGATATAATCAACGCGTACTTGAAACTCCGCCCACCAGAAAGGATCTAACCCGATAGATGCCTCAGATCGGGAAAAGTAGAGAGCTGAGATCTGAATAGCAGTTTCCACCATCGCGGGACTACGCTACAAAAAATCATAAAAGAAGAGTAAAGCGAACGAAGATTTGAGTGATATCAGACGAATAAACAGTCGCGTTCGGACAAACAGGTGTAGCAAAGCGGATGCAACCAGATTCACGGCTGCTAAGCAGAAAATGCTGGATAGAGACATTGCACAGGGAAGTAGAGTTGAGGCAGCCGAAGAGAAAGAGAAGATAATGAGCCATGATTAATATGTATACAGCATTGGAAGACAGATGAAGGAAGTTACTGGCAACGAGTCAAAGGCAGAAAGGGAAGAGAGTAGCGAAGCAAATTCAACGAGGTGACGCATCATGGCCGAGGCAACCGAGAAACTTAGGCTAGAAAATCACTGAAGAGTATAAAAGAGGCAGCAAAGAGAAAGCAAAAGCAGTGAAGTGGAAGCGGTAAGGACAAAGCATTAATATTAATGCAAAAAGGCGCTTCATGTGAGGCGGAGGCATTTAGGAGAAGGCGGACGGGCAGATATTGCTATACAGATGCGAATAACTAATCAGCAACCTAGCGGAGGAAGCCAATTAGAGCCAATGAAGACGTAGTAATAGACGTGAGCTCAAGAAAAAAAAACGAGGGAGTAAAAAGGAAGTAGTGAGGTTGAGGAAACAATCTCCATCTCAGGATGGCGGATTGAGCTACGACGAGGCATCGATGAAAAAGCATCTACTTAAGTGGTTGTAGCGAAGAGGATGTGACAAGGTGAAGCATCGAGGCATAGGCATCAAAGCAGAGGAAGCTAGGTAAAGCCGCTTTTAACTTGTTAGTAGAAATGAGGCAGTAGCAGAGAAATACGAGGTAAGGAGACAGAAGCACTGAGGCAAACGCAGTAAATTCAACGTGAAAAGGCCTCGGTAAATAATGGAGTAGTGATCCAATCCAGGCGGTGGCATCGAGGAAGAGGTAGAATTTTAGCAGCCAAGAAGAGCAAATTAGATAGAGGCGCTGAAGAAAGCGTTGATGGGTGAAGCCGCAGCAAAGGAAGACAATGTCGTTAGGCGGAAGCAGGAAGGCGGAGGTAGCGATGTCAACGAGTCGAGGCGTATGGTGCAAGGCGGATGCACTGCAGCAGTGCGACGGATGATTAAAGGCAAGGCAGTGAAATTCAGAGGACTATGCGGAGTCAGAAAAAACGGAGGAACGGATTTCATGAATAACACCTGAAACATGACTTTTTACGCCCATGAGTTTTTTCTATGAGTTTCGAGTCTTTTCACTCGAAATCAGCTGTGAAAGCCAACTACTGCATTATTCCAAACAAAAAAAATATTAATCGCTTACTAGATGGAATACGCTCGCGAGTTAAAATTGATTCATAGTGAGAAGTACCCATCGGTTTTTAGTGAACACCAAGTGTTTCTAATAATTATAGTTTTGGTTAGTTTTTCTTTTCGGGGATCAGTGAGTTCTACGAATCAATGCCTTTCTGGTCTCCAATTCGTTTCAGATAATCCCTACCTTGCCGGCTTTTTGCAGCAGAACCTCCGTAACTCTTCAAAGATTCAAGGCCTGCTCTGAGAGCCGGCTTTTTGCAGCAGAACCTCCGTAACTCTTCAAAGATTCAAGGCCTACTCTGAGAGCCGGCTTTTTGCAGCAGAACCTCCGTAACTCTTCAAAGATTTAAGGCCTGCTCTGAGAGCTTTCCAGGGAAAGTATTCAGAAACCCAATTTTTCTAAAATGTCAATCATTCCTGCTATCTGCATTTAAAAGTTGCATGCTTATTTGTTTAGTTGGCAAGATTTTTTCGCACTGAAACTTCAAATGTGTAGCAGGTAACTGTTAGGTAATATCTTTTTTTAACTCTTATTGTGATGAATTTTGGTTTGGGAATTTTCTTCTAGCAAGCAACATTGAAGACTATTGGAAACCCCCCAAAGTAACCGGCCTTTCTTTCTAAATTTTCAGTGGTGTTTTCTGAAAAAGACATGAATGTCAACCCATTAACAATAGTTCCTACATGAAAAGCCCGACACCTCTTATGCGAAGTCCTCCAGCCATGCCGGACAACCATTAACCTGTTAGCTTGTCTAAAATCGAATACATTCTCAACTTAATTAGAAAGTCTGAGTGTTAGACTTGAAAACAGACTAGTCGTTTTGAAACTTGTGCGTCGCTTCAACCAAATGTCTTAAAAAATTAAAACTAAATGTTTGTAAGGATTTGAGAGTAAGGTCTTAGATTTGAGAGTAAGGTCTCTAATTTGAGAGTAAGGTCTAAAATTTGAGAGTAAGTTCTCTAATCTGAGAGTAAGGTCTTAGATTTGAGAGTAAGGTCTCTAATTTGAGAGTAAGGTCTTAGATTTGAGAGTAAGTTCTCTAATCTGAGAGTAAGGTCTAAGATTTGAGAGTAAGGTCTCTAATTTGAGAGTAAGGTCTAAGATTTGAGAGTAAGGTCACCAAAGTGAAAAATTCGAGTAATAATGAAAGTATCGTTCGCGAATTCACTTCAGCCGGGAATACGCCTTCCCGGAAGATTTGAATCCGAATCCGAAAAAATAGAGCGAATACAAAATGTTATAATAAAGGATATTATGTGCATTCAAGTACGGAATTGGATGAAAATTGTAATGTGAAATTTTAAAAGGGGAAAAAAAGAGCTGAATGAGAAGAAAATTGCACGAATGAACGTATATAAGCAGAAATAAGCGATTAAGTCTAGCGAAAGAATACACATATAAAAGGTCAACTTGGTGATGTAAGCACATCCAAAAGGGAGAAAACGGAGATACATCCAAAAACTGGGAAACGATAATCAATGGGTATTGGAATCGAGAAGATTTCCACAAATGGCAATGCATTGATTTATGTTTGACAAGTAGATAGGGACAAAGAGAAGTAGATAGGGACAAAAAAGAGGAGTAGATAGGGACAAAGAGCTCCAAGTTCATATTCGGTAACTTGTGATGACATGCTTTAGAGGCCGCTCGCTTTTTTCAAGAAGTTCCAAGCTTGCATTTCCTCCGAGTCAACTCTCACTCGGGCACTGTCATCGTTCCATTTTCTAAGTAACCGAATTCCTGCAACCGGAAAAGAATTCAATAAGTAAACATAAATACAAAAAAAAGAAAGTTTACAACTGATATCCTCGCATTCTATCCTTTTGTGATGAAGTTTCTATACCTCAATTCTATCTGTCTTTCTTTTTCCTTTTCACACACACTGATTTCGTTGCGGCAAATCACATATGGATAAATGAATTTTGAGTATATGAACTATCAACCAATTGAGTTCTTATTGATACTAGACCGCTATTCAGAAGACCCGAAAGTAAAAAAAATTTAGATGTAACCTACCAACCAGTTTGTGGGGAGTTCGATTGCCATCGCAGCTGATAAGTTTTCGGATATTCTGCAAAAAAAAAAACAATGTTCAAAAAAAAGTAATAAATTTGTAGATTCTCCTGAATATTTACTCCAAATTTTTAAGGAAAATCACAGTTTCTATGATTCTTCATTAATTTTTCACGTTTTTTTAAAGAAAGTATAAAAGAGGCCATGAAATAGAATTTTTTCCAACTTCTCGCGAATTTTTTCCAACTTCTCGCATTTTTTTCTGATTTAAGCATTCATGGAAAAGTTTTCAGCTAACCTACAAAGGTCATTTGAAAGACCAAAGAGGCCGCACGGGACTGGGCAATAGTCAAGAGTTTCAACTCAACTGAAAATACTTGTTTTTTGATCGAATAAAAGCTAGATTTTTTTTATACAAAAAACCTAAAAGGTTGATTGGTTCAAGTAAGCAAACCGGGGAACCAAACTTCTGATTTAATTAGCGCCTAAGACTATGACTAAAATGCTTTTTAAGTCCAATTACTACCTTCATTCTATCACAGCCTAGGCTCATGTAACTGTCGGTAATTTCCGGAAAGCGTGATGTCAAGAATCTTGATTCATGAAACGCACTACTCGCACCACACACAAAACTAGTGATTTGTGTTTGACCACAATTCTGCTCACAAAATTTCTTTCTGAAATTTCAAAAAATTGTGTAGGTTTTACAACGAACATTCACTCGTCTGTCGTCGAATTGCTACCATTCAAGTGAAGCACAAGCAGTCTTCGACGTATGCAAAAATAGAATTTTGATGAGAACGAAGTTTTCCCAGAACGTTCTTCTTATGAACTGGAAAAGTTGAAATTTAAAAAAAAAAAAGAAGATAAAATAGACTTAAGAGTAGCTTTCATTGGAATATCAAAGAAAGAAAACTTAAAAAATTTCTTTCGATCCCAATTCTTTCGAGACGAAAAAACTTACCGTTTTTGAGCAAGTAATGAACTTCAACTTACCAGAAAACATTAAAGGACGTAATCAGCCCGCAGTTTCAGCAGCAAAAGGCTTATTACTGAAATTGTTGTTAAATTTCCCGCGAGTCATAAATGGGAGATTTTGAGACAGAGTAAAAGAGTTCGTTTATAAGATAATTTATGAGCTGAAAACTCATCTCAGAGCAAATATTCTCAACCTCAATAATTTTATTTTGTTTTCATTGATAGCGGAATTCAATTTTTTTTGTGAGAATTCATGCATAGAATATCAACAATCAACAAAACTGCAAGAAAAACAAATCGAGTGATGCAGCTAATCTAACTATACGAGTACAGTACTTACTAAAAATGAGTTGGGCGAGAAAAGAATAAAAAATATTTCGAATGCGTTCATACATTGTTCAAACAAAAAAAGTGGAAAGCATATAACACATGGAATAAACTTTCCAAACACATGAATAACACACCAAAGTTTTTTGTAATGAACCATATAAAAAGAGTTATGAACAACATGTTGAAGTTTGAAGTTTCATTACGCAAAGTATTTTGAAAAATCACGTGTAAAAGCATAAGTCAGAGGGAAGATAGAGGGTTTCTGGAGCATAGGGGAGAACAGGAATTCAGGGGTTCAGGGATGTTCTCCGATGGGAATTCCTACGGGAGGATTCGAGTTAGGAAATCGAGAATGGAAAGAATAATTGCATACCAGCCGCTCAGAACGACGCAAAAGGAGAAATTACGAGAAGTCTATCAACAATCAACAAAACTGCGAGTAAAACAAATTGCTTGATGCAGCTAATCTAACTATACGAGTACAGTACTCACTAAAAAATGAGCTGTGCGAGAAAATAACAAACTCTATTTCGAAAGCGTTCATATTATGTTCAAAAAAGTTGAAAGCACATAACACATGGAATAAACATTTCAAACACATGAATAACACAAAAAAAGGTTTTATAAATGAACCTTACGAAATAGAGTTATCAACAACGTGAGAATTTTGTTGCTAACCTCACTAAAATATGTGTTGAAAGAGTTCGGGGCGTGCCGATTCTCTTTCAAGAAATCAAAAACCTTGATAACTAGAAAACTTCGCACAAGTTCCTTGACAACTTTTCTGATTTCTTGTCTGGCATCACTTAATTTATCGGTTCCGACTTTGACTTGCTAAAGGAAACGGTGGTCAAGTGGAGCTGTTTGGTTCTTCTATTGATCCTTTTCATGTTATAATCAAACTTATTCACTGAAACTTTTGTTAAGAATTTTTTTCAAACATAAAACTGCATTCACCATTATAAAGGGCTTCTGTGTTGGTTGCTAGCAGAAACAAAATCCCAATTTACTGAGAATCCATTTCTTCATTAAATCAAAAAATTGTATAATTTTTATTATAACTCTAAATGTGTTCTCTTATCGCAATCGATTGTTTCTGTTCTCAACGCTCACATAATGAACTCTCTTTTTCTTCTATAAAAAGAGCATCATGATGTATGCAGCGGATTTTAACTTTTAAACCCACTTCTGCGAACAAACTTTAATTCTCCATACTTCAGAATTACTAAAAAAAAAAAACACTTCACTCGTTACTACATCTTTCATGTGATCTAAGTGAGGTTTGAGCGTGACGAACCATTGAATGAACATAATTTGTTAATCTGAAAACTTAAGAAGCACTGTTGAAATAAATGGCTTCCAAGAAGTAAAACAATGAAGTCTGAAGTCCTCTCTCACTTTTGATCTGGAATAGAGGGAAAGGGGATCAAGTCCTTAGCCCTTTCGGAGATACACATGGAGAGAGGGTATGAAGTCCTCTCTTACTCTTCATCTGGAATGAAGGGAGAGGGGATCAAGTCCTCAGCCTTTTTCGGGCATACACATAGAGAGAGGGTCTGAAGTCCTCTCTCACTCTTGGTGTGGAATATAGGGAGAGGGGATGAAGTCCTCTGCCCTTTTCAGAGATGCACATGCAGAAAGGGTAAGAATGCGTCTCTCACTTATGATATCTAAATTAGGGAGAGGGGATCAAGTCCTCTGCCCTTTTCGGACATACACATGAAAAGAGGGTATGGAGTCCTCTCTCGATCTGGAATATAGGAAGAGAGGATCGAGTCCTCAGCGCTTTTCGGAGATACACATGGAGAGAGGGTATGAAGTCCTCTCTCACGCTTGATCAGGAATATAGGGAGAGGGGATCAAGTCATCAGCCTTTTTCGGAGATACACATGGAGAGAGGGTATGAAGTCCTCTCTCACTCTTGAACTGAAATATTTGGAGGGGATCAAGTCCTCTGCCCTTTTCGGAGACGCGCATGGAGAGAGGGCCTGAAGTCCTCTCACTCTTGATCTGGAATATAGGGAGAGGGGATCAAGTCCACAGCCCTTTTCGGAGATACACATGGAGAGAGGGTCTGTAGTCCTCTCTCAATCTTGATCTGAAATATAGGGAGAGGGGATCAAGTCCTCTGCACTTTTCGGAGACGCGCATGGAGAGAGGGTATGAAGTCCTCTCTCACTCTTGATCTGGAATATAGGGAGAGGGGATCAAGTCCTCAACCTTTCTCGGAGATACACATAGAGAGAGGGTCTGAAGTCCTCTCTCACTCTTGAACTAGAATATAGGGAGAGGGGATCAAGTCCTCTGCCCTTTTCAGAGATGCACATGGAGAAAGGGTATGAATGCCTCTCTCACTTATGATATCTAAAATATGGAGAGGGGATCAAGTCCTCAGCCCTTTACGGAGATACACATGGAGAGAGGGTCTGAAGACCTCTCTCACTCTTGATCTGAAATAAAGGGAGAGGGGATGAAGTCCTCAGCCCTTTTCGAAGATACACATGGAGAGAGGGTATGAAGTCCTCTCTCACTCTTGATCTGGAATATAGGGAGAGGGGATCAAGTCCTCTGCCCTTTTCGGAGACGGGCATGGAGAGAGGGTATGAAGTCCTCCCTCACTCTTGATCTGGAATATAGGGAGAGGGGATCAAGTCCTCAACCTTTCTCGGAGATACACATAGAGAGAGGGTCTGAAGTCCTCTCTCACTCTTGATGGGAAATATAGGGAGAGGAGATGAAGTCCTCTGCCCTTTTCAGAGATGCACATGGAGAAAGGGTATGAATGCCTCTCTCACTTATGAAATCTAAAATAGGGAGAGGGGATCAAGTCCTCTGCCCTTTTCGGAGACGCGCATGGAGAAAGGGTCTAAAGTCCTCTCTCCCTCTTGATCTGGAATATAGGGAGAGGGGATGAAGTCCTCTGTCTTTTTCAGAGATACACATGGAGAAAGAGTATGAAGTCCTCTCTTACTTATGATATCTAAAATAGGGAGAGGGGATCAAGTCCTCTGCCCTATTCGAAGACGCGCATGAAGAGAGGGTCTGAAGTCCTCTCTCCCTCTTGATCTGGAATATAGGGAGAGGGTATGAAGTCCTCTGCCCTCTTCAGAGAAGCACATGGAGAAAAAATTAAGTCCTCTCCCGTAGTTAATTTCGCTAATAAAAAAGCGGATGAATGCCGAGGCGATGAAGGAAGAAGCGGCTCAGGTTGATGACGGAGACTAGGTATATGAAGAAGTAGTGAGAAGAGCAGGAATTCAAAACTGACTCACTGGAGCGCCAGCTTTAGCTGCGCTCTGGCTGACTTCTCTTCTCTCTCGGTTTCCCTTAGGTGCGTCATCGCCTCGCACATCTCCCTGCTCCAGTCGTCGCGGTCCTCTCCCGCTTTTGCTTGCCGATTGGCAACCTCAAGCAGAGTTATAAATACAGCAAGAAATTCTCACTCGAACAAATTATAATAGAGTCTAATACATTCAAAGAATATAAGAGAGAACAGAAGACTCAAGTTTCAGCTTGGTCAGTAAGCGCAGTTCATATGTTGAATTCAACAGATGAACGAGGTTTTGCAAAGAAAACGAGAGCGGAAAAGGCTTCACCTCAAGAATCCGCTCCGCAGCATCTCTGAGCTTTGTCTGCTTTTCATGCAGAGCGTCCAACAGGGCGACTTTTCCGAGGAGGCGCCGTTGCATTCGTGGATCCGGCGCCTCTCCCACGAATGCCAATCTCCGCTCAAGCGCCGCTGTCAGAGCGCGCTGAAACCTTCTCAGATGAGCTCATTTTGTTTAAACGAAAAAAGTGGAGAAGAAAACAAAGTTTATGTTTAATCTTAAACTGTGGGGGTAAGAAATGACTGAGACAGGGAGGATGAATTGTTGGTATCGAAACGTATAAAATAAAAGAAGAAAAAAAGGGTAAAAAATACAAAAGAGGGCGCGAAACATGAATAATAATTTGGATTAATCGACAGACATGATTCAAAGAACTGAAATTCTCTAGCCTCTTTATCAACTGTTCTGAATGATTTTCCATTGGTAAATGAGGTATTAAATTGTTATTTGTGTCGAACTAGCAATGTAGAAAAATACTTTGATAAGTTGTTCTGGAAAAAAGGCGTCTATCATTGGTAGAATTTCTTAAATTATCCAAACTTGCTGGAATTTCTTGCTTCTCCTAATGTTTTGCTTTAAAAAAACTCACGGATATTTTTTTCGAAGCTGCCAAAAGAGCGACAGCACACCGGGTAGGCTTTGGTCGGCCGGGTTCCTTTCTGATGGGCTTCGGTCCGGAAGGGTATTTTGCACCTCTGGAAAGAGCCGTCTGCGTCTTACCAATTTCTCCTTTCTCGAACCTGCAACAGAAAATTCTCGAACGTTTTTGAGAAGAAAAAAACCGAAACAGATTCTGGAAAGTAACCGAAACACATATATTTACTTTCTTCCACATCGTTCATATGAAATGACTTGTTCTCAGATTTCTAAGGACATCCAAATAGAACATTCAGCAGAGAAAGAACTAGGCTCTTGAAAACTTCTACACATTTGTTATTGTTGAATACCAGCTGTTTTTAACTATGGAAAAAAATGTATCTTTAAGCGAATTGTGCTCAAATTTCACAAATACTACAACTGTATAAACTGCAACGAATGGTCAAAGCAAACCTCGAGTACATCGAGTCGTATTCAGCCGATGTTGCGGGCGCATGAGACTGCGCTGGAGAAGGAGGCGGAGAATTTCGAGTTTGGCGTTTCGGCGAAAGCGAGGGTGTTCTCCTCTCTTTATGCATCTTCAAATTGTCACTGCCTTGGAGCAAAAGGTTGTGCAACTAATACAGCTGTGAGAAACGAAGTTTTCAGAGTATTCAACGACTGGATATTGATCTTGAACATTTATTTCTATTCAATTACTTCAAGAGAGTTTTATATTCAGCTACTATATTTTTTGCTCAGAACAGTCGAGCCATATTGCGTTTTTTCTAGCGATATTTTGTCTGATCCGAATCCGGTTTCTAGCAAGGATTGGATACTTTGAAGCCGTGTATTTGGAACCACAACAACATCTTCCACTTTTCTTATTCCAACCCTTGTTTTGATTCTTGGCTCTTCATGTCTTCGAAATTGAGACGAAGCGTTCTAATTCGCTCTAACTTGACTTAAAAGTTCTCTTTTGAAATGAAAACGGAAACATAACAGTATTCTGACTTCATCTGGAGCACTTTCGATCTTCTTTTCATCTTCCATGCGTGACCTCTGCAAATTGATGTTCAGTTAGATGACTTGTTAGAGCAAAGAGTTTTCTCTCCCGGTCTCCGACTATGATGTATTGTTCTAACTAGTGAAATCGGGTGTTCAACAGTGTTTTGATCCGTTGTAGCCACAAAACCCAAACCGTAATTGCTATTCTAGTCTGCGTTCCATTACATCGAAAACAGAAGACTCATACAAACATGAGATGCTATCAGTTTGAATTGTTATGAAATCATTTGAAATGAATGCGCCTGATTCCGCGCATTAGTGTTAATAGAGGGAAATAACTAGAACTCAATGACGAGTACTACTAATTCATAACAACCAGGTTTTATTTTCCGTAGAAAAACCCCCATTTTTTAAACATATACATATGTAACAAAGCAAGATGATATTTCCTCGCAATGAGCTGATCTACTATGTTAGTTGAAATTTAGAAAGCAGACACCAAAAACAAATCTAAACAGGCAATCACTCATGTCTTACTCCAACCTTCGGGTCTATCTCTTCATCGAGTGTCTGAGCTGCTCGCTTCCGGGTAATGCGCTGTTCGACATCTTCCTGGTCCCCAATCGACTCTGCTTCTTCCTGCTCCTCTTCCACTCCTTCCAGAGAACGCCCTTCCGATCCTCTCGCAGTCTTACCGAAGTGATTGGGCTGTCCTTTTACAAGCTGGAAAATCAGTATCGTCAACAAAATCTTGCAATAAAAAGCCTACGAGGGGAATGGGGAAAATTTACAGTGAAGATAGTTATGCTCACAAATTGACTTTCAAACTGAGTCATTGTTCTGAGAAACTGCTAAGAGTAAACACTTTTTTCATACCTTGGGTTCGAGCAATCTTTGTGAAAAATCCAGAGTATTCGAATATAGGAAAATGACCTCGTTTGATAACCAAACCTAGTTTATACAGCAACACTGAATGTTTTTGAAGAAATTTATTCAAACACGCTTGCGATAGCTTTCAGGCACAATCTCTTGTGTTGAATATTACCATGCTCAGGAAAAATTTTGAATATTACCATGCTCAGACAAAAAAATAATGATTAGAATCTGCCTTTTTTTCGTTGCTATCGAAAACATAATATCAAGTAAGTCGACTTCACAAAGATAAAACACAAGAGATGAATGTTTATTGAAAAGAAACATTCATCTCTTACCTTTCTTCAGGATTAACAGCGGTTCTTGAGAATATAAGATGCACGAAAACAAGAAACAAAGTAAAATTTGAAAATGTAGATTGAAAGAGTTAATTTTCATAGAAGGTTTTAAAAAAATTTAAAATTAAAGTTTTGCGGCAAATAGTTTTCTCCGGTCTCCGGGTCCCGAAAACCGTTACCAACTGTGCTCTTTCCTTTTCAGTTCTCTAACAAGAAGACCTTCTAAAACATTTAGTTATTTAATAACAAAAACATTCAGATGCAAAACTAAGAGAAGGCGAAAGTACGACAATGAAGTTGAACGTAAGCAATCTTTATTTTCTGTGAAACAAGGTGAAACGGTAAAAGAGAAGGTGCCACATGTCTTCAGTACTCCAATCCTCTCATTCTTCATTCATTCGCCCTCTCCCCACATCTCACCTTTTACTCTCTGGCTTTTCTCTGACTCAAATTATCATTATTATAGGTTGTCAGAAGCATTGTCGGCTGAGTCTCAATTTCTTGACAGGGTTAGAAAGTTGAGCGGTCTCCTAGCTGTTCTTTAATTCCCCTTCTCATTACTCTAAGTTACCGAAGCAATTTCGGCTGATATTCATTTCGTGACACAGTTAGGTTCTCGAGCGGTCTCCTTGCAAAAGTTAGAAAAATAATACAAAACATAATGGAATTAGTAAGCAGGTCAAGGAGCGCTGGCTTGGCTTGTTCTCATTTTTTTCTCGTTTCATTCTCTCATGTTCTCTCTCTCTCTCTCTCTCTCTCTCTCTCTCTCTCTCTCTCTCTCTCTCTCTCTCTCTCTCTCTCTCTCTCTCAGAAAACACGATGAGTAAATTTTTTTTAACATAAACAGGAAACAAGAGAAGCAGAATGGGTCATTTCATAGTGTAAAAAACTTCGGCGCTACTGCAGTTTAATTGGCAGCGCTTGTGGGCTTTAAACGCTACGGTTTCGAAAAATTTCTTCATAGGTTATCATTTTATACATAAAAAATTGTTTTTTACATTTAAAAAAATTTATTTTACATTAAAAATTGCTTAGGCGTAGTAAAATTTACGCTAACGAGGCCGTACGGCTTAGGCTAACGAGACCGTATCGAAAAATTTATGTTAAAAAGAGAATTTTTTAAAAAATAATTTGAAAAGAAAGACAAATGTATTTATTTATTTATTTATTTATTACATGTTGTTCATATAATATACAATGATAGTACACAAACATCATGTGGGTTATAGTGATTCCAACAAGTTGGAAGATAATAAGCATTAAAGGAACAAACCAAACATTAGATCATAAACATTACAACTGAACACATGAACACATTGAGCGGAACAATATTATAAATACTAAACACTTGAATTTAATTCAGTAAACAGACGAGCAGATCTTATTGCGAATGAATTTATACGACAAATTGTTTTCGGGGCACGAAAATGTAATTTGAAGTTAGATCCACGTGTCGCGGATTGTCTTAAATTATAGAAATGGGGTTTTCTGTCTGAAAGAGTTGTTTTTCCCCCTATTAGTTTTAAAAGTAAACTCAAATCGTTAAATTCTCTTATGCTTTCCAATGAAAGAAGGCCTAATTTTTTGCTTCTAATTTGACTGTTTGGCATGTTTATGTAATCAGTACCAAAGCAGCGATAGAAAACTCGGCGAGTGAAAAAGTTTTGGACGTTTTCCAATTTTCTAATATCTTTAACGAAATGGGGGGAATAGACAGTGGTACAATGTTGAAGAATAGATTTGATATAAATGTTATAGGCATCAATGAGCACTTTCGTGCTCTTACTTTTGAGAACTTTTAGAATGAGATAGCATTTACGTTTGGCTTTCGATGCGATTATAGAGCAATGAGAAGAAAAGGTTAATCTATTATCTACAATGAAACCTAAATCACGGATCTCATGACAATATTCAAGGTTGGATCCGTTCAATGAGTAAGGATAACGAGGGGGTTGTTGTGGACCTATTCTTAAAACTTTACATTTGGGAAGAGATAACGGTAATTGCCAAGCTTTTGACCAATCAAGAACAGAATCTATAGCGTTTTGCAAAGGAGTATGAGAGTCATTAGAAGACAAGTGCTTATATACTTTCATATCGTCGGCGAAGACCTTTATTTTACAAGAAGAAGAGGAAATTTTAGAAACAATATCTGAAGTGAAAATGATGAAAAGTAATGGGCCGAGAACACTGCCCTGAGGGACTCCACTGCACACAGTGAAGCTATCGGAAAGTGCGTCTCTAACCCTAACTTGATAGGTTCTGTTACTTAAGTATTCTTCTATCCAAGAAACTATCTTAATTGGAAATTGATATTCTTTGAGTTTATGGATAAGTTTAATATGAGAAACTTTATCAAAAGCCTTTTCAAAATCGAAGTAAATTATATCTGTAAATTTCTTCTTATCAATCTCTGATGTACATTCGTCTAGAAATAAGAGCATAAGTTGTTCTATGGATCTCTTGCGACGGAAGCCATACTGGTCATCATGAAGAATATCATTTCTTTTACAGTGATTATCAATTTCTTTAGATAAAATTTTTTCGAATATACGACAGAAGAGAGAAGTTATACTAATTGGGCGATAATTAGATGGGCTGTTGAAAGGGGGCTTCTTTTTGACTGGAGTCACTATAGAGTGTTTCCAGGTATGACACATTTGAACAAAGGTACCGTAAACAATCACGCGTAGTGACCTCAAAACTTCGTAGTGGCAAATTCAGGTTATTTTTCTTTTTTTTGGACCAATTTTAGCTATTAGAGATGAACCTTTAATTTTATATACATGTATAGGCCAAACTAAAAAAGAAAACAATGTTTTTTCTTCTGAAAACTTCAACTTTTGAAAAAAACCGAAGTCTTTCGAAAACCGGAGTCCATTATGTTCAAAATGATCGCCTTAGAAGAAAAAAATTTGAAATTTTAGAGTTTAAAGTGTTATTACGCTACCAATTAAACTGGAGTAGTGCCAAAATTTCTTATTGTTAACGAAAAGAGCAGAAAAGCGCAGAAAAGTCAACGTAGAATACTAAAAATGATAGAAATTAATGAGTGACATAGAAGTAAAACCTGGTCTTTCTCCAGGCGTGATGGATAGGAAACCAATGAGAAAATACGGTATCTTTTCAAACTACCGGTTGTTAAAAATAGTGCTGAAAGAACTGACCCGAGCCGCCGTTTGGCGAGCGACGAACGCTCTGGTCGCTTGGATTGCTTGACATCCTGAATTCAACATTTAATGATCTCAAGAACATGGGAAAAATTCATTTTTTGGTGCGTAATCATCGTTCGAAAATGCAAAAAAAAATTTGAGCAAATTACTATTGAGGATTAAAAACTAATTGGATGACAATTCCACTTATTTTACGCCTTTCCTAAAACGCTAAATATCGATGTGTTATGTTTAGAGATTATTGTATATCATCTTCAAGTCAATTGTAATTGTGATATGAAATCAGAGTGAGGAAAACATGTTAATGAAACAAAAAGAGAACATGAGAAAAAAAAGGAATAAAAGAAAGCATCCAAAAAGAAAACCGACCTCTCCTTCGCAGCTGTAACAGCAAGAATGATGCTAGGACGCACAATCTTTCAATCATAGGTGTTTAGTGTAGGAGTCGGTATCCCGCATAAGTTCTTCGTTTCATGTTCATTCTTGAAACTTTAGCGGTCGATTTTTCGATAAGACCTTCGTTAAGTCGTTGTTAGATTTTCCTAAGCAGCCTTGAAATGATGCAGAACGGATGAAGCAATCTAATAGCTGTCTCGAAGATTTGTCGCACATATGAGAACATCGCGACAGTTTTTCAAACGACACTATGTATACACTGAATTTTGTTACACGAAGTTTTTTTAGACGGAACTTTGTTACACGACATTTTGTAACAAAAAGTTTCACACGCAAATTTAGTTTCAGGGTTGTTTGTTGGAACTTTTAAGAGTTAAAGTTTATTAATCAGATAATTCAAATTATAATTCGTTTATAATCATACTTTGAATAGCATTTTTTCGAAAACATATTAGGATTACGTTAAGATTTTTTAAATGTTTCCAGAATGAGATTTTAAATGTAGATTGAAGTTTTTCTTTAATTAAAACTATTTCCAGAAATTTAGACTCTAGTTTGACTGTAACATTATAATCAGAAAAATAAGCTTCTCAATAGTAGTATAAGAATGTTTTGTTACATCACAGTTTTTTGTGATTCAAGATTGGTTCTATTAAAACTTCAAAAGGAAAAATTAATTATATATTGATAAATCTAATTATTTATATTTTATCCGAGTAAAAATCAAAAAGGATTTTAGAGATGTAGTGTTGTTTTCCAAATCAATTTTTAATCAACTTGTGAAAAAATTTTTAAATTAAGTGAAAAAAATGAACATGGTTTTTAAGCCGGCAGTTTTTAACACATGACTTTCCTTTAAAAAATGGAACTATTAGAGAAAGTTTTTTTTCCCAAATGACTCAAACTACAATTTGTTCATTCTCGTTGGTTTTGTTGGTTTTTCTTTCTTTCTTTCTTTCTTTCTCGTTGCGACTGTTTCCGAATACACCTCACTCATTATGCTTTTTCGCCTCTCTTTCTCAATTTTCACATCGAAATCTCGTATTCCTCTGCACCCCGTTAACCTCTGTTATGCTACGTTCCGCTAACAACCACTTCACTACCTGCCTTCGTTGCCTACGCCCCTGCGCCTCAATGCTTGCGCGTCGCTGCCTACACCTCACCACCGTGACCATGCTAGACGTTCCTCGCTGCATGCATCTAGTTTCCTGAATCTAGCCTTCTGCGCCTTCTCTATAGAACCTCGCTTTCCTTCGCCGTCTTTTCTGCGCCTCATCCTCTTGTGCCTCGCCTTTTCACGCTTTGCCACCCCGCACCACGGTTTCCTGCGTTCACTTTCTCCGCGCCTTACCTACAAGTGTTCCGCGTTCACGTCACGCCTCGCTTTTTTGGCTCACTACCTCCGCCTCGCTGCCTCCGCCTCGCTGCCTCCGCCTCGCTGCCTCTTTCTCGCTGCCTCCGCCAAGCTGCCTCCGCCTCGCTGCCTCCGCCTCGCTGCCTCCACCTCGCGGCCTCCACCTTGCTGCCTTCGCCTCGCTGCCTCTGCCTCGCTGCATCCGCTCCGCTGCCTCAGCGTCTCTGCTTCCCCCTTGCTGCCTCCGCATCGCTGCCTCCGCCTCAATGCCTCCGCCTCACTGCCTACGCCTCGCTGTCCATGGTATGGTGCCTCTAACTCGCTTTCCACGGCATGGTGCCCCCGCCTCGCTGCCTCCGCTTCGTTGCCTCCGCTTCGTTGCATCCGTCTCATTGCCTCCACCTCGCTGCCTCCGCCTCACTGCCTCCGCCTCTCTGCCTCAGCCTCACTGCCTCAGCCTCGCTGACACCACCTCATTGCCTCCACCTCGCTGCCTCCGCCTCGCTGCCTCCCCCTCGCTGCTCACGGCTCGCTGCCTCCGCCTCGCTGCCCACGGCTCGCTGCCTAAGGCTTGCTTAATGAAGCTCCCAGCCTGCGCTTTGCTGTGGTGATGTACTTTTTGCATTCACTGACGAATAAAATTGTATTCACTGCTAGATGACGTTAAACTGTTTCAATTGAGATGGGCGATCCTCTAAACTGGCTCTCTTCCGTTGACAGAAGAATATGAGGAGTGTGAGTCGGTGAGAGATTCTAGACAAGTAGTAAATTAAAGGTGTATGTTCTAGTTTATTCTGGTTCAGCGACCAGGTACCGGAGATGAATTTAGTCATTCCCACATAAAAATGACATTCTCATAGAGCTTTTGTGTGTGTGTTGTTTTAAACTATCATCATCTCTTTGTAGATTTTGAATCAAGCAAGATTCAGGTAAATGAAATTGAGGAGTAGATAATAAATTCTAGTATTTATCTCAATCTATCATCAAATCTTGTCTAGCCCAAAATACTTTTTTGTTGAATTTTTCAACGAACCAGAGAAAGAGTTGAGGGCTGATAAGGAAATATCATTGTCTAATGAACAGCCCTCTATCTTCGAGCAGATTGTGATACTTCTCTATTCATAGTTCCCGTGGACCGTCACGACTTTGCACAAAGTCCCCTTCCCTATTCGTCGATTTTGGTTTCGCGAAAGATGTTGGTGAATTTTTCTCGATATAAGCTTTCAATTCTAAACTGTTCATACAATTTTCTTCACCGACTGGTAGAGCAAGAGTTTCTCCGTCTCATTTCGTCTGAGCATCTTCCCAGTTAACAAATTTTCATTGTTTCCTAAGCTGCAATTGTTTTTGGCTTGCAGGTTTCATCTTTCTTTCGCTTTTTTTTCCAGATCGTCACTAGGCAGCGAGGCGCAAGCAGCAAGGTCCATGCAAAGAGGCAAACGCAGCGATGGGCAAGCAGTGAGGCGCACGCGGGGAGGCGCTTGCAGCAAGGCACAATCAGCGAAACACATGCAGCAAGACACGTGCCACGAGGCGCATGCAGCGAGGCACATACTGCTATCATACATTGTGTGATATTATGCTGCTATCCCTATTATGCTATCATATTATGCTATTATATTATGCTATTATGCTATAATATGCTGCTATCCCTGCTTTCCCTATCCCTATTATACATACTGCTATCCCTATTATGCTCTATCATACATTGTGTGATAAAACAATTCAATTCAATACTGCGAGGCACAAGCAGTGAAGCGCAAGCAGCAAGGTGCATGCAGCGAGGCACATGCAGTGGAGCGTCTGCAGGGATGCGCTTGTTGCAAGGCTCAATCAGCGAAACGCATGCAGCAAGACACTTGCCACGAGGCGCATGCAGCATGGCACATGCAGCGAGGCGCATGTAGCGAGGCGCATGCAACGAGGCGCAGGCAGCGAGGGGGGAGTTATACTGCAACTGACCTCAACAACCGTAATCCACTTGCTGATAAAATGAATCAACCAGTCCTTATATCTCTGCCCAATCTGTGAATTCCCTCGCTCTAGAGGGCGAGAGGTCTCAACGTTTATTTCATTCTCTTTTCTCTTTTTATTGGTTTTTCGTTTATTGTGTTCTCTTGTTTTTTAGTAAGATTGCGTTTCATGTGAATAGTTCTCATTTTTCTGTGCGATTAACATACATTTTATTGCTTTACTTGCAATACCGCTGATGATGCTTTTAATAAAGCGAAACGGTAATGTAGTATTGAATAGATTCGAAGTGGCCACTAAAGGAAGATATCCGAAATAATCAGACGCGAACCAGTTGACCCCTTTTTCTGCCGAAAGAAGTAGAGAAATGATACACCGTTCGAGTACATGTTGCATCAGAGAGAGAAAAAAAGAAGAAAAATTGGAGACTGAAATTAGATCATGAGACACGGTTGTAAAACACAGAAGGAAAGCAACAGACCATTCTTAGCAAGAGAGAGAGAGATAGAGAGAGAAAAAAGAGAGAGAAAGAGCGGAAGAGAGAGAAAAAGGCAAGAGAGAAATAGAGAAGGAAAGAGAAAAAGAGAGAAAGAGAAGAGGAAACAGAGAGACTGAACGATGCTACGATAGAGACGAAGAGCGAGAGAGACAAAGAGAGAGCAAAAGAATGATGAAGAGACATCTCACTAAGTATCTGCTACTCTCTATCTGTTGTTGGTTCTTTTCTCTCTGTCTTTTATTTGTCTCTTCTAAATCTTCTATCATCCTCGTCTCTCACTCTTCGCTTCTGTCATACACCCTCACCCGAATTCCTCCACACGCAACGCGTCTCGGTCATTCCTCGGCCCCCATGCCATCAGAGAACAAGAGGCCATGTGTCTGCGCTCAGCTGTATCGATTATCTTAGACACCTCACTTTTAGTCTTTGCAGTGCGCCTATATTTTATAGGATTGTGTTCAATTTGCCTATGCTGATTCCGAGTTAACTTTCGCGTTCTAACTTTATCAACTAGTTGGTCAAGATTTTCTTCAATTGTTCTCTTTCTGACGTTTTGAATACAACAGCTTTTGCTCTGCTATACAACATTATTTTCTTAATATCCTGAGTTTGTTTAATTTAAAAAATAAGTCTTACAAAAAAACTTATTTCCAGTTAAATCAACAAAAAAATTGACTTTCTTGTGATCAAAAAACTTTGATTTTCTCTTTAAAATTTGATAGTTTTTTCGTTCACAAAGGCTAACTGGCTGCAGGCTAATGCTGCAAAACACTTATAGGACTCCGTGTAAGAGAAATTCATGAATTAACTTTGCGTGCTCGATACTATTTGTAGAAGTTATGATAAGTTAAAGTAAGGTTGTGTTCGATTCCGCTTTCGGGACTAGCTTTTATGTTTTATCAACATACATATATTGCCTTCGCACTGTGCATCTGAAGAGTCTTTTGATTGCAGGCAACTTATCCACACTTATAATGTGGGAACATTGACGAAACAAACTACGGTGAAAGCCAAGACATGCATTGTATTTCAGCGTTGAGACTCACATCAACTTCGATGAAGGTAAGGTATCACTTTCTGTTTTAAGTCAGTTAATTTTTAAAAAACTTCGGGCAATTTTGAAGGGCATGTTTCTTCCTCGAATTTAGTCATGCTAAATACTTTTTTCTCTTTCAATGGTGTTTTTTCAGGTGCAAGGATGCTACTACCATGTCTGCAGTTGTTTTTATAAAGGATGACACCATCATACTAGGCCGTACAGCAGCCGACATAACACGAGACGAAAAGCTAAGGTTGACTGTTAAAGCATTAAAAAAAACTTGCTTAAAATTTTGTTTTTCATGTTTAGCGTTTAGAATGTTCTCTTCTGTCTTCTAAGTTTTGCAGAATGTTTTTTGTATGGTCTGTCTTACATTTTACGTAGAAAAACCTAGAGTTGTGTATACTTAGTGCTAAAAGTGAATTCGTATAGATGTTACAAACCCGCTCCGCTCGAAAATTTCTATGCTTCTTACGATTTTCAATATGCAATTTGTCAGGTGATATCATTCAGTGCGCTATCGATCGAGGCTAGTGTTACTGTCACGGTCGGACGTTAAATATTTGTTAATTATGGTTGTTAGTTTTAAATGTTAGTATTAATAATATTAAACATAAAACATCCAAATTGTTTAATGTTAGTATTAATAATATTAAACATAAAACATCCAAATTTAAAGTCAAGTTTTATGGGAACGCGAACATGGAGAGAAAGTGTTTACCGAAAGATTGCAGAGCTCATCGAGAAACGAAAGAAGAGCGAAAGGACCGCAAGCCCGAGAGCTGATGCCAGAGAAAAGGAAGGAGGAGAAGGAAATCAGAAGTCAGTCGCATACAATTGGACAGAGAGTGCGGAAAAGGTCAGATGGGAGTGAAAGTGAAGCAGAGTAGCGGGTTTATGAATGCGTTAAAATGAGAGGAGGTAATTTCGAAAGGAAAGAAAGCGAGAGACCGGGAGAAACAAGGCTGGACGATAGAAATGATGGGGAACTGAAGATCATTTTACCTCACTTGCTGCCCGTGGTCCCGGAGTTCTCAGGTAAAGGAGGAGTTAAAGCGTTCAGACAGTTCATAGACAAATTGGAAAGAAAGTATAATCAAGTTGATGCTTGATTACCTATTTTAGTGTTTCCCTTAGTGAAGTTCATACTAAGAATTATAATTATGTTTGGAATTTGTCCTAGACGTAGTCAATAAGTATCTTAGCTCTGGAACTTTCCTAGGATTGATTATTGTTTTT
This sequence comes from Allodiplogaster pararmata, assembly GCA_964056735.1. Lineage (NCBI taxonomy): Eukaryota > Metazoa > Nematoda > Chromadorea > Rhabditida > Diplogasteridae > Allodiplogaster > Allodiplogaster pararmata. The sequence continues at coordinate 12,634,147 of OZ057403.1, forward strand.
CAATGTCGACTCGTCATTTATCTTTCTTAATCATCTAGTCGTCGACATTTGTTTAACTTTTTTCCTTTAGTAATTATAAATTTTCTAGGAGATTCCTAGGATGCTAATAAGTTTCTTGCATAGAAATTTCATGCTTTCTCTCCTAGAATTGCCTAGAATTTACTTCTAGATAATGCTCATTATAATGATGTTTTATCTATCTAGTGTATTTCCATAAGTAGTTAACTATTGTTTAAGTTAACTTATTGTGTCTAGGAATTCTGACACCTTATTTGATTAGTGATTTAGGCTGTGTAATAAGCGGTGCGTGGCCTTTCATTGTTGCAATAATGGTTGCTTCCCCACAGAGGGTTTAATTACCCACAAAGTCGAGAGGATACAAATCTAATTGAAGCTATTGTGAAACTGAGAAAGAAAGTCAATCTGTGTTACAATCGAAGAAAAGTCGTCAAGTCGAGTAAACTGAACATTCAGGGCTCAACTGCAACTCAACCAAGAAGGGTAGCAGAGACGTCTTCATTGTTCACCGCTCAGTCCGACCCCCATGCCCTCAAACCCTGCGAACGATTTCCAATTACCCACAAAGTCGAGAGGATACAAATCTAATTGAAGCTATTGTGAAACTGAGAAAGAAAGTCAATCTGTGTTACAATCGAAGAAAAGTCGTCAAGTCGAGTAAACTGAACATTCAGGGCTCAACTGCAACTCAACCAAGAAGGGTAGCAGAGACGTCTTCATTGTTCACCACTCAGTCCGACCCCCATGCCCTCAAACCCTGCGAACGATTTCCAATTGGAGTACTTCGAAAAGTTTTCTCTAGAGAAGGCGGGAGTGGATTCCAGGGCATGGCTGCTCGCGGATTTAGGAACGCTCGAGCTCCTATAGGCAGTCTCTAATGAAATGAAATGAATTTCATTTCATTTCATTTCGGCTGTGGACTTGAGAACCCTCAGAGAGGTGGCCTATCGGAGAGCCTACGCCGCGGCGCGGGTAGAGTTAGAGGATCAGGCCACAGCAGGGAATCTAGTGAGACTAGCGCCAACGATGCGCAACAACCAAGCGACCGTACCGAGAAAGTTCTAGACCAACTGTCGCGAAGAAATGGAAGGGAGTCGATGAGAGAGATTGGCAAGACAGAAAGTCTGAGAAATTTCCCAGCTCGTCTCAGTCTTCCGCGCAGAAGGAAGACTGCCTGATCTGTGGAACCTCTGGGCACAAGGCCGTCGCATGTCGGGCAATCACGAACTTGGAAGAGAGTTGTAGTAGGTGGCCAGCCGTCAAGAGAAAGAAGCGAAGCCCTTCTCAAGATTATTGATCAGGGAATAGAAGAGAATAATTATTCTAAAAATGAAGAATCGATCTTAGGTTTTATACTTGAGACTGATATTAAAATATGGCTGATAATCCTTGGGATCTTATTGATCTTTTCACTTCTCTACTTAGTAGTTAAGGTGAAGCTCGCCTCTCACAATCGTCTGTTCTAGAAACTTCTCTAGAAGTCTCCTAATAATTCTATTATTCATCGCTTCATTAATGTTCTTAATTTTCACCTTCCATTTGCTTATTAAGAAAAGAGACTTATTAAAAAAATAAAAATAAAATAAAAAAGAAACGTGAAAGAATTGCGACAGTTCATTGGAATGGCGTCATATTATCGGAAGTTCATCTACGGGTTTGCTGAAAAAATTTCGCCACTGACTAAGCTGACTTCAGAGAAAAAAATGTGGGACTGGGGAGATAAGGTAGAAAGAGCGTTTGTTGAAATGAAAGAGAGACTGGCAAGCACACCCATACTAGCGCAACCAGACATAGAAGCAGCGAGAAGCGGGGAGAGACCATTCACAATTTATTGTGATGCAAGCAAAATCGCAATCTATTTCGCGTCAAAAGTGTGTTCCCCGGCCGAGCGCAACTACCACGTGACAGACTCAGAAGCCTTAGCAGTCATGTTTGCGCTGCGAAAGTTCAAAATTTTCTACCTAGGAACGAGGGTTCACGTGCGAACAGACCACCAACCACTCAGAGCCCTATTCAATAGCACAAATATTTCGGCGAGAGTGATGAGATGGGCATTAGAGCTACAGTGTTACGACGTAATAATAGAATACGTAAAAGGAAGCGCGAACAAGGTGGCGGATGCATTAAGCAGATGTGAGTTGATCGAAAGAGTGGAAAGCGAAGAAATAGATGAAAAGACCGAGATCGAAAGAGTCATGAATCGAGTAGGGTTGGAAAATGTGAAAGAAAAATGGAAAAGAGCGACCGAGCAAGATGAGTTTGCGAAGCAGTGGATCGTAAGACTGAAGAAAACTGTAGGAGGAATGATAAGAGAAAAGGGAATAAGGTGGTCGCTCTCACCTGACGAGTTACTAGTAGCGGAATGTTCAAAAGGTGGTATGTGCCAGAAAAGTTGAGAGAGGAGACTATCAAGGAAACCCACGACGGAAAACTAGGAGGACATTGGGGAATCGCAAAACGGTGAAAAAGCTTAAAGAGTTCTACTGGGAAAACATGAAAAGAAGCGTTGAAGAGTATGTGAGAAAATGTAAAGAGTGCGCACTATTCAACCCGGTCGAAAAGATGGTATCGAAAAAGATGGTTTCGAAAAGAAAAGATCGAAAAGCTGAAGCCAATTGAAACGTCAGAACCATTGGAAATTGTAGGAATGGATTTGCTGGAAATAGGCACGGCAGAGTCAGGAAACAGATACTTGCTCACAATAATCGATTCGTTCAGCAAGTACGGTGCAGCGATTCCTCTAGAAGATAAGAGTGCAAGATCGGTAGCAATGACGTTCGTATCGAAATGGGTAGCTGTTGTTGTTGTTGTTGCCGGATGTAGCCGGCTTCGAAGAACGTCTGTGTACTTCGTTTCTTGTTCTTCTTCTTTTTTTTTTCTTATATCTTCAAGAACGCTGCGACATCCAGCGGCTTGGTCCAGAGGTCGATTGGAGACAGCGCGGTCGGGTGGCATGGGCAGTTGAAGAGATGCGCAACGTCGTGAGGTCCGGAAGAGCAATCGGGACACACGTCGGGGATGGATTCGTCAATGCGGTGGAGGTAGTTGTTGATGAATCTGCTGAATCCCGAGCGGAGCTGGCTGAGCGTGCATCTAGTCTTGCGGGGTAACTCCTTCTCTTCTTCCTGGATAAGGGGCGGAGGTCTGCCTCCCAGGATGACGGCACCCTTCAACGATTGGAGTTCGTTCGAGACCATCATCGAGTGTACGGTGTTTGCGACTGATTTCCCATTGTTCGGATCCTTTGACATCTGTTTCGCGGCTTCGACAGTCTTCTTGCAGCTCAACACGAGGTTGTTCTTCATTGCGCGAGGGGGCGCCGGGCAGTCGAGGAGGCCGTGGTGGATGTGTTCTGGGTCCAACGATCTCGCGAGGTACTGCGCGGCGAGCATGTTCAGATGGGATTTGGTGCGCATGACGAAATGGGTAGCTGAAATGGGGTGGCTTCCAAAGACGATTCTAACTGATCAAGGAACAGAGTTCGTGAACAGAGTAATTTCAGAGATTACAAAGTTATTGGAAGTAGACCACATTCTCACTAAAGGATACAACCCGAGAGAAAATGTGTTAACCGAGAGATTCAACCAAACAATCATACGGCTACTGCAGAAAAAGGTTAAAGAGATAGAAAAATGGGATGAAACGGTGCCATTCGCGGTCTGCGCGTACAACATAACTCCTCATGCAACAACAGGAGAAAGTCCATATTTTATAATGTACGGGAGAGACCCGAAACCGTTTGGAGAAAAATTGAGTAAATTGAAAGAGTCGAAATATGAGGAATTGGATGACTACAAGAGAAGTCTGATAGGAAATTTGAAAATGATATGGGAAGAAGTAAGAGAGAAAGCAAAAGGCGAAAGAGAAAGGATGAAAAAGGAATATGATGAGAGGAATCATGTGGACAGAAAAAAACTACCGGAAATCGGCAATAGAGTTTTTGTGAACGTTCCGACAGAGAGAAGAAGCAGTGCATTTCCAAAATTGATTAGCGAGTGGGAGGGACCATACCGAGTGATAGAAGTGAGCGAAAACTCAGCAGTGCTGAAAGAGATGAATGGACAAAAAGAGTTGAGGATCCCATTTGATCAATTGAAAGTCGTGAGACCAGGTTTATCCAGCGCGAGAGTAGAAACAGAGAAAAGAAGAGGGCGAAAAAGAATGGTGGCTAATTGCAGACAACCGAGCATCGTTGTGTTGACGTCCACCACGGCATGCACTTTTCTGAAAAAGTACCAAGGAATCAAACTCTTTGATCTATCAGATGGAAGGCAAAATGAGGTCCGATCGCAAGACCTAGAATTCGAAGGCTTCTCAGTTGAAAAATTCTTTAAAGCCTTACATGCAGTTTGCCGAGCGCAAGCACTGGACATCTCTCGCCTAGGTCAAGACGTTTTCCTCCAAAGGATATGCCACCAAATACTACAATATTTGTTTTAATACTTCGAAAAAATTGAACATCTCTATAAGCACTTTTTATGTATTTCCATTTTTTTCACGAAAAAGTTTAATAAAACATTTTCCAAAGTTGTTCTATTACTCGAAACATGTGAATTTAGCTTGTAAAAAACATCTGAAAATTTGAACTTCATTCGTTTTTTTAAAAAGTTATGTTCAATAATTAATAACATTTTGAGCGGTACTGTACACATCATATGAAAACAGTAATTTGCCAAAAAAAGAAGGAATGAGTAAATAAACTAGGCTGATTCTTAAAACTCGCCAAAGTAGTCTGTAGTCTATTAAGAGAACTATTTTTTCTTTTGTTGAAAGAACGGTAGACTGGGCAGAAACCGAGTGCTTGCGATGAACGATAGGGAATGCTATTGAAAATTAAAACGAAGCGAAAATTGAATGAGAATTCGCTACAGAAGAAATACAGTATAGATTATATAAGCGAAAAGAAAAGGTATGTGATTACGTACAAATATGAAAACGAGCTTTTTCTTTCAAAAACACCAATATGGCCAGCGCACGCGTCCATCCCGAATGCCCTTCCAACATACCCGCACAGATGTATACGCAAGTTCAAGAACTCCTGGCATTAGATCCAAAAACGGTCTCGAAAAATCCGACGAGATTACAGCTTAATGAAAAATTACCTATCTAGCAGACAAGTAACACCAAAAGTCCAAAAAAGCCCAATCCATGCTATGCTCCCCTACATCCACATCATGTACTCAAACACGTTGAGATCACATAAAACGGAACTTTGCGTTGGAAATAGAACATATGATTGTAAGAATCGAAATGTTTGCTACCTACCGCAAAAGAAAAGACAAGTATCGATTGGTAGACCGCGGAGGCTAGAAAAGACAATTATCGATTGGTAGACCGCGGAGGCTAGAAAAGACAATTATCGATTGGTAGACCGCGGAGGCTAGAAAAGACAAGTATCGATTGCTAGAACGCGGAGGCTATAAAAAGACAAGTATCGATTGGTAGACCGCGGAGGCTAGAAAAGACAAGTATCAAATGGTAGACCGCGGAGGCTAGAAAAGAAAAGCATCTATTGGTAGAACGCGGAGGCTATAAAAGACAAGTATCGAATGGTAGACCGCGAAGGCTAGAAAAGACAAGTATCGATTGGTACAAGTATCATGAAGCAATTGCGTTACACTCCTTTCATGACGCAATTGCTTGTTACACTCCTTTCATGAGCATGCGTGACTAGAAAGAACGGCCATCTTGCCTTAGACGTAGCAGGAAATCGCATGGGACAATGTGTGCTCGGTTGGTGTATTGGTTAACTCTCTACAAGCCCCGGTCAGGCAGCGGAGGTTCGGTCCCAGCCAAGTGCCAGATTTTTGCCCGTGCGATGGATTTCATTCATTATGGGCATTAAGAGAGTTTAAAAAACTGGCTGACGCATGCAGGAGTACTGAATGACTCGCGCTACGGTGGGTGCTGCAGCCGGAAGCACTGAAACATTCCATAAATGAAGTTGCCGTCGTAGCGTAGTACTAAAACGTCGGCATCCAGTGAGAAACATTCGAGTTTCCCCCCCCCCCCTCCCATGAGCCTACAAGATTTCGTTGGCTATATTTTAGATTCTGAAAATTTTTTTCTGAATTTTTTTAAAAACTTTTTTAAGAAAAAAAAGGCAATTTTGAAATACAATCATCAACAAGCTTTGTAAAAGTCAGCCTAACAATCAGTAAGGTCACGCAAAAACGATATTGTTGATTTTTGCTTGTTTTTAAATTTAAAAAAAGCTTCGGCTCTAATTCCCTTACGGGCATACTAGACGAAAAATGGCTTTAAACGCTACGATCTCGAAAATTTTCTTCATAAGTGATCATTTTGAGCATCAGGGACTCCGGTTCTTGAAAACTTTTTACATTAAAAATTATTTTTACATTAAAAAACGCTTAGGCTTAGTAAAAGTTCAAGCTAACGAGTCCGTACGGCTTAGGCTAACGAGACCGTATCAAAAAAAATATGTAAAAAAGCATCTTGACATTTTCTGCGTCTTGGGTATGCCCATAAGGGAATATGACCCAAAGTTTTTCTTTCATTTATGGTATAGTTCAACACATATTTTTCCCACTTTCGCTATTTTTTTCAAAAATTTATTTTCGTAATTTACCATTGACATTCACCTCCGATAACATAATAAATATTTTCTGAAGAAAAAAAAATACATTAACCCTTTTCTTGATCTATATCTGCCGCGACGTTAAAGTCTAAACGATGAGATCATCGGTGCGATGATTATGAGCGCTCACATGACTTTGAGGTCTAAGATAAGAGCTTCCTGGGTACGAGCTCGGCTGAATTTTTGTTTTAAGACTATTTCAACCACGCGCTTGAAGAATCTGAATTTTATCTGCCGCGACATTAATTTCTAAACGATGAGATCATCGCACCGATGATCTCATCGTTTAGACTTTAACGTCGCGGCAGGTCTAGAAAACGCAATGTAGTACATACACAGAGGAAGTTTTCAGGGATATAAAAAGCACATTCTCACATCTCTGAGCTTTAGTGACCATGATGTCAATGTGGTTAAAAAACGAAATTGATCTTCTTCTTTCTATGCTCGCTCCGGTGCAATCATTGCAGGACTGCAATAGATATATTATAAATTCGCAAATAAAGTGTTTTTTGTATAAAGCCTTTCATTCAATAGACAGAGAAATATAGGTCTCAATTTGCTGTATCTATGATATATTATTTAAGTTTTTTTTAAACATTTAATTGTTCCCTTTGTAGTTTTTTTGTAATTATTTTTCATTTAAGTAAAATATATTTTGAAAAGCTTCGAGAGTCAAGGCTGAGATGGTACGGGCACGTGATAAGATCAAATCTCCATTCCGTTTCTCAATCGTCCTGGAACCTCGAAGTAGAGGGCAAAAGACCCAGAGGCAGACCTAAAACTAGGTGGCGAGACTGCATCGAAGTAGACATGAACACGACCGGGCTGGAGACTGAAGACGCAGCTGATCGGGTGAAATGGCGTGGTGCAGTCTACAAAGCGGACCCTGCCCGGCGGCGGGATAAACGCTAGGAAGAAGAAGAAGAAGAAGAAGAAGATTTCATTTAAGCTTCTTTTTTTGCAATTATTTGTTCCGTTTTTAGTTTTTGTAATTATATATTATTTAAGCTTTTTTACATTTAATTGTTCCGTTTGTATTTTTTTTATTTAAGCTTATTTTTTTGCATAAATCCGTTTGCAGTTTTTTTTAAATTTCTATCTAATTAAGCTTAGTAAATGGTGAGTATTTACAATGTCATACGACTCTTTTTATCCGCTCCTTAAATAAACAGAAAAAAAGCACATTATCTGGTCTCATTAGTTAAATTGTTCCTACAATTAACTACGTAGATGGTAAGATGTTAGAATGCCAAGCTGATCGAATTAGTGGTTTGATTAGTGCATCTTTTAGACCTAGTACTATAAACGTGGTTGTTGAACAAAAACATAGAGAAAAGGTCGATTGACGTTAGCCGATTCAATAATTTATACGTCATGAGTAAGTCTGCAATAAAAACTTGAAACTTGAAAAAAAAAACTTGAAAGATGCATAAGTCGATTACCAAGAGAAACTATTGTTTCCTCCTCTAAACTGAGACTTGCGTAACTTTTTTGATTTAACTAGATTATTCATCGAACTAGCATCTACGTTATCCATTGTAATAATTTATTTTGCAAGTCATAAAGATGTATATATAGTTCATGTTTTTTCCGAGTAAAAAAATTGATGAAAATGAGGTAATTTTGTTTTTGAAAACCAGAGGTTCCATGGGTCAAACGTCTGACTTATTTACATTGACAAAAAAAAAGTTACATTAAAAAAATTATTTTTACAATGAAAAAATTTTAGATCAGAAAACGCTTAAGAATAGGAACAAGTTTACGCTAACGAGGCCGTACGGCTAAGGCTAACGAGACCGTATAAAAAAATTCCACTCTCATCTGACCAAATTGAACATCTGGTAGGGGGGGGAGCCAAAACGCAAAAAGTGCCCTCAAAGCGATATTTTCCAGAACGGCGTCGTGGTTTCTCCATCTGAATCAAACTTCTGAAAAAAAACAGAAACTTTGTTTTCTTATAACGAATTATTTAGGTTTAGCATTATATCCTCCCAGCAAGTTTCATCTAAGAAAAGTAATTAATTATTTTAAGAGTACCCGAAAATTAACAACAAAAACTTGATTTCTTGACAGGAAAAATCATCGCATAGTCTGCTTTTGAAGAGAAAAAATCTTAAATCTAATGAGCAGCGGTTCATTACGAAATTAGTCAAAGTCTTTGAATCATAAGAACTCTCTAGAATTATGAGAAAATACCTATCACAATCACAATCGCAATCAATTACTCCACTAAAAGTTGAGTTCACCAGTAACAAGTTTTTATTATTGTTTAATGGTTAAAACAACATCAAAAATAATGAAACAAAGGTGAAGACTGAAAAATATGGTATTACACAGTACCTATTACAGTAACCCTTTCTGTATTACAGTAACCCTTTCTGTCATACAAAAAAAACATCATGAATTGTTACAGAGCGCTTAAAAAAATTTTTTGTTCGGAAAATGTCGAAAAATTAGAAAACGATAAACCCATCCCTGGTTGTAATATATATTCTATATAATAATTTCAGTCAAACATCGTGTGAGTTTTTTTTTCAATTGGCATGTCGTTCATAAAGCTTTTATTTTTAATTTGTGATTTTTGGAACAAGAAAACACTTTGATGTTGTATGTCGTATAGAAATAGAAACGAATCCGTGAAATAGTGAACCCGTGGTTTGGGTCTTAGTCTCAATGCAATGACTTATAATCACAATCCAATGGGTCTTAGACGCGATATTATTGGTTGTACTGACAACAACGGGTCGTTTTCACAATTCAATGAAACTCAATCAAATTTTGTGAAGTATCTACTGGATAAAAGGTAGCAATAACCATGTAATAGGTATATTCAAATACTAAATACGCGGATTGAGAGTGGGCCAAGTATCTTTTGGTATTCTAGCGATATGATTCAATATACTCGACAGATTCGCATACCACCAATCACATCCAGGATATAACATGTATGCAAATGAACAAAATTCAAAAGACTATATAGTGAAGCAAGCGCAACACACGAGACCAATCCATAACACTTTTTTTCGTCTGTAGAAAGACAGTGTGTAAATAACATGGGTCAATTGTATCGGGTTAAGAAATAAAAAAAGTCATCACAACTCGTAAGAATGTGCAAATAAGTAGAGAAAAAATAAGCATTCTATTGAAAAAGTAGCATGTTGTATAATTGTATAACTGAAATTCTCATATACAATGAGAAGAACATTTAGGAGAACACAAAGATCAGTCTTTCCAGCTCACTTTTTTCTCAAATTGTTACAAGAGCTCTACTACATTGTAAAAATTTGAGAAATATCTCCAAAAAATTCTTCACAGACGATATATACAGTACCTAGTAACCTGCATTCGTTATAATTGCTGAGAGAATACTACACTGCGGACAGTATGCTATCAAAACATACTGTAAGTTATGGATAGGATTACGGAGGTAATATTTTAACAACTCCTGGATTGTCTTGATATATGCTGCACGATAAGTCAATTTACCAAAAGGAGTTGAAATGGGTTAAGTGACTTGATCAGACCAACAGCCTCGTTAGGGGCTTGACAAGTACATCGAGCTCACTAGAGACTTGACGATACCTACGAGATCACCTATCCGGCAAGATGAGAACTGCATTGATAGGCTCGGTTGATTCTGTTGAGGTCAGACTGTGAGAAGTCGATGCTCTTTCCCATGACAGGAGTAAACTGGGGACTCCTGGCTTCGATTGTATTCTTCCCGTTTTTAGAGCCTTGAAAATTTTTAATAATCATATCAGAAAAATCATCCTTCTTAATCACCTTGAAAAATGCGTAAACTTTTTGCGCGACACCTATATAGATATAAGGAATGTTTGTTCAAAATGCATCAATTCCGAAGGTGTCTTTAATTGATAACTTCTGCGAACAAGCAATAACCGAAATAATTTTAATCAGTTTCAATTAAATCTATCTGAAACCTATTCAAAAAAATTTCATGAAATAATGTCACAGTCCATGCCCCCCCCCCCGTACATGCTAAACTAACCTTCATTGCTTTCGTAGTGCATAATTGAGAAGTAATCATATCCCTCTCCATAATATGAGAGGCCCAGATTTGTCAGCTTGTCGAAGTCTGTGTTCGCTCCTGTAAATTAATGTAATTTCTTCGTCCAATCAATATCGAGTTAAACAAGTAATAGGTACTTCATCGGAAATGCTCAATGTTTGCAGGTTTTGCAATATGTAGGCATAGGTAGGACTTCTGTTTCAGGACACTTTTGAACACAGAGGCCACTTTCATACTGAGTCGGAGTCACTATAAACGTATTGACTTATAAAAAGTCACTATAAACGTATTGACTTATAAAAAGTCACTATAAACGTATTGACTTATAAAAAGTCACTATAAACGTATTGACTTATAAAAAGTCAATATAAACGTATTGACTTATAAAAAGTCACTATAAACGTATTGACTTATAAAAACCAAAACTGATCGTAGTCCGTTGAAGGAGGCTTTTCAACGAATTTTTAAATTTCGTTAAAAACTAACCTTTTTTTCACAAAAAGTTTACGAACCTTTGTTTTTGCTAAAAATTGTATACAAATCAGGACTTTGAAAGATTGCTCAGTTATTTGTAGACTGTAGGAATTTGATTGTTGTACCTGAATCGCAGGATATACTAGATAGCAGTTACGGGTTGCCGTGTCTGTGACCCCTGACTTTCACCCTATCTCTTCCTCTCTCTTAAACTACATTCCTCTCTCTCTATTCACCTCACTGTATCTTTTTTGAAACTCTTGCTACATCCCCATAGTAGAAGGGAACTTCTGATACATCCCCGTACTCTCCAACCCATAGTAGAAGGGAACTTCTGATACATCCCCGTACTCTCCAACCCATAGTAGAAGGGAACTTCTGATACATCCCCGTACTCTCCAACCCATAGTAGAAGGGAACTTCTGATACATCCCCGTACTCTCCAACCCATAGTAGAAGGGAACTTCTGATACATCCCCGTACTCTCCAACCCATAGTAGAAGGGAACTTCTGATACATCCCCGTACTCTCCAACCCATAGTAGAAGGGAACTTCTGATACATCCCCGTACTCTCCAACCCATAGTAGAAGGGAACTTCTGATACATCCCCGTACTCTCCAACCCATAGTAGAAGGGAGCTTCTGATACATCCCCGTACTCTCCAACCCATAGTAGAAGGGAACTTCTGATACATCCCCGTACTCTCCAACCCATAGTAGAAGGGAACTTCTGATACATCCCCGTACTCTCCAACCCATAGTAGAAGGGAACTTCTGATACATCCCCGTACTCTCCAACCCATAGTAGAAGGGAACTTCTGATACATCCCCGTACTCTCCAACCCATAGTAGAAGGGAACTTCTGATACATCCCCGTACTCTCCAACCCATAGTAGAAGGGAACTTCTGATACATCCCCGTACTCTCCAACCCATAGTAGAAGGGAACTTCTGATACATCCCCGTACTCTCCAACCCATAGTAGAAGGGAACTTCTGATACATCCCCGTACTCTCCAACCCATAGTAGAAGGGAACTTCTGATACATCCCCGTACTCTCCAACCCATAGTAGAAGGGAACTTCTGATACATCCCCGTACTCTCCAACCCATAGTAGAAGGGAACTTCTGATACATCCCCGTACTCTCCAACCCATAGTAGAAGGGAACTTCTGATACATCCCCGTACTCTCCAACCCATAGTAGAAGGGAACTTCTGATACATCCCCGTACTCTCCAACCCATAGTAGAAGGGAACTTCTGATACATCCCCGTACTCTCCAACCCATAGTAGAAGGGAACTTCTGATACATCCCCGTACTCTCCAACCCATAGTAGAAGGGAACTTCTGATACATCCCCGTACTCTCCAACCCATAGTAGAAGGGAACTTCTGATACATCCCCGTACTCTCCAACCCATAGTAGAAGGGAACTTCTGATACATCCCCGTACTCTCCAACCCATAGTAGAAGGGAACTTCTGATACATCCCCGTACTCTCCAACCCATAGTAGAAGGGAACTTCTGATACATCCCCGTACTCTCCAACCCATAGTAGAAGGGAACTTCTGATACATCCCCGTACTCTCCAACCCATAGTAGAAGGGAACTTCTGATACATCCCCGTACTCTCCAACCCATAGTAGAAGGGAACTTCTGATACATCCCCGTACTCTCCAACCCATAGTAGAAGGGAACTTCTGATACATCCCCGTACTCTCCAACCCATAGTAGAAGGGAACTTCTGATACATCCCCGTACTCTCCAACCCATAGTAGAAGGGAACTTCTGATACATCCCCGTACTCTCCAACCCATAGTAGAAGGGAACTTCTGATACATCCCCGTACTCTCCAACCCATAGTAAAAGGGAACTTCTGATACATCCCCGTACTCTCCAACCCATAGTAGAAGAGAACTTCTGATACATCCCCGTACTCTCCAACCCATAGTAGAAGGGAACTTCTGATACATCCCCGTACTCTCCAACCCATAGTAGAAGGGAACTTCTGATACATCCCCGTACTCTCCTACCCATAGTAGAAGGGAACTTCTGATACATCCCCGTACTCTCCAACCCATAGTAGAAGGGAACTTCTGATACATCCCCGTACTCTCCAACCCATAGTAGAAGGGAACTTCTGATACATCCCCGTACTCTCCAACCCATAGTAGAAGGGAACTTCTGATACATCCCCGTACTCTCCAACCCATAGTAGAAGGGAACTTCTGATACATCCCCGTACTCTCCAACCCATAGTAGAAGGGAACTTCTGATTCATCACCGTACTCTCCAACCCATAGTAGAAGGGAACTTCTGATTCATCACCGTACTCTCCAACCCATAGTAGAAGGGAACTTCTGATACATCCCCGTATCCCCGTACTCTCCAACCCATACCCATAGTAGAAGGGAACTTCTGATACATCCCCGTACTCTCCAACCCATAGTAGAAGGGAACTTCTGATACATCCCCGTACTCTCCAACCCATAGTAGAAGGGAACTTCTGATACATCCCCGTACTCTCCAACCCATAGTAGAAGGGAACTTCTGATACATCCCCGTACTCTCCAACCCATAGTAGAAGGGAACTTCTGATACATCCACGTACTCTCCAACCCATAGTAGAAGGGAACTTCTGATACATCCCCGTACTCTCCAACCCATAGTAGAAGGGAACTTCTGATACATCCCCGTACTCTCCAACCCATAGTAGAAGGGAACTTCTGATACATCCCCGTACTCTCCAACCCATAGTAGAAGGGAACTTCTGATACATCCCCGTACTCTCCAACCCATAGTAGAAGGGAACTTCTGATACATCCCCGTACTCTCCAACCCATAGTAGAAGGGAACTTCTGATACATCCCCGTACTCTCCAACCCATAGTAGAAGGGAACTTCTGATACATCCCCGTACTCTCCAACCCATAGTAGAAGGGAACTTCTGATACATCCCCGTACTCTCCAACCCATAGTAGAAGGGAACTTCTGATACATCCCCGTACTCTCCAACCCATAGTAGAAGGGAGCTTCTGATACATCCCCGTACTCTCCAACCCATAGTAGAAGGGAACTTCTGATACATCCCCGTACTCTCCAACCCATAGTAGAAGGGAACTTCTGATACATCCCCGTACTCTCCAACCCATAGTAGAAGGGAACTTCTGATACATCCCTGTACTCTCCAACCCATAGTAGAAGGGAACTTCTGATACATCCCCGTACTCTCCAACCCATAGTAGAAGGAAACTTCTGATACATCCCCGTACTCTCCAACCCATAGTAGAAGGGAACTTCTGATACATCCCCGTACTCTCCAACCCATAGTAGAAGGGAACTTCTGATACATCCCCGTACTCTCCAACCCATAGTAGAAGGGAACTTCTGATACATCCCCGTACTCTCCAACCCATAGTAGAAGGGAACTTCTGATACATACCCGTACTCTCCAACCCATAGTAGAAGGGAACTTCTGATACATCCCCGTACTCTCCAACCCATAGTAGAAGAAAATTTCTGATACATCCCCGTACTCTCCAACCCATAGTAGAAGGGAACTTCTGATACATCCCCGTACTCTCCAACCCATAGTAGAAGGGAACTTCTGATACATCCCCGTACTCTCCAACCCATAGTAGAAGGGAACTTCTGATACATCCCCGTACCCTCCAACCCATAGTAGAAGAAAAATTCTGATACATCCCCGTACTCTCCAACCCATAGTAGAAGGGAACTTCTGATACATCCCCGTACTCTCCAACCCATAGTAGAAGGGAACTTCTGATACATTCCCGTACTCTCCAACCCATAGTAGAAGGGAACTTCTGATACATCCCCGTACCCTCCAACTTCACTTCAACAATGATTGCTCAATTACCTATGATGGTTTGAGAATCTGGAGTTAGTTTCTCAATTACAACTCACACTAATGTTTATTCAACATCCGCGCAGTCTCCGCTCTGTTTTTATCTTGTCTTTATGCTAAAGTTTGTATTACTCACTATTCACTGATTGCGCAATACCTCTGAGAGGAAGAGGCAGAGAAATGGCAAGTGACACTGGATCGAAAGAAAGAAGAGCGGGGAAAATACGTCATGGAATAACAATAGAAAGACGGTTTGCAAAGAGAGAGAGAGAGAGAGAGAGAGAGAGAGAGAGAGAGAGAGAGAGAGAGAGAGAGAGAGAGAGATAGAGGAAGTGAACAGACAGTGTGAGAGAAAGAAGGACGGAGACTAGCCTGGGATGATGTTTGCCCAAACGATGGCAACGTATCCATCGCGATCTTCTCTCTGGTGCTCGTGGATGAACCCGATGACGTGCATGAACTCATGGATGATGGTCGCATAGTCGATGCACTCATCAGCGAGCGAGACCTGCTGCCGCCCTCCCACTCGTGCGAAGTCCGCGTAACAACTCAATTACAATCTACATCCTACAGTAGTCTATGTATTCACTGCGCTATAAGTTTAAAGAACCTTCAATTTCACCGGATCTACCTTTTTCTATGACGCGTTACTAATTACACTACCGAGGACACACTACAAAATAATAATTGCTAAAAATTTATTTATTACAACTTTTGAAGACTTGTCGGCATAACACCATATTTTTGACAGGCTAGATACTGGCGAAGATGAATCTATCGGAAAGCATGAGAGGCTTGACTCTCGACGCGCACTTTGATAATCCAAATTTGTGGTTATCTACTATTTACTTTTAGCACGAACTTCAGTTCTCTTCGAGTGCCTCAGCAAAGAATGGTTATTTTCGTTTTCACTTCAAAGCAAGGGAAAGATAAAGCTTTTATTTTTTTTATTTGGAATATCCCTCGCAAATGTTTTATTTTTATTTATATACGAGCTAGTATCAAGATGCAAGTAGATATGTCAGCCTGGCATTCGTTTAAGCTAGCATTCCATGAGAGGCCGTTTTCCTTTTTCTTGGAAAATGAAGATTTGATGGCGAGAAAAGGGCAAACGTCCTAACCTCGGCGAAATGAAATACTGAATGTTTTCAATGAAACTGACGAATGGGAAGGAATGGGAAATTTGATGTCTTTATTATTTATGATGATAAATTACACATTTGCATGGATTATATAAAGAAAAAGAATAAAATAATGATTTAGTTAATGAACGAAGGAAATCACACCCGTCCAGCTTTGAAATGACTATGAAGTCCTTGTCTGCCGGGGCTTTCGGAACGAAGCGGATGCAGGTCCGACTGGAGTATGCGGATATGGCACGCGCGAAGACTGCCCTCTGCGCATCAGCTGCAAGAGAAAGAGAGAGAAAGGGAGAGAGAGAAAGAGAGAGAAAGAAAGAGAGATAAAAAGACAGAGAAAGAGAAAGAATTTAAGAGAGGTAGAGAGAGAGAAAGCGAGAGAGAGAGGGAGAGGGAGAGCAAGAGAGAGCAAAAGAACGATAGAAATAGAAGAGATAGAGAAACATAGTTTGGAAGCGAGGGAGAGAGGTATGGTGAGACAGAAATAGAAGAAAACCTACTTGCATTCCTGAGATCTAGAATCTTGCTTATTCTCCTGAAAATAAAGCTCTGAACTGAAAATGAATTCTTGACCCAATATATTGTGGGCATCCTTTTTAGGTTACCAAGAAAAAAATTGTTGAGCATCAAAATCTAAATTATTTGATTTTTATGGAAACATTGCTGTGCTTGAAAGATCATTTGATGTGGGAATGAGCCTCGAAACCGGCATCTGGTAGAAAGTTTTAATAGAGATATGTATAGCAGAAGAGAGATTTAGACTCGTTCAAGCGCTACTAACATTTCTAAACCCCTTTGGTTTGATTGAATAATTTAGGTTTAAGGTCTAACTTGAGACTCTTCGCACAATAGTGAACGCACACTATGTCCGACCGTAAACATCGTAACAAAAAATTCAAACTTTCTAATGAATAAATGAATATATGAATACTGTATGCAGAAGAGAGAACGTAAGGAACTCTTCCGCCCGGCCACTTGTCTTTCTCGAGGGTGACGACGGCGCCTCTTTTTGACCTCTAAAATATTTTTCTATATCAACAAATTTTCTTTATCAAGCTTCTCTTCATAAAATCAAAGTTTTTTTCTGGTTCTCAAAGCTGAAGTTTTTTGAAGTCATGCAATTGAATGTGTATATATGTATGTAGCTCTTAAATGCCAAATGTGTTGAATCAATAGCTGCATCATTTAATGATCAGTTTTACAACTATTTTTTGTTTTCTCACTAAATTGAGAATACGTGGATTAAAAAAACTCCAGAAAAAAACAACATAGAAGACGACGCTTTTATAACGTTAACTTCATCGTAAATAATGCCGATTTCTATCAAGGATCTCTCTACTCTCGGTTTATTTGATCGGAAAAATGATAATAATTTCTCATGCAAGATTTAATATTTGCTTTCTTTCTCAGTTGATACTTAATAATCCCACTCTAACACCGAAAAGTTGCTTTTTGTAGAGTAGCTATTTACTTTTCTTTTCCCAGCTTGATTCATGTTTGCTCTTTTTGATCTCTGAGCGGATTTTTAGGTTTTTTTGCCGAAGCAGAGCGAAAATCTCTAAAGGAAGCTTTTTCTTATATCAAACGTGAGTAAACATTTACATTATTTTTTCACATATAGTTGGAGGAGTAAATCGCCCCAGTGAAAAAAAATTTTTTTGATTTTTTGATTCTGGAATTGCCTGCACTTTGGTGAGTTTGAAATCGACTTCAGAAAACTCCGTTAATGGAACATCACCCTATATCTCATCTAAGTTTTAAAATTCTACGAACAGAAATTTTTTCATAGGGGATAGAATTAAAGAAAATTTTTTAGAGAAAAGGTTAGGCTCACTAAACTGCGAGAAAAAACTGCTTACGAAAAAAAATTTTAAAAAAATTAGAGGATGAGTAATGAAAGAAGACGAACTGAGATCAAACTGAAAAACAAAACATATGAAAGACAGAATGAGACATGGTAAGAGGATAGAAACGTATAGTGGAGGAGTATAAGAAAACTCAGTTAAAGAAAGAGTAATAGATGACACACTTTTTCCGACTTGGCGTGAAAGTTTATTATTATTATGTATCTTTCAGGCTGGTGCCAGAAACTACGCCAATGATCCTCAGATATGAAAAAAGTGGCAGAAAAAAAGATAGAGTGAGAGAAACACAGATGGGAAAGAGAGATGTAGAAATTGAGAGAGATACAGAGAATTGGATCAAAAAGGGAGGATGAAGAAATAAGATTGAGGTGGGACAGAAAAATTTGAATAGATAGGCAGAGAGAAAGAGAGAAAATGATAAGAAGAAATAGTATGGAGATAAAAAGAGATTTAAAATAGAGAAGTAAAGATATAGAAATATATTAAAGGAGTAATGGAAAGAATCAAACAAACACTGATATAGAGTTCCGAAATTTAGCTGGAAATTTTTAAACTATTTTTTTCTGCTGATAATTACAAAAAATAATGAGTAGAATTAACCAAAACTGTATATACTCAAAAACTTAAAATCATTTCTGAGGAACGTCGAAGCAACATGAAGTTTTATTTTAAAGTCTTTTCAGACGATATGACAGAACAGATATTAAAATCGTTATCCTGTTATAAAATTCACCTTGAACTTGAAGATTTGATCTCCTAGGTGAGGTTTCATTGGTATATCGGTCCTCACTGAGAGACCATTCAGAAAGTCCCTAGGCGTCAAGGGTGCGTTGTCGAGAACTTCACAGAATACGGTAGAATAAAATACTGTAGTGAGAATTACCGTCGAGAAGATTTTCTCGAGAAGGACAAAATAGAGGGCAGAGGGCAGTAGGGTCATATCCCACCTTACCGAGAGAAGAGGGCAAGGGGCAAATGGAGGGGATCTTAGGGGGGATGAGGGAGGGAGACGGAAGTTGGGGAAGAGGAGAGGGGGTGGGGAAAGTCCGGTCTCAGATCAAGAGAGTGCAAGTGATATAAAGGGCGAGAGAGAGAGAACGATTTAGAGAGAGAGAGAGACAGAAAGAAAGAAGTGAGTTAACATATTGCCTTCCTACCTCTAACACACTTCATGCGCACAGTGTTAGAGCGACAAGCTCAGTAAAGCAAAGACTATCTCATGTCGCCTTAAGACATTTTCTCTTTGTCTCTATTTTCCTCTCATAACTGTTTATCCCTCTCTCTCTCCCTCTTTTAACTATCTCTTTCTCTTTTTCACTATCTCTTTCGCTTTCGCCATTTGTCTCTCCGAAAATCTTTTACTTTCTCTACGATACTCGTGAAGGCACTGTCAAACTTACAAATCACGCTCATATTCTTACTCTTTTCTATTTTTTTTTCCATTTTTAATTTTTATTAAACCGTTCTTCAAATCCTCTAGAAGTCAATCGTGCTGCCATCTTCTTCTCTTCTTTCTCTTATTTGCTTAAACCTTCCTTTGGCTCACTATCTTTTTCTATCTCTTTGAATCCTTTTTGTTTTGTGTTTAATGTCTCCCTCTCTTCTTCGCGTGTGTCCTTTACTTCATTGAAAGTTCATCTTCCATCATTTCCATGACACAATAGGTCAACGTCAACTTCAGATGCCACTCTCCCCACCCAAACTCATACACAAACACAGCACACACCACTCCATCTTGTTTGCTCCTCTCGTTTTTGCCGTAGGGTAGGTGAGTTAGAAGTTGATGGTTGACGTGAAATAGAGACGTGAAATATAAACATAGAGGAAAAGGGAGAGAGAAAGACACAAAGAGAGATTGAGAAAAAGATCAAGAAATTCAAACAGAGATATGAAAAAAGGAAAATGAGACAATCTAGCATAACTGGGAGAACATTTCAGATTTGAACGGAGCCGGAGACAGTGATGAAGGGTCGAAAGAGAAAAAAAGAGAAAGAGGTTTGATGTGAATAGATTAATTATCGTTTTTACACATTCTTTCTTTGATTCAAAAAAATGATCATAGTGATTTCTCTTCCTCTTATTGTTTTCAAACTATTATTTTGTTCTCTTTTTTTCTCGCACTGTCTCGAATCTTTCAATATTTCACTCTATTCATCTCGCTTCACTTTTCCTTCTATTTTTCGTTTTCTGTATATCTCACACCCTCTTCACTTTTCCTTCTATTTTTCGTTTTCTGTATATCTCACACCCTCTTCACTTCTCCTTCTATTTTTCGTTTTCTGTATATCTCACACCCTCTTCACTTTTCCTTCTATTTTTCGTTTTCTGTATATCTCACACCCTCTTCACTTTTCCTTCTATTTTTCGTTTTCTGTATATCTCACACCCTCTTCACTTTTCCTTCTATTTTTCGTTTTCTGTATATCTCACACCCTCTTCACTTTTCCTTCTATTTTTCGTTTTCTGTATATCTCACACCCTTTTCCTCGTCGCTAGAGAACATTAAGAAGAGAAAAAAACAGAGAATAGGTCTGGAGTATGGTTGAAAGGGATCCGTTTTATTTTTCCCATCTAGTCATGAAAAGATAAGCACTGCTCAGAGTAAAATACCTTGTCAATTAACAAATAGAATGAAGAGCAAATGTAGAAGCTGTTGCATATCACATTCTCTTCTAGAACTTTGCCCACTCAAGCCTATAAATACATTGTAGATTTTGCAAACTTTTGTACACTTACAAACTTTTGTACTTTTGTATACTGATATAATGAAAAAATTTCACCATGTTTTAATGTCATTTTTTCAAACTCAAGTCTCTTTTTTCCGAACATCAATTCCAGACGAAAAAAACGAGAAAAAAAATGAAAGAAAAAAGGAAATACAGAGAGGAACAGAAAAAGGACAAAAAATAATAGAAGAAAGTCAGCTACAAATCAAAGAGAGAGATAACTGGTTGTGATTATTGTACTGCCACAACGGTATTTGCTATCAACGTTTAGCATACTTTTAACCAAGCCTATTGCAGTTTTATACGACGCTTTCGGTTTGCATAAGAGTTTGAGTGTAATCAGGATAGACCATTGGCTTCTTTTCACTGGAATTTATCGAACTGGAAACGAAATTCGAAAATTCGAACATAGTTTTCAAAGTTTTTTATGCTTAGCTTTATTTTGAACACTGAAAACGAGCTTTTGTTCAGTTACACGCTGACTCTGTACATGACAAAGGAGCACGGGATCATCAATCTGGCAGCTCCGCAGGCTTAAAGTTGATTCTCATACGATCGCGGCAAAAGTTTTGGTGTATCTCTGCTTACACTCTCAAGTCCTTAGTTTGTTAGAATGACGGATCCAGGTTTATAGCGGAATTTGCAAATACAAACAAACAGTACACTACATATCAGTACACTCATTCTTTCTTACCCTTCCCTCAAGAAACGGCTGCTACTCTCCTTCTTACAACTACCCTCTTCTATGAGGCCACTCTGACCCCTTCGTCTTATCATTTATCCTTCTCCCTCTCATCTTCAATGGCTGGTTTAGAACGACTATTAATGATCTTCGCACCATTTTTCTGATCCTACTTACCAATAGAAGCTCCTTTGCCTTTTTTGAACCATTTTTTTCTTCCCTTAGTGAGGGAAGTGTGCGTTTCGGCCCCAATGTGATGTGCCCCAGACACGAACAAGGTATTCAATGATTAGTTTATTGCATGGTTTAATATCGGAGTCACAAAAGGGGATTGAAGGGGGAGATGGATAGGGCGAGAGATAGGGAGCCGAGATCTCTCTTGTTCCTCTCTTTCGATAGCTTTTATAGGCGGCATAATGGGGCGTGGCATCTCATATAGTTTAGGCGTCATATAGGAAGAGGCCTCAGGCGTAACACCTCCTTCCCTGGGGAAAAGTCCGTCCCGGACTTTTATATGACGCGTCCTGATCCGGTGGTTATTTCTGCAAAAAACAAAATTGTTGCTAATTTGTGTGAAGGAATTAAGTAGACAAAATATTAAACCTACCTTGCTAACCTGAAGGTTTCTTAATGGTTTACCTTATATACCGTCAATTCCTTTTTGTTTCCCTTTCTTAAAAGCATTCAGTAGTCATTGATGATATGTGCGCTTGCCTCTTCTCCTGCAATCAAACGTGTTACTGTCGAATTTGGATTGAAATGAGCAAAGTGGTGGAAAACCCTTTTTTTTTGGACCTCATTTACCGCTTAGATCTCCTTTGGACTTGTTCTTAGGTCTCGAGCTTCTCGTCTTTGAATTTCGAGCTTCTCGTACATGCCGCATCCTTCATCCTGCAATCAAAAAATGTTCATATGGGAAGACGAAATTAACTTGTGCAACTTTTTCTCAAAAGTTAACCTGTGCTGATCTTCTCTTCACGGCCTCGCCGTCCTCGTTTCGCTGTTCTCTCGATTCCGCTCCTCCTTATTATTATTATTTTTTTTTTTTGTGGCGATTCCTCGTAGACGGAATCAATCTTTCAATTTCGTTTCCTTTCCAGCGCCGGAAACTCTTCCTTGTAGTCGCGTAGTTCAAGGGAGTCCAGGTGCTTTTCTTCCACGATCAATTGGAAAGCCTTGGCGAATTGGATCGCTTCCCTCCAGTTCTCCAACTTCTCGAGGACTTGCGTGTATCCGATTACGAACACTCCATTGCGCGCCCTCGTCAGGGCGACATTCATCCTTCTCGGCTCGGTGAGATGACCCTTCGAGTGAGGATCACTTCTTGTTGTGAGGACTATTGATACCTCACATTCCCTTCCCTGCGCCGAATCCGCCGTGACGACCTCGATTTCCTTGTTCCTTTCCGCGACCTCCCTTTGTTGTTCTTTGTAGAATGTGGTCACAAACACTTCTTCTTGAGTGAAACCTGCCTTCTCCAGCATTTTCGCTAGTCGAATCGCTACTTCTGCCTCATGTGAGTTCATGTAGCTCTTTGATGGTGCCTTGACTGAGTTTCCCCCGTCTAGGGCCACAAACACGAATGGTATTTTCGGGTTCGGTAGCTTTATTCTACTCGTCACCAGATTCCGCTCCTCCTCCGTACATCCGTTCTTGAGGTTTCCCCCGTAAAATAGTTGAGATGGAAGCCTGTTTAGTTCCGGATGGGTTCGAAATGTGTGCGTGAGGGCCGTTTTTTGCACGTTCTTGCTCCTTGCTAGTGTGTCTAATAGCCCTTGCGCAGCCGTCAGCGCCCCTAAGCTGTCCTTTGGGAGTCGGCAGAAGGGAGCGAGCTGTTTGGTGTCTCCGACTGCTCTGATTCGAGCGTTTGGGAGGCGTGCCAAGACGGTTATCAGAACTGGTTCAGGGATTGTGGATGCCTCGTCCGCAATAACCATGATGTTTTGCTTGTCTTGGGAGAACAGCGGCCTCAAAACCCCTTTGTTATTCGTGGCGTTCAGAAACGACGCTACCGTTGCCATCACGATCTTCGGGTTATACGCCTCGATCACTGTTCTCAGAAGTCTCGCGCTCCGGTTGTTCGTCGCCTTTTCCGTAATCCGGAAGAATTCCTGCTCTTCCTCTGTCAGCTCGTAGAGTCTACCGGCTTTTTTGAGCTCCGCCAGCATTTTCCTGTTACTGCAAAAATTTTGCACTTCTTTTTGGTCTCTTTCGTCCAATCTCGCGCTTTGCTGCATGTTTTCGAGGATGTTGCCTAGGTCAAACGGCGTCTTCAAGGAGTCTTCCACAGCTTGGTCGCCGACGAAGCGGAGAGGTGATATTTCTTCTTCATCTGTGTTTTGCTGCAAGATCGTCTCCACTGTTCTCGCGAATTGACCGCAAGCGTGGTTTGTCACGCAAATGATCATCACTTTTTGGCCCTGTTTGGCCGCTTCTAGCGCTAGGACTGCACTAGTCCAGGTTTTGCCTGTTCCATAAGCAGCCTGGACCATTGAGATGGGCGTGTCGGATAGGCCTATTTCGACGGCCAACCTTCAATTCAATTCTTTATTCCGCTTGAAACTAAACATAATGTTAAGTGACGAAGCGGATTACACTGTCACAAGAGAGAGTGAATTTAGTGAAGGTTATGGCAAGTGAGATCTAAGTATGACAAGAACAATGAGGAACATTTCATTTTAGGAAAATAGGAAAGCACCCACGAAGCAAAGCTTGTATCTTCAGTTATGAACTATTCATTGGCAATTAAGAACTATTCATCCGCAATAATAATTTGAAATTCCAAAAATTCAACTCACTCTTTATCATTCTAGAGCTAACCGAGGAAATAAACAAAGAAGGAGAAACCTTTGTTCGTCGGTTAGTTTTCTTCCGTAGTCACCGGACCATTCTGTCTGGGTTTTTTTTCCAGTTGTCCGGCAGGGCGCTCAAGAAGACCGGTGGCGTCTCCATCGTTGTCATGTTGCTGTAGACCTTTTCCAGAACTGCTTCCGCCGTCGATATCGGTGTAATTTTCTGCATCGGCGTCTTACAGATGATTTTGAAGGTTGGGTCGAGTAAGTCCGAAGTCTTTACTAGCGTTAAGCTTGCTACGACGGACTTTTTGTGGCCCACTGTTTGATGAATCCGTAAGCAGTTCCACCCGTTTGCCTCTAGCCGGATTGTTAGTTGGTGTTTCTGCCTGTTCAGTGATGATTGGCTTATGACGAGGTTTTCGGCTCCTTTAGCTCCGACTATCGCTGCACGTATCTGCCGTTTCTCGTTCCATCCCTTTTCTAGCAGAACATCTTCTTTAATCCATTCGAAAACTGTTGAGTACTTTGTGGAGTGAATTACGCTCAGTTCACCTCGGTACCAACTGTAGTCTTCGAGATCCATGGCAGCATGTGTTATCAACGTCGCTCCGAGCTTGAATGCATGGCCCATTGTCTCTATGGCCAGTTTGCGGTTTTCTTCAAACCCCCTGAATGTGGAAATCCTGTCTTTGAAAAGGTCCAATTCTTTTGCTGACGCTTTCTGGATGTGCGTGGGTTTGACTCCTGATCGCACCAAAACGGGCCACTCTGTTTGTATCTCATCTGCGAGAAAACGGAAAGCTTCTACGGAGATTGGTATTTCCGAGAAGAATGTTGCCGTGGTAGTGACTTCTCTGCCTCTTGCTTTCAAAAGAAGATCCACTTCGAATTCTTCGCTGAACTCGAAGGCACAAGCTTTCTGTTCTAGAACCACTGGAGTTGGGTCTCCCGCCAGGACTACTACGGCTCTTGGAGGTTTTGATGTTCTCCAACTCGATTGTGCCTTCTTTCTGTCTCCTATTTTATAGTCTACGAGGCTTGCGTAGCTGTCCTCGAGTTGTGTGTTTGCAGGGACCGCTATGTACTCGTCGACGCACCAGAAGCTTGGAGGAACTTTATTCTGCGGAGATGGGTTGCTGGCTTTTTCAAAAGTCATCTCGAGGTCTCTCGGGTAATTGGCTTTGGTCGTGGGTTTGACTGAGTAAACCCAAACTAAGTCTCTCACCGAAAAATCGATGTTCCTGAAGCCGGAGGCTTTTGTGGCTATATCCTCACTGGCATTGTTCAGGCGTACGATTCTGAGATCTGGTCTATCCGGTTTGAACAGGAGCCAGTCCTTTGCTTCCAGGAGCATGTCGGACTCCCTTATTTCGAACACTTGGAACAGAACTGGATATCTGCCGTCTCCTAGGGTAGGTGGTTTCACATTCTTGACATGAGTTCTGTTTCCAATATTGATGAACCTTGACGGTCTGTGTTCCCATAGGCTTTTTGCGTTATTGTCGGCTGCAGCCAGTTGTTGGAGGCGGGTGTATTCTTTCTTCGTCTCGTTTCTGATCTGTAACGCTCCATCGAATGTCATGAAGTCTCTTGCCGTAAGTGCATTCGAGTTGGGAGCTCCCGTGAATCGCTTAAAGAGGGTCCGAACGAAGTTTGGTGTTTGGTAGTTTGCTGCTGGGACCTGCTTCCCAGGCCCTTTTGTGGAGAGTCGTGAGGTCTTGACGGAAGCTTGCCATGCGTTGTCACTGTCTTGTAGCAGATTCGCGTATGGGTGTTGCCCTGCCCATCTACTTTGATAGCCTTTAGGAGTTTCCCTCGGTAGATCATAGTTCGAAGCCCGTGTTTTTCTGATCGTGACCGCTTCTTTTTTGTACTGTATTCTTCTCCTCGGTATTTCCGATGGAGATGGGTGTTCTTTTGCTCTCATCTTGGGGTCTGCTTTTTTTGTAGTGTGTACTACTTCTTCGTAGACTTCTTGCAAGTGGCCTTCTGCTTGATTTTCTTCTGCTGCGGCAAGGATGTTGTCGAAGAAACTCTCAATCTCGTCGTAACTATGTTCTGGAAGGGTCTCTTCCTCCATTTCTAGATCAGCCATGATGTCGGTGATCCCGGTGGCCGTCTGGGTCGAGTCCGCGATCGAGCCTGGTGTTCCCGGTCCTCTCTGTTTTTCTCCGCGTGTGTCTGAAGCGGTAGTCGTGTTGTTGTGTTCCGAATCCATGTAATCTCTGGAGTCTTCTTCCACTTGGTGGGTTGGTTGCGATGAAGCGGTAGTCGTGTTGTTGTGTTCCGAATCCATGTAATCTCTGGAGTCTTCTTCCACTTGGTGGGTTGGTTGCGATGAAGCGGTAGTCGTGTTGTTGTGTTCCGAATCCATGTAATCTCTGGAGTCTGCTTCCACTTGGTGGGTTGGTTGCGATCCTGTGCTGCCGTCTGGGTCTTCACAATCGGGTGCTGAAAAAAATTTTTTTTTTTTTTAAGAAATGAAATTGTACTTATGGTTCTTGAATGTTTAATATCGTTTTGTACTTCGCATCACGACGTTTTTCTTACGCCGCTTCATTCGATCTGGCGGCGGGCGTCTCTTCATTTTCAGCTTTTGCTTTGCTCGCTTTGACTGTTTTCTGCAACAAAGTAGGATTGTGTGACACTCTTTTCTTGCATCGTTCATAATAACAATATTGTTGTGTCGACAACAATTGCGCAACGAATATTCGGAATTTCATGTTCATTACACGTTCAACTCAGAGATTAAAATTGCCACTATCATTTTCATGAAAATTTGAAGATGGATTTATGAAAAGGAATTCATCAATTGGAGAAGCAGACGTCAATCGAGAAGCAATAGTACGGGTGTAAAATTATTACATCGGAACTGTTTTCGAATATGACCATTTCGTAATGAACGAACAAATTTCAATATAGAAGAGATGAACGAAAATTTTCAATAAAGAAGTGAAGAACCAAAATTTTCAATATATAGGTGATAGAATAACAGAGAGCAAGAGTTAATGATGAATCAAGACATAACAATAGTATTGTCCATGGCAGCGTCCATTATCAATATCGTTTTTAAGTGAAAGAGTCGCATGTTTTATGTTACGCTAGTTTCAAGTATCTTCTAATGCGGGTGTTACATTCTGTGTTCTAGTAGAACGTAGGTTGTAAGTATGGGTTCGCTTTGTAAGTTCTTCAGTTCTTTCTCTATTGGGATGTCCTCCATGGTTGTACCCTATTGGGCTTGTTGCGGCTGTCGTTAATTCTTCTTCTTCTGATGGTAACCAATTTTGGGTCAAAGCGGGACCCGACAACTCGAAGCATTTCTTAACTTGGTCCTTGTGAACTTTCTTCAAACCCGTCTGAGGTGATGCCACGCTGGATATAATGAGGTGAGGGTGTTGAATTTGTACCACCCTATATTGACCTGTCCAAGGCATAACTAATTTGCGAGACAAACCTTCCTTTGATGAGTAGTCTCTTAGGAAGACCCTTTCTCCAACTTTAATATCCAGAGGTCTTAGATGGGTATTTCTCTGTGTTGTGGCCTTCATGTTTTTGGCCCTGGCTTCGTTATTTATGCTTGCTAACTTCCATGCTGAGTGGAGATTAGATATTAGAGTTGCCTTATATATATCCATGTCTTCAAAACCCGTTACATGCTTTTCTTCATGGTATTTCAAGAGCATGTCGATATTGAAGAGCGGATCTCTGCCGAACATGAGGAAAAAGGGTGTTTCTCCTGTTGAATCGTGAATTGTTGTGTTGTATGCAAAGGTAACGGCTGATACATGCTCATCCCAATCTAATTGGTTGCTACTGGTGTAACTGCGAAGGAGAGGGTGAAAGGATCCAAATATGCGTTCACACATGCCATTGCCTTGGTGAAAGTTCGGGGTTGTGTAATATCTATTTATACTCATCAGCTTTCCTAATTCGTCTGCCAGGGAGCTTTTGAAGTAAGATGCATTGTCAGATATTAATTCGGACATGGCTCCGTACTTTAAGATGCACTCGTTCATTAGTGCTCTTGCGAGTGTTACTGACTTCGTGTCTTCTAGGGGTACTGCGGTTACGTATCTTGTAAATCCGCAAATTACTGCTAGGATGTACTTATTATTCCTACTTGTTACGTGAAGGGGTCCCGTCACATCCATGTGGACCCTATGAAAGGTGGCTTCGGCCGTGATCGTTGTAAGTACTTCCTTATTTCGAGCGTTTGTTCTTTTCCTCTGGCAAATTTCACAGGATCTGACTTTATTCCATATTTCTTCTTTCATTCCCAGCCAATAAAACTTTCGCTCTATTTTAGAAAGAGTTTTCTTCCAATTGAAATGTCCTCCCGCCGAGTTACTTGCATGGAATGCCAAGAAGATAGGAAGTTGTATGCTGCTTGGTGTCAGCAATTGTTCTCTTCTAAGGGACTCTCCCAACTTGTTTAGCCTCCTGTAGATGCAGTCATTCTTGTTAATATTGCATGAGTCAGCTAATTCCAATGCTTTTTCTTTAGTCGTTTCGACAACTTCTCCTTGTATTTCACCCTGAGTTAGTAAATCCCTCACCGACTTACAGAGTGGATCCTTTAGTTGCTCTTTCAGGACGTCATATGGTCTTATGGATTTGTAACCCAGGCCGGCAATATCAACTACCGGGTTGATGTTCAAGCATATAGGGAACTCTATGATGTCCTGAGACTCGTTTTCTTCTTCCGTGCCGATAACTTCTCGTTCTATCCTCGAGAGACAATCTGCTACCTTGTTCTGAGGTCCCTGCAAGTATTCTATTGAAATGTCGTAGCTTTGAAGTTCCACCACCCAACGAGCTAAGCTCTCGTGGGTTTTGTTGTGCTTGAGCAGAAACGTGAGAGGCTTGTGGTCTGATTGGATTGTTGTGTGTTGCCCATAAATGGTTTCCTTAAAATGACGTAGAGCGCTTACCATGGCGAATAGTTCTATGTGGGTGGGAGTCCTTTTTTTTTGAGTACCCGTTAAGGTTTTGCTGTAGTATCCTATCGCTACCAGGGACTTGCCTTCTTTTTCCTCTGTTTGCAGAAGAATTGCACCGACAGCTACTGCGCTTCCGTCAGTCTGAAGTATAAATTTATCATTTCTGGGGAAAGCTAAGCACGGTTTTTGAACTAGCCGTTCTTAAGTGTCTCTAGAGATTTTTCTTGGCGGTCAGTCCAACAAAATTTGGTTTTGCCCTTGCTTAGCTCATTTAACGGTGCTGCGATAGACGCAAAGTTCTTTATGAATTTTCTGAAGAAGTTGGCCATTCCAATAAACCTCTTGACTTCTCGGATCGTTTTTGGTCTGGGGAATTCTTTTATTGCGTTGAGGTTCTTATCAGCTGGTGTGTAATTCTTCGAATTCAATTCGTGTCCCAGAAAAGTGATACGGGATCTTGCAATGCTTGTTAGCTTCTTACCGGCGGCTTTTAAGTTGAAGTCTCTGAGTTTTTGTAGAACCTTTCTTAATGTGAACAGGTGTTCTTCGAAACTGTTATTGAAAATGACGATGTCGTCCAAATACGCGAGGCAGCTATCTCCCATCCCTGCCAGTGCTTTGGCCATGGCCCTTGAAAAGTACGCACCTGCGTTCTTTAGACCAAATGGTAAGTAGACGAATTCATACACTCCCCTGTGTGTATACCAACCACATTTCTCTTGACTTTCCGAATCCATTAATAACTGCATGTATCCGCTGGCTAAGTCGATGGTAGTGTAGAAACGGTTTCCGGATACTTTTTCTAAGATCTCCTCTATTCTTGGTAGTGGGTAGTAATCTGGGACCGTGACTTCATTGAGTGGACGAAAGTCTAAGCACACTCTGAGTGAGCCGTCAGGTTTTTTAACTAGTACGGTGTTGTGCACCCAGGGTGTGTCGCTTTCACGAATCCGACCTGACTCCATAAGTTTGTTAATGTGATCGTCCAATTCTTTTTGGAATCTTATTGGTATCCTTGGTGGTCTTGGACGATAATTAGGGAATTCCGTGGTAGTTCTTATATGGATAGGTGATGCCTCATAAGATCCCAAGTCGTAACTCGATGAAGAAATGCGATCTCGGAATTCTATAAATAATTTTCTTAGCTGTTCTCTTTGTTCTTCGTTCACTTCTGCTTGGGACAGGTCTACTGACGACTCTAGTTCTTTGACTATTTCTGATACTCTTTCTTTATCGCTGTTTGAAATTTGATCCGCCCAATTGACTTTCTTCTTAGCTTTCTCCTTCGGTTCCCTGGCTTCTAGTGAGTGCAAGCTAATGTCCGTAAGGCATGCTCCTTCAGTGAATGATCCTTTCTCACCGTACGCTGCAACTGCTCTAGATATGCATTGACCTGCGTGGATTACTGTTTCCGTTTCCGTAGGATTCGTAACGAGAAGTTTCATAAACGGTTTCTGAAGGAGTGCTGGTGCTATAAACATACCTTTGCTGGTGAGTTCTTGGTTAGGGACCGTGGTGACCAATGTGTTATACATAGTAGGAGAAGCATAACAATCTACGAATGTTTCGCGATTCGGGGAGCACAATGTTGTTTTCGTTGCTCTCAGCGCGATTCTTTTTGGTTCCCTAAGACCGTTTAGGCTGTTCATGAACGGAATATTATCTGTTCCTATCTCTAAAATCCTGTTACTGTAGTCGATTGACCATCTGGGTAATAACTTGAGTGTATCATTACCCAGAATGATGTTGTATTTCTTTGGCGAAGAGGGAATGCAGTCGTTAGTCGTGAAGTGAACGATTCCGGTAATGGATAAGCTTCCTATTTTTATTAGAACGGTTGCTTCACCTGCGAAAGGGATGGTTGCTCCGGAGACACCCGATGCATATGGTGAAGAAGGTTTTTCTAACTTCGTAATTCCCAGTAGCTTGGCCATTCCTGCACTCATCGCTGTTAGTCCTGCCCCTGTGTCTATGAGACCCAATATCTTTACTCCGTTGACATATAGCGGAATCTGTGCGGTAAAGAACTTTTCCTTCCGATTAACTGTTAGCATGTTTATACGAATCGATGAACCGAAACTAGGCATTTTGATCGAGTTTCGGCGTGTAGTGGCTTGCGACATTTTTTGTGTGGCCTCTTCGACCTCGTTGCTTTCACGAATGCATACCTTGTTTTCTTCCGTTCCCTGGCCTAAACCATTCTTCCTTATGATATACCTGAGGGGTTGTGGCTTCATCATATTTTTGACGTATTGTTTCAAAATAAAATGAGCCAGTCTAACTGTAACTATCAGCGAGCAAAGCAGTACCCATAGATCATACAGTGACCAGTATCCAAATATGAGCTTTAACCAGTTTGTTTGTTCGTTAGGGGTCGTTTCTGGTCCGATATAGGTGTCTAAGCCTTGGTCGGACTTGGCATGTCCTTGGAAGTGTTCAAAGTCTTTAGACTCCCACGCTTCGTGCCAGGTCGTGTCGCTTAACGTATCAGATATATTTGTTAAGACTAGGTTGTGGAAGATTGTCAGAGCTGGTGTTTTACCATATCCCTTTATGCTTGGTTGACCTAACTTGGTGACGTGATCCATCTGGATTTGGTTCTGCCTACCACTAATAGGGTCGTATATGATCAAGTGTTCCTCTTTCTGAAGGTACACTTTTCCGCTTTCTGAACAGGGTATAACCTGGGCTTTGTCGGATATTATTCCAGTTTCGGGTTCTAGGAACGCCGACAATAGAGTGCCACCTGGAAGAGTGATTTGAGCTCTTGGTATCTTGTAACATGTACCGTTGAATGGAATCAACTTTACTGCCGTCTCTGGAATTTCAAAACATTGATGTACTTCTACCAAGCCTTTCCCCACGTACTTGGCTTTTATACCACTTCTGTTTGTTAGGGCTCTTGTCAGCAGGGTCGCGTCTTCGTTTCGTGAAATTTTTATTATCTCGGATAAGATACTGAACTGTTTACAGAGACTACTTAGTGCCGTGCGCACCGTAGGCATAACTGCGTTTATGCTAGCTTTTTCACTTGCGAGAAGCTTGGCTGCCAGCTGATTGGTTGATGTCAGCCCTGCGTCTGCTTCTAGGGGGATGACTCTTTTACTTCGACTAGCTTTACGATTAACTGATATTCCGTACCCTTGGTCTGAAATTATTAAATCACGACCGCAATTTTGGTGGTAGCGACTTTTATTGTTCCACGACAGCGCTATCTCCTTGTTGTCGCTGATGAATACTTGTTCGGACCGCCTTCCTGTCAGGTTCATCACTTCAACAAAATCACAAGTTTCTTCGTTATTAACGGACCAGATCAAGACAGTACCATCGTACAGTACACATTGACCTTTTTCGTATTCACAGTGTCGCATATTTCCTGCTGCAGATTCAGGGAACCCGTTTGAATGTCTCATGTTTACTGTTGTTTCCAGTAAGACACAATTCCGTGATTGGACGGTGTAGTTTCTACAGCAACCGAGTGGCCAGCTAGGCCACTCAAACTTCGCATCATTAAGTGTTGACCAGAGTGAGTTTTGTTGTGTTAGGATTCCACTGTTACAAGTTTTGTGTTGTACCATTCTTCTACACTCTTCTACGGTGACTGTTTCTTGGATGTCTTGGTGATATTCGTACCTCCCTCCAAGTGGGCCCAAACTGAATACTATTCTTTGTATGACGCTTTTGCAAGCGCTTGCTTGTGAAGAGTATTTTTTGTGGTTTGGTTGAAAAACTGTTATGGAAATTGAGTTTGACTCGGTGGTAACCCAAGGCTGCAATGCCCTACAATCCACGGGAGCCGAAAGGTGTATTAGTTCAGGCTCTTGTTTAGCTGTTGGGCAGAGCCAGGTTTTAGATTTGGCTACTGGGAAGAAACTGTTTAAACATATTATGGATAGCATCATTATGGCGTTGCGAGTTGATGAGTTGCCTATATTTCTTGTTGTGTTACTCCTGGTAACTTCACTTTCTTGCCTTTCTAAGAGGGCTTGGATTCTTTGTTCCGAAACTGTGTTCTTTTCTTCACTAACCTGTAGTCGACGGCGAAGCTCTTCTACTTCAGTTCTGTCCTGAGTTTCTTGTTCAATTCTATCGAGTGAGTTCATTCTGGTGTCAGAGAAATTTCTATCGATTCTTCTTGGTTCATTATTTACCCTATTTCTGATAGTGGAAGGGTTGAAGCGTTCGTTGCTGATTGGAGTCCTGTAAGTCCGGGAAAATGCCGGACTTTGACTACGAAATCCTGGTGACCTTTGATTACGTCTTGTTCTTTCTAATTCTCGCATACGGGTGCGGCAGTCTCTAACTATGTGTCCAACTCTATTGCAGTGAAAGCATCTTATCTCGGAGAGGTTACTGTTCCTAGTTTCGTATCTCCTTACTCCTCCTTGTCTGTAGTTGCTAACGTTGTTCCCATAGTTTCTGTTAGTTCCTTCGTACTCTTGGTTTTTTGAGTTCTCGAGGAGCTGAATACCAGGGTTGAGCACTGCAGTTGTGGCCCTGTCCTGTGCGATCTCTGCCAAAAGCATCTCTACCTTTTCTGCTTTCTTCAGCGCTTCATCGAATGTTTGGGGTTCGGTCATGCTAAGTTGGTGTCTCAGCGGGGCAGAGACCCTTCCAAGGAACTCTTCTAAAAGTCTATCTTGAGTTACATCCGACGCCTGACCCGTGGTTGCGAGTTTGACCAAATTGGTGAGTCTATTTGCAAATGTTCTGACGGATTCGTTGATTTCTTGTCTGCAAGAAGCTAGTGATTGCCTCGCTAAGTACTTTTGTTGTGGGTTGTCAAAAGTCCCTCTGAGGCATGTTATTATTGCCTCGTAGTTATTTCTTAGTTCTGTAGGCATTTCTTCTACTTTTTCTCTTGCTGGGCCATCTAGGTAAGCGGTCAAGCATGCTGCTTTCTGTTCGTTTGTGTAAACCGGTCTTTGAATTCTGATCAAGTCTTCGAACCTTCTTATCCATGAGAAGAAAGCGCTTCCTGTTTCGTTTCCCGTGAATAGGGACAGTCTTGATCCCAGTGGTTCCAATGCCAGCATCGCCATCAGAGGGGTCTCGTTATTTTCTGTCGCTTCTGAAACAACATCGGAAATTTCTTCATCAGTGTTACTTTTTTTCTTGATCATGTGTGCTTATATAGTTTAGAGTGGGCGCCACCTCTGGTTGTGTCGTGGAACCATTCGAGACTTGGGTGTCTCGTTCCCACATCCCTTTCTCTTTTAGAAACTTCTCCAGATCCTCACAGTATTTCGTGAAACTCTGGGAAACCTTTTTGATATCGTCTCTGTTTTTATCGTAAGCGTTTTCAATAGCTTGAGCTGTTTTATCTCTGAGTTGTTTTGCTTGACTCATTTTAAGTAAGTCTTCTCCTTTGGTTCTATAGAACAAGACCCTCAATTGTCTAGTATATTCATCTGCGTCACTATGTGGGTTTTGTTCAAGGCTTTCCGTGGACCCTGATCTCAACATGGAGATAGTAGGGAGCGTTGGAACAGGTGTGGCCAACTGAATTTCGTCGATGCTCCTGCCTTCTTCAACCACTTCTTCAGTAGCTTCTTCTGCACTAGAGAACTCGCTTTCTGCTCCTGAATGAAAGATGTTAGGATTGATTTGGGCAATGGGTGATAATAACGACCCCAAAGTCTGTACCCTCACCTGTTCTTGATTTCGTCTCCTTTGGAAATTAGGCTCGGAGACTGACTCTCTTATTGTTGTGAAGATTCCTTCTGAATTGAGGGAGGTATCCGGAGAACTTGGACTTGTGTTGTACTTTGCGTTTTCTTGTGGATTAACGACTTCTCCTGGCTGTAGAGTTAACAACGGGATATTTTCTATTGTGTCGTCTGATCAATGGAGCTCTCCGTTAAAGACTAACGTTGTTTCGGAAGAGTCTTTGTCGACAGAAATGGTTGACTTCGTGCTTGCTACCCAATCAAATACGGAGTCCCACCATTCTCGTGGTGTTACTTTTTGTGGCTCTGGTCCTTGCGCTAGCGTCTCTTCTGTTCCTGGCAGGGTTTCTGCAAATGATAACCATTCGGCTCGAACCGATCGTTGGTTCTTTTTACGTTCGGCAGTTTCACTTGCGGCTGAATGGAAACTGCCGGTTAGCTCGATCTTTTTCGTAGCATTGGTTTGGTTGGATAGTTGTTCAGCACCTAGTCCTGAACTAATGTTAGTACCTGACGGACAACATACAATTGACATAGAATCTGCCGGAGCAGTAACTTGGTTGGGTTGCAGTTCAGTAGCACTTACTGAACCAATGTTAGTACTTGACGGACAACACACGATTGACATAGAATCTGCCGGAGCAGTAACTTGGTTGGGTTGCAGTTCAGTAGCACTTACTGAACCAATGTTAGTACTTGACGGACAACACACGATTGACATAGAATCTGCCGGAGCAGTAACTTGGTTGGGTTGCAGTTCAGTAGCACTTACTGAACCAATGTTAGTACTTGACGGACAACACACGATTGACATAGAATCTGCCGGAGCAGTGACTTGGTTGGGTTGCAGTTCAGTAGCACTTACTGAACCAATGTTAGTACTTGACGGACAACACACGATTGACATAGAATCTGCCGGAGCAGTAACTTGGTTGGGTTGCAGTTCAGTAGCACTTACTGAACCAATGTTAGTACTTGACGGACAACACACGATTGACATAGAATCTGCCGGAGCAGTAACTTGGTTGGGTTGCAGTTCAGTAGCACTTACTGAACCAATGTTAGTACTTGACGGACAACTCACGATTGACATAGAATCTGCCGGAGCAGTAACTTGGTTGGGTTGCAGTTCAGTAGCACTTACTGAACCAATGTTAGTACTTGACGGACAACACACGATTGACATAGAATCTGCCGGAGCAGTAACTTGGTTGGGTTGCAGTTCAGTAGCACTTACTGAACCAATGTTGGTGTGGGGGAACCGTTCGCCGGGGTCCATAGAGGCCGCTTCACTCCTCTGTCTTCCGTTGAGAGGCATTTCACTTCGTACCCTTGATCTTGAGTTGGGTCATTTTATACCTGGGGAAGAGATATCTATAAGTTATATCTTAAGTGCTTGTCGCTCATTCCAGAAAACATTCGTTTTGTTTTTGGATATTTACTTTGTCACCTCTTACTTGAAAACGTTATTTAGACGTGACCCGCTCTTTTTCAAATTCCTCTCTTCACCGGATTCTCTTTTTGTTCCTTTCTTCGTACTATTTTTGCGTTGAGGAATTCCACAGTAACCCCCTTTTGATCTAATGGATCTGCTTTCCCAGACAGGAAATGATTTATCAGTGCCACTAATCTATCTGAATGTTTTGATTCTTTTTCTCTGTCTTAGTTGTCTCTTGCCTTTTCTCTGACTTCTTTTCTCTCTTTTTTTTTTTTTTGCCTGTCTTACTCAAAAGGACGACCTTTCCTCTGAAGCTTTGCTAGTGAGTCACGAAACTCTACTCTTTTTAACTTTCTCTGTCTCAGACTGCTCTCACTCTTCTTTGTTTTTCTTTGCGTCTTTTTGCTTTTGCCCTTTCGTGCTTCTCTCTTTTTGACTTTCGCTCTGCTCTGCTCTCTTTTTCTTTTTTTTTTGTTTCTTTTCTCGCTTTTCTCTTTTATGTTTTTTCTCTTTTTGACTTTCTGTTTTCTTCTCGCTTTTTTTGAATCTTTGAATGTCCCTTTTGATGGGAAATGCCAGCAAGAACAAAGAAAGGGTGTTAGCTCCAAATCATAGCGCTTTCAGAAGCTAAATGTGACAGGCCTTTAATCTCGCATTTAGCCGAAAAGGTGTCAAGTTTCCTTCACAGATGCTTCTGACAAAGAGAAAAGATGCTTATTGTCCACAAACCGATGCTCCTCG
Organism: Allodiplogaster pararmata; assembly: GCA_964056735.1. Classification (NCBI taxonomy): domain Eukaryota; kingdom Metazoa; phylum Nematoda; class Chromadorea; order Rhabditida; family Diplogasteridae; genus Allodiplogaster; species Allodiplogaster pararmata. The sequence goes on from OZ057403.1 coordinate 12,671,127, forward strand.
GCGAATTAACAGGATACAGCGAGAAAGATGAGAAACGAAAGTCACATACATATGCTCAAGATCAATTCTAGTGGTAGCCAACATGTGATAGCGCAAAACGTCAAAGTTTTTTTCTGTTTCTCTCTTTATTATTTCCTCTTTTCTTTCATCCATTTCTCCAAATATATAGCCTGATATATTGGCCCTCAGTAACTTCACTCACATTTTTGGAGTGAGACCTTATATGCTTAAGTAACCAAGAGGAATGCCTCAGAGTAAACTATGAGTAACATATGCTTTTTGGAGTGAGACCTTATATGCTTAATTAAGTAACCAAGAGGAATGCCCCAGAGTAAACTATGAGTAACATATGCTTGGAGTGAGACCTTATATGCTTAAGTAACCAAGAGGAATGCCCCAGAGTAAACTATGAGTAACATATGCTTGCGAAAGAGTCTTTGATGTTACACCGAATTAGTTTGACCTCTAATATGATGATACGCTGAATTGGTTCGCACTTCTGCTATGCCTGTTATAGGATAATATGAGAGAATTTACAGAAGCGTAGAGCGACATAGATTTTGGAGGATTTAGACAAATATGATACGCTGAATTGGTTCGCACCTCTGCTATGCCTGTTATAGGATAATATGAGAGAATTTACAGAAGCGTAGAGCGACATAAGTTTTGGAGGATTTAGACAAGAGATTGATACGCTGAATTGGTTCGCACCTCTGCTATGCCTGTTATAGGATAATATGAGAGAATTTACAGAAGCGTAGAGCGACATAGGTTTTGGAGGATTTAGACAAGAGATTGATACGCTGAATTGGTTCGCACCTCTGCTATGCCTGTTATAGGATAATATGAGAGAATTTACAGAAGCATAGAGCGACATAGATTTTGGAGGATTTAGACAACAACAAAAAATGAGGAACGAAAGCCACACACATCTGCTCAAGATCAAATAACGAACATGGAAAACAAGAAATCCCCAATAGGTTCCAGATAGATTCGCGGAAATCTGCCGGAGCAGTAACTTGGTTGGGTTGCAGTTCAGTAGCACTTACTGAGCCAATGTTAGTACTTGACGGACAACACACAATTGACATAGTGATATAACGATGCTTTCTTAGTTTGACTGACCGGTTCTCCATGAACCACGGTCCTTCGGTCGGTTCTCCTCGGGCGGGTACGATGCCGCTTCTCCAGCGTCCACTGGGTATTCCTCCATCGACCGGGTTACTTCTTTGACGGTGCTCTGTCTGGTGCCGTCGGGCAACTTCTGAATTAAGCTTTTACTTTTATTCCTACAACTGACCGGTTATTCCCAAACTCGCGGTCCTTCGGTCGGATCTCCTCAGGCGGGAACGATGCCGCTTCTCCAGCGTCCACTGGGTATTTCTCCATCGACCGGGTTACTTCTCTGACGGGGGGCCATTGCCGTCGCGCTGACTAGAGCTCTGCTGGCTCTTCTCTTGCTTCCTTTAACAAGCATATTCCTACTTTTCCCCCCGGGAGACCGGTGATCAGTCGGTCTCCCGTTTTTTGTGTTTTTTATTATTATTATTTTTATTAATAGATTATTTTGTTAAACATATTAATAACATCAAAACATCGAATGAATTAAACATATTAACGAAAAGGAAAAAGAGAAAAACAACGGAGCAGTAATCAAATGAAACTTTAGACTTCAGAGTATGAATTAAGCATATTAACGAAGAAAAAAAGAGAAAACAATGGAGCGGCAATCAAATGAAACTTCAGAGTATTGAGATTTCTGAGAGAAGAGAAGAGAAAATGAAAAAAAGAAACAGTGACTTGGAAACGAGGAAGAGTGTGAGGGAAAAAAAGAAGAAAAAAAAGTGGGGTTGGAAGAGAGAGAGGCGGTGACTGACCTATTCCGGACTAGGTCAGCCACTCGCTGCTACCAGTGAGGGAAGTGTGCGTTTCGGCCCCAATGTGATGTGCCCCAGACACGAACAAGGTATTCAATGATTAGTTTATTGCATGGTTTAATATCGGAGTCACAAAAGGGGATTGAAGGGGGAGATGGATAGGGCGAGAGATCGGGAGCCGAGATCTCTCTTGTTCCTCTCTTTCGATAGCTTTTATAGGCGGCATAATGGGGCGTGGCATCTCATATAGTTTAGGCGTCATATAGGAAGAGGCCTCAGGCGTAACACCTTCACCTTCTTATACATGCATCCCATCATGCACTATCATATTTTCACGTGATACATATGTTTTAAAAAGTGAAATATCAGAATCTATGATGAGTTCTTCGTAGTCGCTTTTACTACATCAGGTTAGAGGAATAAATTAAAGCGATGTATTATACAATATTGTGGAGGAAAAATATGTGAGGCGGGTTTGAAATAAGTTTTATGAGGATGGGATCAAGTAGCGATGATTGTTGGAAGAAGGAATAAAGGAGTTCATGGCAGCCGTTCTGGATTGGGAGAGGAAAAATAACTAAACTGAATAGTCATCACAAGACAACCGTTCAGAAATAAACAAAAAGGACAAAATGAGAGAAAAAAGGCATACATATGTATTGCACTTCATAACTCAATTTGCAGATTGTTATATGTTTTTGAACTTCTACTCAGGGTTTTTGTAAAGTTCAAGAGCACTAAATTTAAATGCGAAAATCACTTTCTTTTCCATTTCCAATTCTTTTAAAACAATATCTTAAACTCCCATTACACTTTTAAAATCTTAACAGTTAACTTTCCCACTTTCGAGAGGAAAAAAAACAGTCGAAAGAAAGAATCTTAGAAGTTTAGAAAAACTTGTAAACTTTTACAGTCCGACATAATCGGCATAATCGGCTGGCTCTTATGTTCATGACTACTATTATGTTCATCACTACTATCAGGCACTGTAGTAGTGTCGGGGTGAAAATGCTTGACTTTGAGTAGTTCAGTGAGAGTTCGGATTCGCTCATGAATGATTTTTGCCACATTTTTGTTTTACATAAAAAATTATTTTTACATTAAAAACGCTTCCAAAAAGTTTATGGCTTAGGCGAACGAGACCGCATAAGAAAATTTCTCATATTATTCATTTTTGTCAATTTAATGACTACAATTGAGCCAGGCCGTTTTTTAGGCCAGCCGATTATGTCGATTAAGTCAGACTGTAAAATTTCACGAGTTTCAGAAATAGCCGGAGACATAATTCGTCAACATAGCTCAACAATAGAAAGATAATTTTCATTTCTCAAAATGCCGAGTTTTTTGATTTACAGTTGGTGCTGCTCAAACGTTTTTGTGTGTTTCGTCGCAAATTTTCATGATGCTTCACCTTGCATTTTTTAATATTTAGTTCATCAATATGTTCTTTGGAACAAACTTAAATTTGATTACACTCATATTTTTTGTGTGTTTCAAACTATAGTTGATATCATGTGAGCTTTTTTCACGGACGAGTCCATAACTGGTGAATGTTAATTTATTCAAAGTTTACGAGTTCAGAACTGTTAAATGAATATGCAAGATTTATTTGAATTATAAATCTTAATTTTTTGATGAATTACATTCAATGGAGCACAAGAAACACATGGAAGAGATTGAGGAACAACACTGCAGAAAAAAAAAGAGATTGAGGAACAACACTGCAGAAATGAAAATTCGGAACACAAGTCCTCAACATAGGTCACCTAAAATTGTCAAGGGTGAAAAAAATTATCTTAGGTCTGTGTAGAAATTTTATTTCTCATTGTACTTTCTCAGAATTTATTTATAGGTAAATAATGAGAAAAAAAACATTTTGGTTTCCATAAGCGATTTCTCAATTGACTTTTGACCATAACTTCTCTAACTTGAATGCTAGATGAATGGACTACTTGATAATTTATCAAACACGAAATATAACTGTATCGGATAAAAGCTTATGAAAATACGCCTTTTCTCTCTCTGAAGACGCCTTTTCTCTCTCTGAAGACGCATTTTCTCTTTAAAAGACGCCTTTTCTCTCTTTGAAGACGCCTTTTCTCTCTCTGAAGACGCCTTTTCTCTCTCTGGACCCGATGCAGTATTACTTGCTACCAAGAGGCCAACCCTAATCGAGTAGGTCCTTCATCCATACATTCTTGTGAGGCTTTTCCCGTTACCCTTCAACCCCTGGTAACCACGAAGAGCTTATTGGGCTGATGTGGGTTTGTCTCTCCCTATGTAGTTCCGGTCTGGAACAAACTCCCAGAGACTGTATTTTCGATTAATACAGTCAAATCATTTAAAACAGCTATCGGTGAGCTATAAAACGATCCTCATATTCTCGATTCCAGACCCACTTACCTATTTTTCCTCGACTTACCTCTGTTTCTCACTTTTAAAAGTGTCACGCCTTGGTGTTGATACGAATCACTCCTCTATTTGATCCCCTACCTGCCCCTTCCGAAATCACCCTTGCGATAAAGTATTATTATTATTATTATGTAAACTCCACTGAAAGTTCTATTCGTAAACGATGAACTCGAGGGACTGCTTCAGCAATAACTATCCTGTGACAGTAGCTCAATTTCCAGGCAGGTATTTACACACAGTAGCTCAATTTCCAGGAAAGTTCCAGGCAGGTATTTAAGATCATCAAATGATAAGATGCGAAATGAAAGGACTCCATTATGTGTAAAAACATTCCAGTAATTCGATGTTGTTATTGTGAAAATATCTGTGTTATTAATGTTTTAAATTGTTTTCCATAGATTGTATGTAATAGGCGCTTCATTTTCTAGCCGGTGAAGTTTTCGCCTATGTAACAAAAAAATGCTCATCAAGTATTGCATGAAAAGACTTTATTAATCGAAGGCTTACGTCAAAGTTACTCCATGTTGTATAGAGTCAGCATGTGGATGCGATAATCTTATTGCGCGAAAGTTCAGTGATATAACACTCATCCGATGATTTCATATATCAAGTAATGATGTGATCTATAATTTTAGACCATTCGATCTCCCATCTTTTTCGTGAGATTGAAAGAGCGTTGGGGGATTCAGGAAGGTTGATTTTGTCGATATGGCGAGTAGGCACGAGATTCAGAAGACTCCGCCGCATTCAGTTGTCTGCTCGCAGAGGACAGATTCCACTCGCACTGCTCGCAGTGGAGACGCCCGCCCAGGAGACGCACAGCAGCGCCTTCTATTCCGTTCCCTGGAAGAACGAAAAAATGTTAATGTGTGAAAGGAGCAATGTTTTTTATCATCAAACATCAATAACACATTTTTACACATGAAGCAACAACGACACTCGCTTACTCGCGGCAAGAGCTTGTAGAGGTTGATTCTGTCGATGTTGGGAAAAAAGACTAAAGGGAAATTTACGCATGAAGCATTCATGAAACTTACCCGAATCAAGCGCACTAGTGACACGTCTTCACATCAAACACTAATGAAACTATTACGCATCACGCCTCGATGAAATTCGCTCACGCATGTAAATCGGAAGTTGAATCTGTCAAGCTTGTGAAAGGGACCAAAAACACATCTGAGCATCAAGAACCAAAGAAAGTTCTCCGAACAAAGAATTAATGACACTTCTTCACATCACAAACTTAGTATTTGTAGGTTGGTATCACAAACCGAGAGGGACGAAACAAGAAGTGCATCTGAAGCAGCTGACGTGAAACGAGAGACGCAGTGGCGCAATCAACATTGCCTTCCCTTTACCTGGACAACAGAAAATTTATCTATCAGTTATCCAAGTGATATCATTAAGGAACAGATTTGGACGTGGCATAAGGCGAATTTGTTTAACTATTGTGCGAAGGTCATCAATTGAATAAAGCATCGGACGGAAAAAAGCTGCTCTAAGTTTTTGTTCCCAGTTCTTTTGCCTCTCGTTAGTATGAATGATATACATATATTCATTGAAAATTACCATAAGTTTTAGTGAAGTTTTTGAAAACGGCTTAACAAAAGACCACTGAATCAATTCTTTTCAAGAACTGGTAAAAGGCTAAGAAACCAAGGGGTTGGGAGCACCCGTCGCAGAGTTGATATCCACTCACGGTCGGCAGTATCGGAGAGGCGGTTTCATCTGCCGCCTGCAATCATTACTCGCTCCACTTGCAAAAACAAGAAACTTTTCTTTTTTATTGGTGTTTGAAGAAACAGTCTGATGTGGCATAATCAAAGTGCGCCTGACTTTTACGCAGCAATTCCAAACTTAAACCTCTCTCCGGGCCAATTCATTCTTATCAAGGGGCTCGAGGAATGGCGTTAAGGCTCAGGAGTCTCTTATTACAAGCAGTGACACAGGGGGTGATAACGGAATACATCTGCGTTTTAGAAGTTACAAATTCATGTATAGATTATCTTTATCACGCCAAACTCATACTCACTCAGATACTAACGATTTTTTTAACTACAAGTTTATTTCCAAGAAAATATTCTGATGCTAATTTTTACTGTCAATATTCTAGTCAATCTCCGGTTAAAGTGCCTTTCTTAAAAAAGAAAAAAATTTAAATTTTTCTTACTGACAGTGTTGTAGAGATTACGTCTCTCTTCTTGCGTTTCTGCTCTGAGTTGATCTCTGACAACACTTTGTAGTCATTATTACAGCAAGTTATTCAAAAACAATTTCAATTTTTCAAGTTAGTTTGGGGCGAAAAATAACCGAGAAAATATTCCGATATTCGGTCGTCATTATAATCCTCAACGGAAGGTTATCCAGTTCAAGATTTTAGTGATTTATAAACCAGTACAGTACATACATATGTCAGCGAATTAGTAGATCAAAATTTTATGAATGATAAGTGAACCATTCATTTGTTTCGTGTTAAGATGCTTCTACTATGTAGTTGCGAACAATCTTCTTACAAATTCAACCCAGTTGTTTTTAAGTGTTTTTTTTTAAATTTCTGATTCTTGATGGTAAAATTCTAAAATTTTACGCGCTTCTGAGAAAAAAGCATTAGCAGAGATTGAGCAAACTGATTCGTTGGCGCGGTCGCAGCGAAATTACGCGACGGCTGTGGCCCGAAGTCAACTGCACTCTCCTCAAGCAAATTTCAGTTTTTTTTTAACTCTGAGCTAGTCTTTTGCGACCTAGTTTTGTTGATTCAAAATAGCTCCAACAAAGCGAGCGTTTTTTGTCTCGTCTGATCCCTCAAGACAGGAAAAGGGACCATACTCGCCAATAGCCAATGAACATTGAGCGTTGCTCCGGAAGAAAACTACGACGTTAATTTCCCACGTGATGCTATTTTGAATGAGCTCCAGCCTCTTCGATTGTCATTATCTAACATTAGTTTTCTCCATACAGGTCTCGAATAGAACAGCAGACTGCTCATGGAAACTCGAGCTCGAAAAAAAAGTAGGAAGGTCATTAAACCGTTATTATTTCCACAAGCAAAACTTTTTTTGAGTCCTAACAACCAAAATACTTTTATTCGAATTCAATTAGTGTAAGACTGAAATATAGATGAAACGATACTTGGTTTTGACAGAAGCACTTCTCTTCGACATCGATTCTCTCCTGAATCGTCGTCTGAACATGCCCGCAGGGAAGTCTTCTTCTCCACTCTTTTCGCTCTTCTCGCTCTTCTTTCTAAAGATTTTTCGAAAAATACAGAAAGGAGGTAGAGAGAGAAGGAAGTTTCCTCTCTCAGATTTCAATAAATATTTGGTAGTTCAAACACTTTTGCTAATATTAACAATGATAGCAGTGCTAATTTAAATTCCATTTTTTGATATATCTCTCATGATTAACAATAATAACTATTATTATCACTAATGAAAAAAAGCATAAAAAATACAAAACAACTTTAAAGCATTTATTCATTAGTTTATCATTTGTTTCCACCCCAAAAACCATTTTCATAGAATTAATGTTTGAAAACTTGAATGAAATAAAGTATTCGAAAGTCTTCATTACATGGTTGACAGAAAGAAGATAGAATAGGCACATAATTTTTTTTAGAAACCATTTTACCGCATGGGCGGATAAAGGTAGATCAAGGGGGGTTCTTTATATTTGACAGTGACCTCAATAAAACAGAATGAAACGATAGACACTGAAGATCGGTCGTAGGTAAAAACAGAATTAATTATTCCTTATGAAGTAATCGTTCAAATGGAATAAACCTCAAACTTTGAGTTTTGAGAGAAATGGAACACATGATCAATTGTTTACCTTCATACTCCTTGAGAGGGCTGGTGAAGAAGATGTTGAGCGTGCGGGGAACTTCAAAAAACTTGTTTTTTAGTTAGAAAACGTATAGATCTGATTTTGAATTGTTTTAATTGTTCTGTGAATTGATAGTAAATATATCAAGGTTGGAAAAAAAACTCGTAGCTCTCAAGTGAATTCTCTCTTGAATCATCTTCCTTGTCTCTGCTTATAAGTTGATCGAGTTTTGTTCCAAAATTAATTTGCTTACAGACCTTGTAGTTGATCGGTTCGAAGGATCTCTTTGGCTCTTCCCTTCTTCGCTCTTTTTTGATGTAAGTGGTTGCCTAAATCACGGAACATAATATATTTAACAACAAAAAATGGAAGAGAGTGAAATCGGAAAATAATATTTTTCTCTCCATTTCAGAAGCTTATCATGAGGGTTACAATAAATAAACAAATTGATAAAACCACCGCACATAAATAAACACATTCATACTTCCTATGTGTACGAGTTCGATTTTTGCCTAAGCTTTGAGAATATGGTTTTAAAAAAGTTTTTAGACTTATTTCATTGCAAACGTGTGACGTAGTACCACTCCTGTCATAATGAACAAAACATACCTTGAGCGGTTGAAGATTGTAATTCCGAATAAGCAAAGGTTCGCTGGCACTGGAAGGAGAATGTCTTCTTCTAAATATACGAAGGGAGAATTAGGATCTCGGCTGTGTTGTTGTAGCGCGCTCGCTTCCGGTTAGAATGAGGCGGCTGGGTTTAAATCCATGTCAAGTACTAGCTTTTCTTCTGATGTTATTAGATTTTTGGATTGCTATATATATATATATTACATTGTTATACGAATTATGTCAAATGGTTTCTCTTTGGAATAATTTCTAAAGAGATTTATGTTACTACAAGCCCAGCTACATTTTGAGTAGTGAGCATGGTAACCAAAGCGAGAGTGATGATGTTTGGACAATTCACTAAATGCTTCATTTAATTATCTTCAAAACTCCTAGACCAATTTGGAAAATGCGTTTTATCTTGACAATAATTTTAAAAACATTCTTCAAGGATATTTTTTATATTTCGTCACTACAAAGATGTTCTTTACTACGTGATTTTTATAATCAAAATAATATCCTGAGTTGTCACTATCGAGCACAACTTTTCATTTTCATTTCTTTCAACTTACTGTTTCTAAACCTGAACAGACCGTTTGCCCCATAGATATAAAACGTCACCTGCGTGGCGGAGTGTATTGCAATGCGCGTTCGGCATCAGGGACGAAGTCAGCCAATCTGCCAGGCGAAGGTCTTTCTTCGAGGGGGGAGACCCGATAGTCTGGCAGAACCAGGGGGTTCCATTGCATAGAGGAGTTGTAGGAAGAAGATCTGCCAAGTCCATAATAATGATAATGACGTAGTATATTCGCATATACATTCGCAAGTCTGATTAGTCATACTTATGAAGCAAAAAGCTATGAATAGTTATACATAAAATGTACGGATTAGTCACACTTTTCATTAAAGACGTGCCAGTTTTGAGGAAAAAATTTTAAGTGTGTAAAATCAAATTTAAACCATCGCGCCTGGTCATCGATGGGTCGTTTCTACCTTCACTTTTGAGATTAACAACTGCTTGAAAAAATGCACCCGCAAACAACTGGACCCCTAGAAGCTGAATCATCCTAAACATGAGGTAGCTTTCAGTGGAAAAATCTACTTCAAATGCTACTCAAAGGGTTTAAAACTGAAGAGCTTCAGCTCCCTGGACATCAATAATGAAGCGTACGAATTAGATCAAATCGAATTGCAATTAATTAAATTCAAGTGAATTCGATTGCTTTGAGTTAAACTGAATCGTCTAAAGTTGAAATAATGTGAATAAAAAACTCTTGTTAACTCAAAAATAATTTAATCTTTCATTAAAAATTATAGAAAAGCTAAAAGATAATTTTTTTTCAAAGGAAAATCACTATTTCTGTCAAAAAATTTAATTCACTTTGTGACAATAAAAATCATTCATACTGAAAATAACTTTTGAAAAAGTTTCCCGGTTGTGATGCTATGGGAGTGAAAAGCTTGACTTTTGTGACTTATTGATATCGAATTACTCGGGAAGATGCACCCAAACTGAGGTTGCTCACAGTAACCATTCACACTTTCAATTGTCTTATCCCTATTTCCCTCTTCCCTGCTACAAAGTGCACTGATGACCCTTGCCCCTATACTTTGTCATGGCGAGTCGAGGCGCCAGTAAAATAGCATCTTGCCCTTTTCCGGTTAACTATTGGGTCTCGAGAAGAGGATCGTTGACTGTGGTGCGAGTATAGACGAAGAAAACTTCTCGAGACTCAAAAAGGTTATCACCAAACTATATCAAAGGACTCTCCTTGACAGTACTTCTAAGCAAACACAAACAGCAACGAATTTAGTCTGTATAAATTGTAATTCATGACTCTGCAAGCAGTTTCTCAAGGTGGTTCATGCGCACAGAAGAAAACACACAGCTAGGAAAGAATAGGAGCTCAATGTTGGTTTTGAAAGACGAGCTATACATTTGAATATTTCTGGACGGAAATGATCAAACTACTTCTTGACAGAAGCTAGTATATTTTTCTCCGTACGTGTTACAGTTTAATCTTATTCAATCTCAACCAAGGGATTCCGCCTTAAACTATGTAACAGAGTTGTTGAGTCCTCTTAGAAGACTCATTCAGGAGGTAATCATCATTTAAATGATCAAACTACGCCATACATTCCGATAGCAGCCTATGAATTTTTATTAGCAGGCCCAATTCTTCAATTGAAAAAAAACCATTACTTTACATTGGTCTCTTTTATTAAAAATATTTTCAAACAAACAATGCTTGAATCCTGAACACTTTATTGTTTAGTGAAACAATAAAAAGAACCTGATCGGAGCTGTTAGATCATCCTCCAGAGGAATATCTACAATGCGCTTCTTCTCCTTCGTCTGCAGAGAGGCCAATGCCTTCGTCGCTTGACTCACTTTTTTCGCTACGACGCTTCCCTCCACATTCCGCACAAGGTGGACGTCTACTGTAGCCGCGGAAGGCAATCGCGAGGGGGAAGAGGAGCTGGTGCGCCCGTTCGACGGAGAGGTCCATCGGTTAGGAGATGAAGAAGATAAGGAGGCGCGGCCGGGAGCGTCCGAAGCAGCATGCTTCAGTGATCTCCCGGGCACGCGAATGCCAACCACCACCTAAAAATTTATTTTGAGAACCTTCTGGTACTACCAAGGGTGTGTTTGTGGAAGGTGTCATCATATTTGATAGAGCTCAGAGTAAGGGTCTATGAACACATTGTTCTCAGTTTGACATGCTCTTTTTCATGAATGATTCTAGTTATCGAATTGTAACAATTCTAAAAAGTGGAGCAAATGCTGCATTAGGTCTTTATGTTCAAAAGCACTTCTAAGTTGGCAGAAATGTGTTGTTGTATGACCAGGAATTGCCGTTAGAGTTCAGATAATGAACGCTTATTAGCAAAGCTTTTTAAAATTTTTACAAATCAAGTTTTTGAATTTCTCGATGTTTCCACTCAGGTGAAAACTGTTACATACCCCATTCCTGATGAATTCTCATAACTATTTGTTGCGAGAAAAAGTAGCTAGGGTGAGTGGACGCACCTGGTCGAGTGAGGGGGATGAGGAGGAAACGGGTGGGGAGGGCGAAGAGTGGCAGGAGTTGAGGACATACTGCTTCTGGGGAGGACGAGTCCGGGGAGACGAGCCACGCGAGGTGAGAGAAGAGGGCGAGTAGAAGGCCGAATCACCCGACACACTCACAATCTCATCTCGACAGTCCTGAAACTCAATTATTCATCCAAGCATTTATTATACGTCTATTAACTCATTTTTTAAAACCATTTCAAAGCAACACAGTTTCAACGCCTAGTTAGGACCTAATATGAGTAAACTACTACACGAAAGAAGTCTTATGGACTAGCTAATTTCCGTGTCACAGTAAACTCATAATTAGTCATTTAATTTATTTCCTCAAGGATTCTTCGTAGAGAGATTTGGATTATTACGTTTTCATAATGTCTAGAGTGGCCGAGTTTCTATTGCTTCACTGCTTTCTTCTTTTTGTCTGCGTGTGTCTTTTTGTCTTGAACGGCGACAGAGGACCCATCTGGTAGCAGAAATTGGAAACTTTGAAATTGTTTCGTTTAAGCGTATAAATTCCTTACTATACCTGCATTTTTGATTATTTGTACTTGATAGAGTCTTTTTCACAGATATGTATAAAGCGCCAGACTATAATTTAATCTGTAGATGTGGCATCAGAGGCAACAAAACCATTAGTTCAAGGAGGAAAGAGAGATGGAAGGCATCTGCTTCTGCTTGCATCTGCTTGTGAAACTGACAAGACTCTGCTCCAGTGAAATATGTAAAAACAAAACAGCTTATTCTACGAGAAGAAACTATCTGCTATTTCAAGTACAGAAAAATTTTTAAACAGTAAATTTAGATAATTGGCCCATTTTCTGCAGCAAACACACTACCAAATGCATGTATTTTCTATGTAATCGTTAAGAGAAGAGGATTCGTACAAATGGTTCATGCGAAAGAGAAAAGTTTGATTTCATACAAAGGATATCTACTTTGTGAATGGAATTGGGGATAATCCAAACAGTCGTCTCTACCGCATTCCTTCTTCACTCTACATATTATGGTTTCTCTCTTTCTAGCTTTCTCGGTCCCTTTTATTCCCTCTCTCTGTCTCTTTCTCTCTCTTCCTTTCTCTCTCTCTCTCTCTCTCTCTCTCTCTCTCTCTCTCTCTCTCTCTTTCTCTCTCTTCCTTTCTTTCTGTTCTCTCTCCCTCTCTCTCTTTCTCTCTCCAGATCTCTATGTTTTCATATCTCATAATTTGTCTTATTTTCAGTTCTCTAAATGCAGAATTATTCTATGATTGAGCGATGCTTCGAAATCGTTCAGCGACTTCTTCATTTCTTTCTCCAATTTAGTTTTTCTAGTTTTTCCTATCATCTGTTTTTCGGTTGTAAATTCTGGATGATCTTCGTTGTCTCTTCCGACTACTCTTCGCTGATTCTTCTCTTACTTCAAGATAATTTTTTAAAATTACAAGTTTAAAAACGATAAAACGATAAAAAAATATGCCCTTACCTTTTTTCTTCTAGTGATAAATGCTGTTTGCGAGTAATAGCCTGACAAGTTATTAGTTGGTGAACATGTTTTCGGTATAAGCAGTCTTACTTGAGTCGGAACTTATATAATTTCTGATAGTTATTGATGTAGCTTCTTGCCTCCCCCTCACCTCTTCCCGCTTCCCGCTTAATACCGCCTTGAAGCAGGATTCACACGGAAACTAAATACGAAAAATGGAAGTTCTAGTTGGAATTGTGACTATGAATACTTTCACAGTAAAAAATTAGAAATACTCTACATTTAAAGTCTTGAAATTCATATTTATAACATTCTACACTATATATATTTAACATTAAAATGTTAAAGTTATAACATATAACTTTTTTGCTTGTTGACACTTTTCAATTCTTGTTTCAGACGAATCAGGGTTCAAATTGAATCGAATCGTCTATACAGGGTGACTACGCATCTCGCGCGCTGGAAGATGATACTAAATTAATAGTCAATCTTCATTCTACTTATAATCTTTTTATCAATTTTGTTGCATGGGCCTTAAAATGTGCATTATCATGTGTGCGTGTGTAGCTCAGTGGGAAGAGCATTTGCCCGGAATGCGAAAGGTCACGGGTTCGTTTCCCTTCACACCACACGATTTTTGCACAAGTTTCTGCAAACAATCCGGTCCTCTGCTCGGTATAAAAATCCGTTGCTTGAGATCAACGAGGAATAGGGTATACTCTAATTTAGAAATTGTAATATTTTAACTTTCATGGTTAGATGCACCCTAATCCATCACGAGCTGCAATTCTGGATTTAAGCAGTGCCGGTCACCCCGCTTCAGAAATCATTCGTCTATTGGGCGTTCCTCGTTCAACCGTTTATAATACTTTCAAACGTGGTACGTTATCTGACCGTCCTCGTACAGGCCGTCCATCTTCTGCCACAACTCTTTGGATAATGAAAATTGTCCAGAAATGAATCAAACGCAAATCTGGACGCAGCATGAAAAAAATGGCTGCTGAACTCGGTGTATCTGACGCATCGATAAGGAAAGTTGTCCACGAACAACTCGGGATGTAACCTTACAAGTACCGGAATCGCCATGGATTGTCGGACAAACAGGAAAAGGCGAGGCTCGAAAAATACCGCGGACTCTTCTCGAAGGCCGTGGCTGGAAATCACCTCACCACTCTTTTCACGGATGAGAAAACTCTCACTATTGAACGAAGTTTCAATCATCAAAATGACAGGGTGTTTGCATCATCTTCTGAAGCTGCTTATTCTGTTAGGAGAATCGTGTCTCATGTGTCTCATCCCGCTTCCGTTATGGTTTCCCCGGGGTGTCGGCTACTGGTCACACTCCACTCTTTTTTCGTTCCATAAGAAGCAAAGGTGAACACACAACTGTACATTTCGGATAGTATCAAGAAGAAAGTGAAGCTCTGGGCTGATGCCCAATTCGGAAATAAGAACTGGACGTTCCAACAAGAGCCCCGGCCCACACCAGTAAGAAAACAAAGGAGTGGGTTTTTTTGCAATGTGCCTTCATTCATTTCGACTGGAGAATGGCCTGCAAACTCACCTGACTTGAATCCCGTGGATTTAGAGCAAAGCCTGCTATTTCGATCACACCCACTTGTCCAGTCTGAAAAGGTCCCTAAAGCGTGAGTTAACAAGGATTCCCTAGAATACTTTTCGGGCCGCAGTTGAAGCATATCCCAAGCGTCTGAGAGCTTTAATTCGGAACAAAGGGAAAAACATCGAGTTATTATTCAAACTTGTGTTGATATGAATAAACTCTATTGTTAATTTGACGGGATTCTGTTAAAATTGAAAGAAAATAAGCAATTTTTTCAGTGTCCAATTACTTTTGACGCACCCTGTAGTCCGACACACTACGCCGTGCCACACTCGAAGAATGTTATCCTTATCAGGTGTGAACATACATAGTATCGATTTCGAAGTTAGTTACAAAGTTAGAAGCGAAGACAATTTTAATAATTTTTTTAAGGGTTTTTCTTCAGAGATTATTGAGATTGACAGATTTTGGGGGAACCCGCATCCTGGGAAAATCTTCTTCGATATAAAAAGTTTTTCTTCAACTTTCATATGGGTCAGGCCCACGTTCCCTTGGTAATATTATTTAGCAAATAACTTGATGATAAATATCTTGTTTTAGCTAATTAATGTTTCTAAGGAATCAAAGCAATAACAATATTACTTTGCTCCCAGCAATAACAATATAGCTTAGAGACTTATTTTAAATTAAGGTCGTATGAACGAAAAACTAAGGTCATATAAAAAATTAAAAATTAAGGTCATATATAAGGTCATATAAACGAAAAATTAAGGTCGTAAAAATACGAAAAATAAACGAAAAATTAATTAAATTCATATAAAAGCTTGGAAACTTGTTTTAAATTAAGGTCATATAAACGATTTCTATATTCCTCAAAGCTGAAGTTTCATCTTCCTAACGGTTGCTCAAAAAATGTGTTATATGATGAATCTAATATTAGAGTCAAAAAACTTGAAACAAAAAATTGAGTCTTAGTTTTTTTAAAAGACGATGAGAAATCATAACAAGCGTTAAAAAAGGTGTGTTTACAGAAGCTTCGACAATGTGTGCAAAGATTTTATCTGCAGAGGAGAAAGTCTATTTGTATGTGAACTGAAAACAAACAAAACATCAGATGATGCGAATGTCAGATGATGCGAATGTCAGATGATGCGAATGTCAGATGATGCGAATGTCAGATGATGCGAATGTTTCAGTTGATTTCATTTGCTCTCATTTTCAACGTGCTCTACCGTTTCAATTAACTTTAAAAAATTGAAGCTTCAAAACGGCAAAACGATCATGAAATAACTGATCGAAAATACAACTGCGTTTGATTGCTCTCTCTCTCTCTCTTTTAGTCTCTTTCCCTCTCTTTTTCTCTATTGATTTGTTACCGTATATATATTTTTTTGACTTTTGACCTTATATTTTTTTCTAATAAAAATTTTTTTTCATTAATTTATCCGTCCATTTTCTGACGTAAAAAGTACTTAACTCATTTTTGCTCATCAATTCAGCCACTCAAGAAGCAATTCGGTAGTTCTATGAGCAAATATCCAGCTTAACTTTTTGTAAGTTATAAATTAAACTAACTGGAGAGAGCAGAATTCTGAGAAAGCTGTAAGTCGTGGGTTCTGTCTCGGTTTGGACCCGGAGCATACTTGAACTGAGCTGATCAGTTGAAGGAGTGTAGGAGACAGCAGGCAAAGGAACGCTTGAGGAAGAGCGGATCACACACACACTTACTCTACAAAAGAACCGAGGGTGAGGGAGAGAGAGAAAGGGAGAGAGAAAGGGAGAGAGAGAAAAAAGGAGAGAGAGAGAGAGAAAGGAGAAAGCGAGAGGGAGCGAGAGACAATGTGTGAGAGAGCGGAAAGAATGAAGAGAACAAGGATGGCAAAGTAAGAAGGCGACGATCAAGAGAAGTGGCGTCAAAGATTCTTGGGTGGCTTCACTTCACTACTTCAAAGCACAGATAGGTACTTTCTGTTCTACTCTCATTCGTTAGGTTTTTCTCTCTCTTTCTCTCTCTCTCTATCTCTCTCTCTCTCTCTCTCTCTATTCTCCCTACTGTTTCTATCTTTCTCGTTCCCTTTACATCTTTCGCTTTACTTTCTCTGTTGCTTCGTCTGTATAACTGTTTACTCTCCGATCTGGCCTTTCGGGGTACCTCTGACTCGGTTCTTCTCTCATGAACTGCTTGCATCTTGCAATGGCCCTTCCTCCTCCAACATATTGCATCTCCTTGAGAAGCGTCTTCCCATGCAGCTCTAACCGATCAACCAAAATAATCTATCATGAGCAGAGTGAAGGAATAAAACGTATATATGTAGGTATTTTTTCAAAGAATCTTTCCATTAAATGCCTCACCTTTCTTCACCCTATATTGTTTCCTCCTCTCTTCCTCTTCTCTCCTATACTTTTTTTCTCTCTCTTTCCTTTTTGCTCTACCTTTTTTACCTTTCTTGCTTCCTCTTTTCTTCGCTCTTCGCTCTTCTCTCTCTTTCTTTCTATCTCATTCATCATCGCTCTCTCGCTTTCTTTTTTTTGCTCTTTCTGTCTTTATCTTCAATCTGTTCACTAATTTCACTTTCTCAAACAAAAACTAGATTCACTCTCACGCATCTTTGCTGATGCTTTTACTATGACTGTGTTGACAGAAAAACGAAATGAGGAACAGAGTATTTCGGAGAAAAAGGATGTTCTCACCATAAAGCATCATGCTTGGATACACTCAGGTAAACTCATGTGTTACTGAGAAATGGATGACATTGAACTTATCTGTCAGTGAAAAATAGATGACAATGAGCAAAATGGTCACTGAGAAATTGGAACATGAGTCGTAGTCACTTAGCGGAAACAGGGGGAGTCATGAGAGCGGTCAAATCATTCGAAGCACAGAATTATAATCTTAGTGCTCAGTCTCAGCATAGACACAAAATGTTCTTCTTGGCGCTTAATCTGATCCCTCATCAAAGCTGTGTTTTTTATCCAAGAAACATGATCATCTTGGTGCATTAAGTGTCCACTCTCATGGTCGCTTTAAATGGTTCAGCGCCATTGGCTGTCTCTTCTGCACTCTTTCATTTGTAGTAGAGCTATTAAAATGGCGGAACTCAACTGTCTTTAACACAGAAGCACTGATCCAGGGAAAAGCTAATCACGGGCCAGGAAGAGACGGTAAAAACACGAGAACTTCTCTCATTAAAGAGAGTGTTCATAACCAAGTCTTCGATGCGGGATGCTTGCCGGCAACAACAACAACAAGACGGTAAACGGTAAATGTCTATTGAATTTTTTCCTCCTAGGTTCTGATGGATCTAGTCGGAGTGAGGTCGAACTAGGAGAAAAAACATAATAATCAGGCTAGTTACCTACTTCTTACAGATTACCTTACCTACCACCGTCGCGCTCAAATTTACCTCATTGTCAGCAGTAACAACGTGTGATCTAAAAATGTTTTCGTTCAATTGTTGTAGCCACAGTGCGAACAAGATGAATCATTGTCAGTCTCATTCCAAGATACAAAGAATAACAATACAAATAACTGAACTCAACAAAATTCAACAATAATAATTTAAAAAGTAATCACTGCCAATCTATTAATTTCTCAAAGGATTGTAGCGGAACCTTTTTCCTGTCGAGTGTTCTGCTTCTTTTCTTCTTCCAATCTTCCAGTGTTCCTCTCCAGTCTGACTCCTCGTCTTCTTCTCTCTGAACTTTGAAAAATCTTCTTCAAAATTTTTTTTAGATAATAAAGAATATACAGAAAAAAAAGTAATACTAGAACTTCAGTCGTTTTAAAAGTAATAAATAAAAAAGTCTTTTAATCGGAAAATAAGCAGTTCAATCAATCAATACTCTGAAAATGTTCAATCAATACTCTGAAAATGTTAACTAGCAATTGGATTGAACATAAAGAATGGGTTTTTACTGAATAAAAAATAGAAATTTTTCGGATTAAATTTGTTGTAGGTCAGATGGTAATTTGAAATTACGAGTAAGAATATTTTAGTTTATTTTTCGATAATAATCATCCAATTCATTGTTTTTCCGGTCTCACAATAAATTGATAATATCTATGAATCAAAGCAGTGAAATTCGACACATTAGTTGTGGTTTCAAGGAAATTAGAGCTTATTGTTAGGTGTTTCCAAATAAATATGTACTTCAACTGTACTTCAACTCAAAATCATCAATAGTGATAATTTTTGTAAGTTTCTTTTTCCTCTCCATTACATCAAATAATAGGTGATTTTCTTTTGTGTGATGAGCATTGTTATATCATTGGTGCTGAGAAAGCATAAAGACACACATAAAATCTTCGTCGCTTTCTTCACTCTTTGCAAAATTTTCTCCGAGACGTCGCTTTCATTGTTCCCCTCATTCATGGTACTGTTCTTCTATGTTCCCAAACCACCGTTAATACTTTCATCTTCTCATGAATTTCATCGGCTTCCTAGACCTTATTGTGTCCCCCTTTTTCATGTTTCAAACGATCCCAAATGGGCAAACGAATGATTGAATGTGAGAAGGAGCATCATATTTGGAGGGAAAAAAATTCGTTGTCAAAAAATGAGAAACATCTTTTCATGCGTCAATCTGAACAAGCAATGTTATGAAACCCCTAAGAGTAACAATCTTGAAGAAACAAAAAAGAAAAATTGGACTTAATGAAGAATAAATAAGACAGAAGGATTATACCAGAGAAAAAAGAGTATAAAGTAAGAAAAAACACTTAAAGACTGAATCAATAGAAAGGCGTAAAATTTTCATGAACAGAAGAGAAAATATGAAAAAACGACATAATGAAATCGAAGCTTGGTTCGTTTCTAGTTGTGTTAGTTATTTCAAATAAAGACACGGTAGATTTCATAATGCGCCTTACTTTTTTACACTTTGAATGGTAATATTTTTTAAAAAGAGAGAGATTGTCTTTATACTCATTTTTTATCGACTTTCCTTACTCGTTTGCTCCTTTCCATCTTTCATATACTTATCTTATTCCTATCCTTCGTACTAATGAAGCTTTGATTTTTTGATTGCCTATTTGTTTTACCAGGTTTGCTCTTGTCCTATCCCGTCCACAATGTTTGCGATGAGTTTGACCAAAGATCCTAATACGAAACACTATCAATCAATACCAAAGCATCATAATTGATTATTAAATTAGTCAATAAGGATTAATAATTATTGAATGGTTGTTTATCATTTCTACTGACATTGTTTCTGAGCAGTTCCATCATTTTCTTCTGCTCTGCAGTTGCTCTTAAGAGCCGATCCGCTTGCTCAGAAAGAAAATTTGCATTCGCCGCTACAAATCTTTGTTGCCATTCTTCCTGTGAGACAAAAACAACCGAATTTCGTTCAAAAGTACAATTTTTATCCTAATTTAGGCAGAAACTAAACGAAAAACTCGAAAAGTTGAGCAAACAATGTCGAAAGAAATGTCTTTCTGCTACCAAATTCGTGTACTCGTTCAATTAGTAGTGTAGAAGAAGAACCAAAAAAGATGGTAAAGGAAATTATTGGGGAGTTCAACTAACAAGCTTATGCTGAATCATACCTGTTTGGACGATTTGCGTGGCATAGATACGCTGCGCCTGAAGTACTAATGGTGTATTAGAGATAAAAAAAAGGAGATTAACAGAGAGAAAGAGTAAGAGAGAGAAAGAGTAAGAGAGAGAAAGGTAAAGCTGAAGAGAGAAATTAAGAGAGAGACAGTACGAGAGACGAATGAAAAGAAAAAAGATAGAAAAATAGAAAAATAAAAAAGACTATCGGAGATATCCAAAGTCAAGAGAGAAGAGATAAAGAATGAAAGAGAGAGATTTAAAAGAGGAAGATTGAAGGAAATGGAGCACAGACATATTAATTCTGGAAAAAAAAAACCTAAAAACCATGAAAAGAATGCAAAAGAATTTCAACTAACAGTGTGTAAGAGCGCCATTCCTCTTTTAGAGACATGAAAGGATTTGAGCGGGATAGGTTGGGATGATGAGACTGAGGGGTTGATTGGGAATAGGGGGAGGGAGGAGGAATTTCTGAACAAGGAAGGAGAGAGGGGAAGATATCAGAATGGGTGTGGAGAGAAGTGATACCAGAGAACAGTTTCAACTGGGAGAGATTCCATTAATGGATATAGTGGTTAAAGAAAAGGGCATATATCTGGCAGGGAAGATGGTTAGACTGAAAGACAGAGAACCGAGAGAGAGAGAAAGTGAAAGAGAGAGAGATAAAGAGAGAGAGAGAGAGAGAGAGAGAGAGAAAGAGAGAGAGAAAGAGAGAGAGAGAGAAAGAGAGAGAGAGAAAGAGAGAGAGAGAGAGAGAGAGAGAGAGAGAGAGAGAGAGAGAGAGAGAGAGAGAGAGGGAGAGCAAGAAGTCAAGGTTTGATAAACTTCAGCGAAGATGAAGATCAATTCTAGGTGCAAGTCAAATGCGGGAATTCAATCTCGTATTGTATTTGAAAATCTCCTCTCTCTTATGTATGTCTGCATTTCTCTAAGCCACATCCCATCACCTATCATATCTCACTTTCGCTGGCTTATATTAACCACTTTCTACTTGCAAGTACTTTCTACTTTAAGATGCAAGTACAAAAGCGCTTTTCTTTCCGCAGTGGGTAATTACTCTTTCCACCCCTCATTTTGCAACATTGCTTCTCTCTCTACATATCTCCTACCTTCAAAAGGCATGCAGCAGGTTCTCTTCTTCTGCTCTGGTCTGTGTGCTCTTTTTCAATTACCTCAATTATTCTTCAGATCACTGCTTCGAAACTAGAACTATCTGCCTCCAGCAGAACGGTCTGATCCTTTTATCTCAGCCCCCCCATCTCTCCGCTTGCCATTTGTTACTTCTACAGTGGCCATTACTTCCATTTTGCCGCGTCATTGAAAGAACGTGTCCACTACCTCGGCTCTCTATTGCCACAATACGAAATAGCGTTACCCGGTGCGGTTGGTGTCGCTGAAAACGGGTCGTCCTAACCTTGTCCGGCCTTCTATCCGGAACACCATTCTACTAATGAGAACTTATTTTCCTAACCATGTCTGAATCTCTAGTCGGGACACCGAACCACTTGATCTAGTCTTTCGAAAAAATGACGCTTCAAGCCTCACGACATTGACGATGAAGCTCTTCCTATGAATCGAAAAGTGAACTTGGGTGTGTCAGTTTTCAAAAAGTACTTTTGTAGTTAAGATTGTCAGAGAAAAAATTGTGCGCTCATTTGTCTCATTACCAATTGCCGTGAAATGCAATTGGATATATTATTATTTATTTATAAAGCTTCTTCGTGTTTGCAGTCAAGATGGAAGCCTAGAAAAGTTAAAACAAATACCGTAATCTATTTGCAAATCATGACAACTCGTGGTGAGACAAATATGCGCACGATTTTTTCTCAGACTTCTTTTTAGCGTTGTCCCGCGCCGGCCGAGGTCGGAGTAGGGTCCGCTGTACGGCTTCTAGCTCTCCAGAATCATCTGTCCGTTGCGTCTTCCGAGTGAAGTCTTGCAAGGTGCAGGTCTTGGTTGAGCGTGTCCATATATCTTGTCTTCGGTTTGCCTCGCGGGCATTTGCCTGGTACTCCCATGTCAAGAGCGTGTCTTGCGATGTTGGTCGGGTCTCTTCGCTTCACGTGTCCATACCATCTAAATCTCCCTTCTCGCATCTTTTCTTGTATTGGAGCCACACCGAGTCTTCGTGTTACGCACCCAATCTAGGCGAGTCAGCCGTAGTGTCCAGCGTAACATTTTCATTTCATTTGTGTGAATAATGTTCTCGGTCGCACGCGTTGTAGACCAGCTTAGATCATTTTAGATCTCTGAATACGGCCCCTGAATAGGTCTCCATCGAATAGAGAAGCACGGAACGGATCGCTGTTCTATGAATATTTCCGCGTATGCCAGCTGTGATATTCCTATCACAGAGGACACCTGTAGCTTCTCTCCATTTCATCCAAGCTGCATTTACTCTTTGGCGTGCCGCTGCAATCGTTGACGTGTCTCAGGAGATGACAGAACCAAGGTACATGAAATCGGAGGTCTTCGGGAGCGGTTCACCGCTGATGTGAACAGTTCCAGTCCTTTGCACTCCGATTTCCTGGTACTCGGTCTTCTTGATGTTGAGGCGTAAGCCATGCCTACTAAGAGTGTCATTCCATTCTTGGGTGCGTTTTTCGATTTCGGCACGTGCTGCTCGCAAGGAGACAGTCGTCGGCGTATGCGATGATTGACGGAACAGGAGTCAGTAAAAGACGCGTGACGCTATCCATAACCAAAATGAAGAGAAGGGGGGGACAGAGCACTCCTAAGTTTACTGCGAATGGCTCTGTGATGCCGACCGTCGAATAGTCTTCTTCCGACAGTACTCTTCGAATCATGGTACATCGCCATTGTCCATCGAATACACTCTTCAGGAACCTGATGATCGTGCAGTGCATATAAAATAAGATCATGGGGGACTCTGTCGAATGCTTTTTCCAAATCGAGGTAGGTCAGATGGAGAAGTGATCTTTTCTCTGCGTGCTCGAAGAGTAAGCGAAATGCAAATATTGCATTTGTTGTCTCTCTTCCGTTCACTAACCCGCGTTGCTGAGCTGGGATATCGACGTTATCTCGTATGCGTGAATTCAGTATCCTCTCAAATATCTTCATAGTGTGATTGAGAAGACGTTTTGGACCGTAGTTGCTGCACACTCTGGATCGCCTTTTATTTTGAAGACTGAAACGGTCGTGGAGCAGCGCCAGTTATGCGGGATTCGGCCTTGCTCTATGATTTTTTTCTCAGACAATCCTACACTTTAAATTACTTCTTTGAACTGTTCAGATTTTTTCTCTTTTCGTTTGCTTTTTTTTTCTTGACACAAAACACGGTGGTTGGTTGACATCAGCTTTACATATACATTTCATACACTTCCATCTATTACAGGCTTCTATACACTCAAGGCGCACTGCGCAATATTGTGGACCTTTCTTAACTTTTAAAACTGATTCATTCACTGAGTACATAGGTCTAAAACATATTCCATATATATAACAAGATACAGCAATATACAGACTTTCTTCCAAATGTGATTCAAATTCTCAGATTTCGGGCCATCATAATAAATATCAAGCTCTTTGGGGCTTTACAATATCGCAGTGATAACCCCAGTTTGAAGTAAAACAATACTGTTCCGCAACAGAATCGGTACCAACTCAATCATCTGGAACGCGTTTCGATAGTGCGCCAGAAGCTTAGAACGTAGTATAACAGCTACCTGCCTTACGAAACTTGAGCACGCATCAAAAAAGATTAAACAAGAGTGCAAGACTTCTTCTCACTTATTGGCATCTGCGAGCTCCTCATAACCTCTATACACCAGAAGAACTAGTAAAATAGCACGATTGAGGTGCAATGGGTATCAAGTTTGACCTCCACTCGACATGGTTTTGAGAAACTACGTAGCGCCTGCACTAAAACCTTGTGATAAAGTTTAATTGAGAAAAAAAAAGAAAAAAAGTATCATTGAAAAAGGCATACATTGTAAGTGAAAGCAATCATTCGAAATACCCAATACTTCCGACACGAAACACCTTCAGTTAGAAAGAGAAAAAACTTCGGTTAAAAGAGCAGATTGAAAAAAATTTGAGTGAGCTACAAATATTTTCCTTCGTTGGCTATGATGAATCTACACAATTCATGACGCAAACACTCAATCTTTAAATCCATCATCTCCTCTCATGACATCTACATTCCTGCTCATGATGTTCAGAAGTCATCCGGACTTCCAAATTGGAGCTGTTCATTGTCGCCTTCTCGCTTAGCGCCCGCGTCAAAGAAT
Organism: Allodiplogaster pararmata; assembly: GCA_964056735.1. Taxonomy (NCBI): domain Eukaryota; kingdom Metazoa; phylum Nematoda; class Chromadorea; order Rhabditida; family Diplogasteridae; genus Allodiplogaster; species Allodiplogaster pararmata. Next base: position 12,695,744 of record OZ057403.1, read on the forward strand.
TCGTCACCAGACTCTTCTCCGCTCGTGTTTACCACCACCTTCAACTCATTTTATATCAATCGATATCTTCGGAAACGACATAAATTATAAGAAAAAAACTGGTATTTATTTGAACAAATGAGCGATCATCGAAGAACTTTAAGAGGGAGAGCGTTTGTCCGCCACTGAAAGTGATCTAAAAACTCGACAACAAAACAAAAGCGGAGCGAAATGTATGAAGAGAACAAAACCAAAAACGATGACTATGACTATGAGCCCTTGTTACCAAAGAGGGACCTCTGATTAACGTAAAGTCACATAACTGACTATTGTGCGGAGGGTCCTAAACTAGACTCTTACTTCGGAGAGATACAGCCAAAACTAGATGGTTGATATTGTTAATAAATCTGACTCTTCCTATTTGTGCTATACACACTTTGGTGACTCAGTTTGGCTCGAAGGTTGGGTCTGTGAATCAGCGCGTACCGGGGTGTCACTTGGCTTGAACAAGGGCGGGAAAGATAATCTGTACCAGGTCTCCCATCGCGGAGTTCAGATCCCTCGCGTCCTCAGGAAAGAGTATATCTTCCATATCGGGAGACGCTCGTACTGCAGGCGGTGGCGGGGGGCTCATTACGTAATCTTCCATGGCTGATCGCAGCAGAGCTTCCTGATGGCTTAATGTAGCCGGATCTCCCGGGGAAAAGAGCATCTCCTTCTCACTACTGTAGCTGCCGCACTCAATCCGCGTGGCATCCGGAAAGCAGAAACCGCCGCCGCTCACCTGCTTACACGCTCCACCGCCCACCACAATGGGGACCCCACTCTTTTGCGCCGAGCCACTTCCAGCATGCTGAACAGGCAAAAGTCAGTTGATAATATCCCAGCTCAAGCTTAAGGTTAAGGTGGCAGAAAAGAGAGAACTCGATATTCTACACTCAATCGAAGGGAGAACTCGATATTCTACATTCAATCGAAGGGAGAACTCGATATTCTACACTCAATCGAAGGGAGAACTCGATATTCTACACTCAATCGAAGGGAGAACTCGATATTCTACACTCAATCGAAGGAAGAACTCGATATTCTACACTCAATCGAAGGGAGAACTCGATATTCTACACTCAATCGAAGGGAGAACTCGATATTCTACACTCAATCGAAGGGAGAACTCGATATTCTACACGCAATCGAAGGGAGAAATCGATATTCTACACTCAATCGAAGGGAGAACTCGATATTCTACACTCAATCAAAGGGAGAACTCGATATTCTACACTCAATCGAAGGAAGAACTCGATATTCTACATTCAATCGAAGGGAGAACTCGATATTCTACACTCAATCGAAGGAAGAACTCGATATTCTACACTCAATCGAAGGGAGAACTAGATATTCTACACTCAATCGAAGGGAGAACTCGATATTCTACACTCAATCGAAGGAAGAACTCGATATTCTACACTCAATCGAAGGGAGAAATCGATATTCTACACTCAATCGAAGGGAGAACTCGATATTCTACACTCAATCGAAGGAAGAACTCGATATTCTACACTCAATCGAAGGGAGAAATCGATATTCTACACTCAATCGAAGGGAGAACTCGATATTCTACACTCAATCGAAGGGAGAAATCGATATTCTACACTCAATCGAAGGGAGAACACGATATTCTACACTCAATCGAAGGGAGAACTCGATATTCTAAACTCAATCGAAGGGAGAAATCGATATTCTACACTCAATCGAAGGGAGAACTCGATATTCTACACTCAATCGAAGGGAGAAATCGATATTCTACACTCAATCGAAGGGAGAAATCGATATTCTACACTCAATCGAAGGGAGAACTCGATATTCTACACTCAATCGAAGGGAGAACTCGATATTCTACACTCAATCGAAGGAAGAACTCGATATTCTACACTCAATCGAAGGGAGAACTCGATATTCTACACTCAATCGAAGGGAGAACTCGATATTCTACACTCAATCGAAGGGAGAACTCGATATTCTACACTCAATCGAAGGGAGAACTCGATATTCTACACTCAATCGAAGGAAGAACTCGATATTCTACACTCAATCGAAGGGAGAACTCGATATTCTACACTCAATCGAAGGAAGAACTCGATATTCTACACTCAATCGAAGGGAGAACTCGATATTCTACACTCAATCGAAGGGAGAACTCGATATTCTACACTCAATCGAAGGGAGAACTCGATATTCTACATTCAATCGAAGGGAGAACTCGATATTCTACATTCAATCGAAGGGAGAACTCGATATTCTACACTCAATCGAAGGGAGAACTCGATATTCTACACTCAATCGAAGGGAGAACTCGATATTCTACACTCAATCGAAGGAAGAACTCGATATTCTACACTCAATCGAAGGGAGAACTCGATATTCTACACTCAATCGAAGGGAGAACTCGATATTCTACACTCAATCGAAGGGAGAACTCGATATTCTACACGCAATCGAAGGGAGAAATCGATATTCTACACTCAATCGAAGGGAGAACTCGATATTCTACACTCAATCAAAGGGAGAACTCGATATTCTACACTCAATCGAAGGAAGAACTCGATATTCTACATTCAATCGAAGGGAGAACTCGATATTCTACACTCAATCGAAGGAAGAACTCGATATTCTACACTCAATCGAAGGGAGAACTAGATATTCTACACTCAATCGAAGGGAGAACTCGATATTCTACACTCAATCGAAGGAAGAACTCGATATTCTACACTCAATCGAAGGGAGAAATCGATATTCTACACTCAATCGAAGGGAGAACTCGATATTCTACACTCAATCGAAGGAAGAACTCGATATTCTACACTCAATCGAAGGGAGAACTAGATATTCTACACTCAATCGAAGGGAGAACTCGATATTCTACACTCAATCGAAGGAAGAACTCGATATTCTACACTCAATCGAAGGGAGAAATCGATATTCTACACTCAATCGAAGGGAGAACTCGATATTCTACACTCAATCGAAGGAAGAACTCGATATTCTACACTCAATCGAAGGGAGAAATCGATATTCTACACTCAATCGAAGGGAGAACTCGATATTCTACACTCAATCGAAGGGAGAAATCGATATTCTACACTCAATCGAAGGGAGAACACGATATTCTACACTCAATCGAAGGGAGAACTCGATATTCTAAACTCAATCGAAGGGAGAAATCGATATTCTACACTCAATCGAAGGGAGAACTCGATATTCTACACTCAATCGAAGGGAGAAATCGATATTCTACACTCAATCGAAGGGAGAACTCGATATTCTACACTCAATCAAAGGGAGAACTCGATATTCTACACTCAATCGAAGGAAGAACTCGATATTCTACATTCAATCGAAGGGAGAACTCGATATTCTACACTCAATCGAAGGAAGAACTCGATATTCTACACTCAATCGAAGGGAGAACTAGATATTCTACACTCAATCGAAGGGAGAACTCGATATTCTACACTCAATCGAAGGAAGAACTCGATATTCTACACTCAATCGAAGGGAGAAATCGATATTCTACACTCAATCGAAGGGAGAACTCGATATTCTACACTCAATCGAAGGAAGAACTCGATATTCTACACTCAATCGAAGGGAGAAATCGATATTCTACACTCAATCGAAGGGAGAACTCGATATTCTACACTCAATCGAAGGGAGAAATCGATATTCTACACTCAATCGAAGGGAGAACACGATATTCTACACTCAATCGAAGGGAGAACTCGATATTCTAAACTCAATCGAAGGGAGAAATCGATATTCTACACTCAATCGAAGGGAGAACTCGATATTCTACACTCAATCGAAGGGAGAAATCGATATTCTACACTCAATCGAAGGGAGAAATCGATATTCTACACTCAATCGAAGGGAGAACTCGATATTCTACACTCAATCGAAGGGAGAACTCGATATTCTACACTCAATCGAAGGAAGAACTCGATATTCTACACTCAATCGAAGGGAGAACTCGATATTCTACACTCAATCGAAGGGAGAACTCGATATTCTACACTCAATCGAAGGGAGAACTCGATATTCTACACTCAATCGAAGGGAGAACTCGATATTCTACACTCAATCGAAGGAAGAACTCGATATTCTACACTCAATCGAAGGGAGAACTCGATATTCTACACTCAATCGAAGGAAGAACTCGATATTCTACACTCAATCGAAGGGAGAACTCGATATTCTACACTCAATCGAAGGGAGAACTCGATATTCTACACTCAATCGAAGGGAGAACTCGATATTCTACATTCAATCGAAGGGAGAACTCGATATTCTACATTCAATCGAAGGGAGAACTCGATATTCTACACTCAATCGAAGGGAGAACTCGATATTCTACACTCAATCGAAGGGAGAACTCGATATTCTACACTCAATCGAAGGAAGAACTCGATATTCTACACTCAATCGAAGGGAGAACTCGATATTCTACACTCAATCGAAGGGAGAACTCGATATTCTACACTCAATCGAAGGGAGAACTCGATATTCTACACGCAATCGAAGGGAGAAATCGATATTCTACACTCAATCGAAGGGAGAACTCGATATTCTACACTCAATCAAAGGGAGAACTCGATATTCTACACTCAATCGAAGGAAGAACTCGATATTCTACATTCAATCGAAGGGAGAACTCGATATTCTACACTCAATCGAAGGAAGAACTCGATATTCTACACTCAATCGAAGGGAGAACTAGATATTCTACACTCAATCGAAGGGAGAACTCGATATTCTACACTCAATCGAAGGAAGAACTCGATATTCTACACTCAATCGAAGGGAGAAATCGATATTCTACACTCAATCGAAGGGAGAACTCGATATTCTACACTCAATCGAAGGAAGAACTCGATATTCTACACTCAATCGAAGGGAGAACTAGATATTCTACACTCAATCGAAGGGAGAACTCGATATTCTACACTCAATCGAAGGAAGAACTCGATATTCTACACTCAATCGAAGGGAGAAATCGATATTCTACACTCAATCGAAGGGAGAACTCGATATTCTACACTCAATCGAAGGAAGAACTCGATATTCTACACTCAATCGAAGGGAGAAATCGATATTCTACACTCAATCGAAGGGAGAACTCGATATTCTACACTCAATCGAAGGGAGAAATCGATATTCTACACTCAATCGAAGGGAGAACACGATATTCTACACTCAATCGAAGGGAGAACTCGATATTCTAAACTCAATCGAAGGGAGAAATCGATATTCTACACTCAATCGAAGGGAGAACTCGATATTCTACACTCAATCGAAGGGAGAAATCGATATTCTACACTCAATCGAAGGGAGAAATCGATATTCTACACTCAATCGAAGGGAGAACTCGATATTCTACACTCAATCGAAGGGAGAACTCGATATTCTACACTCAATCGAAGGAAGAACTCGATATTCTACACTCAATCGAAGGGAGAACTCGATATTCTACACTCAATCGAAGGGAGAACTCGATATTCTACACTCAATCGAAGGGAGAACTCGATATTCTACACTCAATCGAAGGGAGAACTCGATATTCTACACTCAATCGAAGGAAGAACTCGATATTCTACACTCAATCGAAGGGAGAACTCGATATTCTACACTCAATCGAAGGAAGAACTCGATATTCTACACTCAATCGAAGGGAGAACTCGATATTCTACACTCAATCGAAGGAAGAACTCGATATTCTACAGTCAATCGAAGGGAGAAATCGATATTCTACACTCAATCGAAGGGAGAACTCGATATTCTACACTCAATCGAAGGAAGAACTCGATATTCTACACTCAATCGAAGGGAGAAATCGATATTCTACACTCAATCGAAGGGAGAACTCGATATTCTACACTCAATCGAAGGGAGAACTCGATATTCTACACTCAATCGAAGGGAGAACTCGATATTCTACACTCAATCGAAGGGAGAACTCGATATTCTACACTCAATCGAAGGAAGAACTCGATATTCTACACTCAATCGAAGGGAGAAATCGATATTCTACACTCAATCGAAGGGAGAACTCGATATTCTACACTCAATCGAAGGAAGAACTCGATATTCTACACTCAATCGAAGGGAGAAATCGATATTCTACACTCAATCGAAGGGAGAACTCGATATTCTACACTCAATCGAAGGGAGAACTCGATATTCTACACTCAATCGAAGGGAGAACTCGATATTCTACACTCAATCGAAGGAAGAACTCGATATTCTACACTCAATCGAAGGGAGAACTCGATATTCTACACTCAATCGAAGGGAGAACTCGATATTCTACACTCAATCGAAGGGAGAACTCGATATTCTACACTCAATCGAAGGGAGAACTCGATATTCTACACTCAATCGAAGGGAGAACTCGATATTCTACACTCAATCGAAGGGAGAACTCGGTATTCTACACTCAATCGAAGGGATAACTCGATATTCTACACTCAATCGAAGGGAGAACTCGATATTCTACACTCAATCGAAGGGAGAACTCAATATTCTACACTCAATCGAAGGAAGAACTCGATATTCTACACTCAATCGAAGGGAGAACTCGATATTCTACACTCAATCGAAGGGAGAACTCGATATTCTACACTCAATCGAAGGGAGAACTCGATATTCTACACTCAATCGAAGGGAGAACTCGATATTCTACACTCAATCGAAGGGAGAACTCGGTATTCTACACTCAATCGAAGGGATAACTCGATATTCTACACTCAATCGAAGGGAGAACTCGATATTCTACACTCAATCGAAGGGAGAACTCAATATTCTACACTCAATCGAAGGAAGAACTCGATATTCTACACTCAATCGAAGGGAGAACTCGATATTCTACACTCAATCGAAGGGAGAACTCGATATTCTACACTCAATCGAAGGGAGAACTCGATATTCTACACTCAATCGAAGGGAGAACTCAATATTCTACACTCAATCGAAGGAAGAACTCGATATTCTACACTCAATCGAAGGGAGAACTCGATATTCTACACTCAATCGCTCAAGAGGCTGTTTTTCTCAATTTTCAACAGTGTAGGTAACCTATCTTATTCTCTTTGAATTAAACGTTGCCTTTACACCAATGAAAGTTAATAGGTTTTATAAAGAGACCTATTTTTCCCGAATAATGATCGGATCTCTCATCATTCACACACTTGCCTTCCTTTGAATTTATCGCCTCTTTATTCGATCTTTCCAATTGAGTCTTTCACTCATTGATCTAGCCCCCCCCCCCGGAATCGGCGTCTATTCCATCAATATGACATGCACCAACCAATTGCTGCGCGTTCCGGTCATCTTGTGGACAGAAGTTGAAGAGCGGCCCTCGCCAGAGTCTGCGAGCTGGACCCGAGTACGTCGTACTCTCCAATTGCGCAGCCCACGTTAGGTCATTGTCATCTGACTCCTTCGCCATCTTCTCTCTTCTGCCCTCACCACAGAGACCATACATCAGACTGCTAAATTGTAAACTTTCTCTGAAATCAGATGCGAGTAAACTTCTGCCCGACAAAAGGTAATACACACGGGCGGAATCGAACCCATGTCAGTCTCTCCCGGTGATTTCTACTACGGACACATTGCTAAGTAATGCTAAGGTGTAATTCAACAAATGCTGTTTTCTATCAGACGTTCTCTCGTGTTTTCCCTAGAAGATACCGCCAAGATACTATCATTCCTCTCCTAAATGGCTTGTATAATCCCGTATAAATCTTTTTTTAAATCTCTCATTGATAGTTATAAAAATATGCATTCCCTTATACTACTATTTTCAAAAAGTGAATGGTATAACAGTATTTTACTCACTTTCTACCGTACTTCAATGTATTTATCACAACCAGCTGTATATTTTTACTCCCCGCTTTCAAAACGTGCAGTTTTTTACTGCTACTAATTTTCATTCTTCAACTAATTTTTCTGCGAATTGTGAAATGAAAACAATTCTGAAAGCAGTTAAAATAAACGGAAACTCTCCGCTGACTACTCATATTCCTTGGTAACAGAGCGTAGAGTTATGTTCTCTTACAATTTCTGGGGGAAAACAAGGCGATTTACTTGAAAAGCCTGTTTAAATCCTCTCTGTGTGACCCCGTGTGAGTTGATGAACTTTTACGCTTACTTATTTCAGTGAGATTACACACGATACTGAATTTTTCCTGTGTTGGTTTGGAACAGCGAGGTTTGGAGGGTGAGAGATCAAAGAACAAAAGGCGGTCTAGATAGGCTCAGCCTGAAAAAATTGTGAATCACGAGCGACGGAAGGAAGAGAGAGAGAGAGAGAGAGATAGTTAATTTTTCCTCGTATGTTCGCGGCCCTCTATTTCGAACTCCGGCCGGTATATGTTGATTGAACGACGCAATTTCTCACATGTAACACCTCCCTTTTTTATACGATAAAGCTCTTTTTTTCTGAGACGGGTTCTTTCTGGATATGTTACAGCTTTGTGCTATGATGACAGATGAACAAGAAACGAAGGAGAACACATCACGTTCTTCGAAGCCGGCTACATCCGGCAAAAACAACAACAACATGATGACAAATGATTGAACTATCGCACAGAAGAAAAAAAACTAGTCTACCGGGCGGGATCGAACCCAGACCATCTCGACTCAAACCGGGAGGGCGTGTTACAATTACACCACGGGTAAACATTTCTATTCCGTGTGATAGTGTTATATGAAAGCCTCTCATGTCTTTTTCTCTTAGTCACGCATGCTTATCAAGCGATTGCGTCATGAATGGAGCGTAACTCCAGAGTTCGCGATTAAGATAGAAGAGAGATGGAAGATGGATGATAAATCTTAGCTTTGTGCTATGTTTCGCTCCATTTTTTCGACGCTTCACTCAACCCCTGAAAGAGACCAGTGTTTTATCGATGCTTGGTTGCTACCCCAATAACCTGTTGCCTGGGAGGGGCGCCCTGATATCCTCCCCGCTCCGATCCCTGGACAGAAACCAGGAAGCAGACATGAACATCTCGAGTTTCGGAGCCTCCGTCTCTGACCGCCCCTTCTGAACTCTCAGTACATAGGAGCGGACGACCCCATCGCCTCGGGCGACTAGAGCTGCCAACTCTGGCTGACATGACAACGAGACTGACAGCCGACCCACTCCAGCTGGAGGGAACTGCAACAAAGCGATGAAAACCGGTTTTCTATTTTCAGTAACCGGATCACATTTCGCGACGAGGGTGTTTTTGAACATGCTACCTTGGGTAAAATTTATGCACTTTCTGAGAAGCTTATGATGCGAATTTTCCATTCACATGGCTTACACTCCTTTAGATCTTACGCTCTTAGTAATTCTTCTCAAAAGTTTACCATTCCCTCACATTTACTACTTTTTAAAAAGTTTGTCTTTCCGTAATAATATTTTTTGCTTTTGCACCATCTTTACCGATGGTGAGAAGCAACCCACAGTTGCAAAGGGGAAATTTTGGTTCCCTTGAACTCTGGGCCATCTTTAAGTTTCGGTCCTAGGCCCGCCCCACTCAGTGTTCTCTTTCTTGCTCACTCGAGTTCGAATTTCTTCATCTAGGAATCATAATCTTTGTCGAATACATTCTTCTTCGGAACTTTTATATATATTGAATAACTTGATTAACTATCATCACTAAGCTTTCACTGCTTAAATTCTTGAGAAGGAGAAAAGGTTTGGTTTTATCGAGCAGAAAGCTTTCATATGTAAGAAGCTGTTCTTATAAGCTTGATACACAGTCATGTGAAAGATTAAATGAGATGCGCGCCGACATAACTATTTGACGCGTGGTTATCAAGTTTCGCGGACACAAATGTTCAACGCCTATTATGCCATGGCTTTCAGTTCACGCGTTTTTTCTCTAACCCACAAAACGAATATTACTCATGCGCTGTCCGAATAAGATGGGGATGTATGTGCTTTTATCATATGACATGTAAATTTCATCACACGATTTCGGTCTCTCCCCGTAGTCGGCCGTTCTCCATTGATTAGGTGATTGATCTACTATCTTTTTGGGGGTGGTTAGGAAGATTCTGCTTTTCTTACGTAGCTCTCACTCTTTGATCGCTTGTCCTCTCAGCTTTTCGTCCCATTTTTTCGTCCTCCTTTCCTCTCCAGGTTTTTTTTTCTCAGAAGCTTCTCAGAAAGTGCATAAATTTTACCAAAGGTAGCAGTAACTATAGAAAATCTAGACATTGTGTAAAGGGCGAGCGAGTGACTATTAACAGAAATATTAAAAAGAGAAGAGGCAAAAAGGGTCGACAGCTACACCAGTGACTTAGAAACTACACCAAATTCTAATGGAAGGAATTGTTTCGCACTGTTTTTCTGATATGTATTTCACACTGTCATCATCCAATTTCATCTACGAGTGAGTAAATAAAATAAGAGCCTTCAACCTTTTTGCCAGTCCCCCGGCCGGCCTCATACAGATCATTAGCTAACGCGGTCATGTTTTCCGCATTTGTTCTTCCCTGCAAAACCGTTGTCATGAGCCAGGAATCGGAAGTTACATTTTCAAGCACCTTTTTTTGCCATTCAATAATGAAATTGAATGGAAGTACATCATCGAGTTTCTTCAACCCACTGTACGAGTGAAATTAACGCGCAAATCTGAATGCTACGTAAAAAAAACTTTGAAGGAAGACGTATTGTCTTAAGACGTATCTTGTGATCTTCACGCTTCTTAAGCTAGTGAAAAGAAACAGCATTATTTCGATAAAAGGCATTGCGACACCAAGGCCTATCAACTGTTCCAAAAATGTATCTGAATAAAGAAATAAATAAATAACATATACCAGTACTCTTGAAAATTTATAAAACAATTTTGAGCGGGGGTTACTAGAATAACTAAAAGCTCTCTCTTTTCTGCCTTTCGCTTCTAATTAATCCAGACTGCAGGGCTCATGAAGCGGTCAATTTTTCAATTGCTGATTTTTTTAAAAATCGCAATCGACCTCTGTTGAGCTATGGGTATCAACTAAGAGCAGGCCTTGAGCATGTGACTTCTCACCACTGACCGGGATCTTCTGGTGCGCGGTGATTGTGAGGGGCCGCTTGAATGGCCCAATCCTGGGATTGCACGAAGCTCTTGCGAGAGAGTCTCTATCTTGCGCCGGATGTTTCCTGGATTTGAGGAAACAAAAACATCTCGAAAAAATATACAAACTCTCATCAAATTTGTGGCTGGAAGCTAGTTGTCAGAAAGTAGTGGTCATTATATCATTCTGCTCTTCCTCCTACTTTGAGTGGCCGACGTTGATCGCCCTCATCAACATAGCTCATCTGCACGTATCGAAACTCCAGGAAAAAAACCCAGGGTTTTTGAGATATTGGGAGAGGGAAGTGGTCGAGGGTCTGTTTTTTACCGTAAAATTGGTTAATGTTTTAAATGTCCACGGAAGTCAAAACCGAGGTTCGTCAACAAACGGTAGAATTGAAAACGCTGGCTTTTAAACCCAATGACTATGACTACACCCGGTAACAGTTCGACAAGTCACGAACTTGTCAATAACAGGAGATCCAGACAGCGTTCTTTGCCGTTCAACCGTCCCCTTGGGTAGAATATTGAAATCGGATGGAGCTCCCCATGGCTCCGACTGTCCAGAACTCCGCAAATAGGCAGACTCTCTGAAAACAAAATCAGATCTCATTGAACACTCCTAGGCAGGAACTCCGATCTGTTCCCTTCATGAAAAAATTTAAAAAGAAAATCGCCATTTTTACTCAAGAAATCTTTCGTCGAAACTTTTCTTGTTTCTCTCAATTAAATGTGCTCTCTTGATCCATTTTGCTTAGGAAAATCTGTTTCTGCCACTTTTTAATGCGGAGATATGGGCTGTCTCTCTTTTAAGTGTCTTCTTCCGATGAGACAAGTCTTTTCATATACGCACCTTTTCACGGTCAATTAAAAACATCAGCTGGAACACTTTTTTCCGTGATATGCTTCACACACTCATTTATGCGGAGTGATCTCCGCCTACTTAGTTGATCTACCAGACCTATTGACAAAGCTGCCGGAATGCGTCCTCTGCGAAGGAAACCCTCCATAAGGGCTGACGCCAAAGATGTGCGTCGTTCCGTGGTTGGTACCGATGGCCACCCATCTACTGTCTATTGTCCAACTGCATGTCAGCACCTTCAAAGTGAAAGCAATCAATAATGAACCTCCTTTTTTATCCAATTGAGCTACGCCAACGTATTTTGATGTTTGACTCATCTATTTCCATCGTACTTTTCGAGCCTTCAAAATGGTCATCAAGACAAGCGGAAAAAGTTTTCTTTGAAACAGCAAAACCTGACGACGTCAAAAATTAAATTTTAACAAGCAGAATAATTCGAGAAAAGAGGGTCTTTTTGCATAAAATTTCAAAAAAAGAAAGGACCTGACAGATCTCTTTCCAAGGTCTGTATTCAATAGGCATACACATTATTCCGCCTCCCCATACCTCACATTCTCAACTGGCTCAGTCTCCCTCTCTTTATCACAGTCCTCTCTCTCTCTCTCTTCTCCCTCCTCCTCTTGTTTTGTTTTTACCCCTGAACTCACTTCTTAGTCTCTCTTTCGTTCTCCTTCCAAGTTGGCATCCTTTTTTCCTTCTATTTTTTGGAAAGTTCAGGTAATATAACCTTGGCAGGAGTATTTCCTCTGCTCAACTGGTAGAGATGCCGCACTGCAGACAAACCCAGACACGCCGAATGTGGTAGGAGAAGGAAGACATTGAAAGAGCTCCCCGAGGTATCTCCTGCAACAATCAACCATGAAATCGGTTGCCTTCTAACAGAATGTTTCTTACCAACCGCCAGAGAATAGAGCGAGACGACTTATCATGAGGAAACGGTAGACTTTGGAGAGAGACTAAACGCATGCGCATAGGTAAACTGCCGAATAGCAACAAAAAAAATTCTAAAGCGATCTACCTACCGACCAGTGTGTTTCTCTAACCCGCACTGCGTATGAAATCTATGCGAAAATATGTGCGCTATCAATAAAGGCTAGTGATACAAATTCTCTGTTCGTCTGCATTCTCTCTCTAAATCACAAGCTCTCGCTCATACTCTCTTCTCCTCTTCCGAGGCCTGTCGTTCCCTCATGATTAGAGATCTTGACATACATAATCTGTGGGTAGGAAGAAACAGTCTGCTACCGAACCTCTCCCAGACTCGAAATGAATTTATCAGAGTTTGCACAGCTAAAACTGAAAGTAAACATCTTCATTACTCTGCATTACTAGAACGAATGAAATCCATCACAAAGGCAAAATTTCGGCACTCGGCTGGGACCGAACCTCCGCTGCCTAACCGGGGCTTGTAGAGAGTTAACCAATACACCAGCCGAGCCCACATTGTTCCATGCGATTTCCTGTTATGTCTAAGGCATGAAGGCCGTTCTTTATAATCACGTATGCTCATGAAGCAATTGCGTCATGAAAAGAGAAAAGAGACAAAAAAACACCACAATCCATGAAAAAGACAGAAATATGATGGTTGAGAGAAGATCGATTTTTTTAATCTTGGATAATCGTTTTAAGCAACGATGGGCTGGGACTATAATGAAGGAAATCCATAGTCTCAGCATATAATCTCAGCCTTAATAGAACGTTCAATTATCCACAACTCAGCCTCGACCGGTTTCGTGAAGTTTAAAGTGGAACTTTTAACCTACATGAGCGAACGAACTACTGAAAAATCAAGACAGATTTTATCTATGCGCGTGCGATAAAAAAAAAGAAAACGTATTTGAGCAGAGGATTCGTATCACTAGCCTTTTTCGGATAGCGCGTGAATTTGAACCGTAGTGTGGCTTAAAGGAGGCCCCGCCTACAATATCGGTGAATAATAAGCTGATCCTTCCACAAAAACAAAAGATCTAAGCAAGAAAGAGTAAATCTGATAAATAAGAATTAGTGGGGCTACACAATCATTAAGCCATGACTTCAACTTCGGGGGCACTTTATCTCAAGATAATGAGGGCAGGAAAGGAATAATCCAGATGGGGTCCAGACGATCAATACAACCACTTTCTTTTTTCACCGTATAAAAATCAAAGTGAGAGAAAACCAACTGTTACCAGGGGTTAAATGGAGCCGCCCAATTAGGGTTTACATGTATCCGCCGCTCAAAGTTTGGAGGAAAAAAGAAGAGGGGATCAAGGAAAAGGGTAAGAAAAGAGAGGGAGTTTTTGTCAATAGTGTGTGTACATGTATCCGCCGACGGGACCAATCCGGTCACTATTTAACCCCTGACTGTTACCCGGATTAAAGTAGCTTCTTCTCCAAACTTACTGCTTTACATTTATAAATTCAACAAATTAATGTTTATTTTCTGTTCAATCTCTTTGCTCAAGTCACTCGTTGACTTTTCGCGCTGAAAGCCTTTGTTACATATTTTCAAGTTCATTGTTTCGAGATAGATTGAGGCACTTTTCACGAATGTCCCCTATCAAGCTTTCTCTTTTTATTGTAAGGGTCTTTTTGTGAGGGTGTTGTCATCGAGCAACCCCGATGATCGACCAAAGGTCACTAACCAGTTAGCAGGACATTTTCGGCCGGCGAGAAGGAGAGGAAGGCAATGCTTGCGTGATGCGCGACGAATCGAGCGACTACTTTGTAAGAGGAGGAAGCATCCAAATGAGTCACCGCAACCATACCTTCAACATAACTTTTCTCACCACATGACACATAGGACCCGGGAATGCATAAGAATTCTGGACAGAAACCTACCAATGCCAGTTTCTTGTTGTTTTTTTGGGACTTTTTTCCTGTGACGGTCTGCTCTTGAAATTAAAACCTTATAGCCTTCTAAGCTGAAAACGAAGGGTCGCCAACAGAGGAATAAGCTTGAAGACTTGATTATTCACATTTCCATACACCGCCGGATTTTCCGCGGATCTCTGCGCTCTTTGCTCACGGGCCCAAATTGAAAAGATACTCACAGGCAGGGGTTAAATAGTCATGCCAGACCTTCTGTCGGCGGGCCTCAGTTTCGCCAAATCCTGAGGGGGGAACCTTTTATAGAAATCGTTAGAGGGAACCATTATGTGAAAAAAAATTATCCGCCTTCGGCGGGCGTCTGTACCTTTTTCTTGCACACTAAAAAAACCTACTCACAGGAGTTTGAAACCAACATTCAATTACAAACCAGATGGTTCCATCATTCAGCCCCCACTGGAAAGTATCATGTAGTTGTTGTTTTTAGGTTCTGTTGAGGTGAGTCCTTTGGGATAGGTTGGTGAGGATCCTTTTAGGCCGGAGAAATTTTCTCGGGCTACGCTCACACCGCAGTCGGCGATTTTCTCCGCGAGACCCATTCGTTAACCGGAGAAGGGCAAGGGGCTATTTTACTGGCACCTCGACTCGCCATTACATAGTATAGGGGAGTATCGGCTGATGTTTTATCCGGTGGCAAGCCCAGGCCAGTCCGGCATCGCCCTCCTTTGATGAACTATACTATCCAATTTTGGTCTGCGACGGGCAAGCCCGCTATCTCTAATGCAAATGTGCAAAGATACATCCCTCTATCCGCCACCTGAGGATGCGCTCGATACCGGTGAGGATGAACCGGTTCCTTGCGTTGGTATGAACTTGTGGGCTGTAGCAACGCGAGTGGAACGTATCATCGAAAGAGACGCTCTATGACCTTCTGGGCAGACACAGATTTCTCACTTTCATCTAGCTAAGAAATACCTGGATAGGAGTTCTTGTCCTGGGTGGTCCCACTCACTGACTCGGTAATAGAGCTCGCGAAAGCCTGCAAATACCTTTCCAATACAGCTTCTCCAAACTAAGTACCTCAGAAAGGTCAGAAGGAGCCGTGAAAGCAGAAAAGGGGTCTTATTCTTCTAAATTTTCACACAAGCTTGTAATTTACCTTATTATCTCAAGTAATGCAGAAGTTGATCATCTCTTTCCCTTTTTTTCTGCAGAAAGGGGTGAGGTCGTGGAAACAAATAATCACAAACTTTGAACATTGATCCCGCTAAGGTTTGTTGAATTTCCTTCTCCACATACATTCCGCCACAGCTCATCTCATATCTCTCCATCTGAAAAGTTACGCAAATTTTACGTCAATCATACGAAAAAGTAACTCATTAAAAAACGAGTTTTCACCAATTCTTCTGGCCCCTTCTACTCAGTTCCATGTCATTTGGAGAGCGACGCTTTGAAGAGCGTCACCTTGCACCGGACATTTTGCCGAGCGCCACTTTCCGTCCAAAGTATTCGAAAAATCCTATTTTTGCTAATTCACGAAGTGGTAAAGCTACAACGATGTCCGCGTCATCTCGTATGCTGATGACATCACGATCTGGGCGTCAGATCCCAACTCCAACGTTGCCTCCGAAAATCTAGCACCCGAAGGCTCCAGCTGCCGTCGGATATCTCTACTCTCGCCCGTCGCCAAAGTGATTGAACGGCTAATACTCGGCTCCCTACAGAGCCACATTCCCCCGGCAGACCACCAACATGGCTTCACGGCAAGACGCTCTACAACCTCGGCCCTCGTAACTCTCTCGAAGAGCATCGCAGACGGTTTTAACCAGAAACGTCCCACAAGTCGAACGGTTCTCATGACAATCGATATGTCCAAGGCATTCGAAAGTATCGACATCGTCAAGCTGATCGACCTCCTTGAGACAACAACCGCGCCGAACTACATAAAAAAATGGCTCACCTCCTTAGAGGAAGAACAGGACGCACAAGCTTCCGCGACTCGCTATCAAGTTCCAGACTCTTCAGAAACGGAGTCCCACAAGGCAGCGCCCTCTCGCCCACGCTTTTCAACCTTTACCTCCGCGATCTTCCCACAGACGATGCCCACACGAACGTCATCTCGTATGCTGATGACATCACGATCTGGGCGTCAGATCCCAACATCAACGTCGCCTCCGAAAAAATACGCAGGGTCATCACGAAGATTGAAAACTTCCTCAAAGAACGGTCACTCATCATTTCCCCGACCAAGAGCCAGCTCATGCTTTTTACCTCGTTCAGTCGCGAATTCAAGTCTACTCTGGACATATCAATCTGCGGATCACCCGTCCCCACCGTCAACCAGGCCAAGCTACTCGGCGTCACGTACGACTCGATGTCCACATTCAGCCATCATGCCAAAGACATCGTGAGACGAATGTCGCAACGCAATAACGTACTGGTGTTCGGCCATTCGTGATGACGAATTAGGGGGAGTAGTTTTCGATCCCTTTGCACCCTCCGTTGTGGAGAGGTGTTGGCTGAACCGTGAAAAGGCGGGATCGGATTGCAGCCGCAATAACGTACTGAAAGCCCTTGCCGGAAGCACCTGGGGCAACCAAAAAGAAACCCTCCACTTCACGTTCAAAGCCATCTCGCAAGCGATCTGCAACTACGCCGCACCCGCCTGGTCCACCTTCCTCTCGGACTCCGCTCACGCCAAAATCCAACCTTCTCAGAACTCCGGACTCCGCGTCGTGACAGGGAATCATCAAATGGCCGACACTGACCATATTCATCGCGAATCAAAGGTCATGCGCACCAAATCCCATCTGAACATGCTCGCCGCGCAGTACCTCGCGAGATCGTTGGACCCAGAACACATCCACAACGGCCTCCTCGACTGCCCGGCGCCCCCTCGCGCAATGAAGAACAACCTCGTGTTGAGCTGCAAGAAGACTGTCGAAGCCGCGAAACAGATGTCAAAGGATCCGAACAATGTGGAATCAGTCGCAAACACCGTACACTCAATGGTGGTCTCGAACGAACTCCAATAGTTGAAGGGTGCCGTCATTTTGGGAGGCAGACCTACGCCCCTTATCCAGGAAGAAGAGAAGGAGTTACCCCGCAAGACTAGATGCACGCTCAGCCAGCTCCGCTCGGGATTCAGCAGATTCACCAACAACTACCTCCACCGCATTGACGAATCCATCCCCGACGTGTGTCCTGATTGCTTTTCCCGACCTCACGACGTTGCGCATCTCTTCAGCTGCCCATGCCATCCGACAGCGCTGTCTCCAATCGACCTCTGGACCAAGCCGCTGGAGGTCGCAGCGTTCTTGAAGATATAAGAAGAAAAAATATAGAAGAACAAGAAACGAAGGATAACACAGATGTTCTTCGAAGCCGGCTACATCCGGCAACAACAACAACAACAATAATAGCTGAAAACAGCTAAGACAATTTACTGCGAATTGCCGGATGCGAAACTTTTTTGGCGCGAAATTTTGGATGCAAAGTGTCGCTCTGCAAAATGTCCGTAAGAATGTAAGGCTCTCCGAAGTAACGTGTTACCCTTCTACTCAAGTAAGACGTTTGGGTTCAAATTCGTCCCGTGGACTATCTCTGTTCCTTGAGATAGTTAACAACTCTTTCGAGCGAACCTTCGGTTGATTATAAGCTAAGAAGGTGGCGGATAGCGAGAGCGGCGTGGAGAAGCCTTCGGGAGCTGGCCGCAAGCTTACGCAAGTCTGCTCTTTCATCTCGAACGCGTCCAGCACGACAGCCATGGTACACAGAGCCACCACAACAAATCTTCAACAAAAAACACCCTCATGATACAGTAGGACCTTCTAGTGCCTCTAAATATGACACACGGGTCCGCTAAAAACTATTTTCTTTGAGATATAGACCCGTTCATGGCAAATAAAATCAACTTTGCTGAGCAGAAAACTTTTATATATAAACACACTCGAAAATTCTGAACGAATTCCACCGAATTATGAAACGAAAGAAATCCCGAGGCACCTACAGGGATTGAATAGTCAAGTCCAGCTGTCTGTTTGTGGCCTCCTCTTTCAAACTTCTTCAGGACTCTTTTGGTATTACCACAGCAGAATCTTGAACAGAATAATAATACATTTGATGGAAAAAGTAACGAACTTGTTGCTTGTGTGTATACTCGCAATGGGTTCATTGTAGCCGAGTTTGCTGACAATCTGGCCGGTGGAGAGAGAGAGCAGAGTCAAGCTGCAGTACTGCTTCTCACTTGGTCCGAACGATCCGTCTACGAATGCGAAGAGAGGCCGCAGTTTAGTGAGTGATGCTCTGGAACTTGCATCATTCAAATCCATAACCACTGTTCTCACAAAGAACCACAACAAGATAAGCCAGTTTTAGTTTACTTATTGAATTGAAAGTTATTAAGAAGCCAGTTCTATATGGGTTTTTAGGGTTTACAAACTTGGGATGAAACACGTAACTACTTAGCAATTCATGGTCGCTCATTCTCTCACAAACCACTATCTCTAATATTTCTGCCTTGAATTCTCCCGCTCGCAATTATTCTATGCTCACACCCAAATTAGCCGTGAATTATTTAGAATATTCTGGTTATTTACAGGGGAGCCGCCAAATTTGGGTTTACATGTATCCGCCGCTCAAATTTTGGAGGGAAAAAGAAGAGGGGATGAAGGAAAAGGGTAAGAAAAGAGAGGGAGTTTTTTTCTCAATAGTGGGTGTACAAGTATCCGCCGACGGGACCGATCCGGTCACTATTTAACCCCTGGTTATTTATGCTTCAGATTGCCCTTACAAATGCATATTGAGGCCTTATTCAAGACTTCAAACCATAAAAATAACATTACTAACCGTTCCACATCGACACCATCGAGAGGTTCGGGGTGGGGAAGGCAAGATTTTTTCCAAGGCGCAACGGTCCTTGCCTCTCCGAAACAACTTCTTCCCAATCACATTGATCCTGTAAAAGGCTTACTTCACATTTGGCCACAGGTGAAATATGTCTTGATTTTCTAATAAGTCGATCGCCCGAAAAGGTTTAAAAGTTTTCCTATTTAAATTGACACATAGTTTTTGGCTGAAAAACCTTTTCATCTCAACACATGAAGTAATTTTTTTCAATTCTACTTGTAATAAAACAGTGAATTCTTCATTCTGAGGTCAGTGAGGGGAGAGTTGACTGTTCGCCCACCCAAGAAATATTGGTTGCCCGTTGAAGATCTCCGGTTGAGTAGACGAGGTCTTCTTGGTTATGACTCAGGAAACAACTACCTTTGCACGCACACAAGTCGAACACACAACCATTATGCCACGCCCAGACTTACCTCTTTATTCGTACCAACACCTAATTATCTTCGAATCTTGACTTTTATGGTTCATTACATTGATTCAAACTATTTGAGTTCAAGTTAAAATGTAGTCTTCTAACAACTCTTATAAATATTAATATTCAAACAAATTTCAGTTAAATCTTTAAGAGACTCACAATGAGAAGCCATATTTGAAATCCACGTGCTAGTCCCCACGATTAGGTAATCCAGAGAACGCGATGGATCATCCGCTGCAAGCAGTGGGTTTCTCTAACCCGCACTGTGTGTGAAATCTTTGCGCTAGCGATAAAATGCTCTGTTCGTCTGCATTTTCTCTTCAAATCACACGCTCTCTTCTCCTCTCTCGAGGCCTGTCCTTTTCTCATGATTATAGATCTTGACATACATACACACACACACATATATATATATATAATATATATATATTTTTTATAGATATCCGTGGTTAGGAAGAGACAGCCTGGCTGTAAGACAAATTCTTTCTTGGCCAAGTCAGTAGATCAAAACGATTTTACATGAATAAACGGTAGACTAGTGAGAGAGACCAAGATCGTGCGATGAAAAAGAGAATACTATAAGGACATAAAATTTAAACAACCAGGTCTTTTTTTGAATAGGTTTTATCTGCAGTGCAGGTCAGAGAAACATTTAATCATGTGCACAATTTATAGAGTAAAGCCCTGCCCTTTATTGGCGGATCTCTGTTACCAAACTCGAAGGGAGGTTCTCTTTGGTTTGCATTACCAATTTTTCAGAAACATTTCTCAGTAAAGGGTTACGTAGATACCGAACCAGCTAGGTTGGCGCATACATGTTCGCGCCGAAAATCATCTACGTTCCACTTTCCATCCGTTTTATTTTACTTCTCCTCTACTTCTCTTCTCTTCTCACCCTTTCTCCAACTCTCTTCCTTTTCACTCGTGCGTAAAAACATGCGTTAGACCGGTCTTATTTAACGCCTGAGGCCGGTTGCAAGACGTTTGTTAGACCGAAGTTGTTGTCCGATAAAACGTTTTACCGGAACAACGCGTTTTTCGGTCAAACAAGTTATCCCGTTGCAAGAAGAAACTTTTGTTGGTAAAAACGTTTGTATTCAATAGGCTGACGCACTTTGGGTGTTGTTTTCCATTTTGAATTTTAAATGAAGTTTTTAGTCTATTTCACCAAGCTTTTTGAGAAATACATATGTTTGACCCAAAGTAATAGTGTTACCGTAGTTTTACCTATTTGAGTCCCGTTTTATTAAAATACTTTACAAATACAAAAGCATATTCGACGTTATCGCGAATAATGGCCATGTCATTGATTATTGACCTTTGTTATTTGGAAAAAAAGTTCTTTAATTGTTTGAACTTTCAAGTTCAAACAGTTCAAAGTTTCAAGTTAATATATTGTTAAACACGGAAAAGGTTGAGGGGGGCCCATCATCAGTGTGGACGCGGTTATTTTTCAAAATACATTGTTTTGTTTTTAACACGGAAAAGGTTGAGGGGGCCCATCATCAGTGTGACGCGGTTATTTTTCAAAATACATTGTTTTGTTTTTTTGATAACCGGAAGTCATATTTCTTGGAAAATCAAACTACCTTTGTTTTTCGACAAAAAGACAAATTTCGACAAGTAGAAGCCTCTTCCGATTCAAAAGTCACGAATTTCTCGATTCATATCTTACTTAAATAATATTTTTTGTGAAAAAAGGTTAAAAAAGAGAAAATCAATGTTAGAATTAATGCAAAAAAACTACTAAAAAGTAATCATGTTTTTGTACGAAAACGCTAAGAAAAAAATTTACAGTCTTTTTTGTGAGAAAAAAAAGAGAAAAAAGTGCTTGGTAAAACTGTTTTCCTGACTGTTATCCTGGGGTAACCTAGGATAACAAATCCGTACAAAAGATAGGTCAGGAAAACCAAAGTTGAAAACCCAAAAGTTTCTTGCAACACAAACGAGAAAAACCAAATACTTTGGTCCGAACAACACTTTTGTCCGTACAAAAGATGTTCTTGCAACCGGCCTCTGATCTCAGCTATGCTAAACTAAAATTGAAGCGGTTTAACTAGCAAAAGTAACCTGTGGGACATCGCTGGAGGTCTACCCATTCCACCTTCTCGTTAAGTGAGTTGGCAGAAGGTGAGAGAGGCATCGAGCTGCTCATTAACTCCGTTAGAGCTCCCACCAGGCTAGGGTCTCTACAAAAAAACTGATTCTTTCTATAGATCTCTTTTTATAAGGCCCTGAATAATCAGCACAGCTTAAATTTTTTAAAAAGTATTTTTTGAGCACAAGAGTTTGGAATGACGATAAGCTCTCTTCTCTCTGTCTTTTCTCTCGCTCACTTTCCACTGTTCCAGACTTCCCCGCTCAAATAGCGGTCGCACGTTCTATTTCCTCAACCATTGAAAGTGTATTTTGATGAGTTACATATGTCCTTTTTTTACCATTTGCTAGAAGAGCGTGTAGACCGAGATGTCTCTTCAATACTTTATCATTGTAAACAGGGGTTGAATGGAGCCACTCAATTTGGGTTTACATGTATCCGCCGCTCAAAGTTTGGAGGAAATAAGAAGAGGGGAGAAAGGAAAAGGGTAAAAAAAGAGAGGGAGTTTTTGTCAATAGTGAGTGTACATGTATCCGCCGACGGGACCGATCCGGTCACTATTTAACCCCTGATTGTAAATTAGAGTCTACCCTACTCCTGACTGTTCTAAAGCAACGGTTTTTGTTATACCGAATAGAGGAAGGGACCGTTTGTAGAAACATGTGCAAAAATCATGTGGTTGGCGGGAACCGAACTCACGTCCTTCTCTTATCAAGCGATGCTCTTACCGACGAGCACATGCACGCAGTGCTATAGTGCTCATTTTAAGGCCCATACAACGCTATTCAAGAAAAACTTGAGTTAAGCACAGTTTGCTGGTACGGCAATCTCAAATTTTTTTCGCGCGCTGTTGGTCTTTCTCCGTAGTAGACAGTTCGGTAATGTTAAATTTTTTCAGTAAAAAAAAACAACCTGGTCATGCTTAAAACAATAAATAGGAACAGAAACATATGTTTTAGAAAAAGAGACCAAATTCATGCCATTGAAAACTAAGAAAACTTTTTTTGCGCATATATAGATTTAATCGACAGGGTAGGTGTATAAAAGAAAACAACCATAATGATTTGATAAAACGATTGCGAAAAGATAACTTTGTCAGAAATATTTACAGCCTGTTGACTTTTACCGTTAACTTTCGGGCTGATTTCCACTCATTTGGACATATTGAGCAACTGTGACATGCATAGCTCAACAAGAGTGACTTGCGATTGTGGAAAAATCTCTTCGAAGTGGTCGGTTTTCGAGCCAGGTGTCTGGCGTATTGGGCAGCGAGCTTTAAAAAGAGGGCAGATAAGAAAGATCTTCTCATGATTCTAGACTCTTCCGCTTGAAAAATGGTAGCTGTTTGAATTTGTGAACAGTGATAGTCAACTATATACCATTCAAATGACCGATCAGGGGCTAAATGGTTACCGGACCAGCTATGTTTGCGCATACATTTTCACGCCGAAAATGATCTACATTATCTTCTCCTTCCGTTTCCTCTACTTTTCTTCCCACTGTATGCCTTTCCCAACTCGCTCGGCGCCTTAGACCGGTCTCATTTAACGCCTGGTTTCAATTTCATTATTATGGAAGTTTCTGGAGCTTTTGAATCCGATCATGATACAAGAGAAACGAAAAGTTGCTGGGTAGATCAAAAGGAGCGATTGAAGCCTGATTTTCAACGAGCTATCGAAAGTAATTTTATTTCCGGTTAGACTAGAGTTGTTTTCTCTATCTCTTGAAAATGGCTGGTTCACTCGATTTCGCATGTGTTTTGTCAAATTTATACGTAAGGAATAAAGAATGGATGAAGCCAATTTTTTCATCATTAGAGGCATATTTTTCATAATCTACGGATTTTAGATCTGAAAATTAGATAAAGTTTTGAACTCTTATCAACATTTCTTTCCAATTTTCTCACCATTGTGTTGTTGTTTGGGCTTAGTAAGATAAGGAGATCGTCATTAGTATCGAACCGAAGTTAAAATTCACGCGTACCCGGTTTAGCAGTAATTATAAAAACATTTAGAATGACTGTTTTCCTCAAGGTAAAACTATGTCCTTCTAAAAGTTTTCTGTAAAAGTAAGGCTTTATACCGAATTATTCGGTATCAGAAAGAAATTTAACTTTCACTATCATAGTAAAGAGAAAAAAGCACGTGGTTGATTGAAAGGTTCCTGAAACAGGTCAGTTGACGAATGTTACTGCTATTCACCTTGATAACCAAAACAACTCGCAAGGAAGGATGAAGAGATTTCGAAAAGCGTAGCGGTTTTCATTACGTAGAAAGTAGTCAGCTTGATTTTGAGTCGCGAAAGATACAAATGAGCAGAAAAAGAAATTAGATAACAAAAGATTTAATCAGCTGAGACTACAATGCATTATTTGGATGATAGTGACCATAATACTTTGAAGAAAAAAAAAGGTTAAATAAATCGTATACCGAATTTTAGAGGATTAGAAGAAAAAAGTGAACGAAAATACTTATTAAATTTATAATATAAGGAAAAAACAGAACTAACTGGATTGTTTGAGGCTTCACAACTTGACCTCTGACGGATTTTTTCGGAACATGTGACTTATAGATGGTTGGCGATGTGGCGACCCTTGCGGAGGACACTCCGGGCGACATTTTTGGAGATTTCTCAGTTTTCGTTGCCAAAAAACCAATAGTATTCGTTTCTTCTATAGGTCTCGCTTCTGAGACGGGCTCAGTGGGTTCAGCAACTGCCCTTACTTGAGCAGCTTCTTTTTGTTCCGGGTGCTTCAGGTACTTGGGTGGTACCGATGGTTGATTAATTGCTGGTACTTCTTTAGTTTGCGGGATCACGACCTTCGCAGGAGACTTTTTTTCAACTCTCGGGCGTTCTTCACGGCTCGGGCGTTCGCTCTCGGTGTTTAACTAAAGCTTTTTGTCGTAAGGCTCATGTGATCATATGATGTGGTTTGAGAATAGACATAGACTCGCCCCTTTTGAGCGCCACGCGGTCACGCGTCAGTATCCTCTCGAAAACTTTTGACTCTACCTTGTATGTCCCTATCCTACAAACTTTGGAAGTCGCTATGTGGAGTTTTTTTACCTGCTGAACGGGATTTTCCGTGTTAGGGGCAAAGAATCTTGCGTTTCTTCTGCGATTTCTTCTTCCTCTGTTTTCACCCCTTTGATTTCCGGAACCCCTCTGATTTCCAGATGGCATTGTCTTCTACTGCGACTGTTATTCTTCAAAGGCACTCTGAAAAACATGACTTAAAAATTTCAACACTGTCTACGATTTTGTTAATTTTCTGATTGTTCCTCACTTTATCAGCTGATACTACCGTAGCTGACTAATGCCTCAAATCGGTACAGGACTTCATGTGTAACGAACGCGTCGCGGTCGCGAAGCGCGAATTTATGTATTCTTCTTCGGGAAGATAGTTAATTTTATAGTGGTAATGTCCATCGCTCGATTTGGCGCATTGTTTCATAAGAGTGACCTTGATAAGCTTAACGTTTAACTTGATCGTTTCTCTAGAACACATTCTTACTGATTTTCCAATAAAGGGTGTTAAAAGACATGATAAAGAATTGTGCCGGTTGGTTCAGGGCTAGTGAAAAGAGAAACTTGAGCCCCCGAACGTGGCTTTGGTATGGCAGAAGCTGATAAGCTCAACCTCGACAATATCATCGCCAGACTTCTTGAAGGTAGTTTTCATTGCTGTTCATCAAAGACAGATTCACACATTTAAAATTTTAAAAAAAATAAAATCTGGAAGAAAAAGATTTTCACCTGTTTATTTGTTAATGATTTATAAACACCGAAAATTGCATGTTAAAATTTTGTCGCATTTCAGTTCGCGGCTCGAAACCGGGTAAAAATGTGCAGCTGACAGAGAATGAAATCAAGGGATTGTGCATCAAATCGCGAGAAATCTTTTTGTCTCAACCGATTCTACTAGAGCTGGAAGCTCCTCTCAAAATTTGCGGTAATGTTTTAGAAAAGTTTTTTGATCTCGAGAAATTTGGTTTTTAAAAGAGTTTTTTTCTGCAGTTGAATTGGGCAAGTTTAGCAAAATTCGAATGGATTGATTTCGATGTTTTGGTGCTACTTCAGTTCAATTGGTTAGCATTTCCGGCCAAACTGAGCATTAGATTTTTGTTTTGTTTTTTGGACACTACGTAACTCAAGTAAGCGAATTTGGCTTCCTGTAATTTTAACGAAACGGTCTCAACCAGGGGTTAAATAGTGACCGGATCGGTCCCGTCGGCGGATACATGTACACCCACTATTGACAAAAATCTCCCTCTTTTTCCTTCATCCCCTCTTCTGTTTTCCTCCAAACTTTGAGCGGCGGATACATGTAAACCCAAATTGGGCGGCTGCATTTAACCCCTGGGGCCTCTTTCTAATTGGATATTTTGTATACAGCGATACAATATTGTCTTTCTAATCTTTCGATACAGCGATACAAATGGATACAGCGATATTTTGTGAAGGGCACCTGTATCCCTGTAAAGGTTCTCTCTCTAATCTTTTACAGTTTACAGCAAAAAAATCGAATCTTTACAGGAAACGGATACAATTTTACAATTCTAAAGGCTGCTGTAAAGATGGATACAGCACGCATTTACAATGTTTTTTCTTTATGTTTTTGTTTTTTTTCTCTTTATATTTTGTTTTTCTTCTTATTTTGCCATCTCCATTTTTTCTTTCTTTTTTCACCAAATTTTTTTCATTTACTTGATTTCATTTTTTCTTTATATATTAATATTATACATAATTGAAAACATGATAATAGTTTTGGCAATTTTATATTCATATAAGTATTGTAATATTTTTCTAACTTCAAAGTATTATTATTTAAGTTTTTCTTTAAAATAATTTTTTTTCAATTGAAGGTGGTTGGCTGATGCAAGTCTTTTCGTACAAAAAATACAATGACTATGTTTTCGATGTAATTGAAGTTGCAATGTCATCGATGAGAAATGAATAGTTTGTGATTGAGTTTTATTGTGGTTTAGAAAGTAGTTTTTTCCAAAAACTAATTCGAATTTTTAACATTAAATTTAGCTTAGGCTTCGTAAAAACTTACGCTAACGAGACCATTACGGCTTAGTTGATAAAAACCGTTTTATAAAAATTCCTTCAAGTAGTATAGGGTCCAAAAAACAACAGAAAACCAAAAAAAGTTTGTGAAAAAAACAACTTTTTGGAATGAAAAAAATTGTTTAGCATATTTTTACTTCGGGGAGGGGATTTTCGGTGCGTTAGAAAAATATATTTTTAAAAAAATATAAATTTTCTTATGCGGTCTCGTTCGCCTATGCCGTACGGCCTCGTTAGCGTAAACTTTTTCCTAAGCCTAAGCGTTTTTTTAATGTAGGAATAATCTTTTAAAAAGTTTTTTTGAAAAACCCCTCAAGTAAAGCGCAGCCCCCCCCCAAATAAAAAAACCTAAAAAATTTTGTTGAAAAAACTATGTATAAGCCTTTATCGCTTAATTAGGTCACGTAAAAAACAAAGAATTGAAAAAAATTGAAATCTAAAGCCTATTTTAGCCGGAAAATCTTATCAGTTAAACTGCACTAACGCCTCTATGTTACTATCATAATCTTAATCATTTATATTATTAATGTAAAATATAAAAAAAGACTTCAAGTATTTGCATATTGTTTGGTGGCAAAAAAAAGAAAAAAACTGAAGGTGGCAAAATATGAAGAAAAAACTGAAGGTGGCAAAATATGAAGAAAAAACTGAAGGTGGCAAATAATGAAGAGAAAAAATGAAGAAGAAAAAACAAAATATGAAGAAAATTGACCGAGCAAACGAAAATTGCCCCAAAGTCAACAAATATTTGTATCCGATGCAGCAACTTTTTGTATCGGCTGCTGTATCGGATACAACAGTGAATTGTATCCATTTATTTACAGGAGAGATTAGAAAGAGAAGTAAAATATCGCTGTATCCAAACTCGCGTTGTATCGCTGTATCCAAAATATCCAATTAGAAAGAGGCCCCTGGTCTCAACTACCTAAGCCGTAATTGAGCAGGGTAAACTTTTGCGTAAGCCTAAGCGAATTTATAAAGAAACTCTTGTGGCTATGAAAATTTTCTCATTTTTCAAAAAAAAATTATCGAAAGTTTGAAATCCTACGTCGCTTACTAAAATAATTCTGTTTAAAAATTGGGTTCATAAGCCTAGTTTTGTCGGAATTGCTTACCGAAACATTAAGCATGGAGAAGAAACATGAAATAAAAGATGACTTAGAAGATTTTTTTTCTCACTTTTTAGGATATTTGCAATTATTTATAATAAAAAAAAACTGTTTCTGAATACATCCTTTTCCTCTCCAAAGGCACTATTTTTTCAGTAGGGCTATCTTCTTCCTCTAAGACCTGCAGCGGAGCCCGCTAGGTAAACATGACTTGATTTCTCAATAGGTCGATCGCTAAAGTAGGTTAAAAGTTTCACTTTCAACTTTACAGAACCGGTTGAGACTGAGTTATGGCTAATGAAACTTTCTATTTATGTGGAGGGATTAAGTTTTTTTCCTTTCGCTTCTAGCTGTCAAAACTCTGATACTTTCATTTCAAGTGAGGGAGAGGGTCGGTAGGTCGGCCACCATAGATAATTTTATTTTAATTGACAGCTTACCTATGGGCCCGCTTCGCTTAGGTAGGGCTCCTCTGGGTAAACCATTCTTCCCCCCTCTCTTTTCCCTTTTTCAATAACAAAGACTTCTTCAACAGAACCACTTAAAATTTAAAAAAAAATGTATATTGTATGCAAGGTTTTTAGTGCGTTAGAAAAAAATACAGACGCCCGCAAAAGGCGGAAAAATATTTATCACATAAGGGTCCCCTTATGATTTGGAAAAACAGAGGCAATTTACCCATGGTTGTATGTCTAATAGGCACTTGTATAGTTCGACGTAGGCTCCTCTCCCCTGCATTTTGCTGCACGATATTGCTCCTGTTCTCTCTCATTTTCCTCTCTTTCTAATCCCTCTATCTGTTATTTTTACATTAAAATACACCAAGGCTTAGTAATAGTTTACGCTAACGAGGCCGTACGGCTTAGGCTAACGAGACCGTATCAAAAAATTTGTCATAAATCCGTAACTCCGCCCCCAAGGGGAGAGGAGTGGAGCCTACGTCGATCTGGACAAGTGTCGTAATATTGTCTCCTGTTGTTTGTTGAAATTGTCTGAAAGACCTTTAGAAGTTAAGAACTCAATGAGAGCTACTGATACTGCTGAATACTGACCAGGAGTTAAATGGTCATGTAAGACACTCTGTCGACAGGACTCTGTTTTTTTTTCAAATCATAAGGGGGACCCTTACGTGGAAAATATTTTTGGGCGTCTGTGCCTTTTTATTGCACACTAAAAAACTCCTGATACCGACCGAACTCTAAAATCGGAGCTCTTTGTTAATAAGCCTAATTTCATTAAATGCCGGGAAGTCAATAAATATAGATCTCTTCCGTGAAAGTAAGCACCTGAGGACGTCTGAAAATGCACGCAGCAAACAGATTTCGATGGTTTCTCCTCTACTAACAAAAACTTGTATGATAAGGTTTCATCAAAAACTGGTTAATAGTTGTTTATTATATTGATTCTGATTAATTTTCAACCTGACTCAGTTTACGCTCATTGGTAAACTGCCTACTGGCAAAAAAAAAATTCAAGGGCGATTGACCTACCGACCCTCATCCTCAATCAAAATGAATGTCACAGTTTTTACAGCTAGAATTGAGAAGTCGACATTACTCCATAAATAGAACGTTTCATTAGCAAAAACTCAGCCTCAACAGGTTTCGTGAAGTTAAAAGTGAAACTTTTAGTCTACTTTAGCGATCGACCTATTCAAAAATCATGACATTATCTACCTATGTTTACTCTATAATTCTTTCACAGAATGGTACCGTTCAAACTGTTTAATAAGTGAAAATTAGGCAATATGTTTATTTCTCTTTCATGTCTGTTCGCTATGACGTTAGTAACCATTCTCCCTTGTCGCTCTCTCTGAATAAGACCTCATTAGTTTAAAATGTTATCGATTACATATCTTTCGATGCCATTTTCCAATGATTGTGCATTAGAATCGAATCAAAAAAATCTATCATCACACCCATTAGCGCCGAACCGAGTTGAGTGTGTGCATTTTCCGTTTTTTCCGTGTTTTACGGAAACAATTTTCCGGTTCCTCCGTTTTCGAAGAAAAATTCCATGGATTTGAACCCGATGTGATCATTTTTTTGTTGCGATTTTTTCGTTTTACCGAAATTTTCTGGTTTTCCGGGTTGTTGAACCGGGAAATTAATTTTCCGAAAAGTTTTCCGAAATTTTTCGCAGACCTCTGTTGCCGACCCGCCTTAACTAGATAGAATAATCTAAGTGCGCAGAAGCTCTAGTTTTTTTCGAATGTGGTATTAATAACTGTGTCGTCAATGATGTGAAGTAATTCAAAATTGAAAAAAACAGGTGTTAATTTTTAAAAAAAAAACAGTTAAAACGGTGATTAGCCACGCATAAATAATAATCGGTTTACTTGTTCCACCACGTAGTGCAATCATAATCGCCTTTTCCTGATGTAATGCACGACACAGTTCATTACGAATATACAGACGGAATATTCGCATAAGGGAATGGGCCGTTTTCCTAGCTCTGAGGTCCACCACCCATTTTTTAAGGTCCACCATCCTATGTATTTACGAAAAATGGCCGGGTTCGAATTTACCCTGTAAAACTACTATGGTTCATAAACTCACATCTCATAATAAAAAAGCTTGATTTTTGAGTTATACCTGTTTAGAAATTATTGATTATCAACTAACTTTAGAATATCGAAAATAAGGATTCTCAGTTTTTTTTCATAGTTTGTGAAATCAATTGTTTCTGGTCGTTTTAAGTCTTTTTTAAAGTTTCGATTGAACAAGGATCAAATTTGTTCTTAGTTGCACAAATTTATCGGCGCTAATGAGTATGAGCGCAATTGGGTTCAGCGCTGATGGGTATGAGCGCAATTGGGTTCAGCGCTGATGGGTTTGAGCGCAATTGGGTTCAGCGCGGATGGGTATGAGCGCAATTGGGTTCACCGCTGATGGGTATGAGCGCAATTGGGTTCAGCGCTGATGGGTATGAGCGCAATTGGGTTCAGCGCTGATGGGTATGAGCGCAATTGGGTTCAGCGCTGATGGGTATGAGCGCAATTCGGTTCAGCGCTGATGGGTATGAGCGCAATTGGGTTCAGCGCTGATGGGTTTGAGCGCAATTGGGTTCAGCGCGGATGGGTATGAGCGCAATTGGGTTCAGCGCTGATGGGTATGAGCGCAATTGGGTTCAGCGCTGATGGGTATGAGTGCAATTGGGTTCACCGCTGATGGGTATGAGCGCAATTGGGTTCAGCGCTGATGGGTTTGAGCGCAATTGGGTTCAGCGCGGATGGGTATGAGCGCAATTGGGTTCAGCGCTGATGGGTATGAGCGCAATTGGGTTCAGCGCTGATGGGTATGAGCGCAATTGGGTTCAGCGCTGATGGGTATGAGCGCAATTCGGTTCAGCGCTGATGGGTGTGGCGCTAACGGATATCGGTGCTGTTGGGTGTGACGCTAATGGGTGTTGGTACTATAGGGTGTGGTGTTATTAGGTGCCGCGCTGGTGGGGTCGGCGCAATTGTCTGTAACCCGAAAAAATACTCAAATTGTCAAATTCTTTGAACGTTCAAATTCATATGCGGTTTCCTGAGAAATCTGAGTCATTTAACTTCAGGTGATGTGCATGGCCAATACTACGACCTGTTGAGACTGTTCGAGTACGGTGGATTCCCTCCGGAGTCCAATTATTTATTCCTCGGTGACTACGTCGACAGAGGTTAATCCTTACCAAGTCTTCTTCTCTTGTCTAATTTATTTCTATGGCTTCATCGGTGAACCTCGCTCGTTCAATTTCTCAATTTTTATCAACGGTTCCGACCTATAAAGATTGTTTCAAAAACGACCGGTTTTTGAGCTGGAAATGAAATGGTTTGAAAGGGATGAAACACGAGCGAGTCTTGACCAAATGGTCATGTTAAACATTTTGGTGGCGGACTTCTGTCTCGAACTTCTGCGGAACTCTATTTTGATTTGGAGGGCCAAACCTCCTCGACATTTTATCTCGATGAAACGTTTTTATGGCCGCTCGCGCGTTTCTATTAATGCTATATTTAGCTTCCGACGGACTTCTGTGTCCTTTTACATAAACTGTAAAAGTCGTGGAATCTCTTAAGCATATGTCTTTCATCATACTAGACCCGCACGCTCGAATCGCGGTGATTGTTTTGTTCGAGTTCCCGACAAGATCAGATAAGCATCAGGGTGTTTCTTAGCACCCGCCTAACTTTTTTCGAGTGCCTAGATTTTCAAAATTTCAGAGTTTAAAATTCAATATTTCCAACGATTTGGACTTTCCCTAAACAAAACCCGAGAAAATTTTTTTGTCAAGCGTATAGATTTCAATGTTTTTCTGGGGGGTTTTTTAGGAGCGCATAGATTTTTTTCAGAGAAACATCCTGCTAAGCATTACTCGAAGTGAGTATTGAAAAGGGTAGTGCTAGCTTTGAATGAGGTGGGATCGTGAGATTTTTTCTGATTCCAGCCAACTGTGTGAATTTTTCTTAAAAGACCTTGAAATTTTTGGTTAATAAAAATCTTATGCAATTGCCGAGAGGACCTGTGCTTTTACTACACACACACCCAACGTACTATTGAAGTTTGTGACTCAAACAAATCCAAAAATTTTCTATTTAAATTTCGAACATATTATAATATAACATAGTCGTTATATCTCTTTATCATCCGTCAGATTTATCATCCATCTTCGACCTCTCTTCTGTCTTAATTGTGAAATCTGGAGTTATGCTCCATTCACGACGCTTTCGCTTCATGAGCATGCGTGACTAAGAGAACGAGGCAATTGAGCCTTTAATAAGCACTATCGCACGGAATAGCAATGTGTCACCGTGGTGTAATGGTTAACACGCTCGCTCCCGGATAGAGGAGAGATGGTTGCATGGGTTCGAGTCCCCCCGGTGACTAGCTTTTTTCCGTGCGATGGTTTGATCAATAGTCGTTATATGTAAAGATTAGTCTAACTAAGCCTGAGCTGAAGTTGTAACAAAAAAGTTTAAGAAATATCTGAGTTAGTATTGCAAATTACAAAGCTTTTTTCTCTCTGGCGGTTACCGTAAGTTTAAAGAAATTCAAAACAGTGGATGTTTGCAGGTAAGCAGTCGCTGGAGACGATATGTCTATTGTTGGCGTACAAGATAAAGTACCCGGAGAACTTCTTCCTCCTGCGCGGAAATCATGAATGCGCTTCCATCAACAGGATATACGGATTTTATGATGAGTGTTCGTGGTTTTTTGTGTGTCTTATCTGCTATAATTCTGGAAAGACGGGGTTCCAATTTCGAGTTCTTGAGCATAGATCACGTGCACTTAGTAGAAATTCCGATAATGACTTTGTCTCAATCTAGAAGAATGATAAGCAATCAAGGACAGAGAAAGATTCTCCTCATATGAAGAGTCGTTTTAAAATCCGCAAAGGGCTAATTTGGTCTTGTTAACTTTTCCAATACCTTTAAACCAATACCTTTCGCTTGCTTCTTATTCTAGGTCACACGCCTGACTCAACCAGGGTTTGAGAAAAACGTATCAAGGTGGCGAAATATAGCTCCCGGCGGTACAGCATTTCCTTTGGGATTGAGTTTAATAACAAACACGATTGGACCGAATCAAAATTAATCAATAGTCAAGAACTTGTAATGCATTTTTGAATGAATCTTCAAATGCTCGATTACACAGTTTGAAGGCAGTGATGCCTGGTTAAGACGACAAATGATTTTAAAAGGTGGTTTTTTCCTTCTGATTCTTGAGTATTTAAAGGTTTTATGTCTTCAAAACTTTGAATTGTCGTAGCAGAATCTGATTTTATTCAGCACAAGCAGGTTTGGTTTTTCTAGGATTTACAGACCATAGCTCACCACAATTTCTCAAAAATTGTTACATGTGCTGGTGAACTGTGCGACAGACGTAGCAAAATGAACAGCTACCATAATAACAAAAATAAACATATTAATACATGTTTTAATAGACAGCTTTCTGAGTTTGAAAGAATAATGAGAAGCGACCTTGAGGCTAAGGGCCATAAAAGAGAGAGAGAGTTTTCCATTATTCTATACTCTCCCACTCAAAGAACAATGGTTTTTCGCATATTTTTATCGAGTTGGGCTTTTTTTGGCAGCTTCTTTTATATTGGTGAGGGAGCAAAGAGTAGCCCGTTTCTTATTGCGCCTTCCAAAAACAGAGCTCTGCCAAATGAGAAACCGTGTCTGAAAAGAGTATAGAAAGTTTTTTAATCTTTTTATCTACGAGAGTTTTTATGTAAGGGTCGGGTCACAGGTATGGCTGTTGAAGAAGAAAAAAATTTTGGCAGTTGACCGAGCGACCGGAAGAGGGGAAATCGACAAAATTTTTGATCAACGGGGAAGGGATTTTTTTCGATTACTACTGGCCGGGGTTCAGCATTAGACATTCTGGCCATTTAAGAAAAAATTTTATTTTTTCAAAGATCATGTTCTGTTATTTTTTTATCACCATAGAAATTTATTTCTTGATGACAGGGCGGGTGACCGGGAGAAATTTAACAAGTTTGGTTAGCTATGGCTGTTTGTAGTATTGAAAATGATCTTTCTCCGAGCGTGGGAATCTAGAATGAGGAGAAGCTCTCCTTCTGCCATAAATGTCAAGCTCAATTCTCAGTATTACAGACTCAACCTATGCGAATCTATGCGCAAGTCAGAAAGGATAGTGATACAAATGCTCTGTTCGTCTGCATCCTCTCTTATATGACACTCTCTCGCGATCTCTTCGATTCTCTCGAGAGCTACCGATATTTCATGATCAGAGATCTTAACATACATAATATATATATATATATATATATATATATATATATATATATCTGCGGGTATGAAGAAACAGCCTGGACTCAACGACAAGAGTGTGGTAGTTTCCACTGCAATTGATCTCTTTTGAGATATGGAAGTATTGAATGTTTGCAGGCAAACGCCGATACAACATCAAGTTGTGGAAGACTTTCACGGACTGCTTCAACTGCCTGCCAGTGGCGGCCATCATTGACGAGAAGATTTTCTGCTGTCACGGTGGATTGTCTCCGGATCTACAGAGCATGGAGCAGATCAGACGCATCATGAGACCCACAGATGTTCCCGATCAAGGTCAGTGCCAGTGGTTTTTTAGTGCACAGACGCCCGCCAAAGGCGGAAATTTTTTTTCGCATAAGGGTCCCCCCTTTTTTTTCAAACAGAGGCCCGCAAAAAAAGTATTTTTTGTTTTACAAAAGGGCCCTCCTTAGGATTTGGAAAAACAGAGGCCCGCCGATAGAAGTTCTGACATAACTATTTAACCCCTGGTCAGTGCTTGGTGCTTGAAAATAGGTCTAGAGTGGATACAGTGCCTAAACAACTTCATACCCTGGTATATATCATTAAGCTTGCATATTTATACCCGGAAATGTCGGATTGAAGGAGTGTGAATGGCGACGAGAAAGCCTTGTTGATATTTAATATTAGGCTAATATTAACGACGTGAAGAGAAAGCGTGTAGATCAAAAAGAGGGAGGAGAAGGTACGCTTTGAAAATGAAATTATGATTACTTATTGGTTTTTGTTGCAATTGAAAGTGATTTGGTTTTGACCCGTGTGTGGCTAAGGTGAACAATTCAGTGCTGACTCTATGAACATATAAGTTTGCTTTGAGTCTCAAATCCGCACTGCGGGTGAAATCTATGCGTCCCCCTAAAAAGCTAGGTAAACGAATCACAAGCACACTAGTTTCCCAACATTGTTTAGAACTTCGCAAAACGACCGTTATTTGAGCGGGGGAGTCTAGAATAATTAAAAGCTACCTCTTCATCTTCCTTTTACCTTCTCTACCGCTCAAAGAGCGGTCTTTTTCAATTTAAAACGTTTTCAAGTGAACTTTGATGAGCTAGGGTGTCTAATGTAGCAAATTGAGGTCTCTTGTGCGATTTGTTGTGGTCGGATCCGGATAAAGATGTGAGTGGTTGGGGGGAGAATGACAGAGGAGTCTCATTCACATTTGGCCCCGAAGTCGTCGCGAAGTTCCTTCACAAGCATGATCTCGACCTCATCTGCAGAGCTCACCAAGTCAGCTTTCGGGATTATTGGGGGAGAGAGAATCTTGATCTTTAGGGCATTAACTAAAGAAAAGAGACCTGTTTGAAAGTTTAATTTTTTGAGTTTTTTTACAAAGTTAACAAAAAATTAAAATTTTACTGTGTTGGAAAAAAACAGAGGCCCGCTGAATAGAGAGACCCGCGGATAGCTGAATGAATAGAGAGACCCGCCGATAGCTGAATGAATAGAGAGACCCGCCGATAGCTGAATGAATAGAGAGACCCGCCGATAGCTGAATGAATAGAGAGACCCGCCGATAGCTGAATGAATAGACAGACCCGCCGATAGCTGAATGAATAGAGAGGCCCGCCGATAGCTGAATGAATAGAGAGGCCCGCCGATAGCTGAATGAATAGAGAGACCCGCCGATAGCTGAATGAGAAAGCTCGAATCAGTGTAAAACTTCAATAGATCTTGTCCCTCTTTACAAAATAGAATAGAGTACTTGCAAAAGTCTGAACAGAGTGGCGGGGACGGGTATTCGGGCATACATTTACTTCATGATATGCACGTACCACACAGACACAGTTTTCGGGTCATGAAGATGTTGTCTACATAGTGAACAGTTAATTTTCCAAGAGTTGGTGTCTAACTGTGTTTTCTCCGAAAGTTTTCACTACATACGGTCTCTGGTGAGACGGTGTTCTAAAGAGGATAGTTTTGATCAGAAGGTGTCCAAAAATAAGTACGATCTTCGAGTTGGAAGAATGGCACACTCCATGAATAGAAGCACTCTGAATTAGGTGATCTGGCTAATTCAGATTTTTCGGCTAGGATGATTACGTTTCCACTGTCACAGTTAAGTTTGTGTCCTAGTCAGGGGTTAAATGGAGCCGCCCAACTCGGGTTTATATGTATCCGCCGCTCAAAGATTGGAAGAAGAGGGGATGAAGGAAAAGGGTAAGAAAAGAAAAGGAGTTTTTTGTCAATAGTGTGTGTACATGTATCCGCCGACAGGACCAATCCGGTCACTATTTAACCCCTGGTCCTAGTTATACCTTCTTCTCTTTTAGCTTGTTTACTTTGTGACCTGTGTTACTCTTAAGGTGGTGGAGGATGGCTATGAGTTCTTTGCTAAGCGCCAGTTGGTCACCCTCTTTTCTGCGCCAAACTACTGCGGGGAGTTTGACAATGCTGGCTCGATGATGACGGTTGACGAGACGCTCATGTGCTCTTTCCAGGTTTGCGTCTTCTCCGAGTTTTTCTGTGCGCCAGAAAAGGGTACACTCAATCTATTAGGATGAGAAATTTTCGACCATTATGTAATTAGAACACGAAGCAGTTTATATGACAACTCTGCTATGATGAATCCTCATAGTCACAACTACATATTTGCAATTGTTGAGAATTTTGAGCGACTGCTTTTCAAACGAGAGAATATGGAATAATGGAAAAGAACTAGATAGAGGTAAAGGGCGAAGTTGGAAGAGCTCATTATTAAAATTTCCTCGCTCAAAGATTGGTCGTTTTTCGAAATTCTCAACTGTCTTTTTAGATTCTGAAGCCAGCGGACAAGAAGAAGTTCGCCTATGGTACCGCGGGGGCTAATCGACCGGTGACGCCGCCCAGATCAGCAGCACCCGCTTCAGCCAAGAGCGCGAAGGGCAAGAAGTAGAAAGTGGACCACCGGGCCTACAGTCTTATTCTTTTTGTGTATATTTCTCCTCTTTTCCATTCTTTCTCATTCTGTTTGGTTCTTATTTTCTCGTGTGGGATGACTACTTCAACACGTGGTTTATCATCTCTCCCTCTCTTTCTTCTTTCCATTGCTCCTTCTGTTTCGGTTCTGGTACTGACAGTAAGATGCAATTCTTGTAGCTTGTTATACACATAAGATTACATACTATAGAGAAGCCACCAGGGAAGTGGGACAAGAGGAAAACGTTGACCATCCCTTCTCTTCACAAGATTAGTGTGTCCGGGTGAACTCCAAACGTCTAGGGTTGGGGTGACTCCGACAATTTGTAGCCGATTCATGCATGACTTGACTGTGCAATTGAGGAATAATTCTCTCTTTTCCTGTTCTCTGTTATGTTTATTTCTCTCACTCTATTTCTCTTGTTCTCTTAGAAGAGAGTGGATGCAGTTGCCCCTTCATTCTTTCAATGAAAAGCATGATTTCGAATCTTAGTAGGATAATCAATGTGTATGGAGGCTGAATAACAAAAGTAAAGTGTAGATAAGCATCAACAACATTTCTCCTCACCATATGTGTGCTTTTGTTGTGAAGAATTGACCATAAGACTAAGCAGATTCTCTCACCTTAGATTAATTATATTGTTGTATGATTCATGCGAATTAAGATGATAAAATAAAGTCCATTCCTCTCTTCTTTGTTTATTTGTACACAACCCGCATAGCTATCATGAACTTTTTGTTCTGAAGAAAGGTTAATAAATACGGAAAAGAAGATTGATGAAGGAGTTCTCATCCTCATTTCAGGGGCTTGTAGTAAAGCAGAAGGTCGCCGCCTTGCTTCCAAATGAAATGCTTCACGGTTCGCAAGTCCATGTCAGGCTCCAGCTTCTGCAACAACAACGCCATTCATTTACTTATCTTCCATGAGAATTTTTGTGAAATAATGATTGAAAGTCAATAAATAATTAGACTTTGGGAGCTTTGAAAGAATGTGGCATTCGAGATATGGTCCGGACCATGTTTCAAATCTCAACCAGGTTATTTATACCTCAGTTCAAATAGTTAAATCAGAGTCACTCGGATGAGCTGAATTTCCCTAGGTTTGAGAACTGTTTATTCTTTTATTACCAGTTGTTTCTTTTCCTTTATTCCAAGCAGACGCGCGAATTCTGGGTGAGAAAGCTATTGACTTCGCGGTGAGAGTGTGGGTGAAACTAGATTTTTTTGTGAAATTTAGAAGAAGTAATTCTCTGGTCTTGGCAGTAATTGAATACCTGGTACTGGCAATTTTGTTTGATTCCTGAAAGGACTGAGATACTTGGTTCTAGCAGTGCTGAGATACCTGGTATGGAAAGTATGGGGATACCTGGTCTTGGCAGTAGAGCTCGAGTCTCCTCTCTATGTTAGCAGGAATGGGCGGGGGAACGAGTGTCTCAGCTGAGTCACTCGCGTGCAGGATCTTCTCGTAGACATGCTCCAACACCTTCCGCACTTGCAGCATCTCTGTCGCCGACAGGCGGTCCCTGCAGATCGACTCGAATGATTTAGATTAGTTCGAGTAATACACTTTTTTAAAGTAATACACGATCGATTTCATTGTATTGTTCAACTGAGATATTCTATTGATTGATTACAATGTACACCCCCCGTCAGACGACCACTTTCGATAGACAAGGCCAGCCCGCAAAATTTTGATTAGGATGCGCAGGCACGCACGCGAGACGCACTCGAGACGTAGACGCATCCGCTCTTTCCCATCTCTCTCTAACTCGCTCTTTTCCTCTGTCTCTCTAACTCGCTCTTTTCCTCTGTCTCTCTACCTCTCTCTTTCCCTCTCTCTACATCGCTCTCTGCCAATGTTACTCTCTCTCATCCACTTTTTCTTATTCTTACCCTTTCTCTCTCAATGCATTGCTCTCTCAATGCTTTCTCTCTCAATGCATTGCTCTCTCAATGCTTTCTCTCTCAATGCATTGCTCTCTCAATGCCCAATGCATTGCGAATCGCAAACAAAAAAGTGAAAAAAACGGCCCTTATCGATTTTTTTTAAAAGCGCGCTCGTGCGCGCACGCACGTGCGCACGCGCAGCGTGTTTTAAAATTATTTTCAAATCCGCCGCCTTTTTAGCCACTTTAAGGCGGGACCATTTGAAGTAATAAAAATTGCGTGCAAACTTAATTCCTCCTTCCTCCATTGTGTGACGGGGTGTGAATGTATTAAAGACTCGAATGAATTGAATAATTCAAATGTATTGAACAATTCTATTATATTGATGGATTCAAATGTATCAAGTGGTTCGATGTGGAATAGGAATATTGAGCAACGAATGTATTGATTGAGATGGATACTCGAAACACACTGGCAACAGTGGCCATTCGTGACTCTACAGCCTTAAGAGCCTGTCCAGGGGTTTTTTAGTGTGAAAGAAAAAGGGACAGACGCCCGCCGAAGGCGGTAAATTTTTTTTTCACATAAAGGTCCCCCCTTATGATTTTTCAAACAGAGACCCTCCGAAAGCGGAAAATTTTTTTCTTATAAGGGTCCCCCCTTACGATTTTTCAAACAGAGACCCGCCGAAAGCGGACAATTTTTTTTCACATAAGGGTCCCCCTACCTTTTTTCACATAAGGGCCCCCTTAAAGATTTGGAACACAGAGGCCCGCCGACAGAAGATCTGTCATGACTAAATAACCCCTGAGCCTGTCACGGATGGAGCCGGATCATCCAGTCCAGAATCGAGCGCGACCTCAGGTGGCGGATAGAGGGATGCCTCCCTACGAATAATTCGTGCTGGGAGGTAGCGGGAGAAATCCCGCCGCGGACCAAATCTGGGTAGTATAGCTCGTCAAAGGAGGGCGATGCCGGACCGGCCTGGGCATGCCACCGGACAAAACATCAGCCGATACTCCGCTATACTTTTCAATGGCGAGTCGAGGCGCCAGTCAAATAGCCTCTTGCCTATCTCCGGTCAACGACAGGCGAGACGTCTCTACTCCCACCCAAAACGATGCTAGGCCGGCTTGACCACCCACTCACAAGGCCTATAGCATGAACAGGTTGCTACAACGATGTCCGCCTTCACAAGGTGCAGCATGACAGTCTCAGGACTGCAAAGGACATCAAAACCCTTCTCCGGACGCATCTTGTCCGAAGAACACGAGAACTTCTATCATTAAAGAGAGTTTTCATAACCAAGTCTTCGATGCGGGATGCTTGCCGGCAACAACAACAACATTGAGATGGATACCAAGTTGAGTACCAATTTGATGATTTTTCTCATTGAGCTACCGACCTCATCCAGGTTTTACTTACAGTCTGACCTCCCTTCTTCCCTCTGTCATAAGGTTTTGCTAACTTCTTGGGAGCCTTGACGTTGAGAGATGGATGTGGCAAGAGATAAAAGGGCATCTTGCTGAACTTGGGCAGGTCGTTCAGCTGAACAACATCAGTTACCCAGGAAGGAATGAAGTCGGCTAGCAGACTACTCTCTGCCTCGCAAGCTGCATCTCGCACCTTAACAAGGCTCACTCACTCTCATTGCTGATGTCGGTTGTGTCGACTCGACAATGTCGAGTGAACACTTTGGTCTCACTTGCCTCATTGAGAAAAACCTTCTTTTTTGAATGTTGAAGCGCGAAGTTGTTGTATGAACAGAACTGTCATTGTCACCTCACTTGGATCTCAAAATCAATTTCCCAAAGATATCATCTCAACAAAAGTTGTTATCAACTGAGACAAGACTGTGCATGTGTTGCATAATAGTTGTGAACGCTGACTATTGTAAATGATTCGAAAGTTGGACCTCAAACCGTACAGATCTACTCAGATCAAAGGGTTTGAGAAGTTTTGATAGTGTTTGAATGTCTCTTCCCTCTTACTGCTGTACGCACTGTAGTTACTAGTAAACAGTAACCAAGGGAGCAACCACAGGTTCTACCACTTTATGACTTCAACTCAACTCAAGCAAGCGCTTACCCTGTCAATACCGGGAAATAAGCACAAAAAATATTATCAGCCGAAAATATGATGAAAGTAACTAGAAGTCGGAAGAGAGGGCGACCGTTGGCCTCCGAGATTATGAGAGGGGTGTGAGGAGGGACAGAGGGGAAGAGGCGGGAAGAACCCTCCAGTGGAGGGGCTGCTAGTCGCCACTCGTCGAAAAGAGCACGCACCAGAAGACCCCCGTAATTTACTGTAATTATAGTTCACTGGACTTTACTGTGGATCAATGCTGTAGGTGTGTTAGATTTTTTTCGCATTTTAACTACTATTTTTCCTCATGTTTTTTTTCTATCTTCAAGTGCGTATAAATGGTTACCATATTATATAATACTAAAAGTCAAGGAGATTCTTGAGAATCGAACCTTCTACGGCACATTTTTTAAAATTGAAACTGGTGGCATAGTGGTAATGAACTTCATCAAAACTAGTCATAATACAACATACATATCAACTCGACATAAAACAATGAGTCCTCATTCTTATTCTTAACTTTTGTCCTGTCGGAGAACAGGGTCAGCTGTATAGATCGCACTTTTCCATTACCCCCCCCCCCCGATTCGCGGCGTCTTCAGCTCCAAGTCCGACAGCAGCCATGTCTACTTCAATGCAGTCTCGCCATCTAGTTTTAGGTCTCCCTCTGGGTCTCTTACCCTGAACATCAAGGGTCCAGGTTGGTTTTAAGACGGATGCAGGGTCAGCTCTTGGAACGTGGCCATACTATCTCAGCCTGCTTTCTCTCAACTTCTCAAAAATTGGAGTAATTTCAAGTCGAGGTCTTACATCTTCATTCCGGATTTTGTCACAACGGGTCCAAGGCTCTATTTCCGCATCTTCATTTTTAGAATGTGGAGCATTTGTTCAATTTTCACAGTTGTTGGAGAACATTCGAGGTCATATAGCGCAACAGTTCGAACAGCTGATCGGTATATTTTACCTTTCAGGCGTTCATGCATGTGTTAGTCGCACAGTATGCGAGTAACTTCTCTCCACTTCAGCCATGCAGCATTGATTCTCACATTCACTGTAGCTTTGAGGTCCCCGTCTGAGGAAATCCTAGGTGCTTAAAGCTATCAATCTTCCATAGGATTTTGTTTTGCAGTCTTATGGATGTATAATCGCTGATACCGGCTTCAAGGTTTTCGGTCTCGCTAACATTCAGACGCAGCCCGTATTCAATGCATTTTATTTATTTTTTGATCATCCTATTTCTCCAGTTGAGCCTCAAGATCTTCCCGATTGTCTGATCATCAAACAACGTCATCTGCATGCATAAGTCTTTGAGGGGTTGAGATGGAGGTCGCGGGTGATCGTGTATATGGTCAAAATGAAAAGAAGAGGAGAAAGCGCAGATCCTTGATGTACTGAAACCGAAATTCTGAGTGGGTCAGATATTCCGGCTGAGCACCTGACGTTAGTTTTGATGGCGGAATGAATCATTTGTATCCACTGGATGTAGACCTCAGGTACTAAATGATCTCCAAGGACTACCAGATTGATCTACCTAAATGATCTCCCAAGGACTACCAGATTGATCTACCTAAATGATCTCCCAAGGACTACCAGATTGATCTACCTAAATGATCTCCCAAGGACTACCAGATTGATCTACCTAAATGATCTCCCAAGGACTACCAGATTGATCTACCTAAATGATCTCCTAAGGACTACCAGATTGATCTACCTAAAT
Source organism: Allodiplogaster pararmata (assembly GCA_964056735.1). Taxonomy (NCBI): domain Eukaryota; kingdom Metazoa; phylum Nematoda; class Chromadorea; order Rhabditida; family Diplogasteridae; genus Allodiplogaster; species Allodiplogaster pararmata. The sequence continues at coordinate 12,739,475 of OZ057403.1, forward strand.
GATCTCCCAAGGACTACCAGATTGATCTACCTAAATGATCTCCCAAGGACTATAAGATTGATCTACCTAAATGTTCTCCCAAGGACTACCAGATTGATCTACCTAAATGATCTCCCAAGGACTACCAGATAAGCTCATGGGGAACTCTGTTCAACAAGTCTAGGAAAGCGCAGTTTGGCCTTTTCTAAATGCTTATCAAGGTACTGGTGGATGCCGGATAAGGCATCAGTGGTTCCACACTCACAAAACCGCTTCGATTTACCGAAGAGCTGATGATTTTACACATGCGAGTTTAATAACTTTTTCGGGCAGCATCGACCTATGGGGTATCAGTCTGATGGGTCGGAAGTTAGAACAGTCGATTAAATCTTCTTTGATTTTGAATATATGGATTGTAGTCAAAGTGTTCGAAGCAGCCGGGTGATCTAGACATGTCTTAGTTTTTCGGAAAAGTCAACGTGGTGATAGACTCCACAGTATCCAGCGAGTTTTCCACGCCACAGCAGATTCATCGTCTGGTCCACAAGCTTTTTCTGGCTTCATCTTCTGGACAATTGTCTGACTTCTCCTCAAGTTATGAGAAGAACTGGTCCTTCTACTGTAAAAAAAGGAGGTAGAGGCGGATGATGGAACTCAATGTTGAAAATTATTTCGAAATGCTCTCTCCACTCTCTCTCTTGACATATTTCATCATTCGATAGGAGAAGTAGTCCTGACTCGTTTTTGATCACCCTGATGTGTGTGGAATCCTCAGCTCCTGCAGCTCTAGCTTTCCAGATGCTAAAAACATCCTTTTTACCCTCGCGGCTGTCAAACTTGTTGTACATCTTCATTGTTGCAGAGAAACGCGCTTTTCTTGCCTTCTCTCTTCGCAGAGATGTACTGCGCTCGATCTGTAGGTTACATAGACCGCGATTCCTCATGCCATCATAAAAATTGCCAAACTACAGTCCCTTTTGGTGGTTCCCTTTTTGATGACCATGTCAGGGATATCTCAGAACTTAGCTATGTGCATGGAAAGTTATTATCTTATCATTTGAAGATTTTTTTATTTTTAAAGTTATGTGTATATTCAAACTTTTGTTGTCTGTGTCGTCGAATCCCGCTTCTTTGGCAGAAACCCAAGCAGAGAAGACGTCAGACTCGTCTAGAGTCACTTGCAGCATCTGTATAAGACTCGTCTAAAGTCACTTGCAGCATCTGTATAAGACTCGTCTAAAGTCACTTGCAGCATCTGTATAAGACTCGTCTAAAGTCACTTGCAGCATCTGTATAAGACTCGTCTAAAGTCACTTGCAGCATCTGTATAAGACTCGTCTAAAGTCACTTGCAGCATCTGTATAAGACTCGTCTAAAGTCACTTGCAGCATCTGTACAAGACTCGTCTAAAGTCACTTGCAGCATCTGTATAAGACTCGTCTAAAGTCACTTGCAGCATCTGTATAAGACTCGTCTAAAGTCACTTGCAGCATCTGTATAAGACTCGTCTAAAGTCACTTGCAGCATCTGTATAACAGAGCATTGTGTTTATTAGCAGTGTTTTACTTAATTTTTTGGCCAAACACTGACTCCGCTCTTGAAGTCAACGGAGAACCACGAAGGGACAAAGACCTTCTTGAAGGACTCTTTCACCACATCTTCCATGCTGACCGCTCCATGTTCAGAAACCTAAAAAAAAGCCGGGATATCAGTCTTGCTCGCTTTTAATGGTCAGATGGTTGACTATGCTATGAACTTATATTATTTATTCAGTTCAACCAATTCGAGGTGGACATTTTAAAGGGAAAAACTCTTGGTTTTTTGAAAATTCTGACGCTTTTTTGAATATTTTTTTTTAGTTTTGGTCAGAATAGATTAATAATGTATGACATGTATACAGGGCACGGCGGAAATATGGAAGCACCTTTTCCAGCTCTCACGTGGGACGATTGCATCATGATTATGCAATCAATACTCCACTGTGCGATAGAGTTGCTTTTTCTGTATACATTGTCATGTTTTCGTTTAATAATGTTATTTTTTAGTAATGGTGAGCCCCATCCAAACAGAGCTGCTGCTCTACATTTGCACGCTGCAGGATACTCCCATTCTGAGATCGCCAGGCAGTTTGGAATGGCTCGGAGCACTGTGTGGAAGGTTATGAAAAGAAAGAAGGACGGAAGTAAAAATGACAGGCAAAGATTGGGACGTCCACGCACCTCAACTTCTCCTTCCACCGACAAGAAAGTCCGCGATCGAATAAGGCGCAATCCTGAGCGGAGTATGAGAAAAATGGGTCAGGATCTGGGTATAAGTGAGAAATCGGTCCGCCGAATAGTAAATGAAGAACTAACCTATTGTCATTCAAGATAACCAAGACATCAACATACGGCTGCGAATAAAAAACTAGGAGGGATAGATGTCGAGCACTGCTGGAAGGACACGAACTGGAGCGCACCTCAGGACACTTTTCAGGGATGAGAAGCTCTTCACTATCGAAAGAGAAGTTAACAGTCAGATTGACCGTATTCTTGCTCGAGACACTACAACGGCTGTCCAGTGTGGTCAGATCGTCAATAGGTCTGGACATTTGTCGTCGGTGATGGTTTGAGTGGGGACATGTGCAAATGGGAAGACCAAGCTAGTTTTGGCCGAGCCCAGCGTTAAGGTGAACGCCAAATACTACAAGGAGATGATTCTTAAGAAGAAGGTGTCCTGTTTTGCCAAAGCACACTATGAAAACATTCATTGGATATTTAAACAGGATCCCGCACCGGCTCACAAAGCGAAGAATACCCAGGAATGGCTTCGAAACAGTGTGTTCGACTTCATTTCGACCTTGGAATGGCCGCCCTACCGCCCGGATCTAAATAATCTCGTCTATTTCAAATGAGCAGAACTGGAAAAGAAGGCCTGTTCGACAGCTCATCCAAATCTGGACTCACTCAGAGCTCCCCTTCAGTAAGCGTGGGCCGAGATGGACAACGACTACCTTCGCGCCGTGGTGAAGTCATACCCCAAGCGTCTGAAGGCCGTTGTTAAAACAAAAAGAGATCGTATCCCTAATCTTTGATACTATCCTTTTAAAAGATGTTAAATAAACTGCATGCTCAAAAAAAGTTGTTTGCTCCCGTTTTGACTGAGATGAAGGTTAAATCCGTTCTTCCATATTTTCGCCGCGCCCTGTATCATATATTGGTATAACTTTCTCTCTTGAAATGGTCTCAGAAAACCGAACTCTCTTTCGGCCCACCAATTGTATATCGAAAAGGCTACCGCTTATCTGTATCATTAAAGTTCTCTTCTTAACCAAGAGGCACGCAACAAAAAAAATAGCGGAACCTTAAAGGTGAACCTTATAAGCGGAAATAGGAACCTTGGAAGCGGAGAGAATGTCATAGACTGCAACGTTGCCTTCCGAATCCTTCGTGACTACGTGTCGCTTGTCATTGAGCACGACATGCTGACGGATGGCTGGAGCTCCCGGGATGGTGACATCGGCTGTCAGGAGGGAGAGCTGCTGGGAGGAACAGCCCTGATGAGGGAGTTGAGAGCTCGCGCCATGCGGTACATAGGAGGTCAAACCCCCAGAGGGACGCCCGGGTGACAGCGCGTACCGGCGGATGGTCGCGTTGCACGTCGACACCCACATATGTGAGGGCGAGAAACTGTCATCCAAGAGAATCTAAAAAGCTGATTTTCATCCAAAGTCAAAGAGAACTGAGAAATAAACGCAATTTTAATCGGAGAAAGAGAAGGCCTAAAACAAAAATAAAACCAGTAAGAGTAAGAAAATTAGAGCAGAAAGAGAGAAAAAACCGTAAAGGGAACGTAAGCGAGCATAGAATGGGAATTAGAGGACTAATCCGATTTATCAAATATAATTAAAACCGATCCTACTTTCTTAACGGGATATTCCTCCAAGGCCAGTAGCTCAGAACTGCAATCAGACAGACAGGTACGGTAGATTGAGCGGTCTCTTCCCGCCGAGTATACAGTAGTCAACGAGGCATCACCTTCAAAATTGAATTTTTACATATTATTAGATGAGTTTGCGTCTGTATTTTTTCGAAAAACAAACGGTTGCGAAATGTTGAAAAAATGGAATAGAAAAGGAGATCTTGTAGAGAGAAAGAGAGATAAAGGAGATCTTGTAGAGAGAAAGAGAGATAAAGGAGATCTTGTAGAGAGAAAGAGAGATAAAGGAGATCTTGTAGAGAAAAAGAGAGATAAAGGAGATCTTGTAGAGAGAAAGAGAGATAAAGGAGATCTTGTAGAGAGAAAGAGAGATAAAGGAGATCTTTTAGAGAGAAAGAGAGATAAAGGAGATCTTTTAGAGAGAAAGGAGATCTTGTAGAGAGAAAGAGAGATAAAGGAGATCTTGTAGAGAGAAAGATAGATAAAGGAGATCTTGTAGAGAAAAAGAGAGTCAAAGCCAACAAAGAATTGGAGGCTCGGCCGATATCAAATTTTGCTACCAACGGTAACATGATGCTGTACGCATTCACTATCTCCTGGTGAATTAGAATATCGTAGAGAGATTCAGAATTCCCCAGGACGACATAAAAGAGACCTGCGAGAGACCATACGCCCTCAGAGTGGATGTTGAAGGTATTGATGCACCTCTGCATACCGATGTCCCATAGCCGGAATGTTCCATCGCTGCTGCCCGAAACGCACTAAAAACCAATCGAGCCAATTTTCTTGGCTTTTATAGTTATAGCTTAATCACAGAGACTTATGCTGCTTCATTTCTACCAAATTTCTCTATCTCTCCACTTAACTGTCGCATAAAACTAATCACTGCTCCCAGTGGTGTTGAACGCCATTTATAATACGATAAAAGGTTCTTTTATAGCGAAAGGACTCTATCCAGAAAGTTTCTTATCTCCCGCAAAAAAAAGTAGATCAAAAATACTTTTTTTTATGTTGGAACCGCTCATTCATAGAGACCGAGTTCACCGCCTAATATAAAAAACATGGAAATTTGGATTATTCTTTAGTGATAGTTTTGATATGCGGTATGTACTGACTTCACTTGCAGTGTAAATTAAACAGAAGCGAGAACGATAGTTACTTCCTTAAATTCCTAGTTGAAATGAGGGACTAACTTTGGTGCCTTCTTGATTGACTACAATGGATCGGATGTTATCAGTGTGCCCTCTGAGTTTGATGAGTTTCTCGCAGCTTCTCGCATCCCACACCCGCAGAATCTTTTCAGTGGAGCCCGAGACGATGATGCTACCCACCGGGTTCATTGCCAGTGCATAGATGCTCTCCTTGTTGCCATTCAGAGAGGAGGCTGCAATTGTGAACATAGGTAAAATATGTCTCGATTTTTCGATAGGCCGATCGCCCGAGTAAAAAGTTTTTGTATTTAACAGAACAAAACCTGTTTGGACTGCATTATGGCAATTAAAACTCATCAGACAGCATCATTTAAAAAGTTTTTTCTTTCAATTATACTTTGAAAACTCTTTAAAAAATTTATTCGAGGTTAGTGAGGGATTTTGAGGTCGGTAAGGGAGGAGGTTGATAGGTAAATCAACCCTAGAAGGTCGGTAAGGGAGCGGGTCGATAGGTCAATCAACCCTAGAAGGGGTAAGGGAGGGGGTCGATAGGTCAATCAACCCTAGAAGAAGTAAGGGAGCGGGTCGATAGGTCAATCAACCCTAGAAGGGGTAAGGGAGGGGGTCGATAGGTCAATCAACCCTAGAAGGTCGGTAAGGGAGGGGGTCGATAGGTCAATCAACCCTAGAAGGGGTAAGGGAGGGGGTCGATGGGTCAATCAACCCTAGAAGGTCGGTAAGGGAGGGGGGTCGATAGGTCAATCTACCCTAGAATTTTTTTTGCCAGTTGGCAGTTTACCTATGATTTCGAATTATTACTTCACTAACTAACGTAAAAACCCAGTCCTGAGATTAGAAACGAACCCAATCTTCTCCCGTCTACCCCTCGGTTTGGATGACTCTGTCCTTGAAAGGGGGGGTTGAACTTTACCTCATAGCAGAATAGTCAAGCACAACATTATAACTCACCTGAACCCCAACCACCATCTATTATTCTGCAAACATACAGCGGGATATATCCTGAGCAACAACACAAAAAAACAGGGAAGGCGCATTAGCTAGACTTGGCAAGAGAATTTCAAGTAGAGTGAACAAGTAATGCCTTTTAATTGATACACATGTAACGAGAATTTCTCACAATTAAGGGAGAACGACCGTGGATTCGAAAGGGTGTAATATATATACCTCGTTGTGACTAATCGGTCGTATAATCAGGTCCCATCCATGACATATGGGCCTTCTTGGTGAACGTTAGGTCTTTCTGGTAACCTATGGAATTGATCTCTACTAGTGCTGAAAGGGTCTCACTGGTCACAGTGTTGTTGGTTGTGGTGAGTCGTGTGAGGGTGGCAATGTCCCACAAGAAGATAGAGTGGTCGAAGCCAGCGGAAGCCGCTCTTTCTTCTTCTTTTGCGTAGGCCAGACAGGAAACGTAGTCCTGAAAACTTTTAGTTCACAGTCTTATTACGTCTAGCGATAATTTCGGCGTAGATGAGTTTTCATTTCTATGCAATTTCCAAAAAAAAAATTTTTGTTTAAATATCCTTGTTCTCTCTTCAAACCAAGTACTCTCATAACCGGGGTAGAACACGAGAACTTCTCTCATTAAAGAGAGTGTTCATAACCAAGTCTTCGATGCGGGATGCTTGTCGGCAACAAAAACAACAACAACATAACCGGGGATTAAACGAACAAGTCCTACTTTCTGTTAGAGGCCCTCTGTTATGAACTTCTTCGAGTCCCAATTTCCATTTCGAGGGCCACATCTTACATGAAACATCATTCGGCCAATCGAGTTTCAGTTTAGTAAAATTTGTGCATTTCTCATGCATCTGTATTCTTTCCGGATGCAATATAAAACCATCACTCATAATCATAATTTTTTGATCTTCAAGCTTTTATGTGTGTTGTAATAAAGACACGGATGTTGGGCCGTCTTCTGTTGCACTCACCTTGTGCGTCCGCAAAGTGGACATGCAGAAGCTCTTCGATGCATTCCACACTTTCACTGTTGTGTCATTCGACGCCGAAAGTACTGGAAAAATATTCTTGACAGAAATTTCTCAATGCACAATGATTCAAACTCAAAAAAGTGAAATATTACCAATTTCGAATGATCTATGAGAAAAACGACTCTCGGTCAATATGAAATATGAGTAAACAACCACATCAACGAAATCTAGCCCAGATGGGAATTGAACCCAGCCTTCTCTCTTTCCCAGATGGGAATTGAACCCAGCCTTCTCTCTTTCCCAGATGTGAATTGAACCCAGCCTTCTCTCTTTCCCAGATGTGAATTGAACCCAGCCTTTTCTCTTTCCCAGATGGGAATTGAACCCAGCCTTCTCTCTTTCCCAGATGGGAATTGAACCCAGCCCTCTCTCTTTCACAGATGTAAATTGAACCCAGCCTTCTCTCTATCCCAGATGGTAATTGAACCCAGCCTTCTCTCTTTCCCAGATGGGAATTGAACCCAGCCTACTCTCTTTCCCAGATGTGAATTGAACCCAGCCTTCTCTCTTTCCCAGACGGGTATTGAACCCAGCCTTCTCTCTTTCCCAGATGGGTATTGAACCCAGCCTTCTCTCTTTCCCAGATGGGAATTGAACCCAGCCTTCTCTCTTTCTCTCACCGAACGCCTTACCAATCACAGTACCTAGGACACATAGCTCATAAATTTTATAGTGCTATTTGAGAAACCAACCCTCCTTGTTTTCTTATTAACGAGTGCTTTCAATGACCCGCTTCGCTTTTCAGCCGCAATTAACTCGGGTCGTGCGCTTTTACACCGCAAATAAGTTAAAGTGGACTTTTGAATTGAAAAAAGTGAACTGACGATACTTTCCCTGACAACAGAGCACAAGGTCATTCACCCAGTCCGTGTGATGCTCTAAAGACTGAACATATGTTGCGGAGGGCGGTTCCTGAAAACTCATCAACCTTGTAACTGTATGTTGAGGTAAGTCAAATCAATACATTCTCTGCGCCGCTGTTTTCTGATGGGAACTAATTGAACCCAAAGCTCAAGTGTACGTGGTGCATAGGGTGTTTCTTAGCACCCGCACAACTTTTTTCGAGCGCATAGATTTCTAAAAATGTCAGAGTTCTATTTTCAATTTATCGAATGATTTGGACTTTCCTTACGAAAAAAACCGAGAAAAAATTTTTCCAAGCGCATAGATTGTAATGTTTTTCGGGGTTTTAGGAGAGCGTATATAATTCTTTTCACCAAATAAACACCCCGGTGGTGCCGAAAGGAAAAGGTCAAATAAACACCCCGGTGGTGCCGAAAGGAAAAGGTCAAATAAACACCCCGGTGGTGCCGAAAGGAAAAGGTCAAATAAACACCCTGGTGGTGCCGAAAGGAAACCAAAGAGTCTCACTTATCATTTGCTACAAAAACTAAGGTCTCAAAATGGAAACAATTGAGCATAAACAATCGACACATTCAAACCGTAGGTTGACTAAAGGTCAGAAAATGGAGACTCGATCGCCAATTTGAACTAAAATGAGCGAATGACCTATACAATAGAAGTAGAAATGTTTATAGAAATGTTTATTCATTAGTGTTTATTTGATGTTCATCTCGCCTTCGATTGTGCTTCAGCCCACAAGTTCACACGATCGCAAGGGACCGGTTCATCCTCACCGGTATCGAGCGCGTCCTCAAGTGGCGGATAGAAGGATTTCTCTTTGCACAAGTGCATTGGAGATAGCGGGCTTGCCCGTCGTGGACCAAAATTGGATAGTATAGTTCTTCAAAGTAGGGCGATGCCGGACTGGCCTGGGCATGCCACCGGATAAAACATCAGCCGATACTCCCCTATACTTTGTAATGGCGAGTCGAGGCGCCAGTAAAATAACCTCTTGCCCTTCTCCGGTTAACGAATGGGTCTCGCGAAGAGGATCGCCGATTGCGGTTGCGAGTGTAGACGGAGAAAATTTCTCCGGACTCAAAAGGATCCTCACCAACCTATCCCAAAGGACTCCCCTCGACAGGACCTATGGGCAAAAAACAACAACAACATTTGATGTTCAGTTTCATAACAGCTGAGAGCATAGTTTTCTTTGCGGTTAACTCAGCAATTACCACTTAGTGTGACAAAGTCTGTTTTCGGCATAGAGATATTATGCCCGACACTGGGTCTCCAGCTCGAATTCCAACTCGGGCAGGTCATTTAATCTGAGAATTTCCAGGAACATAGGACACCAGCAGTGTTGAGTTTTTTAAACACGGCTATTCGCGCGGGGGATTCTAGAATAGTTAGAAACTCTTATTCTTTTGCAATTCTGCTGTCTTTTATTCCAGACTCCCCACGCTATAATAACGATCATTTTCTTGAACTTCGACAATTGTAAAAGACCTTGGTTGATTAGTCGTGGTAGTCCTGGTACGTTTATATTTATTGATTAGTCGTGGTAGTTCTGGTACGTTTCTCTTTATTGATTAGTCGTGGTAGTTCTGGTACGTTTCTCTTTATTGATTAGTCGTGGTAGTTCTGGTACGTTTCTCTTTATTGATTAGTCGTTGTAGTTCTGGTACGTTTCTCTTTATTGATTAGTCGTGGTAGTTCTGGTACGTTTCTCTTAATTGATTAGTCGTTGTAGTTCTGGTACGTTTCTCTTTATTGATTATTCTTTTTATTGATTAGTCGTGGCAGTTCTGGTACGTTTCTATTTATTGATTAGTCGTAGTAGTTCTAGTACGTTTCTCTTTTTTGATTAGTCGTGGCAGTTCTGGTACGTTTCTCTTTATTGATTAGTCGTGGTAGTTCTGGTACGTGGTACGTTTCTCTTCATTGATTAGTCGTTGTAGTTCTGGTATGTTTCTCTTTATTGATTAGTCGTGGTAGTTCTGGAACGTGGTACGTTTCTCTTTATTGATGAGTCGTGGCAGTTCTGGTACGTTTCTGTTTATTGATTAGTCGTGGTAGGTAGTTTCTCTTTCTTCCCCATGCTACACACATTAACAATGACAGAGTAAGCTAACATACAATCGCTTTATCAGGTTAGTATTGAGTTTAAAAAAAGTAAGCACATAAATCACCTGCAACTCTTCAAAGTTTTTTGTTCTCTCGTTAAAACGACCGCTCGTTCCGGCGGGTAACTAAGAATGATGGGAAGCAGACGAATCTACCCATTATTAACTCACATTGCTCAATTTCTCTCCTTTCAATTCCTTCTTCCAAAATGAGGGTTCAGTTTCGACTCATTGACCAGTGCAGTTTAATTATAGAGAAGCGCGAGCTCTTTTTCGAGGCGGTCTTAAGCAATCGACGATCAAAAAAGAGCTGACTCGAGGATCCGTGGGCGTCTTCCAAATGCGGATGATGGTATCCGAGCCCGCCGAATAAAGTTTGCCAGTGGCGGAGTCCAATTGGAGCGCATTCACAAAAGAGCGGTGCTGCCTCTCTTCCTCTGCTCGAATCACGAACGATACCTTTAATTGTAGGTCATCAGGCGAAAAATGGATTTCTTTCGGTTTCAACCCATGCTTTCGCTTTTCTTTTTCTCTCTCTCTCTCTTTATTCTCCGGCCTCACACGCTTTCCTGTTCTCTAATCTGACTTAATCATAATGCTATGTCTTAGGCTTGTATTAATCAATAGTTACCGGACCAGTTACGTTGCCGCATAGATGTTTACGCTAAAAATGATCTACATTCCCTTCTCCTTCCATTCTAATTTACTTCTCATCTACCTGCCTTTCTATTACTTCTAGCCTTTGCCCAGCCCCTTTTAAAATACAAAAACCTCTTAGACTGGTCTCATTCAACGCTTGATCGGTTAAAAATTTGATTTTTCCGGTTAGTGTAGGTAATGTATTTCTCGGATATAAGCTGAGTTACGCTTCGCAAATCTCGCCTGAATAGGTGTTAAAAGTCAAGTACTACCGCTAGGGGGCAGGTTTCATTTTCCCACTTTACGGGTCTCTGCTTACAGTACAAAAGCAAAGCTTTCCGTAAAACACCATTCAGTCTCAGTCGAACCGCATTTTATTGCCAGCCGCGGATATCTTGTTCAGACTAATTTTCACTTTTGTTGCGCCTCTGTGTCCTTCACGGACGCACTATAAAACCTATGCGCCTAACACGGTCGCCGCACTCAGAGCGGACCATAGGTCATCGGGGGGGAGTCAATCATCATCCCACTCCTCAAACCAGGAAAGGACCCAAAGCTCAGCAGCTCATACCGCCCCATCTCTCTTCTCTGTCCCACAGCCAAACTACTCGAACGCCTCTTACTTCCGTCTCTACAAGAACATTTGGAGCCCGCCACCCATCAACACGGCTTCAGAGCAAAGCATTCGACGACGACAGCCCTACTACAACTATCGACACACATCGCAAACGGCTTCAATCAAAAGAAGCCGTCGCACAGAACAGTACTCGTGGCACTCGATCTATCCAAAGCTTTTGACGCGGTCGACATAAATATACTACTTGAATCTCTATACGAGTCAACCCTACCATCCGGCACCACCAGATGGCTCGCATCCTACCTGCGAGGCAGACAATCTCACACCCTATTCAGAGATAACCTGTCGAGAAGCCGAATCATACGTACCGGAGTGCCCCAAGGAAGCGTGATATCGCCGACTCTCTTCAATCTATACATGAGAGATCTTCCAAAGCCCCCGGAAGACATTCAAGTAGTCACATATGCGGACGATATAACTGTATACGCTACTGGCCCTTGCCCCGGAGGTAATTACGACAGTCTGGTACACAAGATCGCGAACTACCTCCCCTCAGTCGAGAACTTCTTCAAGAACAGAAAATTAACTATATCAGCAGCAAAATCAACAGTCACACTGTTTACCCCATGGACGAAGCAAGCAAAAGATCACCCTATCATTAAAATAAACAACACGCCCCTTCCGCTCGAAAAGAAGCCCAAAATCCTCGGAGTAACCTTCGACTCGATGCTAACCTTTGCCGAACACGCCAATAAACAACAAGGAAAAGTATCCAGAAGAAACAATCTACTCCGTGCACTCACGGGCACCACTTGGGGTCAACAAAAAGAAACCGTGATCAACACCTTCAAAGCAATCGGCCGCTCCGTCCTAAACTACGCTGCACCTATCTGGACACCTACTCTCTCTAGCACTGGCTTCGAAAGACTACAGCGTACTCAAAACGCTGCTATGCGCACAGCAACTGGATGCCACCTAATGTCCTCATCTGATCATCTACATCAAGAAACTCTCATGCTACCCATCAGAGATCACTGCAACATGCTGTCAAACCAATTCTATGCTGCGTGTCTAGACACAGCACACCCTACTCATTGGCTAACTCAACAACCTCCACCACCCAGGATGATGAAACCTACACTTCAAGATCTTTCCAACCACATCTCACAAAGTGGAATCTCTACGAAAGAACTACAAAAAGAAATCCACACTACAGCGGTCAACAAAGCCTTGAAGTCCTACAAGCCTAATCCAATACTAGGAACATCACCCCCTCCGATAGCAGCCAATGAAAGACAACTACCAAGGGCAACACGCACAAGACTCAGCCAACTACGCTCGGGTTACTGTAATCTCCTGAATGATTACAAAAACCGAATATATCCGAATATTCCTAACAAATGTCCTGACTGCTCTGCAACGCCACACAACGTAATTCATGCGCTATCATGCCCGAAACTACCGACTCAATGCCATCCCTCAGAACTCTGGACCAACCCAGGAAAAATAGCCAAAGCGCTAAACCTCTAACGATGATGATGATGATCGTTTTAATTGTTTACTATGTAAACTGTGTTCGCCAACTCGCCACAAGATGACCTTTTCGCCCAAGGGGCAACAACAACAACAACCATAGGTCATCTCGATTGTAACTAGTTCGTTAAACGGGTTTTTATTCATGCGGGACTCTTATAATAACGAGAAAATTGAATCAAATCCCAAGAAATTACTCATCAAACCACGCGGTATAAATAACTAGGCCGCCAACTTGTGTTTTTCTGCATATCCCTACAACAGAAAGATTAGAGAAAGAAAAAAAGTAATTGAGAAAATTTTTTTTAATTAGTTTGAAACTACAGCTCTCCAAAAAACAAGTCCAACTCTCATCATTCGAATCTAGAACGATCAAATGACAAATTTTCTATTGAAAGGGGCGATTCAGCTAAATGTTACCTTTACCCCTCCCCTTTTTATATCTTTTCTTCAGAGCGGGCAAACAATCGAATCGCTTGTTTGAAACCAAATGAAGTAGTACTAACATGCTCGAAAAATTTTGGGGCACTATTTTACTTGGGGGCTGCACTTTATTCGGATTTCACACTTTATTTAGGGGGAAGGGGTTTTTGTTGTAACATTTGCAATTTAGGGACACCCCCTTTTCCAGAGGTTCAATGGGTCATACGTCTGAATTTCGGCATTTTTCCGTTAACCGGATACTCGCGTCGCGGTTCCCTTCGCGTTTTATTTTTACATCAAAAAAGTTGTTTTTACATTTAAAAACGCTTAGGCTTAGTAAAAGTTTACGATAACGAGGCCGTACGGCTTAGCTAACGAGGAAACCGCGACGCGAGTATCCGGTTAACGGGAAAATTACCTGACTTGATAGCACACTTGCATATATAGAGTGCTATAGAACCACACGATAACACATCACGCAAATTTCCTGTGTCTGCTCCTACTCCCTTACACATATAGGGTGCTATATAACCACAAGATAACACATCAGCTCATTCTCAGACAGCACATAGAGAAAAGAGTGTGCAGACAACTAGAGTAGAGGAGGCAATTTGTGTTACCGTGTGGTTCCATAGAAGCCTATATATCCAAGGGAGCACAGTGTACCATCTGACCCATTGAACCTCTGGTGAGCCATTAAACTCATCTGACCCATTGAACCTCTGGTAGGGGGGTTTCCTTAGAGTGCAAAAGTTCCATTTTGTTTGTAGTGTGTTCAACTTACTGTATTTATTACACCATTTGCTTTTTTACAGCATTTTCTGTTTTGAAAAAAACTTAGTCATTGAATCGACAAAACTAATTTTGTGAGAAATGTTTCCATGCGGTCTTGGTATCAAGCCTTACGGCCTCGTTAGCGTAACGTTTACTGAAGCCTAAGCTAGGAAAAAACCGTGAATAATAGCTGAAAACAGCTAAGACAATCTACTTTATTAGACTTGTCTAGTTCGACGTGGGCTCCTCCCCCCTGCATTCTGATGCACGATGTAGCTCCTTATCTCTCTCATTTTTCTCTCTTTCTCATCCATCTCTCTGTTTTTTTTAACATAAAAATACGCTTAGGCTTAGTAATAGTTTACGCTAACGGGGCCGTACGGCTTAGGCTAACGAGACGGTATCAAAAAAGGCTTAGGCTAACGAGACGGTATCAAAAAAGGCTTAGGCTAACGAGACGGTATCAAAAAAGGCTTAGGCTAACGAGACGGTATCAAAAAAGGCTTAGGCTAACGAGACGGTATCAAAAAATTAGTCATAAAAGTGGTATAAGTTTGAAATATCAAAATTTTAAACTCAAAGGGCGAAAAGGGGCGGAGCCTGTGTCGATCTGGACAATTACCCCTTTATTATTCCGATAAAGGCTGCGCACTGTTTTGCTCACCGACCGTTTTTTACCGTAAAAAAGTAAAACTAATTTGCTCACCTACAGTCAGAAACATACGACTTTTTTTTGAATTTTTTTTTTTGCACGAGCTCCCTGATTAGCAATTTTTATGAACGCTGTGACTGTCCAAATGGAGCAACTTATTGCATTTTGAAAGAAGATGATGCATTTGGACAGTCACAGCGTTCATAAAAATTGCTAATCAGGGAGCTCCCGCAAAAAAAATTCAAAAAACTCGTATGTTTCTGACTGTAGGTGAGCAAATTAGTTTTACTTTTTTTACGGTAAAAAACGGTCGGTGAGCAAAACAGTGCGCAGCCAAAACAACAATATTGTGTCTAATTATTTCATACGGCATCGTTCCTGAGCCGTATGGCCTCGCTCCTAAGCCGTATGGCCTCGTTCCTAAGCCTTTCGTCTTCGTTAGCATAAATTTTACCTAAGCCTAAGCGCAAAATCAGTGAAAAGTAACCTGATACCACTCCCCCAAGTAAAGTGTGGCCCCCGCAAGTAACAAAGTGCCATTTTTGGAATAGATCAAGAGGCTAACCCTTCTCTTGACAGGAGGTACATTTGATGCCATGGCTTCGATGATCAATGTCAAGATTCCCAGCCTACGTCGTTCCTTTTTATTTATGATGCTCGAGTAGGAGCTGTCTCTCACACTTCATTTCTTCGTACAATCAACACGTTTGACATTTTTACACTTCCAATTTAGCAAACTATCTTTGGTATTTCTTTAAATTCGAATCACCTATTTTTAGTGTGTTATTAGGCGATATTCATAATAAACGTCCTAGTCTTTATGCTTTACCATTTCTAACGCATTTCTGATGGTGTTAATCCTCTGTTCTCGATTAAGATTAGCCTTCTTGCCAGGTAACTGTGAACTGTGTGAGAAATCACTGCAGTGGCACCTTTTTATGTCAAAAAGTTAATAAATAAACCCCAGTGAGCCCTTATAATCCAGAGAACATATATTTATTTGCCTTAGCAATTTTTGCGATTGAATCAGTTCGGATTACTTTTCAACCTTGGGCGAAAATTTTTTTTATTAAACTAAAACAGTTTTTTTTAAAAATTGAGTTGTATCGCGTTTTAACAGACTTGAGGAAGCGTCGAAGCATAGTATAAAAGATCAGGGCCTTAGTAGCCTGAGTGTTCATTGAAGGCTACTCATTCAGGGTTACACTTGACCCTGTTAATTGTATGTTAAATCTCACATTTGATCTCTATGAATTGTGTTGCGCTTAACACTGGTGGTGGTAAATGAGAGAAAGGACCGGCCTCGGCTAGGCAGCTTGTCGTGGTGTATGAGAGAGAGGACCGGACTCGGCTAAACAGCTTGCCAAGACTCCTGTCGAGGAGGAGCTTAGTCGCATGGCCTAAAGGGGGGGGGGGGGAGAAGGGCCCTAAAAGGCCGTATGCATGGAGCAATCCAAAAGGATTATGAGCTTGGATTAGCAGTTATCCAAATACATTTCACTAATCTGGTATGCATGGAAGCTATAATACTTTTGGATTAGAGATAATCCGACAAAAATTTTTTAAACTTTTTTTGGATTTTGTAATCCTTGGATTTGAATAATCCAGATTGTTATAATCTGTTTTCCATGCATACGGCCTAAGAAGAAAAGGGGGAAGGGAGTTTTCATGAATAAAATCTCTTTCTAAGTGAGAGATCAACGTATATGCTTTTAAACATTCGCAAAAAGCGTCTGCGGCGAGAGAGTCTAATTGTGCCCTGTGCCTCATCGCAGAGAAAAAGAGAGCTTTGACCTAGATAGTCAATCACATGAGCAGATGAGAAAAGTGCCTATGTTAGAGAGGCATACAATCAATGTATGAACAGGATACTTGTAAAAGTATGCCATGGTGGCTATCTTCCTTTTCTTGGCACTTGTTTAATCATCAAAGCCGGTGTAGATGACAAATTATTGAACTATCGCACAGAAAAAAGCTATTGCATCGGGCGGGATCGAACCCAACCATCTCTGACTCAAACCGGGAGCGCGTCTTACCATTAAACCATGGGGACACACTGCTATTCCGTGCGATAGTGTATCTTGGGTTCGATCCCGCCCGGTGGTCTAGCTTTTTCTGTGCGCAAGTTCAATCATTTGACATCTTAACCAGGCGTCACTGCCTTTTAACTGTGTAACTTAGAATTTGAATATTTCTATTGAGCATACTTTCATTGTGTAGACAGCATACTTATGAATAGTAACACTTGTGTGCGGAACGATTTGGAATACTTTTAAAGTATATAGTTCAATTTTCATGCTCTCGAAAGTATGACTATTAATAAGTTTTTTTTTGTGTGTAGAATAAAAAATTTTGAACTGAACGTTCCAGATTTAGTTCAATATCGATGGAGGAGCTGGTGTTTTTTCGATGATGTGTGATGTTTGAAGTTAAAGTATGGGTTATCATCTTATTGTTATTATTGTCATCATATGACTGGTTGTTATTATTGTCATCATATGACTGGTTGTTATTATTGTCATCATGGGATTTCAATTGTTTTGTGTTGTGGCGGCCAGTCCGCGTTTTAAACCCGATAAACAGTCGTTGCCTACATGTTTATGCGATTTCCATGGGAAACTTTGTTTAAATCAAAGTTTTACTTCATGAAGAAAGGAATGAAATGACTATAGGAAGAAGTGTGAAGTAGAATTGCGATCATTTGTATGAATTATGGCGCTTAATTTCTATGACATTCGTTATTAAGCTTAAACAAATATTGTTTTTAAAAAAAACTATATATTGTTAAGCAGAAGTTTGCGACTATAGATACGGATAATGTTTTTAAAACTCTCCGTGCAAAAAAATAGTTTGCATTTTTCGTACTGTCGGTGCGGCCAATACATTTTATTGCATGCCTCCGGCAAACCCTAAGCTTTTCCTCTAGGAGAGTCTTGGCATGCGGCCTAGCCGAGGCCAATCCTCTCTCTCTCATACATCACCACCAATTCCAAATACACGAACACCATATGAAAGAGTGAACGTACAATTACCAGGGTAACGTGTAATCCTAAAGAATTAGCGTCCACTAAACACCCAGGCTACTACGGTACGCATGCTAACTTGCTTCAATCAAGTACCGAAACTTAATTGTGCTTGTAAGTAGGCAGGTTACTTCTGATATCACATATTGAATTGTATCATGATAGTGAATTGTAAGAACAATTGTCTGACCTCACCGAAAGTCAATTTTTTTGCGATTCACTAAATTTCCGGTTCCATGACTTTTCGCATCACGACATGTCGCACCGCCGTTCACACAAAATAACGAAAAAAATTTGTCAAAAGTCATGGAAATAGGAATACTAATAATTGAGCTGCAATCAGTAAACAAATTTATAACAAATATCCAGTTTTGACAACAAAAAAAAACTTAAAATCATCCAAATCATCGAAATTCTACTATCAATCTTTTTTGAACGATACGTTCTCAAGGTGTCCGACTGCTAGAGACCGAGCTCAATCATGCTGATGAGTGGAGGAAGAAGAGTGGAGGTGGAGAAACAACCGCTCTTTTGCCGGTCCGAATGGGAGCCGAAACCGCGATTTGAGAGCGCTCAGACTGATAGTCTAATGCTCCCATATTAAGAATCACGCAAGAGGGGGAGATATGAAAGCCCCACCCATGACTATATGTATAACCCGGGATATTGGGCGGAGCCAGAGAGAGGAGAGGAACAGGAGACCAAACTCTGCAAGGTCCTTAAGACCTCGCTCTTTGCTTTAGAACCCTTTTTTGTGTGCTGTTCAATCACCATTTTGTAATGTAATATTTATACCACAATAAACCGATCAAAGACTAAACTGTTTTTCTTAGGGTAATTTTCATGGGCAAAGCACAATTCCTTCACTAGATAAGATTCAGAAGTCAAAAGGGAAACGCTCCAGACTCTACTGCTCATGGGAGTCACAGCGAAGTGCTAGACGCGCTCCGCTACTCAGAATACCATTTCACTGTTCAATTCTCATTTCTCACCGCAATCTTCTCAACGTGCTTCAAAAATGAGGAGTCGATTGATATGTAAATTTCAGAAAGTCTATCAAAGTCTATTTGTCAATTACCTCTCACTTCTAACGGTCCCTGTCACCCCTTGAGAAAGCCTGAGAAAAGGAGAGGAAGGAATAAGAGTCTCTATTTTTACATAATGATCTACGTGTATTTACATAATGATTTTTACATAATGATCTACATTCTCTCATTCGTCTCCCTCCGTGCACGGTTGCTTCTCACACCGTCTCTTCCCTCGTTTGTGAGAGTCCTTTCCCGAGAAGATTTGGCGCGAGATCGTAGCGCCATTATGAGCGACAGAAGAATGAGATGGAGGGACTACTTTGTCAAAGCCGTTAGTCCCCAATTCCCAAGGAAGGCAGAGAACGCTGAGGAGTGGAGTCGTCACATGTCGCAACAGATCCCATAATCGATGATGTTATATTACCGATGTGGCTTGCTGATCTTGATAAAGCGTTTAAATTGAAATTGAATTGAAAAAATGGATCTACGTGTGGGAGAGGGGAGGGGGGGTGGAAGGGTATAAAACGCGAAAAATTCTTCATTCTGTCAGTGTTCGCTTGAGCTCTCCTTTGGAGAAGTCGGGCACTTCCCGCTCCTTCCGGAAAGGGAACAGGACTGAAGGGACCTATTTTGAAACTCCCACCGGGGCATGTTTACATGCGCCGCTGAAGAGTCGCTCGCACGCCCTATGGGGTTGGTGAGTGTGTAGGTTGATAGGAGAGGAGGGTGAGAGAGATAGGTGAGAGAGAGGGGTGAGAGAGAGGGTTGAGACAGCGTTGAGAGATAGAGGGTTGAGAGAGAGGGTTTAGAGAGAGAGAGGGGTGAGAGAGAAAGGGTTGAGAGAGAGGTGAGAGGGAGAGGGAAAATTTTTTGATGCAAAAAGAATTTTTTTCAAGAACCAGAGTCCCTGATGCTCAAAATAATTACCTATGAAAAAAATTTCAGAAATCGTAGCGTTTAAAGCCAGTTTTTCGTCTAGTATTCCAATTTCTGCGAGACAAGACGCAAGGTATACATCAGGGAATAAGAAAATCTTAATTTTTCAACTTGGTTAAAAAGTTTGCTCGGATCTGCTGAAACTTGGGTTTGGTCTGCGTCTCTACAATTTGACAAGATGCCAAATACTTAAGCACAAATACCATTTTTTATAAGATCTTGTTCCTTAGCCGTACGTTCTTTTTCCTTAACGGTACGGCCTCGCTATCGTAAAAAATTGCCTAAGCCTAAGCAGAAAAAAAAAGGAAAGTGCTTGACAAACTTTTATTCCTGAGTTTATGAATTAATTGTCAGGTTCAATTGTAAAAAGCTTTGTGAATGATTTTATTAACGAAAATAGCAAAAAGCCCAGAGAGAGTGTGAGGTCATTTATTTATTCAATCATTGTTTAGGTCATTTATTTATTCAATCATTGTTTCATCTCATGCAAAATTCAATTCATTTATTCATACATTCATTCTCCCTCGGATTTTGTAAGCGTTCAATCACTTAATTACGAGCACATAACTTATGTGACATTTTAACAACATCCGTTATGAAATACTTCTATTACTCTTGAGAATTATCACAACCAGTGAATTTAAACAGAGTTTCCATGAGCGAACTTAGCGAATTACAAAACAATCAATCAGACGACCTAAAGAATTGGTAGGGTTTGACTTGAATTGGCTGCGTGGAAGTCCTCGAAGGACAACCTTTTGGATGTTCTCGGCAACGCCTCGATTGTTTCCTCTCTACTTCATCGAGTTGCTCTCGAATTACCGCAACTGTATGCCATTTATTGGAGTTTTTCTCCATTCCTGAAAGTTTTCGTATCCACCAGGCTTGATACTTTGTACATATCTCCATACATGGGTAACTGAGCTTTGCTTAACTTTCGCAACAAAAATATCCTTGTTCTTTTACTTCTGTTAATAGTTTAATACTGTTCATTTTTATGAATCTAGACGAAGAATGGTAATGCGATGAATATACTCGAGCTCAACTAGCCTATAATTTTTTTTCAAAATTAAAGGCCAAAAATTTTCATGTATTGCAAATTAGTCATATTAACTTTAAAAATCTCGTCCATGACCATTGTTTCATAAAGACTGAATGAGTGGGAACGCAAAATGTTTTTAAAAAAAATGTTTTCTATATTTTTGAGGTTTATGTATATTTTGGTTTATGTTTATTTTGAAAGCAAGGTCTTGCACATTCAGTTTACTGAACTCCGTGATTATTCCTGTATGTATAAATGGTAGGCGTTTTGAGCCCATTCCATATACCCTTGTCGAATCCTTTAGTTATGAGTGGTACCCATCTAGAGACTCGCTGACTTGACTCGGCTGCCCGTGTGAGCCACGTTATTTTGCTGAGCAGCTGAGGATCATGTAGTGCACTTTCAAGATAGAGCACACTCACTCTTAAGAGAAGACAAAGGAGTGGATGGTCTTCCGGTGCAAGCTCATCTGGAATCTACATATGTTGTTGAACATGCCACCTATATTTTATCTTTGACTTTCTTGAGTCTGTATTTTTTGAGCAGCCACGGAGGCCTTCTGAAGGTCCAAAAAATTGATTTTCTAGTGAATTTAAGAAAAAATAGAAGAAATATCAGAAAATCGGAAAGAGAGAGGAAGCACATTTCCAAGGCGTTGTATCCTTAGTAGTTTGGGGGTAACGCGGTTGATTTGATGGAAGTAAAATAGCTGAGTTTTATCCATTTTCGTGAACGAGCATTTTTTTTCTTCAAAGGATCACACAAACTACTCATCTTTCATCGAAATCATGTATCAGGTCTCCTGATTCGCGCATTTTCAAAGAGGTAGCCTTAAAAACATATTTTTAGAAAAAAAATCAAAATAGTCAAAAAGATAATACCTTCGGCCTTGTCCAAAAGTTCTTCGTAAAGCGTCAAGGCTTCTCCGTAGAGTCTAACTTGATCCCGACAGTCTGAAACTTCAAAATACGAGTGCGGAATTCTGTTATTCAAAACCAAAGTTGTGGTGATAAGTGATAAAACCACATGATAAGTCACTCTTGGTAATCAATATGAAAATGAATGTTGCAATGTGATCAATCTTTTTGATCTTCAATTTCTGTCACTCACTATCATAAGTATCGTCTCTTTCGAGATCATTGAGGTAAACGAAGCTCAAGCTAGATACCTACTCATGAGCGTTTTTTACAGTCTTTGAAGATAGAAAAAAGCTTTCTCAACTGGAAGATGCAAACTGGAAAGGGCAAGTACCATCTACTTTAAAGCAGGCCATATTCAGGGTGTTTCTTTCACTCGCACTTCGGGTGAAAAAATCTATGCACTCTTCAAAAAGTCCGAAAAACATTCAAATCTATGCACTCGAATAAAAAAGTTTTAATTTTACCTAGGAAAATTCCAATTCTTTGAAGAAAAAAGTTTCAAACTCTTTTAAATTCTGGAAATCTATGCGCTTGAGAAAAATTATGCGGGTTGTAAGAAACACCCTGGCCATTTTCTACAAAATATTTTTTTAGCACAAAAGAAAGCCTCTTTTGAACTTTTTAAAATGAGAAATTTCATGAATTAGTTGTTTCAATCAAAAAAATCTCTCGTACACAATACGAGTGTCATTCATTTGTTATTGAGCTTTCATGGAATCTTTCACTGATGCTTTAGACAAGGAGATATAGTCACACCTGTTGTAACTCGAGCGTGAAACCAGGCGGAATCCGCTTGCATGATTCGATGAGAAATGATTGTGTACGGAGAGCCTTGGACTTTGGCTATCGCCAGGAGCTCCTGGAAGATAGATACTTGCTTACTTTTAATTTGTCCTCGAACTTTCTAGATTGAGGCTTTCAGAAGTTGAGCCAAGAATCTTTCATTACTAAGAGAGATTTTTCTATCGCCAAACGTTAGTGTCTCTAGATTATCGCAAAATTATCTTTTATGGATTAAAATCAGTTGTACGTTTTCGAGAAAGATCATCGTGTCCAATTTCTAAAATTGAAATCTACTCTAGTATACCTTACTGTTAACTTCCATTAAATTCAGACTTGAAATATATACATGACAGTGTTTTAAAGCTGATTTTGATGAGATTTAATAAATTAGCAATTTCTCCCTAGAAATGGTTGTACAAGGTAGCCCATGTATTCGGCAACCAATCTTTCGACGTTTATAATTCAGTTTCGTTTTCACATATGATTTTTTCAAATGTTTTTTCAATAGGTATATGAAATTTCTTTACATTCGATTCAATCTCAAAAGAACTGCGGCAACTCATAGAGCACTCTCTTTAATTAAGGACTTGTAAAAACTTGATTCATAGGATAAGCGCATCACTAAGGATCTCAACGTTTCTCGCAATATTGTCTTGAAAACAATCGAAATGTTTGAACAGTTAGGTACAGTTGCTGATTTGCCCGAAGGTGTGTATCTCGATCAGTAAGCAACCCTACTTGAATGCGTCCGTGAGAGAGCGAGTTGGTCGAAATGCTAGGCGAAGCATTAGCAGAATAGTCTCCGAAATGAACTTATAATACTAGATTCTTCAAACGGCAGTGTTAAAATTGATTTGAGGGTCTTCCTTACTAAAAAGGCTATTATCTTCACTCTGAAAAACAAGGAGCGAAGGCTAGAAATGAGGCCGAGCACTAATCGTCCGCACACGCGACGATTTTCACCACATAAAGTCTTCTCGGATGAGAAGCTGTTCAATGTTGTTCTTGTTGTGCGATCCCTCGTACTCGGATAGTCTTTCTTAATTTCTTCGCAGGAAATCTGTTAAAGTAAAGGGTGGAATAGTCTTGCGACCCTTACTGGGCTGCTTCATAGTTTGTCTGGGGCGCAGTGCTCCGATAGGGCTAGAAGGTTGAGCAAATGATGCGTGTTGTATTGCGTGGCTTGACAGCTAGGGCATGCGTCGGCGATCGCTGCTGAGATCTCGGGGCGATAGCTATTGAGAAGACTGCTGTAGCCTGAACGAAGCTGTGTAAGGCTTGTACGTGCTGACCGGGGGAGAGAAGTTTCTGTTTCATCGATCTCTTCGATGAAACAGAGAGAGGCTCTTCCAAGTACCTGATTCGGACTGTAGCTGGATGTCGCATCAACTACAGCTTTTTATGGAGTAACTTCTGACCGTCTTCGAGCGTAGACTCTTTTGGAAGTATATCTCTGGGCTCTTTTACTGAAGTGCGGCTGTCTGTGGACAGCGTCGCCTTCATGTTGCGGGGCGGTGGAGGAAGATTTCTAAGCTCGAATCATGGGTGTTGTGCGCAGGAGCAAGCTGCGAGATATTGGTCACCGAGAAGTCTGCAGTGGTGTTGTATCGGAAGCACACTTGTCTCTTCGTGGAGATGATCGATGGGTGTAATATTCAGGCATCCTGTGGCGGCTCGTAACGCGGTGTTCTGCGTCGTTTAAAGCAACTTGGTGCTGGTCTTAGATGCGATGGGAGTCCAGACAGGAGAGGCGTAGTCCATAATACCTACACCGATCGCTTTATAACCATCGTCTCTTTAGCTTGTCCCCAGCTAGTTCCTCCAAGACGGCATGTAAGCGTTGAGACGGTCTGCAAGGAGGTCGAGCTGTTGTTGTTGTTGTTGCCGGCAAACGTCTCGCGTCGAAGAGAGTTGGCTATGGAGAGCCGCTCTCTCCCTCTCTCTCTCCTCTCTTTTTTTAAATACATATCTTCTTCTTTCCTTCACAATAGTCTCAGAAATGAGGCTACTTCTTTTGGTTTCATCCAGAGATCTTCCAACGTGAGTCTTGTTGGACGTCTAGCGCATTTGAAGAGATGGGCCACGTCGTGAGGTCCATTGAGACAGTCTGGGCAGTAGTCAGGTATCGAGTCATCGATCCAGTGTAAGTAGTGGTTGGTGTACCTGCTGTAGCCTGAGCGGAGTTGGCTCAGCGTGCAGCGGGCGTTTCTGGAGAGGTCCACTTCTTCATTTATGTCCGGTGGTGGTCGGCCGCCCAGTATGACTGGACCTTGGATGGTTTCCTTTTCTTCTGAGACCATGTTTGTGTGGACTCGGATGGCGACGCTTTTCCCGTTGTTCTTCTCTGCTGTTTCCGACAGGGCTCTTTCAACAGTGCTTCTGCATGCGATGTAAAGATCAGCTTTCATGTTGCGTGGTGGGGGTCCTTGGAGAAATAATCCGTGATGGAAGTGGGTTTGGCTCAAGGTTCTTGCCAAGTATTGGGCTGATAGCATGTGAAGGTGCGATTTCGATCTCATAACTTTAGCTTCAGCATGTATGTGGTCGACGCTGGCCATTTGATGGTTTTCTGTTACGATACGCAGGCCATTGTTCTGTCCTCTTTGAATTTTGGTATGTGCTGAGGAGGAGAGAAAGCTGGCCCAGGCTGGAGCTGCGTAGCTGTATATGGATTGGCAAATGGCTTTGTACGTGAGACGGAGTGTCTCCTTTTGGTTGCCCCATGTACTGCCGGCTAGCGCCTTCAGTACATTGTTACGTTGCGACATTCGGCCTGCTATGTCTTTCGCATGATGACTGAATGTGAACATAGAATCATATGTAACTCCAAGGATTTTGGCGGTATTCACGGTGGGTACGCTCTGACCTCCGATCGAGACATCTAGGATAGTCTTGTACTCTTTGCTGTAAGGTGTGAAGAGTAGAAGCTGGCTTTTGGCAGGAGAAATAGATAGTCCACGATCGTGGATGAACTTTTCGATGTGTGGAAATGCTCGGATCAGACGCCCATAGCGTTATATCATCAGCATAAGAGACGATTTTGATGTTTGGATCGTTGTTCGGAAGATCGCTTAGATATAAATTGAAAAGAAGCGGTGAGAGTGCGCTGCCTTGAGGGACTCCGCTTCTGATCAGGGATGAGCTTGAGAGGACGTCGCGAAAGGATGTACGGCTCGTTCGTCCTCTGAGGTATGATGCTAGCCATTTCTTTGCGAAGTTTGGGGCGTCGGTTTGTAGGACGAGATCTATGAGTACCGCTAAGTCTATGCTGTCGAAGGCCTTTGAAATGTCGATTGCCAACATCACTGTACGTTTAGCTGGTCTCTTCGTGTTAAAACCTGCAGCTACGTCTTTTGAAAGAGTGAGGAGGGCAGAGGTGGTGGATCTTCCTGTGGTGAATCCATGCTGGTGCTCAGCTACTCTTACGTACGGCTTGAGTTCTTCTAATAGAAGTCGTTCTATGATTTTCGCCATCGGCGAGAGTAAGGAGATCGGTCGATATCCTGGTCCATCCGTTGCCTCTTTTCCTGCTTTCAGGAGTGGGAGGATGACTGAAGATTTCCAAATCATGGGAATTCTGCCAGACCTGAGAGAGTCGTTGATGAGCTTTGTGAGGGCGGCTATACCTCTGTTCCTGAGATAATGGAAGAGTATTGGAGCGAGTCCGTCCGGTCCGAGGGCTGTTGATTTCTTTGTCTTTTTAATGGCTGATTTCACTGCGGCCTCTGAGTATTCGACAAAATCTTTAGCGTGGATGTTGTGAACTTTCTTCATGGTTTTCCGATTTTCCTTTTTTGTTTTGTAGTCGACTGGGCGTGTGAAGCGTTTGTTGAACTGGTTCGCGATTTCGAAGGAGGATGTGAGGGGTCCTTTCCCGAAGTCGATGGCGCAGTTTGGTGGGGGACGTCCTTTATCATTCAACATCTTGATCGTTTTCCACAGTTTCTTGCTGTCTAGTTTGGGATCAAAGGTCTCCATGAAGTTTCTCCAGATGTCCCTTTTGTTTCTGTCCGTGGCTCGTCTGATGTTCATGTTGAGGGTGCTGATGTCTTGGCTTGATGGGTCTGATTCTCGTAAAGCGTATCGTTTGGTCATCCAATCTCGGATTTCTGGTGTTAAGGCAACGTTTCTCTTCTTGATGCGACCGCGTGGGATTGAGCTGGCGGCTGCAGATAACAGGATCTTCCGGAAGAAGGGCTCAGCTTGGGCGGCGGGGAGGTCGGGAAGAGGTGTCGTGGATAACTTTTCTTCGACGAGCTGTTCAAAGATTTTCCAGTTCGCTTTTCCGAAGTTGGTGAAGGAGACTTTCCTGTGCGTACGGATGTAGTTGGAACCCTCAAGGACGATTACGATGGGTAGATGGTCGGAGCTTCCAGATGGTATTGTTTTCCATGAGACTTGAGAAAGTAAGTCCAGCGAACAAATGGAGATGTCTGGAGAAGATGGTCTTCCGTTGACTGGTACTCTGGTAGGCGTGTCACGGTTTACTGCGGCGTGTTCTGAAGCATCGAACGTTTCTGCGATGTGAGAGCCTCTGCTGTCTGAAGATTTGGAGAACCATGCGGCATCATGAGCGTTAAGATCACCGAGTATAATGGATTTCTCGCGATTTTGTAAGAACGGAGTGAGGTCGGGCGTGTAACCAGTGGTGCAAGAGCTCGTCGGTGGTATGTATATGTTGGTAACATCGAGCGACTTCCCATCGGCATCGAATATGCGGACGGTGAGAGATTCCAAATGTGTGTCGGTCGGAGAGGGCATTAAATGTGTGTCGTGTTTCGGGTGAGAAATAACCGAATCAAATGATTTTTCGCTGAAGAATTTGCAAATTTAACCACTAAAGCTCAATTATTCACTCAGATAGGCGTTTTTAAACGCGTTGCCGAATACATGAGCTAATGCATGTGTATATATTAACTATCCCGTTTCAAAACTAAATGAGCACAAGTAACTGCCTTTGAATCCAATTCCTATATGTTATATAACTTTGTGGTAACAAAAAGGCTCATAACCTTTTTTTATTAATTTTCTTAAATGACGATATTTTACATGTATTTCACAAGAAAAGCTTTTCGATTTTCTCTCAAACTAAGATCTGCAAACGGAAAGTTGGCAGGTCAAAGTAAATTTTTAAAAATCAATGTTTCCAACCGAGTAATGTTGATATGCTTGGCCAATTCGATCCCGCAATTGTTGGAATTCTAACTCCTTTCGAGGAGGAATCCTGTAAAGATGAGATATATTCTTCGATCGAGCACTCTTTACTGCAATAGAAATGAATAAGGAATTATCCTAGTTAAGAGGCTCAAAAATACATTTTAAAGTGAATTACTCATAGACCCAGTCCATGGTACTACTATGACCCAGTCCATGGTACTACTTAATTACTCATAGACCCAGTCCATGGTACTACTATGACCCAGTCCATGGTACTACTTAATTACTCATAGACCCAGTCCATGGTACTACTATGACCCAGTCCATGGTACTACTTAATTACTCATAGACCCAGTCCATGGTACTACTATCTTTCGCTGTGTACCATAAACACTCATAGACCCAGTCCATGGTACTACTATCTTTCGCTGTGTACCATAAACAATTGGTCATAAAAATGATGAATGAGTGAATAAATTTATGAAATTTGACTTATAAGATAGCATTGATCTGTAATCCTCATAAACAACGATAAGCACAAGTAAAAAAGTCAACACTTTGTTTCATTTACTGTCGCCTTTCAAAAGAAGATGGCATTTTGAAAAAGCGCTAACTTTCACACATTATTCTTACTCTCAGGATTAACTTTCAATCTCCCTGAAATTCACTAAAATAGTAGGTAAAAATGACTTTTGAGCGACCGCTCTTCTTCGGATTGGTATTTCTCTACTTCTGCATTAGTTCTGATTGAAGAATTTTTTAAAAGAAATGTACGAAAGAAAAAAGAATAGCAAGCTAAGAAATTCAATTTCTTCTCTGTCCAGACTCAACTATTTTCATTACAATTACTTTAACTTTTTTCTGTTTCTTTTCAGTGACTGTCAGCCGACTCTGACTGCTCTCTGTCTGTGTCTGTTTCCAGCTTCTGATTATGTTTCCAGCTTCGTGAGAGACACGGATTCCAACCTGCTTCTGGATGCGTCTCTCAATCGCCTCTCCAATGGATTCACCGTTTTGTATTGAGCATTCTTCAAAAGGAACAGCTCTGCCCAATCTGACTACCGAACAAATTAGGTGTTACTCTCTTCCCGTTTTGGCTACATTTGATGAAAGAGTGAGTAATTAAGTTTGTGATTAGATTACAGTTATTTATATTGCTGAACGAGAACTTTTTGATTGGTGCTAATATGAATTTAAAAAAAGGTCTTCAGTACTTTCAGAAAAATTATTTGCTTCATTTTTCTTCAACATCAAAAGTATTTAAAACCATTCAAGTCTTCGTCGGATTCCAGTATCGAAAGAAGAGAGTAGTTAAGCGTTTTTTATTCGGAACCAAAACAGGTTTTCCCGGATTAATCGAAGTGCACGGCACCAAAAGACTTGAGCTGAACCCAACGCTCAGATTTGAAATAACGGAAATTTTGAGGGGCCTGGTAAGGTTCCCTAATAATTTAGTCACAGACCAATTTTAATGCCACGCGAGATCTTCTTCTCGATGATTTCGATTAGATCAAGAGATCGATAGTGAGGGCACATTTCGCTGTTCTCTTGAATAACTTCTTTGGGACATTGGTTTCTGAAAGGACATTCATGTTTTCAACCTCTGTAGGTTGAGACTATACGCGAGATCGTGTCGGTCCGAAGATCTCTCAGCCAAAAATTTATATTTTGAAAGCTGATTTGATGGTCTCATCGATTAGGAGGTAATGTTATCTAGGAACTTGGATCATACGAAATCTCTTCTTTTCGATACATCAAAGGCATCGCAGGTTGTTTATGCATCTTCTCTTTTCGCTAAGATCTACTCTTCTGAGTTTTGCAGACAAATGTTCAGCACTCCAGAGCTATGAATGATAACAAGTAGTGTTGATAAACATACAGTGTGCCTGACTCGTACTCTATCCCTCATAAATCTACACAGAAGCAGTGGGGAAGGGACTAGCAACTCGTTTTATTTGGCAAAGTATGCGACTCAAATCAGTTGAGCGCGGAACCCTACAACTACATACTAATCATAACTGGGTGCGGAAAACCCGTTTTCTGACTTGAAATTCGGCAACCTTCTACTGACTTTTCGATCGGAAAGTGTGGTTCGAAAGGGACAGCATAATCTGCGAGAGACCTCATCTCACTAACGTCCCATTCATCACCATCAAAAGCTTTTGCTGTCTCAGGCAATAGAATGTTTTCTGAAAAGCTGTTAAACACGGAAACAGAACGAAAAACTGTGAAAAATTATGCATTGGGCGGGAACCGAGCCAATGAAATCATTCTTGGACTAATGTAAAACTTAAGAATGAACTCATTACAGAGTGATAGGAAACTAATTTCTGATTGATGGAATTTGCGAACAACTTTTTTTTGTTGATTCAATTCATATTAGAACCTTCGAACTTTTATAAATGACGAAATTTAATGAAATTAATAGAAAATTTTCTAAAATAAATATTTTAACCTTGTTAAAAAAGGCATACCTTGACCTACATACTCCGCTACATCGAAGGACTTCTCTTTGTGAAGCTCCTTGGTCGTGGAATATTCGCGAGTCCCCATTACACTACTCTCCATATGTTGATTGCTCCCGAACCCGTCGTGGTCTCGTTCACTCCCTCTATGACTCCGCTCTTTCTCGTTTCGACTTATTCTCTCTTTAGTGCTCCCAATCTCATCGAGGTCCCGTTCACTCCCTCTATGACTCCGCTCTTTCTCGTTTAGACTTATTCTCTCTTTAGTGCTCCCAATCTCATCGAGGTCCCGTTCACTCCCTCTATGACTCCGCTCTTTCTCGTTTAGACTTATTCTCTCTTTAGTGCTCGCAATCCCATCGAGGTCCCGTTCATTTCCTCTATGACTCCACTCTTTTCCGTTCCGATTTATTTCCTCTTTAGTGCTCCTAATCCCATCGAAAACTCGTTCACTCTCCCTATAACTCCACTCCTCACTCAGACTCCTACTCATATCATTTTCTATCCGTCTACCTTCATTAACTACTCGGCTCTTGTTCTTCTCTCTCAGCTCTTCGTCATTAGCTCTGTTTGTAATGACTATCTTTCTAAGCTCTTCATCTTCACCTATCTGAAACCCCTTCTCGTTCCTATTTCCTTTCTCTCTTCTTCTCGCATTTCCTCTTTCCTCTCTCATTTCCTCAGTCTGAAAAAAAAATCTTTTAGACATGTTTCATTCAATTTTCTAATGAGCAGAGTTGAGAGGAAAGTTGAAATTGAGCTCTTTGAAACCATACACTATACATATATTGTGTTTACATTATAAGTTTTAGCAGGTGTGGTTTGTGGTAGATGATGAGGATATGAGGAGTTCTAAAATAATGTATATTCGGGATTCCCATTCGAAAGGGATAACAGGATCCACAGGAATGTCGCGTCAACATGTTTCCTTTGAAAAACAAAACTGCTATAATATATATTTAATCTTTCGACCATGAAAATACTTCTCTGATTCAGAAAATTTTTCTTGTTGAGAAAATTTTCGCAAAAATTTGAACTTTATTTTTGGCAGAAGACGAGTATGTGATGATGTGGTAGGTTTTTGAAAGAGGAGCCTCAGACTGAAGAGGATTATCATATTCAGCATATCCTATAAACAGTTCAAAATCAATATATATATATATATGTATGTTTTCAAGGGGGAAAATTTATTGTGCCGGAGAAAAATTCATAGATTCTTCTTTTTTTTAAAATGAAAGCCACAGTTTTTAAAATTAAGTTCAACTCATTAATTTTTTTTTCAAGGACTGGAAGCGCCAATAAACGTTCATTTCCAGGTGTTAGTAAGATGAGCCAGGAAGGCGCTTCTGTGGTTTCTATGATATGGAACACAGGTTCAAATTGAACACAATTCTGTGTTCAAACTGCGAAGCACGAGGTTTTCCGAAAGACTTTAAAGACTTTTTTGCACTACTGAAGGGAAATTTTCAATTACTCTTTAAAGCGAAATTCCAACTTTGAATGGGAATGTTGATATAGTGGGTAGCTCTATTGAGTTTGTGGCTTGTGGAGAATGCTGATGAGTTCTTCACTTCGCTTTGCTCCTCTTTCCTCTCGCTGAAGCAGTTCACTCAAGATTCATTTCCAACACTGTTATAAAAAATACCAACTGTGAAAAAATTTTTTTACATCCAGACATAATCCAAAAAAGTTAGGCATATATTTACAATCACTTAAAGATGGCAAAAATATTTAATCCGAAGATTCCCTCTTTAATCTAAAGATGGCTGAAAACAAAGAAAACGGAATTTCACACACCTCTATTTCTTATGCAATGTCAATTTCAGCGAACAAAACTAAAACTAAGCAGTTTTCTTATGGAAAATGAGCGGATTGTGTACAGAATGGCCCATATATTCGGCAACGCGTTTACAAACGTGTATCTCAGTGCATAAGTGAGCAAGAGTGTTCAAATTCGTACATTTTTCAGCACACATTAATAAAAACATTGGGTCAAAAAATCATTCGATTCGGTATCTTTTGGCACGAACGACAGCCCGGAGTCGCTTTGGGAACGCTTCGATCACTGGATGAAGGTACTTTTTGTCGATATTCGACCACTCCTCTTGCAGGGATTTTTTTACAGACTCCAGATTTAAGTGAGGATGAGCATTGACTTTTCTCTCAAGGTAGGAACACACGGAATAGTCCAGCGAATTGAGGTCGGGCGATGAGGAGGGCCATTCTGCGCTGAAGATGAAGTCGGGAAAATGAGCGTTGCACCATGCCTGTGTCCCGATAGCCTTGTCAGCAGGCGCATAATCTTGCTGGAAGACCCAGGGTGTTTTACGGTAG
This sequence comes from Allodiplogaster pararmata, assembly GCA_964056735.1. Classification (NCBI taxonomy): domain Eukaryota; kingdom Metazoa; phylum Nematoda; class Chromadorea; order Rhabditida; family Diplogasteridae; genus Allodiplogaster; species Allodiplogaster pararmata. Next base: position 12,771,790 of record OZ057403.1, read on the forward strand.
TGGGAAGCAGACCAAGGAAGCAATACTTTTTGAAGAATATGCTGGAGGTATTATTCCTGGTTAATTTTGACTCCTGGTTCGACAAAAACAAGAGGAGTTTTGCCGGTGGCGGACAATCCGGCCCAAACCATGACTTTTGCAGGATGGGAGTCCCGAGCATTAGCTGCCTTTCAGTCCCGAGCAAACACTCGCACATTTTGAGGTTTGTAGGCCTCTTCCACAGTGAACAGCTTCTCACCCGAGAAGACTGTCCAAGGTGAGAATTGTTGCGCGTCTTTCCTCCTTGTTCTTCAACGTTAGAATGGCAGCCTTTTTAGTATGATATGAGGTGAGCCTCAAATCCTCTTTAACGACTCTTTAAAGAGTCGTGCGTGATAAGTTCAATTCGGAGGCCATTTTGTTCATGCTACGGCTAGCATTTCGACCGACTCGCTTCCTCACGCCCTCAATCTTGTTAGGGGTGTGCACTGATCGAGGACCACCTCTTCGGGGCAAGTCAACAAGTGTACCGACATGTTCAAACCGTTTGATTGTTTTCCTGACGAGATTGTTGCAATTGAGATGTTGAGATCCTAAGCAATGCGCGTATTTAATTGACCAAGTTTGTGCAACTCCACAATGACAGAGCGTGCTCTATGAGCGGCCATCATTCTTTTGAGAATTGATCGAATGAAATGAAATTTCTTTCATGTTATAAAAACACATGTGAAAACAACATATGTAAAAATTGGAGCTCAAAGTTCACTTTAAATTGAATTATAAACGCCGAAATATTGGTTGCCGAATACATGTACATTGGAAAAGACACAATCATTTGAACACATAAAATGGCTAAAATTCGTTTCAGAATGACCAATAACTCGCCCAACATCAAATATCCTCTTCAATCGGAGTCAATAACTTTCGCATGGTCAGCAGATTTTTTCTCGGTAGTATAGGAGTAACTCTTTTGTTATGTAAAATGAGAAACCGCAGGAGTCCCCCTTTTGTCCCAATCCTTGCTTTCTAAAGAATAGTTTACGTCCGTAGGTCCGTAGCTAGTCTTGAAAAATCATGCCTTTTAAGTCGATGAGAAGGCCGAGTTGAGTTAGTGCAAGGTCCATACGCCTTGGAATGCGAGAGTTCATGAGTCAGATAGGCATTTCTAGGCTCATCTGCAAAAAAACACTCGAATAGAGAAAAAATGAAACAATGATTTATTAGGTCTAAATATATTACTAGTTTTAATTTTAGAGGGTTTTTAGACTTCTACTCGTTAAATTCTTCTTTTTTTCGATTGAAAATGAGTCCTTAAAACACTCTTCCGCTCTATTGAAATATGAATCGTGTTATACTCGTTGTATAATAAAAAGCTCGAGCAGCAACCCAAACTTCTTACGTCGAACAGCCGCCCACTTCTTTCCCAGGGAACCTGTTGCCAAGGAAATTTCGTAGTCGCCAGCTTCATCTAACTGTTTTGGAACGCACTATGCGTTTCTTCAATAAACAAAAATTGTACATATGCGATTCACCCTTGAATACTTTCTGTTAAAGTACATTTAAATCAAATTCTGGTCATTCTCTGATGATTAGGCATAGCATGAGTTCGCCGAATAAGGCTCTGAGTAGGTAGTAACGAAAATATAAAGTGTTAACTTTTCAACGCACGGATTGTAAACCCAGAATTTGACCTCCGCAATCGCAGCTCACTGATCTCTTCTCTCAAACATCCAGCATCTTTATTTCTTGAAGAAGATTTATGGCATTTAGCAAAAAGAACCTTTTTTAGAGAGATAGTGATAAAAAATGATTCTCAGACAGTTCGAAGGCACTGAAGCCTGGTTAAAAAGAAATAATATGATTAAAATACCTGGCGGACAAATGCTAGTCTGTGGGGGCGGGATCAAACCCAGCCAGATGTATTGCCTAGAGTGCAAGTGTGTTAGAGCTTGTGACAGAAATGGTCTTTCACTTTTAGCCAAGACTGACAAGTTTTCAGACTGGTAAAGAGAATGAAATAATTCTCTGTAGGTATTTCCCCACTGATCACGCAACTGTGAAGGTCCGAATGGTTGTTGCATGGATGAACTGAAATCACTCATTGCCTTTCCTCACAATAATTTTATTCGCGCTGAAGGCAGGGTACTTACTCTACAGTGATGTGATACAAACCTAACGAAGTATAACCAGTGTCTGTTCACCAACTCACTGCTTGTAGCAGCTTCTCATATTATTCAGTGTAATTCTTTTTCTTAAAGTCTCACTTTTATTCTTATCTCCGAGGTGCAAATCGTTGTATTTTTTCCAAACAAACCTGGCTATTTGCCACTGAAAGTATTGAAATCTAGTTAATTCATTTGAGAAAAAGTTCGCGGAGAAGAAAGGCTAAGTTTCCCTCCGCCTGTACTAACTTCGTTCCAACCGATCGTTAAAAAAATCCAAAAAACTTGACATTTTTACGAAAAAACTTTCTCGAATTTCGATGTATTAACATTATATGAAATGTAATTAAATTACTAGATTTTTCTCGTTGAAACCAAGAATCTCTGAAAACTTCGGAATTTTTTTTAAAAAACGACTAGGATATCGCTTTCTCCGTTTTGCTCAAGCGCACTTCCTTAGATTAGCAGTTGATTTGATGCCCTTTTTTGAAACTCGGGAAAATTTGAAACGGAAAGAATTTTTCTTCTAGGAAAAAACCTTATGAGGAGAAAAATATAGATTCAAACAAACAAAAACCCTGTATGATAGGCAGAGCTTTTCAAAGCAGCAAAAGAGAGAGAGAGAGAGAGACCGAGAGAGGGAGAGAAAGAGAAAAGAGAAATGGAACTCCGCATTATATGTACATAAGTAAATCTGAGGAAGACTTTGCTATGCAACATCGCTGATGTATGAGCGGAAAGCTAAATAACAAAAAAAAATAAAAATTCTTGAAAAGAGAAGTAAAAAAAAAAGTTCAAAAAAAGTTCTTCAAAAAAAGTAAAAATTCTGAAAATTAAAAATAGCCGTTATCAGTTTTTTGAATCCAAGGCTCAGTAATGGAGCGTTATAATTCAACTTTTCTCTTTGCAAAGTAATCTGCGCAAAGTGATCCCGTTAAACGCTCTAGGCCGCATCCCGGCTGCATCCCGTTAACCGTTTAACGCTCTTAACCGTTTAACGCTCCTACACTTTGCAGAGATTACTTTGCAAAGTGAAAAGTTGAATTCTAACGCTCCATAATTTAACCCAATTTTCCAGAATAACGAATAACCGCGGAGTGATCGGACCTCTTCTCCCTGCCCGGAAAGACTCCGAACACTGAAGACCTTCGTCGCATTCTTATGAGCAACGTGAGCAGAGAATCATAATCAGATTTAGAAACTTATTTGTGAAATTGTCATGCTCTCAAGTTTGCGAAAGGTTATGTTGACATAGCATCAGACATACTAAAAGGAAAGGCGGCGGATGATTGATAAGAATTCATGTCATTCATCATAGGCAAACAAATAGTTTTACAATTGCCCACTTCAGATACATAAGTTCCACATTCGAAAACTGTAACAAAAATTCAAACTTAGTTTTTAAAAAATTTTCAAAGACTTTTATTTCTCTCGTTATAGTCGGTCAAAGCCTTACGTTCTAATGAAGTTAAACTATTTTTTCTGAGTTGATGGGTTCCAGAATTCATTATTTAGATCTGTGTTGGTGGGTTCCAGTCCTCATTAGTTAGATCTGAGTTGATGGGTTCCAGACTTCATTAGTTAGATCTGAGTTGATTGGTTCCAGACTTCATTAGTTAGATCTGAGTTGATGGGTTCCAGACTTCATTAGTTAGATATGAGTTGATTGGTTCCAGACTTCATTATTTAGATCTGAGTTGATTGGTTCCAGACTTCATTAGTTAGATCTGAGTTGATGGGTTCAAGACTTCATTAGTTAGATCTGAGTTGATGGGTTCCAGACTTCATTAGTTAGATCTGAGTTGATGGGTTCCAGACTTCATTAGTTAGATCTGAGTTGATGGGTTCCAGACTTCATTAGTTAGATCTGAGTTGATGGGTTCCAGACTTCATTAGTTAGATCTGAGTTGATGGGTTCCAGACTTCATTAGTTAGATCTGAGTTGATTGGTTCCAGACTTCATTAGTTAGATCTTAGTTGATGGGTTCCAGACTTCATTAGTTAGATCTGAGTTGATGGGTTCCAGACTTCATTAGAGTTAGATCTGAGTTGATTGGTTCCAGACTTCATTAGTTAGATCTTAGTTGATGGGTTCCAGACTTCGACAGCAAGATGGAACTTATTCGGTTTGAAACAGATTTTTTTATTCTCTTATTTGTTGTATTTTGATAAATTCAGCCAATCAAGCCAGCAATAATTTTATGATGAGATTGAAATTTCTGAAACAGTCTTGTTCCTAAGCCGTACGGCCTCGTCAACCTTTACCTAAGCCTAAGCGAAAAAAACAGTGAAAAAATACTTGAAAGCCTGTAATACCTGTCAAGATGTGACTCAGCGCACGACATTCCAGTTGTATCATGCGCTGGGTCACACTGATGCTTGTATCCTTGCATTCAGTAAAAAAAGTTCTAACCAGTATAATTTGATTTAAAGCTTAATTTTGTTACTTGCAAAATTACAGTGATTCATTATAAGCTTTATTCATGAAAAATGGATGGAAAATAAACGAAATATAACCATTTGAATTTTTCGAAAAAACTTCACTCGAAAAAAAGTTAATTTGAAACATTTCAATTCGCGCTTTCTGTCGATATTCTGTTGATTTGATTACGACGATTTGACGATAAAAGAGGAAAAGGACAGAATATGCACAAGAAAATGGGGAACTCCCACAGTCAATCTTTTCGCAGATGACAATAACAGTAAATATTATGTATTTTTCTCAAGATGTTAGTGCCCTGGCAGTGCAGGCGTTGACGCCTTCAATTTCAAAGTGAACTGGATTGAAAAACTTCTCATAGATGGACTCCAGTTTGTTTTAGTGGTTTCGTTGGAGATGAAGTGAAACGCAATATTAGGCGAAATTAGTAGTTTGGGCACGAGAACAAGAGTCAATAGCCACCTGAAAGCGTGCGCGCTTTTTTGAAAGCACGCGTTGTTCAAAAGTGCGCGAAGTTCTCGAATCGGGAATTACTGTAGATAAGATGATATTGGGTTTTTTGTTGAAGTATAACCACGCTTTTTGCTTTTTTGCATGTTCTCGCTTTTTCTACGCTTTTTGCATGTAGAAGTGTACGTGTGGGCCCACCCGACCCAGAATTCACGGTTAATTTGGTTCTGGACCCGGCCGCACCGGACGCTTTGATTGTCTACGCCGTGATAAAGAGAAGTTAGATCGGTTTCGACAATGAGATTGACCTCTGTAGGCCCGCTACTTCATAGGAGAAGAAGACTCAAGTGGAATTTCTTTTTTATCTTTTCTCTTTCTTTCTGACCGCATTTTTGATGTCATTAAAAAACCTTCCTATTTCCGACCATCTGGTGACTCTGAATTGTTTCTCTTTGATGCGTTTTTTTCTCTCACCGTATCGTGTCTTTCAAAAAGAAACCCTTTTTAAGCACTCTCTGGTGGTTATTTTCGACACTTGTTAAACATTTCCACTCATAATTTTTTTCTCAATCCGTCATATCCCTAATCTCTCGAAGCGATGAGAGGATAGAACCTATTCCTCAACTACTTCCTTTCAACTTTCGTATACACTTTCTGCCGTAAAAGAACACATTGATGTAATCTTCCGCCTTTGTATAATAAAGAACACAAAGCTTAGCAGCAACATTTTATTGGAATCATCATAGCAAGTCTAGAAAACAACTATGGATTTTATTGACAGAGTTTCTCAAAATTAAGATTACCCATAAAACAAATCCGGAATAAAACTAAGAGAGCCGTAAGTAATTAATGTAATTCACTTCTAATTCTGAAGACATATTCAGAATTATAACGCATGAACTAACTAGACTTTTGGGAAAAAAGAACATCTACGGAATAATAGAAAACAAGTTAATGAAAAATACATAAATTGTAAACTCAATGAACGACTGAAAACAGAAAAAAAAGGAAAACCTGGCTGGGGAGGAGACTTTCCTTGCCCCAGACCACCAAACAAGTCAAAAACTTTCACTTATGGCACCTCGATTTCCAGCATTTCTCAAGCGAAAAAGTTAAACATCGGGAGTTCGAACGCAAGAGCGGTGTAGCGAGAATTGTGAGAGAGATATTTTTTGGCAAGTGGGGTATTAAGAGACGCAATTCGGGAGTAGCAGTTAGAGACACGGTTCTGGTCGAAGAGTTTCTCGCTAGAACACAGGTCAAGCTCGGCATCGGATTGAAAAAACCATGCGCCCGGCTTAACAATATGTAACCTAGTGGGGGTACCACATTGAAGTGGTAAGGAGCATGTTGTTTGAAATATCTTGGAGGAGTGAGTAAGTGAAATGCAATCGGTATCAAGAAGAGAAGAAACGTAAACAAGTTCACGAAAGAAAGTAAGATTGGAGATATCAACATGACAGACGGAGAGGAGAGCAGGAGAAGACCGGAGTGTGAACTCAGAATAAAGAGAGAGTAAGGGGCAATGGAAGTAATACTCTAGATCGGGCAGGGAAGACCGTTCAGGGACGTCCAAAGACGAAATAGAACGGCATCCGAACAGGTCACGATCGATACCGACATCGAACGAAAAAGTGGAAGGCGATAGAAAAAACAGAAATAAAGCAACGGAGAGCATAGTAAAGAACATAAAAATAAATAAAATTAGCATAGAAAAAAGACAAATCTGAAAACCAAACAGTTAATGGAAGTAAATTCAAGCGAGACAAACGAAGTTAATAAGTAAGAAAATCAATCGTCGTGAACAAAAGAGTAACGAAGACGGTCAATATTCACAAAAGGAGCTTCGAAGAAAAGAGATGAAAAATTTTCAAACGGAAGTAAGGATAAAGAATAATGATTGAATCAATGACAAACAGTTCAGTCGTCACGGACAAAGTTATAACGAAGGCGATCAATATTCGCGAATGGAGCTTCAAAATAAAGTGAAGAAAAGTTTTCAAAGGATAGAAGAGAAGAAAAGGCGGTCGAAAGAATAGAGTAAGCGGGTGAACCAGGGTAGCGTTCAAAGACAGCGGGGGCCAAAGCGAACTCAGCTTCTAAGGAGAGAATCGGTTTCAAGTGGTCACAGAGAGAAACATGAATGCATTTTAAATGTTCTACGTTAACTACATCCCTTCTACCAAGTTTGACAAGAATTTTAATTGGGTCGGAAACGAAAAGCCACTCATCGGTGTAAAGTGGAAGGAAAAAACGCGAACAAAAGTAAGAGTTTTCAAAATGCGAAACTTTGGCCTCAAGGTTAAAACAAGCTGTAAGGTTCTGGGCATCAAGTTTTAGATCGGAAGAGAAAATAAGACTGTCGTCCCCGGCAAATAAGGCAAGCGAAACGGATGAAAAATCAGAACTATATGCAAGAAGAGCCATTAAAAAGAGGGTGTTAAAAAGAAAAGTGGAAGCGTCCCCACTCTTTCTCTGAAAAAGGAAAAAGGACGTGAAACCAGTCACGAGATCACGCACTTTTGAAAAAGAGTGAGAAGAACGCCACATAGTGACGAGCTCTTTCGGGCCGTCCATAAATTGCATCAGATTACATTCGAAAAGTAAAGCAATTTCACCCTGGCTCTTATCATATTTACTAATATCTACTTCCGTGGCAAGCATGCCTTCAACTAAAGATGGGGGAACGTGAGTGGAGACAAGTTTTGCAAAATCATCAGGGGCACAGTCGGTCGCAATAAAAAAAAATTTCTTAAGAGAAGAGAGAATACGATCCTTAATTTGAGAAATAAGAGAACAAAAAATGGCGTAAATAAATTTTTCTGAATAAACGATAGTCTGCAGAGATGGGTAAGTTAAAGAGGCGTCAGGGGATAGAGAAGCTTTAGGTTGGCGTTTGATAGAATAAAAATACGAAGATAAGTCAGTAGACGATAATGAAAAGGGAGTGTCAAGAAGGTCCTGAACGAAAGAGTCCTGTTTAAGTAACCAATTGTGTATCTCGAGTGATGTGACAGAAAGAGGCCTCCTAAAGTCGTCTGAGTATGGATTATCAATGAAAACATCTAAGAAATTGTAAAAGAGGTTGCGCGTCAAAACATTTGGGTCCGAAGTAAAAGCAAGTTCGGGGACGTTTTTGTTTCTTTTGTAACAGGCAAGTAAAGTTTCTATGGTCGTGACGGGACGAGTCGCTGGAGCATGAGTGGAAAGAACAGGGGATAAGAAGTCAAATCTGGGTTCTTTATAAAGGCCCTTAATGGGAACAACGGAAAAATCCGACATCTCAAGGACCAAGTCCTCTCGATGAACAGATGGGGTATCCGCTGCAGAAAAAATAACAGATGGTTCGGGAAAACAGGCATCATAATAAAATTGTAAGACAGAGGGATTCAAAGGGTCGCCAAGTTGTGGAAGTGGAGTGCGGTCAACAAAAGGGAGATAAGTGTCAATAAGGGGGACCGGTTTATAAGTGGGAACATCAATGTAAGCATTCTTAATCATGAGCGCGGAAACATTTGGGTGGATAGAAGGAATGAAATTAGAACATTGATAGCCCACGGTAATAGCACGGTCGCGAGTCAACGAATAGATAACTTGGGATAGCTCGATGAGTGTATCCGGGGATTGAGAAGGAAGTTTAACTAGAACCTTGTCAGAAGAGCGGAAACCAGAAAATTTTTTTTGTAAAGCAGAACGTTTTTTAGAAACAGAAAGAGAAAAAAGGGGAGCAAAGTTCTTCTTCCTCAAGTCTAACGCATGGGTAGCGTTTGGAACGCCGAAATGAACAGTACGATAAGGAATGTTCTCGAGCAGCTGAAAATGAGAAATAAAACGAAAACGTTGACGAGAGGAAAGAGAAATTTGGGATTGAAGCCAGGAAGATAACAAATCGGAGTCTACAGTGGTAAAATATGTAAAGGAACGAGTATGACGGGAGACGGCTACAAGACAATGAGGCTGGCTACTATAGATTTCTTCCTGTGGCTTATTACTAAGACGAACAACGGCAACATTATCAAACTGGTGACCTTGAAATTCATGGATAGTTAAATTTTTTGAAGCTCAAATTTTTCACTTTGTTTAAAAACGAAGGAAAACAGAACGAATGAAGACCTTCCTGGGGAGAAGACTTTGCTCCCTCAGACCCGTCGTTTCTCGCGCTACACTCTCAGCTTTAATGTCATACTACCATTATTCAATCGAAAGATTAGAGATTAGATTAGGTTGTGAAGAGATTAACTATGGAAAGTTATATTACCGCTTTCATTCTGAACGAACAATATTATAGAGAAAGTTTAAACAACATCAATCAAACCCAGCACAACTTCAACTCAAAAGTGAAACAAGTTGAATGAATCTAGGGAAGAGCCCTCCTTCACTCAGAGCCAATCCTCTGCTTGATTAGTAATCGTTAAGAACCTTAGAATAGTGATGAATTTCTACGGTCTGAATACGGAGAAAGCCCTTTCTTGCAGGTGAGGCTCTTCGCAGACGTCTGCATCGCTTTGTGATGAGATCTTCTCAATCAAAGATTAATTCAACAAATATAAACGAATTCAGCGAACGTTGTGAATATAAAAAAAGTGTTCAAAATCTTAATTTTTTCTCCGGTCATTTCCTTTTGAGTTTGAAATATGCTTCACGTGAATTAGAAGTATCGTTTGAGTGTGACATCTCAATAATCAAATATTCAATGAGAGAGTAAAAACTGTGTGAGGTGGAGGACTCTGTGACCCCTTTTATCTATGTGACCGAGCGCACAAAACACTTCAAGGTTACAGTATATATGATTCTTAAAGGTCATTTGAATTTCTAGCGGTCATTAAGATGACAATAAAAAAATAGAAATTAATAAAGCATTTCGAAATTCTTATTTATAAAAAAATTGAAAAAATCTCGTTTTTTGTTGTTATTAGGGTTGTTGAAAACTTTCTGCCGTTACTCTTTCTCATACACTACTTCTATGTTTTTTGTTCTCTCCAAAAATCTGTCGTTTCTTTTACACTTTCTCTGTTTCTCTTCACCTTATCGCTCTTTAAAAATTTACTTCAACCTTCTGCTGTCTCCTTTTATACAAGCTTTTTTATCGCTCACATTTTTTCCAACTTTTTGCCGTCTCTCTTTGTACAAACTATTTCATTAAGCACTCTGTGCTCCTTATTTACCACATAATCAAAAGAACGAAAAAATTTCAAATCATTTTTTTTTTGTAAATAATACATTCGAAATGATTGAATTGTTTCTTTTTTAAAATTTTCGTCTTAATGACCGCTAAAACTTCAAATGTTTAAAAAAAACCTCTAAGAATCATATATTTAGAGACCGCAGCGCGAAGGGGGAATTTTACAAGAAAATTTTCGAAAAGAAACTTTTCCTATGTAATTCATACTCATCAAGAAGAAAAAAACATTATAAAAATGTAAAAACATGAATGAATGAAATAATTCAGGAAAACAAAATTGAAGTGCCCTGTCTGAGTGAAGATATCGGTACGGTAGAGCATCGGTGTGTTATTGGGTCAGATTGCGATGAAAATGGGTCAATAGCAATTTTCATTCAAGTTTTTTTTCAGATTTGTTGTTTTTCAAAAATTAATAATATATACACATCGTTAAATGAAATGTTGAAACGAAGCAAAAAATAGGAAACATCAAACATTACACAACCACCAGAGCGCTATAGTATGCTATAGTCTAAGGCATTTTACTTGATTCGGGTCAGCTAACTTTTTCTAATTTTTTAACCTGATAATTCTGAAGAGTTTCTCTAACTAAGACCGAAAACCCAACATGTCTATTCCAAAAGTAAAAAGTTGCGACGGTTTTCATTAAAATAAAAAAATTCGCTATAGTATGCTATAGTCTAACGCATTTTACTTGATTCGGGTCAGCTAACTTTTTCTAATTTTTTTACCTGATAATCCTGAAGAGTTTTTCAAACTAAGACTGGTAAACCCAATTTGTCTATTCGAAAAGTAAAAAAGTTGCGACGGTTTTCATTAAAAGTTAAAAATTCGCTATAGTATGCTATAGGCTAACCCATCTTACTTGATCGCGAAAACTTAATTTTTTTCCAATTTATAGAGGGAATCTTCTTCGCACCCGGCTCTATGCTACGACTTCAAATTTAGAAAATTAGCATATCAAGTTTTCGAGAAATATTCTTTATTAAAATGTAAACTTTAGAATAAAAAAAAACTGTTACCTGTATCCGTAGTCATCACTTTTTCTCTTTTATAAGCCGCTCCAAATAATTCTCCTTCGAAAAAAGAAGGAATCGGTGAATTTACCTGAAAGTTTTGACGAATTAAAACGTAAAAATGGAAAAATGAATTTCGAGAACTAGAGCCCGTGTTTTTGGTGTTTTGTAAGGCAATTACCGAAAGGAGGCAAGAGGGAGGCGGAGGCAAGAGGGAGGCGTTTTTTGTTTGTACCAACAAGCAACACACTCATAACACACTTTTACTTTTGTTGTTTGCGTCGCGGTCGCGTCGCGGCCCTCGGCCTCGTTAGCTAAGCCGTTCGGCCTCGTTAGCTAAGCCATTTGGCCTCGTTAGCTAAGCCGTTCGGCCTCGTTAGCGTACACTTTTCCTAAGCCTAAGCGTTTTTTAATGTAAAAATATATGTCATTTATACTGAAAGTGTAGTCCGTAGTGTTAAAAAGTAAAAGTGTGTTATGAGTGTGTTGCTTGTTGGTACAAACAAAAAACGCCTCCCTCTTGCCTCCTTTCGGTAATTGCCGTGTTGTAACTTAAGCTCCGTTGACAGGTTTTCTAGGGCACACTAAAATTCCACTGCGGTCTCTACATATATTTGAAAAATGCACAGAATAAACAATGGATAAATTAATTTACTGTAACATTCAAGTGTGTTATTCGGTCGGTCACATTGATAAAAAAAGGTCACAGAGTCCTCCACCTTTCACAGGCCATGAATTTCTTAACAAAATACATGGAATGAAACTCCAGGAAAAAAACTTATTTGATGATTTATATCGAAAAAATAATGTCTAATATTCATGCAGCATAATGCTATTCTCAATTTCGTAAGGACCTATAGTTGCGCATGAGAAATAAGGGACAGCCGCTCTTAAAAAAAACTCTTTTAATTTTAGCAATAAAACTCGAGAATATTTTAGAAAATGAAAACAAACTATTTATAAATCGAAAGATAAGGTACTGGACAAGAAGTAAAACAAACGAACCAATTAAAAAAACTCGAACCATTTCACGAGTGACATGACCCTCTCAATCTCATCCGAGTTTTTCAAGACATTTTAGAGCTGCATAGGAGCTCATGAAATCTGAGCAGAAAAGTTAAGTAGCAGAATGATAACGTCCCTACGCAAAACAGGACCAACGAAGCAAAAATATGTAGGTGTGTCAAGTGAGCGAAAATTATAAGCAATGAATTGCGGCTCCGGCTTTCCTATCTGGCCCTGAAATACGGTAACACGTCTTTCTGCAGAGCGTCACCTTGCACTGGTCACTTTGCAGAGCGTCACTTAGCAGAGCGTCACCTTGCACCGGTCACTTTGCAGAGCGTTATTTTGTAGTGTCACTAGTGCACTTCCGTTTAGTAGTTTGAGTTCGCAGGTTATTTCGGCACTTTTTTACTTTATTTCTTTCGCATTTTGCGAATGTTAAAAAACATCTCTCTTTAGAAAGAGATTTTATTCATGAAAACTCCCTTCCCCCTCTTTCTTCTTAGGGCCCTTTTTCCTCCTTTAGGCCCCCTTCCTCCTCCCCCTCCCCCCTAGGACCCGATTTCCCCTTCCCCGTTCGCTTAGGTAGAGCCCTCTTCCTCCCCCTTTCCCCTTTAGAGCCCCCTCCCTTCCCTGCTTAGGTAAACCCTCTCCCCCTTCCCTTTCCCCAATCATCGAGAGAGAAAACCCCGAAAGAAAAAAAGCCGAGAGAAAAATTCAATGCATACTTAATTCAAATAACCTGCCAATTCAAACTACTAAAAAAGGAAAGTGCACTAGTGAAACTATGCAAAATAACGCTATGCGAAGTGACGCTCTGCAAAGTGACCAGTGCAAGGTGACGCACTGCAAAGTGATGCTCTGCAGGATGAAATGGAACCCTGAAAAACACTTGTGAAAATTTACAGTACGTTTTTTTTACAGTAGGGGACCTAGGGGGGAGGGGGAAGGGGGGCCCTAAAGAAAGGAAGGGGGCCCTAAGGAGAAAGGAGGGAATTAAAAACGCTTAGGCTTAGGCAAAAGTTTACGCTAACGAGTCTGCCACTTTGCACTGTCTGGCGTCTAGTATGCCCTTGAGTATATAAGAGCCCGATTAGCTTTTAGGAGAACGCCAATAAAATTATAGAAGAGCGCAAAGAAAACAAGAGAGCGGCTGATGAAGCGCAGATGGGCAGGCAAGGGCCTGCGACACAGGCTCTCCATCATCAAGAGGGGTCATGGTGAGAACGTGAGAGAGAGAGAGATGAAAGAGTATGAGAGTTAGAGATAAGGAAAGAGAGCAGAAGAAAATGAGAGTAAAAGGCGGAACAGGTGCAAGAGAGACAAAGGGAAGAAGATATAATTTAGCTCATGTCAGGAGAGAAAAAGGCCGAATGAAGGAGAAACAAATGAATCAAGATTGTCAGCCCTACGCGACCTATGCGGCCAGGTCTTGTGATCCGCCGTATTCCGGAATATTTGTACTCTCCTTGTTTAAAGACAATTACCGAAAGGCGTGTGAGCGTGATTGAAGAATGCACTACTCGCACCGAACACAAACTCAAAGTGTTCATGACTACACTTTCTGCTCAAGCTACTAGAATAATTTTCATTTTCAACTTTTTTTCATGCCAAGATTCTTTCAAACATCTTTCGAATGATTCGCTCCAATTCAATTTAGAGCGAATTAGGCACTTTTCGCGTGTAGGTCCCCCCTACCAGAAGTTCCATGGGTCATACGTCTGACTTATTTAGATTTACAAAAAATTATTTTACACAAAAATTATTTTTAAATTAAAAAACGCTTATGCTTAGGAAAAAGTTTACGCTAACGAGGCCGTACGGCTTAGGCTAACGAGACCGTATAAAGAAAAGCCACTCTCATTGAACCTATACAATATATAGTTGTGAGCAGGAAGTGTAGTCATGAACAGTTTGTGTTTGGTGTGCGTAGTGCATTCTTCAAACACGTTCACATGCCTTTCGGTAATTGCCGGTTTAAAACACATATTTAGAGACCGCAATGACAATATTTTGGTACGCATTTTTTTCTGCCACACTAATATTCCGTAATTCCAAACATTTCCAAAAAATCGAATAACTTGGAACTTTCAACGGATTTTTTTTCTTTCTCTATGTTTTTCTGAGAGATTCAGTCATTGTATTATGCCTCATTTCGTTTCAAAACTTGCGAAAAATTCTCATTTCAGTTCGAGCCTCTTCTTGGATAATATAAACCGAGATTCAGAAGTTATCATGGAATCTAACAGCTCAGGTTACCAAATAATATTTTCCTTATTTCTGATATAAAAACGAACTTTCGATTGCTAAAATCAAAGATGTTATTTCATTTTATTAATGAAAAAACTCCCGTTGACATAATGGTAGAGAAATTTTTGATTTTTATCGTAGCCAAAAAAAGGCCTTTCGAAGTTGAGTATTTAATGGCCATAGTAATATGGCCATATTTTTTTGGCTACGATAAAAATCAAAAATTTCTCTACCATTATGTCAACGTGAGTTTTCTCATTAATAAAATGAAATAATATCTTTGATTTTAGCAATCGAAAAATCGCCTTTACATAAAGCAGTGACTACTATACTCTAGCGCGTGGCTTAACTTCGAAAGGCCATATTTTTTTTGGCTACGATAAAAATCAAAAATTTCTCTACCATTATGTCAACGGGAGTTTTTTTATTAATAAAATGAAATAACATCTTTGATTTTAGCAATCGAAAGTTCGTTTTTATATCAGAAATAAGAAAAATATTATTTGGTAACCTGAGCTGTTAGATTCCATGATAACTTCTGAATCTCGGTTTATATTATCCAAGAAGAGGCTCGAACTGAAATGAGAATTTTTCGCAAGTTTTTTAATGAGAAAATCAGAAACTTTTTCAATAAAAAATGATGAAGATTACCAGTGTGAAGTTAAGGCCGCGTTTTAGTACAAGCATGACCCACTTGACCTTCCGCGCTCTAGCGTACCAAGATTTGTTATAGGCAGAATTTTCGAAGCTTATCTGATCTCTTTTTTCTGCTTTAAAGTAATTGTTTTTGAATTTTTCATGTTTTTTTGAACTAATTAAGTGACTAAGAACACATAAAAATTACATTTTATTACCTATTCTGATTTTGATTTTAGCCATTGCGGTCTCTACACATATTATTCGTCGTTTCAAAGTTCATGCGCCTCTTTCGTGCCGAATTATCGTTTCTGCATATTCTGTCTTTCTATGTATTTGAATTATGTTCCGTTTTACTTACTATTATAGAAAAAATGTTAAAAGAGGTGATGAATATAATTTACAATTTTGATATCATTTATGTTATGTACTTTGCCTTGTAGTCCAAAGATTCCAGAGATGATAAATATATAGTCCGAGTAGTGTAGAGTCCAAATATAAATATAGTTCAATCCAGCCAATCTAATTCTTAGTCTCGCTCTCTTACGCGATACGCATCGCGCGCGAGAGGCAGATCATTCTTGCACACAACACCTCCCCCTTGAGATAAATATCATTATCTCAAAAGATAGGCATATCATAGCCCACCTTCACTTGGGAAGTAAAAAAATCTTCAAATTTCTCTCGTAACCATGAAGAGAAAACAACAAGTCAAAGCATAAACCATATTGCTATTATTTTACAATATTAGAGCAATATAGTTTGCATTAGAAATTAAACAAACAAACAAACATGGCAACATTTTATCAATTCTATATACATATGTTGCCTAGACTCGATGCTCGAATCTAATAAAACTTCTTGTGAGGATTGACCTCCAGTCGCACCGGCGCCTTTATAGCCCTTTTTGGTCGACTGTGTGAACTGGCACCAGGTTGTGCTTCGTTCGTTTGGGTTGAGACAGGGTCTCTGACAATTCTCGGGAAAGAGGGTTCATCACTTCTGTGGTTTGGCTTCGCTCTTTCTGTTTCTGACTCATTATCTTTTTCTGTAACCAACCCAAAGGCTTCGCTCAGTATGTGCAGAGGCAAGCATGATTTCTTGATTTCCTCTGTCATATTTCCCATACTTAGGGTGAGCTGATTACTATGAGCTTTGATTTTTCTGCCTTGATCTAGCAATACCCAATAAGCAACCTTGCTTTGTTTTGCAACTATTTCTCCAGTTTGCCAGTATACGTCGTTCTTAGGCACGCCGATTTTGTATTTCACTCGATCTCCAACGGAGAACTTTTTCGGCTTCACTCCGTGATACTTATCGAACTGTGCTTTCATTTTCTGGTCAACTTCCTGAGAATTTTGACAAGGCTTCAGCAAATCAACTCTTCCTCTTATCTGTCTTCCGATGAACAGCTGCGCAGGGCTTTTCCCTTCCTCACATTGGCCATTCGGATTCTTTCTGTAGTGAAACAAGAAAGAGTGCAAGATTTCCGCTGTGGGCATTTCTCTTTTCATCTTGATCAAACTTCTTTTGAATGTATCTACGAATCTTTCTGCTTGTCCGTTCGACTGTGGATGATACGGTGGGCTTGTAATATGTCTGACACCATTTCTCACACAATAGTTTTTGAACAACGCCGATGTGAATTGCGTTCCATTGTCTGTCACGACTACTTCAGGAAGCCCATACCGAGCAACACAGGATTCCAACGCGCGTACCGTAGCGGTAGCCGTCATGCTGTTCGTTGATAGAATTTCTGGCCATTTGCTAAAAGCATCTACCATTATGAGATAACTTTCTCCATCGATTGGTCCTGCATAATCCAGATGGACTCTTTGCCAGGATCTGGTTGCCTTTGGCCAAGGTTCCAATGGAACTTTAACGGGATTCTTCGAGCTGTTCGCGCATCTTTCGCAACTTTTCACAACTCCCTCAATATCACCGTCGATACCATTCCAATAACAAATGCTTCTTGCCATTGCTTTCATTCTCACCATTCCTGGATGTCCTGCATGCAGCTCTTTCAAAACCAGTTTTTGAAGTGTGACTGGTATCACAACCCTTTCAGCCGACATCAGGCACTCTCCCACTATTGAAAAAGTGTCTCTTCTTCTGTAGAGAGGTAAAATGTCCTTGGAAACTTTCTTGGGCCATGCGTCTTTCTTGTGCCATGTCATGACCTTTGTCAGGGTAAGATCCTTCTGAGTTTCTCGACGTACATCTTCAGCTGTCAATGGTAGGGCTCTTATGTCACGCTTGAACAAGCTCATGACGTCTTCATCGACCTGAATGCTCGCGATGACTACGTCTTCATCTGGGGACGGACAATTTGCGATCAATCTCGAAAGCGCATCCGCGTATCCAAAACTGTTCGTGCTCACATACTCAATCCGAAAGTCATACGCGACTAGCATCGTTGCCCATCTCTGAAGCCTATTCGCCGTATGGACGGGTACTCCTGTCTTGGAACCGAAAATTGCCAAGAGTGGCTTATGGTCGGTTTGTAGGGTAAATCGCCGTCCATATATGAACCGGTGGAACTTCTTTACGGCAAAGATCAATGCTAGACCTTCCTTGTCAATTTGCCCATAGTTCCGCTCCGCTGGTTTCAATTCTCTTGAAGCATGGAAAATAACCTTCATTGCTCCATTAGACGCTCTGTGCATCAAAACTGCACCGATTCCGTGACCGCTGGCATCAACAGCCACGAAAATCTCTTTACTTGGGTCGTAATGGACCAGACTCAAATCTGTTTCTAGCACTTCGAGGATCTTCTTGAACGCGTTCTGACATGTCTCAGACCACGTCCACTCCACGTCTTTCCTCAACAAATTGTCTAGTGGTGCTCTCAGTTCATGCAATCCGGCTATGAACTGTCCGTAATACGTCACCATTCCGAGGAACGACCTCAGGGTAGCTACATCTGTAGGTGCGGGCATCAATCGAATCGCATCGATTTTGTTCGGATCCGGTTTCCTGCCATCTTTATCCACAACGAACCCGAGATATTTGATGCTTGTACTGCCGAACTTGCACTTCTCCAGCTTCAGCTTGAATCCGAAATTAGAGATCCGACTTAATACTCCCCTCAAGTTATCATCGTGTTCTTTCTTTGTCTTCCCCATTATTATGAGGTCGTCCAAATAGGCCACGGCACCTTCACTTCCTGCCAACATTGTATCCATCACTTGTTGGAAGATTCCTGGGGCCGACTTCACTCCGAATGGTAACCTTTCGTACCGGTAAAGTCCTTTGTGCGTGTTGATACCGCACATTTCCTTTGCTTTTTCATCAAGCTCAACTTGCAGGTAAGCATCGGCAAAGTCAATCTGACTAAAAAGTTTGCCACCGTTCAGCCCAGCGAATATCGTCTCCGGCAGAGGTAGTGAATGAGCATGAAGCTCTATCGCCTCGTTGAACCCGGTGGAAAAATCGGCACAGAGCCTTGTGCTTCCATTCGCTTTCTCCACCACTATAATGGGGGCAGCCCATTTGGCTGTGTCGACCTTCCTGATGACATTCAATTTTTCTAGCCTGTCCAGTTCCTTTTCCACTTTAGTTATGCTTGCGAGGGGTACCGGTCTTTTATTCCTGAAGACTGGCTGAGCTCCTTCTTTGAGCTTTAACGTTGCCTTTACCTTTGTGCAAAGGCCCAGTCCTTCTTCAACTATTCCCGGATATTCCTTCTTTATCCACTCTTCATACTCTTTAGTAGACTGCGGCTCCTTATTCATGACTTTCCATACATTCGAAGTTGCGTCTCTAGTCCAATTCAACTTCAGAACTTCCAGTTGTGAAATGAAGTCTTTTCCGAGGAGTCTGAGTGGCGCTGTGGTAACGTGAACGTACCCTTGTGCGCATTTTCCATTGACTTCCAAGTTTGCCTTGAACTTTCCTACAATCATTAGTGGCGTTCCATTTGCGCAAATTGGTTTGCAATCCGAAAGTGAACACTCCGGTTCTCCAATGTCCTTCCAGATTTCCTTCGAGATGAATGTCAGATCTGCTCCCGTATCAACCTGTAGTCTAACGGCTTTCCCATTCATCTACATTTCTATCTCAAAATCTTCTGACTTCACTTTCATCACTCTGATTGAATTCATTGACTGCTTGCTTCTTTTCTCTTTTGGCTTATTCTTACACATCGTGCTCTTGTGGCCCTTTTTTCCACAAGCCAAACATTCTTTGTTTAGGAAGAAACATTCATTGCTGTGTGATACTCCACATCGATTGCATTTCTCTTTCCGTTGCTCATCGAACTGTTTCTTCCTTCCTTTCTCCGATGGATTCCGTTGTTGATTCTTTTTCACATAATTGAGTTGAGATGTTCTACCTTGCGTTTGGACTGCCATTGACTCTTGATGTAATGAATGCAATCGATCACATTCATCCAGCAGTGTTTCCATACTTGTCTTTTCGTTCTTTCTCAAAACACTCAACAGGTGGAAACGCGTTTCTTCAAATTGAGGTAGATCAATAGAAGTAAGGAACATCATTGTCTTGAATTGTTCCACTTTAATGTCTTTCACTTGTGCACTTTCCACTGCTCTGTTTATTGTGCTTGCCATCACTCTCAAATCATCAGTATGTGATTTACTCATTCTCATGTTCAGCATCTTCAATCTTTTCTCAAAGATTGTGCTTTTGTCTCCGAACATTTTCTTGAGTTTCTCAACCGTCTCTTTCAGAGTATAGTTGCTTGCCTTGTGTGGAGCGATTGTATCCAGGTATCGATTTTCCACAGAGAAATTCACATGCCTCAGCAACATTCTTACTTTGGCATCTTCTTCCAAAGCTTCAGCATCCTTTTCAAACAGATCTTCATATCTGCTGTACCACTTCTCGAAGGTTGCACCTTCTTCTGGCTCATATGCGAAGTCTGTGATGCGTTTCTCAAGCGCATCAATCGATGGTCCTGCAGATTTAGCCTGACTGCTACCTTCTCTCATTGCAAGTCTTTCTAGCAGGGCATTGACGAGGGCGCTCTGCTCTTGTTGTTGCTTCGCATGTTGCTCTTGTTGCATTTGCATTGCCAGCAAAATCTGTTGGACACCTTTGTCCTCCATTTCTTTACTTTATTGCTCTTTCTCTGGCCTCTTGAGTTCGACTTGTACGATTACAAGTAGAAGAACTTCGAACGAGGGACTGACCACAAAGCAACCTTTAGCTTTGCGCGTTTGCCTCTTTCAATGAGGAACTGACCACAGAGCAACCTTTAGCTCTGCGCGTTTGCCTCTCTTACAACGAGGGACTGACCACAAAGCAACTTTTAGCTTAGCGCGTTTGCCTCTCTCAATGAGGAACTGACCACAGAGCAACCTTTAGCTCTGCGCGTTTGCCTCTCTTTCAAATTTGAAGTCCTCCTCCAAATCCTCTTCGAAGTCCTCCTTCCAGAATCCTGATCGCCACTGTTATGTACCTTGCCTTGTAGTCCAAAGATTCCAGAGATGATAAATATATAGTCCGAGTAGTGTAGAGTCCAAATATAAATATAGTTCAATCCAGCCAATCTAATTCTTAGTCTCGCTCTCTTACGCGATACGCATCGCGCGCGAGAGGCAGATCATTCTTGCACACAACAATTTATAAGAGGGTAATGTAACCGAAGTATGTTTTCTGTTTCTCCCCAACTTAGACAGACTTCTGCTCTCTCTGGGTGGGGCTCTACAGTGAGTAACCAGACGGGAACCGAGTATAATTAAAACTTTTAACTTAGAATTATTCTGTCTTTAAAACGAATCCATACTTTTTCCATTACATTACATACAAAACTAAACCATTAAAACTAATCTATAAACGGTTACAAGCTGTCCTATGGTAACAAAGAATTTCGTCAAAATTTAACAAAACTAAAACAAAAATAGAGAATAAAAAAAATTAAATAAACAAATAAATCAAAATCAGAATAAACCTAAAAGGAAAACAGAAAATAATATCCGCGTGTTTTTGTAAAATAATGAGAGGGAATGTATTGAAGCAAAGTAGAGCAACCACTAATTGTAGTTTGAAGTAGTGATCTATGTTTCTTTTACTTTTTTAACAGTTCTATTATTTGTTCCGTTATTCTAGAGTTTACGGTATTATACTTTAGTTGTATTTTATGAAGAAAACTAACCGCTTTGTTTTTTGATCGTTTTTTTGTTGCGAAAACGCTTTAAAACTACCATTTCCAGATATCGTGAGCTCCTAAGAAGCTCTAGAGTAATGGTGGAAGTCTGGCTGTTACTGAGTTGAAGAGATGCAGAGGATCAATCTGATTGCGAAAGTACTTTTTTGTCAAATTTCTTTTCCTAAAATCTTATTTAGCACCTTTATCAAATAGAAAATGACTTAAAAGATTCTAACAGAAAATCAGTTATGTGAGTCCCTCTGAGAAATGCGTTGTGCACTACAAACAATTATTTTGAAAAAAATAAATAAATAAATGACTTTTAGGAAACAAGGTGAAAACAATTCGTGCGTTTTTGACGTTAAATGTAGAGACCGCAATGAAATTTTCTAAAATGATCGATATAGTGCTATATGTATGAAAAAAATTTTCCGAGCTAAATTCTCTCTAGAATTTGATAAAAATTCAAAAAAAAAACGGTTTAAAAAAAACTTTATCAATGGGAGTTTCCTTTTCAACTTGGGCACCACCAATGCGCTATGTCAGAGTACGCCTAAAACACGTCCTCAGCCTTTATCAATCTTTCGAAAGTTCTAATTAGGTCTAATTTCAATTTTTTTAAACGATTTATTGAAAATATCTTAGTTGATTAACTTTAAAATTTTTCATTTTATTCAAAGTTGATCGACTTGAACGAAGCACTTTTAAAACACGTGTTTTTTTGTAATCATTCACGAAGAATCAAAGAGATTTTATTACCGGCTGTAATAAATTAAAGTGAACAAAAAACCGAGTTTATAAAACAGTTTGATGAACACAAAAAGATTACTGCACCGGACATTCAAAAATACAGGAAATGCACGATAAAAACAGTTATGAAATCGAAGAAATAAGGGAAAATAAGTATAAAGTTATTCCAGTTGCTATTCTATTTCTATCACCCCGAATATCACTATCACTAATAGCTTAATTTTCAAAAATCTATCTTTTGGGGACACTGGAAAAAATTCAAAATTTTCCCTAAATAGTTTCGCCATATACTAATCTAGTCCATAGTGCGAGAAATCTGGATGACGAAAGCAGTATAAAGTTATTTATTCCAGTTGCTATTCTATTGCTATCACATATGACGCGGAACGCGATAGAGCGGATCTCGCTCTACACACTTCGTGCAATAGAAATTTCATACTTCAGAATCACTTGAAACTTTCATATATGGGGTCAAAAAGCACGGATAAAACGATGGTCAACTTTATTTTTCACGATCTGTTTTTCATTATGATGAAATTTGTCTCTCAAAAAAATAGGTGTTGAAAATCGTGTCATACACTATTTTGAAGATAACTAAGCTGAATGAAGAGCTTATAACTTCATTTTTGGGCACGTCGTAGCCAACTGGATGTATCACATGTGCGTTAATGTCATTAATCGGATAACTTATTCTCACAGGTTTTTTGAGTCCTTTATTGGTCAACGCAAATGTTGAATATTCACTAAATCTTCAATTGTTTGCTTCCAACTCAAAACATAGATCTCTCCACTGAGTATAATGTAGAGAATTTTTTTCTGAACATTCACATAATGCATTATCTGCGAAAAATCTTAAATGTTTTTGGTGAAAACACGCTTTGAAACAAAAAAACTCGTTCAAGCTCAAAAGTCCGATTTGTGCTCTCACACCCAGATAGTGAGTTAGTGAACGACATTGATGACAGGTTTGTCAGTGACTAGAGCACAATATCGCTGGTTGTATTTGGAACACGTACACCAGTTTTTTAGCAACAAGAACACATTTTTTTCGTATGCAGCCGAAAAAAATGTGTTCTTGTTGTGGTAACTACCCTGTTGCGCTCAACGAAGTAACGGGAAAACGGTACTTTCCAAAAACAACTTTTAACTTTTGTTGAAAACGTGTATGTCTTAAAATTCTCGCTCTCTTCGTCTCTTCCAATCTTTTTAACTCTTGCTCTCCCTCTTTCTGTCTTTCTCTTTCTCTCTCTGTCTCGCTGTCTCTCACTGCTTTTCCTGAAGTTTTTATCGATTGAACAAACGTTGGCCTGAAGCCTCTCTCTTTTCCCTTTTTTCTCTTTCTTGTTTTCGTATCTCCTGTTGTTCGTCTCCCGCCGTTTCCGATAATTTTATTGTAAGAAAACAATAAAGTAATACCGTGAATAGAGTTGCGTCAAAAAAATTACTTGTCTTATCCACAAAATTAGTTGGTTTGCCGACCAACGATCGGTTAGGATGAAACTAGTTCGAAAAAACTATTCCTTTTCAATTTTTCACCTCATTCTTGCATGAAACAACTAAATTAAAAAGAACAAGAGTTGCGAAAAATCAACACTTGTTTGAGTTTTGCCACTCTGGCAAGTCGTAATAATTTAAACAAAGTTTTTATCATATTTCAGATGAAAAAATCTATAGTGAGTAGGCTTCAATTAGATAAATGCTCTGCCGTGATAAAGGGATCAAGTTTTTCAACTTGAAGGTCCTTAGACTATCTCGGCAGAGCATTTATTTAATTACAGACTGAGTTAACTTTTTCGGAATCACATTTACCCCATTCAATTTTTTTCAATTTAAACGCTTTATCAAGAATATAACATCATCGATTATGGGATCTGTTGCGACATGTGACGACTCCACTCCTCAGCGTGCTCTGCCTTCCTTGGGAATTGGGGACTAACGGCTTTTACACAGTAGTTCCTCCATCTCATTCTTCTGTCTCTTTACCCCATTAATACGATGAATTCTCCTCTACTTTGGTACATGCAAATAAAAACACCTTGAATCTTAAAGCACAGGATTACATGGATGATGGAAAGAAAAAATTAGCAACAGCTTTCAATGTAATCTCATCCCGATGACATCCTTTAGTTAGAACTACAATATCTCTGAAAATTAATGGACTCCCTTATCTCTCATCTACCCCAAAGCAAGTATTATTGTATGACATGGAACGTTCGTTCAAGTGTTTGAACAATTTGATCATTGTGGTTATAGTTTGATCAGACTAGTTTGTACATTCCTCCAGTATGATACAAGTATCAATATTTTTATAAAAATAGTAATAACAACATTGTTTGTCTTTCTTATTGAATAATCGAACAATAAAGCAGTAAATATGCTTTTTCGAAGGATTCTTGTTCGTTTTGCGACGCGACTTTATTTTGTGTTGCTCATGGTCTCTGCTTCCATATCAACCCTATCTCCACCACCATGAGGTTTCGAAGTTATTTATAAATCTCAATCTTTATTGAAAATGTTTTCATTGTATCTTCAGGTTCACAGACTCATGCCAGTGAGCAAGAGACTGTTCCAACAGGCGAAGCTTTTCGCTCATGGTGCTCGGCTAAAAAAGGTAAATCCTCGCTTAAGTCTATGTACTGCGTTTGAAGCGAAAAAACATGACTTGCCATAAGCAACTAATTTAATTAAAAATTGATGAAAACCGTTATTTGATCTACTATTTTTGCAGGAAAAGATACGAAGATGTCGTTTCTCGAATGAAGCTGTTGCGACTCTCATTGAGTTCATTTTAGGGTTTGTTTTTCTCTGTAAAACAAAAAAATTGATAAACGTTGGTTCGATAAGTAACGCGCATGCGAAAACGCAGGTTTTTAATAGAACCATCATGATCACTCACACTTTCTCTTATCTCTCGCATGCGTTTTCCTAGTACACCGCAATAATTCTTCAGGCAACGGCGGAATGCGATATTGTGGGTTCAAACCTTTTTTGAATAAAAATATGTTTTCAGCCCTGCAGTGTCTGCTGGCCTGCCGTGGGGAGAACGAGACGTGGTACTTTCTACGGGGGAGCATCTATCAGTACCCGCTATGCTGAGGAGACAGGCCGCGATGGCTACGATCCATATCTACGAGTTGTATTTAGAGGAGAAAGGGCAGCTGCATCTTAGGCTCAGAAACAGCACTACACTAAAAGTTAGACTAACAACCGGTTTTAATAATTCATACATTTGCTCATTCATTGTATCATTTGCAGATATTGAAGGCAGTCATGCCACTGAAAAGGAAGGCGCTGACCTGCATCGACGAGAAGCTGGCTGATGTTCTCGAGGTTAACTTTTGTTTCCCGAGTTCAACTCTCAAAATTTTCACTTTTTCGAGATTTTCAAGTTATTGCGTAATTTACAATATAATTTTTCTACAGACTTTTGAAATGGCTGATGCAGTGTTCGACAGGCTGTGTGACGCGCAGTTGATCAGGGATAACATCCGCGTTGGTATGAAGGGCAGGCTTGCGCTCGCCAAAGGCTATTTGCGAGGCGATTTTCGGTGTGTTCTGGCTTAGATTGTACTTGCGAGTTGACGAGTCACTGACACTCATTTCGCACAATCCTATTAAACTTCATGAATTTGAACGGCTTATTAACGTATCTGATACTAATTACTTTCCAGTGTCCATCTAAGAGAGACGAGTCGCTGCGGGGACCCCTGCATGCAATTTGCTCTGTCTGACACGAGCGGTGCGTTTGAAAGTCTTTGCGATCACGAGCACGACATTGAATGCGACAGGTGAATAAATCGGTGTATGCATTCATAAAAACTCAAAAAGTTACTCCGAAAAAATTTATCGCTCAGTTTTAGTTCCTTTACAGCATAGATTTCAGATGCGAGGAAGTGACTACCACAATCGAATTCATGACACGGATTCTGACGGATCTTCTGGGGAGGAAAGAGGATGATGACAATGATCCACTTACGCAAGACGATAGGTGAGATACTGTTCCATGTTGTCGTGGAAAAAACCAGTGGTATCTAGAACTCATTTCGACTTTTCTTGGTTTCCGAGAAAATTTGAAAGTATTTTCTGCACAAGTTGTACAAAGATTCAGTTGCAAAAGGCAGGTAGTACTCGTGTATAAACCTAACTTTTCACGGCAAAAGTATTCAAGTATCGAAAAAAATTGCAGAGAACTTCTGGAGTACGCATTGGAAGAAGTGGATATCATCAGAAGACGCATCTTCTCATTAAAGAATCATCAGCTGAGAGCGGCTCACTGTGCAGAGACTAAAAGGCAACTTCTGGAGGGGCTGAAGGAAGGGGAAGCGCTCGTCATTGCTGATTGGGCGCAGAAGTTTCTGCCCTCGTTTGCTCGCGAACGTCAAAGTGCGTACTTCGGCAAGAAGGGTGTGAATTGGCATGTCTCACACGCTGTGATACGCAAGGGAAAGGAATTCGCATACCACGCGTTCTTCCACATCTTCAATTACGACGAATCAATTCAATTCAATCAATTACTGCATACGAAAAAAATGTGTTCTTGTTGCTAAAAAAAACTGGTGTACGTGTTCCAAATACAACCAGCGATATTGTGTTCTAGTCACTGACAAACCTGTCATCAATGTCGTTCACTAACTCACTATCTGGGTGTCAGAGCACAAATCGGACTTTTGAGCTTGAACGAGTTTTCTTGTTTTAAAGCGTGTTTTCACCAAAAACATTTAAGATTTTTCGCAGATAATGCATTATGTGAATGTTAAGAAAAAAATTCTCTACATTATACTCAGTGGAGAGATCTATGTTTTGAGTTGGAAGCAAAAAATTGAAGATTTAGTTAATATTCAACATTTGCGTTGACCAATAAAGGACTCAAAAAACCTGTGAGATGAAGTTATCCGATTAATGACATTAACGCACATGTAATACATCCAGTTGGCTACGACGTGCCCAAAAATGAAGTTATAAGCTCTTCCTTCAGCTTAGTTATCTTCAAAATAGTGTATGACACGATTTTCAACACCTATTTTTTTGAGAGACAAATTTCATCATAATGAAGTACAGATCGTGAAAAATAAAGTTGACCATCGTTTTCTCCGTGCTTTTTTACCCCATATATGAAAGTTTCAAGTGACTATGAAGTATGAAATTTCTATTGCATACTCATGGCCCGCTCTATCGCGTTCCGCGTCATATATTCCTGTAGCAAAATCTTCAAAAATTTTTGACTTTTGTAAAGGCTTAAGAGTTGTTAAACAGTTTAAGAAAAGCTTTCACCAGTATTAAAAAGACTTTTCGAGGATTCGTGACTGCCGATGCAGTCGTAGGTTACCACGGGGTACAAAAAACCTCCCAGCCCCCCGCCCAGGAAGGAAATTTTTTTTCTCACGTTCATTAGCTTTAATCTTATGCAGATTTATTTCCTCATGTTTTATTATGATGTTTGCGGTGCTTGATAAAGTATGTAGCAGTCCATCTACCATTTCATTCAAGTTGAAGAAGTTACGGTCAGAAACTCAATTGAGAAAGATTTTTCAATAACACTCCGCTGTACACTTTAACTTGTTTCATTACTCGAATTTAAATCTTAAAAAATACAATAAGAAATTTAATTTGTACATAAACCCCTGCCCGGGGGGGTTTATGTTCATTGCGTTCTCAAGTTAAATGGCCTTCTTTAAACTCTTTACCATTCTAGATTTTGTTCACTCGCTGTTTTTGGGAACCGATGCTTCTCTAGGAACCAAACTTCTTGCCATCAACGTGATCTATCAAGAGCAGAGAAGTATGTTAATTTTATCCTGGTTATCAGTCAGTTGTTAAAAGAGTTGTGAAGGCTACTATGTAGAGAGCTGTCCGCATTGTTGAGATTTATCTTTGTCTACAAGGGTTTTTTAATGTGCAAGAAAAAGGTACAGACGCCCGCCGAAGGCGGAAAAATTTCTTTACATATAAGTTTTTTTCTTTACATATACTCCCCCTTATAATTGATAAAAAAAGAGGCCCGCGAGAATTTTTTGTTTTAAGGGTCCCCCCTTATGATTCCGAAAAACAGAGGCCCGCCTCCCGCCCCCAAAAACGGAATTGTCGGCCCAGTTGAGACTCGCTACAATGAGAGAATGGCAGCTGCCGGAAGTGGAGAGATTTTCGATACCATCTGGTGCGACATTCTGAAAGACGAAAAACGCGCTCCAGACAAGATCAAAGCTGGAAAGACACGAGCGTTCTCGATAGCGCCATTGGATCTCAACATCATGCTGCGCAGCTTGACAGCTGGCTTCTTGGACATGTTGCAGAGCGCTCGTCATGTGTCCTTCTCACAGATCGGGATAGCGATGGAATCAAAGGAGGCGCATGACTTGTACACAACGTTGACAAGCTTCGGATCAGAAGGTCTGACATGACTATTTAACCCCTGTTTGTCTTTGAACACAAATTAATTGTTAAATGACTAGCTAAATCGTTATTCGTCACACTCACCAGATGTTGAAAGCCATAACATCAAACTGTCTCATCCCTAATTCTATCATTGTAAAATAGTAAGTACATTTTTGATGCGAATTTTGCTATGTAGAAAATCAACCTAAATCAATCATACTTCAGCTGACATACTCAAATATTAAAATATAAGACGGTGCTGGGAATTTAGTTCGGCAATTCGTGTTGTTTCGGTGTCTGTGGCAAGTTTATCGTAAAATTTATCGGAATTTCTCGCCATTTCTTTGTGAATTCGTGGAATCAAAATTTTATTTCATTTTATCACTTCTGGCACAATAAACAATCAAATATGAAACACAAGAGTAAGCAGATAGCGAATCTTGCCTGACGGAACTCGAACTGTTCGAATTTCGTCATGTATTGTTGCTCATCACTTGACGGATTTCGAATGGTTCGGATTTCGTCATGCTACAATACTCATCACATGGCGAAATTCGAATGGTTCGAATTTCCTCACGTTACGATGCTCAGCACTTGACGAATTTCGAACTGTTCGAATTTCGTCACGTTACGATGCTCTGCACTTGACGAATTTCGAACTGTTCGAATTTCGTCATACTACAATACTCATCACATGGCGAAATTCGAATTTCGTCACGTTACGATGCTCGCTTTCTAAATCTCACACTCTCCCCGTACTCTCGCAATTTCGCACTCTCCCGGCTATTCAGCAGATTTATATAGTAAGAAAAAAAAACGATCAACCTATACAGACCGGGTTTGCATGAATGCTATACTATTCTCTTTTCGCGACAAAGAAAAAGAAAATAGTATAGCGTTCGTGCAAACCCGGTCTGTATAGGTTGCTCGTTTTGTTCATACTATATAAGTCTGCTCTTATTTTGCTGAATAGCCTTGTACTGATCATCAACCCATGACGAAATTCGAACCGTTCTAAATTTGCCTTGTAATGATCATCAACCGGTGACGATATTCGAACCGTTCTAAATTTGCCTTGTAATGATCATCAACCGGTGACGATATTCGAACCGTTCTAAATTTGCCTTGTAATGATCATGAACCGGTGACGATATTCGAACAGTTCTAAATTCGCCAACTCTTATGTCTTTGACATTCAGTGCTTTTGTTTCTTATTTATCTTGCTAAAGCAAAAATCTTTATATTAAATATGACACGTGTTTCTTTTTCAAATCCTCTGTGCAATTTACGGATAAACGAATTTTTTTACCGCCATGTTTCAAAACTCGCCACAGACACCGAAACAACACGAATTTCCGAACTAAATTCCCAGCACCGTCTTATATCATATTTCAGTCTGTGGACGTTATAGTAAAGAGAGAAACGCCAACTAATTTTCAGTGGATGCCTTCGACTATCTGGCAGACCTGTCGATGAAAGCGATTGCAGTCACAAAATAATAATACGCAGTTAATCTGATTCCGATAATCAAAGGTAACTAAAAAAAAAATATTCTCGCAACCTACAACCTGAAAGCAGTTACTCTTCGAGGAGAAAAAAACACTGGAGAAAAAAAAAGAAGAATTTTCTCAGAGTAACATATGGAGTGATTCCCAGAATCTGGCCCCAAGTCAACCTTAGCTTAAAACATTGAAGTTATAGTAGACAAAACATTATTTAAGAATAGAAAAATCTTTCAACGGGCGACCCGAACACGCTCAGAATGGAACAATATATGTACCTTGCTTGTTTGATAGAAATTCTCTAGTAGAAAATCTAGGAAATTTTATAATTTGTTATATAGCAGAACTCGGTTCTGAGCAATCTTCCGAACTACATACATACATAAACCATGTAGATAGTAACAAATGAACTTAATCAAACGTTGTAAACTTTTAGTCCAATCACTACAGGGTTGTCCATAAATAGTGTTACTAATGTTCGAGAACATTTCCCGGGGAAGTGACCGCACGTAGCTGTCACTGGTTAGTTTTTCTTCTTCTTCACATCAGACAAAGCTGAGAAAGAAACTCTTAAAAGATTACTAATCGAGCGGAGATTTGTCTCTGGAGGGAGGACAAGCTCCTCCCTTGATTCATTCATTTTGTTTTTTTCCATTTGAATTGAGGTTGTGCTGAGTTTGATTGAGGTTGTGTTAAGCTAGCTTATTTTTTCAGATGCCGCACATCGCTCTCGAAACCTATCTATAAAAAAAACTAGACATAGATATTCATCACCACCTCACAACAAACTAGATCAACGAGATTGATGGGGTCCTCATGAATCTGAAGATAAAAACAACGAAGGAGAAAAACGTAATTTTGGATGATCTCCATTTCCACGAAGCAGAGCCTGGGTTTGAGACCAGTGCGATTTTGAACACACAAATGAAGCAGAATTTGCATTAAAAAATTGCAAGCGATGAAAACTTCTCAAATAATCATGATAAGTATTTGAACTTTTTTCTGAAATTCTGATGCCCCTTTTCAGTGACAGCCTTATGTTCTAATTATTTCATTGTAAACAGTTCTTTTTCTTTAAAAAAAAAAGATTTCACCGTGTTCAGAAAAAGGGCAGAATTTGTTATGCAGAAACCCGCCGAAGCAAAAATGAACGAGTAAGATGTTTAAGCTGTTCAAAGACGGAGGTGTTGTAGCTAGACATGAGAGCTGAGAGATCTTGGAAAAAGATCCTTCAAAGTCATAAATTTACTCTATTTCTCTTTCTTTCCAGAACTCTTTTTTGATACAATTTCTCTCATACCTCAGCGCTATTTTCTTCTATGTTACATGTATATTTTTTGTTGGTTTTTTCTTCCTTTTTTGTTTTGGACTGCTCTTCTTGTTCTGAGTTTTCTCTTCTGATTCTTATGAATGGTTATCAATGATAAAATATATGTATTAGTTTTTAATACAGTTTTATTGTTTGCTATAAAGTTGTTGAATTCGATGCACACGACACGGCGCATGAATACCAGAGCGTTGCATGGAAGAATCTTTATCCTCTTCCCTTCTTCGTCATATTCTCTGAGCCTCTTATGATAGAACCTGTAGAGGAATAACGGTAAAGCTCCATTACGAAATGTGGGACGTAGGGCCAGTTCGACGAGATAATGATTGTCGAATTTCATCTCATTCTGGGCACTAGAGTCAATTTCCATCTCAATAAAATGTTTTTCGGTGTTTGGGTCCAATACAGACATCATCGGGGTGGGGCTTCCGATTTCATTCATTAAGAGCCGACATGCTTCTGCAACGCTGATGAAGAGGAATAACAACATGTATTTATTGAACATTTGGGTCGGGAAAGGAATTGGGAGAAAAAAACGATGATTTTGGTTGACAAAAAGTTGATGATCCTCAAGTTGAGAGCACTGCGAATGGAGAACTAAAAGACAACTTTATTTTTCATTCCACATGATTGACGAGTGTTATAATGTTCGAAATGTGTCCATTGTGAACGCCTTTCCACTTTCCGGTCAACATTTTGCCAGAAAACAGCACGAAAACCCTGCTCCAGACTTCGACCGAGCAGCATATCTATAAAAAAAATTCTCTTATCACGGAATGACTTTTAGATAATCAAAAAAACTCTAGATAAAAATTTCACCTCTATGATAGTTTTTTTAGATAAGGGTCCCCCCTTATGAAAAATTTTTTTAGATAAGGGTCCCCCTTATGAGAAAATTTTTTTTAGATAAGGGTCCCCCCTTATGATTAAAAAAAACAGGGCTGCCGAAGGTGTTGAAAGATAAGGGTTTCCCCTTATGATATAAAAAAAACAGACGCCCACCGACGGACGACCGGACACGACCAAAAAACCCCTGTTCAGGCTCGGATGTCGTTTCAAATGCAGCCAATTCAAGATTTTCGTTATCCAAGGCCCAGAGCACCGTGCTTCCAGAGGGGTCCATTGACCACTTTGCGGCCTTAAGCAACGCAATGGCAAGCCGTGGCATGCCACTCAGTACTTTGCCGATGGATACGATTGTTCCAGCAGTTGGTACTGACACCGCTGATGAAAGCCTTGGCATTGTGCATCATTTGTTGACAGTATTGAAGTGTTGTTGTTAATATTTGTGTTCGTCATTTTGCAAATGCGAAAGAATACACAACAGAGATGTGTATTCTTTACCGCAAAGAGTACAGAGAGACGAATTGGCGCAACAAGTGATTAATGGCAGAAAGGTTGCCTCACAAAAGGTTGGAGAGGACTTGCTGGAATAAGGGGTTTACACCAAAGGTTTTGAGTGAACGAATCATGAGTCATCATCCAGCACATCGAATCTGGAAAAAAAAATCTAAAATATGTATTGAAGAGTAGTGAGAAAATAGTGTGTAAAAAAGAGTCGCTTATAGAAAATACGCGTCAGAGTGCGCGAAAAAATAGTTTGTAAAAAAGAGAGAAATAGAGAAAAAACGCGTTTAAAAAAATCTTTTAAAAAATAAATATATAAATAAACGGAATTTAAAAATTTTTTTAATTTAAAAAAAACGATAAATGACATTTAGTTGACCTCTAAATGAGCTTTAGAAATCATCTGAGCTATGACCTTTACGATAACCTTTATATTTGACCTTTAAAACTCAATCGATAAAAATCGGTCAAAACACCTGCATATCACACATGTTTGACCTCGGGACATTATCCATCGGATTAGAAAATTGCATAGCGAAACCCATCCACAAAAAGGCTGTAAATCGGATGTCAACAATTATCGTCTAATTGCTCTCATTTGCTCTCTGTCTAAACTACTTGAGAAGCACATTTATAAAATAATACACTAACACCTTGAGAGTAATCGAATTTTACACCCCAACCAATCTGGATTCCGTTGTAAACGGTCCACAGTCTCTTCCCTTGTCCACTCCCATTCACTTCAACTTTTTCTTTGAGCCAAGAAGACCCCTTTCGATGTTATATTAATCGAATTTTCTAAAGCTTTCAATGTAATGCACCAACGTTTTTTTTATAACCATACATGTTTGAGTGCTTTGGTATTAACTCTTCCCTACTATCAATCATGTCCTCTTTCTTATATCATCGCACGTACCGTGTTAGCGTTAACAATAATCTATATAACAAGAAACTAAATGTGATGGGAGTACCTGAATGAAGTTTTCTGGGGCCCTTTTTTCACCGTGTTCATTAATGAAAACATTGAACGCATACCACAAGCGTTAATTTTTTTTGTATGCAGATGACGTTAAACTGTTCTCAGAGGAAAAAACTCTCAGAAGAGAAACTGTTCTGTTCTCTCGACTATGCCACTAATTACGCCTTTCATTGGTCACTTTTCTAAATGTCTCGTTATGCACTGTGTTAAGACTAATCCTAACACGAAGTACTTCATCAACCATACTGTTTTGCCTCAACAAGCAGAAATCCGTGATTTAGGGATTAGATTCCATTGTTCGTTTTCGTTTTTTAACCACATTGACATCATGGTCACTAAAGCTCAGAGATGTGAGAATGTGCTTTTTATATCCCTGAAAACTTCCTCTGTGTATGTACTACATTGCGTTTTCTAGACCTGCCGCGACATTAATCTCTAAACGATGAGATCATCGGCGCGATGATTATGAGCACTCACATGACTGAGGTCTAAGATAAGAGCTTCCTGGGTACGAGCTCGGCTGAATTTTTGTTTTAAGACTATTTCAACCACGCGCTTGAAGAATCTGAATTTATCTGCCGCGACATTAATCTCTAAACGATGAGATCATCGCGCCGATGATCTCATCGTTTAGAGATCAATGTCGCGGCTGTAGTATACCACTGACTCTCGAATATGGATCGGAAGTTTGGTCGCCTACGGCCATTGGAGGTATTAATGAGATAGAGCGTGTGGAGAGAAGTTTCACGAGGAGGTTATTTGCTCGAGCTTAAAAGCAACTATATATCTCGATTAAAGTTCCTCAATATTCACACACATCACAGACGTATAAAAACAGATCTCTGCTTCGTTCACAAATCGACTCACAATAACATTCTCATTGGCCACTCGCATCTCTTGAAAGTGCGACCTACGCCGTATTCCCAACAGAAATCCCACTCTTCGAGAGTAGTTCTACCTGTAAAACTGCAAGCTCACAAAATACTTCCGTTTCAAGCTGTATTAACATCTGCAACAATCTTCCTTTGAGACATGTTGCACTATCATCTTCGCTCTTCAAAAACCATTTGCTCAGTTCAGATGCCAATTTGATTGTTACTATTACATAACAAAATATAACAAAAAATATAACAAATATGTATAACACAAAATTGATGCTCAGCTCATAAATACTTTTTTTTATTATTTCTGTGAAAATAATTTTTTTCTGTGAATAGCATTATATCTCCATGAAGCCCTCGTTTTTGCAAACACTGAAATAGCTCCACTTCAGTTATCTACTGTATTGCCTCGTTCATTTTTATAATTATTTATTATTATGATTATTATTGCGCTCTCTGCCGCTTCATATGTCGCGAAGGTACTTGGCGCAACCGCCGTTCGGCATATCGAAAGCAGTGCTTGAGCCAGATCTTCCCTTTCTGATGCTCTCAATATACCCATTGTCCTCGCGATGACTTCCTTCTTGTTCCCTGTATCAAGGCACACATTGTCAATTTTCCAAGGGGGGGACACAACTTCCTTCTACGTCCTTAGAGTCTAGAATGATGAAGTTCCCCCTAAACTTCAAACCGTACAATACTTCACGCTGCTCACCTCTCGCTCGAAACCGCGTGGAGGTTCCAATCCAGTCACCTTACCTTCCAAGGGTCAAACACTTAATCGAAAATAGAAAAACTACACGCAAACGAGAATGAAATACAGA
This sequence comes from Allodiplogaster pararmata, assembly GCA_964056735.1. NCBI lineage: Eukaryota > Metazoa > Nematoda > Chromadorea > Rhabditida > Diplogasteridae > Allodiplogaster > Allodiplogaster pararmata. The sequence goes on from OZ057403.1 coordinate 12,807,001, forward strand.
GAGTTAAACGGTTTTAGGCTTATCCGAGATGGGTCCGAGCGTCTCAGCTTTGCGACTGAATTTTAGTTCGAAATTAATCTTAGAATTTATTCTATGCATTCCATTTTGGCGAAACTGAAACTTATTCTAAAAATTACTTCAAGTTTTAGTATATAACTTTGTCTATGCATCTGGTCCCAGCTCTCACATCTTAATGTACCGGTGAGCTGCTCAGGATCATCGAATGCATTAAAGTGTGAGGGCTGTATAAATATATAATTCTTGTGAGCGAAATTGGAGAAGACGTCGTGAGAAACTCAGAAGCGCTCTCTGTAAATCACAGAATCTTATCCCAAGCCCTTTTTATGTACCGAGTGTATCAAAAAGTGAGGGCTGTTTGGATCAAGTCACCGAGTGTATCAAAAAGTGAGGGCTGTTTGGATCAAGTCACCGAGTGTATCAAAAAGTGAGGGCTGTTTGGATCAAGTCACCGAGTGTATCAAAAAGTGAGGGCTGTTTGGATCAAGTCACCGAGTGTATCAAAAAGTGAGGGCTGTTTGGATCAAGTCACCGAGTGTATCAAAAAGTGAGGGCTGTTTGGATCAAGTCACCGAGTGTATCAAAAAGTGAGGGCTGTTTGGATCAAGTCACCGAGTGTATCAAAAAGTGAGGGCTGTTTGGATCAAGTCACCGAGTGTATCAAAAAGTGAGGGCTGTTTGGATCAAGTCACCGAGTGTATCAAAAAGTGAGGGCTGTTTGGATCAAGTCACCGAGTGTATCAAAAAGTGAGGGCTGTTTGGATCAAGTCACCGAGTGTATCAAAAAGTGAGGGCTTTTTGGATCAAGTCACCGAGTGTATCAAAAAGTGAGGGCTGTTTGGATCAAGTCACCGAGTGTATCAAAAAGTGAGGGCTGTTTGGATCAAGTCACCGAGTGTATCAAAAAGTGAGGGCTGTTTGGATCAAGTCACCGAGTGTATCAAAAAGTGAGGGCTGTTTGGATCAAGTCACTGAGTGTATCAAAAAGTGAGGGCTGTTTGGATCAAGTCACCGAGTGTATCAAAAAGTGAGGGCTGTTTGGAGACAATGCTTCTGGTAAGAATGAAAGGGGTGCTTGGCAAGCTGCTTGGTGTAGGTTGATCGATTTCATAATAAACATAATCATTAACTGTGAACTTCTTCATGTAATGCGAGTGAATTTGCGAATGAAACTGAAAACAAATCATTGATTCCTAGCTATCTTTACATGACTGGTTTATCCACTACTCAGTAAACGTGGAAAACGTAGTCTAGACTATCCCTTACGGGTTGTGGAGCACATTCATGTGCGAGAGAACGTATTCCCTCACAAGTTAAAGTCAAGAAAGGAATTTTCAAATGCCGATTGAGCTAAGTGGCTTACAATGTTTTTTTCAGCAAGTTTTTGGACACATCTCAAAAAAGAAAAAATTTTAATGCGATTTTCCGCCCTAGGCCAAAGCTGGCGCACCATGGTTCCAGATTTCTAACTGAATAACGATTCGAATTTGAATGTTTTCGAAACCTAAAAAAGTGTGTTCATGCGAATTCGATACTGTTAAGTTCTGTCTTTGATTGGAATTTTGAAGAAAAAAACACAATAGTATGAATTGAGAGTGCTGTGTGACGCGAATCGTGAAAATCGTGACGCGCATTCATTTGATCTGCTATTGAGATTTTCCTGTGAATTTTGCTTGCTTCTTGTGCTTTATTGTATCTCGTTATATTTGAGGGTATTGCCTCCACGCTGATGATGCTTTAATAAAGCGAAACGTCCGTGTCTATTCCATCACAACCTACACCGCATCGTTATATCTGGCACGAAAAAGATTCTAAATAAACAATAGTATGTTGAACGCTGTGCCGAGAATTTTTTTCCGGTTTGTTCCGAGAATAATCTACTTGAGTCTGAGCGTTCCAAAATCATATGTGGAGATGCGTCTTCGCCTAAAATAAAGCTAATAAATGAAGTAAGATTATAAGTTATGAGGAGAAGCATTTCTAATAACCGAGATTTCTTTGAAGAAAAAATTGAACTTTCAAAACTAGTTTCAATAATTTAATTCAAAATCTCTTGTTCACTCGTGAGTTTTTCAGTCATACTAGTGCAAACCCTCAATAATTTTCACTATAACATACATAGGTACATTCCCCTCCTTTAAAGTGAGAGAAGAAAAAAATCGACAACCCTCAAACAAAAGGGAGAAATTTAGAGATTCTACATCAGCAAGCACATAGGGAGGGAAAATTTTACCTTACCAACCAAAGAGCTCTTTCCAGAACTTCTAAGAAAGAGACAAAAGAGAGAAAGAGAGAGAGAAAGAAAGAGAGAGAGAAAGAGAGAGAGAGAGAGATATAAGGATCGGCTATAGTGATTCTTTGCGGTCAGAGAAAAAGTCTCTCGATTTAACACACTATTAAAAATTGGTCACAGAGTCCGCCACATCACACATCTCTGTTCTCGTCACATACACATACTACATAAACCCGAAGTCATTCTAACAATAAGGCAGAAAGTATGTTCTTTCTGATAGAACTATCGCACAGAAAAAAGCTAGTCCTCCGGGCGGGATCGAACCCAGACCATCTCGACTCAAACCGGGAGCGCGTGTTACCATTACACCCACCACGAGGACACATTGCTATTCCGTGCGATAGTGTTCTTTCTTATGATCATAAATCAATCTAACGCAGAAAAGACGTTTTGGTCTAATCGTCTATTGATTGGGTGTTCACTTCTTCGAGTAATTCGCTTTGTGTTTATCTTACTGTTATCTTTAGTGTTGTGGTAACACGCTCACCTCGGTGAGAGAGACAGCTGGGTTTGATTCCACCCGATAAAATAGCATTCGTTTACAAATTGGTCACTTTTGTGAATATGTATACATATATGTATATATAAATACATATATTTTTTAATAAATAACTTAATTTGAATTTGCTAATCGAGATTTAAAAAAACACCCTAGGAATCATTACATACAAGTTGCATCCAATCTGCTTTTTTGATGTATTTGAAGACTGAAAAAAGTTTTTCCGAGGTTTAGTTACTCACGTTTTGAACCATTACAATGGACAAGCTTTTCTATGACGAATAAAAAAAACTCGAAAAAATTTCTGACTCAAGCGGTACATTCTTAATTATCATCGAACAAAGTTTGAACTCGTGCTCTGTTACTTCTTCAAAAAAAGCTTTTAACGGGAAAAGCGAGTTTTTGAGTCTTAAATAATAATTGAGCACTGATAGGCTTTTGACCATCCAAGCCGACTATGAACGAACAAGACTACAGGGAATATGCGGAGAGGCGGAAAGCCCAACTGAGGCTGGATGCTGAAAACAGGTGAGCTTTCCTGTGATTGACGATTTTATCAAGACATTTTAGTGAGATTTGACATCATTGGATCATCTTAAATTTCAAGTTAATCCATTTAATCTACTTCTTCGACCTCAAATACTTTATATACTTAAATACTTAACCCTCCATTTTATGAGTTTTTGAAGGTTTCATTCATCGGAAAAGTTTTTCGCAACAATATAACACCATTGGATGTTCTTTTAGACCGTTCGAAACATTTAAGGGTTTTTTTAACAGAAAGAGACATCGAATAAAATAATTTCTGTTCTCAATTCTAGGATGACACCGGAAGAGAAGGAAAAGGCCAAGTTGCATGGAACTGGAGAATATGAACTGTCAGTCGGATACAAAACGTTATAAGACACATCTGAAATGGAAAAAAAACCCTAAAGTTTTTTTTTAAATAGTTGTAGTGATGAGAATAATTAAAAACGCGCTTCTGTGTCTCAAATTTCATAAACTAGGACGAGCGAGGAAAATTCATGACTTTAGATACGAACTGAGTGACTTCTTTTAAATGAACTTTGTCAGAGGCTACGACTTATTGTTGTTAGAAGAGGTTAGAAGTTAGATTAGAAGAGGTTAGAAGAGGTTAGAAGAGTTGTTAGGTTAGAAGAGGGTACAAACCTAACTACGTAGACAAGTAGCTGCTCTTGAGGCCTACACTAGATTCCAGCAGCGGGGAGAGGGAGACAAATTTCAGCAATACCAACATTTCACAAATCCTTTAGTTAGAGCTCACTTAGTTTTTAATTCCCTTGGTTTTCGAAATACAAGTTAATTATTTTTATTTATTTTATTTACTTCTGATTGTAGTTCTGCTGATAAGGTTCTGAATCTCGTTTTATTCGCGTGTTAATTTTATCTGCACAAAGCTACGAGTTGATTGTGAGGAACATTCCTGAAATAGAATAGCGAGGAGAAAACGGCCCCTTTTTTATCACGAAGTCAGACTGATTAAGACGGTTCGGTAAGCGCTCCACTGAAATAAGATACAGACAAAGTTTAGTGGAACCAATAGCTGCTCTATAGGACACTAGTGGGTTGCAGCTAGTAGAGTCATAAACATATAAACGATACCAACAATTCTTATACTCTTCAGTCTAGATGAATCAGTTCAGAGGGGGGGTCAAATTTGGGACTAGTTGCGAAATTTTCAGAGAAACTATCATAAAGTTGTACATTGAGTTTGAGTACAGTGCGTTACAGCGTTCACAGACATCACTTTGAAACCCGAAGGATAATAAGCGCAAATCACAAACTTTTTACTTTTGATAAGAAACTGCTCCACAAGATTCAAATGATAATCAGAGCTATGCAAATTGGTAGAATGGTTCTCGAAAGTTTCCAGAGGGTAATTCTCCCAACTAAAATGTTTACCGACATTAAACTGCGCATATATCTCAAGGACTGTTTTGCATGAAGCCTGGAGCTCATCTGAGAAAAGCTTCTTGATAATTTTTTTATTCTTCTTGAGCTTCTTGAGCTTCTTGATCGATTCACTTATCTTCCTTTCCCTCACAGTGAGTGGTGACTGGACAATTCGCTCTGATATTGATTTTCGTTACCTCAACACGGAAATGCCAAGAAACAAAAAGAATTCCTCCCCAAAATCTCCGAAGTCTTCTCCTTCGACCAAATCCCCCTCCACCAGTGTCTCAATCTCCGAAACAGTTGCCGAAGCTGTCGCCTTCGCTACATTAGATGCTCCAGACGGAATCTCGATTTCACTTTGGAAATCCATTTCTCGGATCATAACCATGCTTTCGTCTACACTCGAAGCCATATCTTCCAAGACATGTCATTGCAATTCAACATCCCTTCCCCCTAGCTCGACACTGAAATCATCTGGGTCGCCTTCCGCCTTCTTGTCAACTACTTCTGATGAAGAGTCTCACAGAAGGGCACGTTCTCTGGTCATCGCGGGTCTTCCAGAAAGTCTCTCTTCAGCAGCAAGCGAGAGGGTCGTCCATGACGAGGCTATCGTCCAGTCTCTTCTGGATGATCTCAGTATTCAAGTTAGACCAGAAGCCGTTTTCAGAATGGGTCAAGGTAATCGTAGGTTACTCAAAGTAATGCTTCCTGCTCGTTCTTTCATGTTGGCAGGACTTCGTTCAGCTTCTTCCATCCGTTCAAACCCCCGTTGGAAGGGGGTTTTCATCAGGAAGTCAATGACGCCTGATGAGTTGATGACCTGGAATGCAAAGCGAGCTCAACTGAAGGAACTCCGTCTATCTAATCCATCGTCGACTTGGGTTCTCTACAAGGATGATCTGTGGCTGAAAGAAGAAATTGGAGGAGCACGAAGAACTCTACCGCCCCCTTGCGGTTACCAACATCTTCTAATCAGCAAAACTGATCCAGAAAGGACTATGTTATAGATCTTTGTTTTCAACTTCCACTAAATCTAGTTCAGTATTCTCTGTTTCTTATTTCAATGCACGTTCCCTCAAAAACAAAATTGATCTACTTTACCATTATTTGTCATCAACACAACCAGATATTTTATTATGTAGTAAGACTTGGTTAAATAAAAAAATAGTAGATAAAAAAAAAACATTGACAGCTAATTTGCCTTATTGTGTGCTCCGCTGTGATAGAACTTCAAAAATAGGTGGTGGTGTCTGTGCTTTTCTCCGTAATCATTTAATATACGATGTTGTAACTTCTTCTCTGTTGTAACTTCTTTTATGTTGTAACTCTCAAGACTAAAATATCAGCTGATGGCTTAGCTTTCGATCTCTTATGCAACTTATCACTCTCCAGAACACGTTTCATTATATGCTATCGACCGCCAAACACTACTGTGCGTCAGAATAATGCCTTTTTCGATGTTCTTACTCAACTGTTAGCGGTACCTCAACAATATGTACTTTGTGTTGATTTCAACTTAGAAATTGATGTTGACAAAAAATGTTCTTCAACTGAGCCTCTTATCGACTTGTGTACAGACTTTTCTCTTCATCAATTTGTAACTGTGCCTACACATGGTAAGAAAATGATAGATCATGTTCTTGCTAAAGCTGACTGTATCTCTAATTGTAAAGTTTGTCCTCAGTTCTCTAACTCTGATCACAATTCGATTACTTTTTCTGTATTTTTACTTTCAAACCTACAACCTGTTGTAGAAGTTTTTGATTTCAACCGGGCCAGTTATGCAGATATCAATAAGCTATTATCAAATATGGACTGGACACTTGTTTTCGATGATTTCATTTCTGTAGATTTATTTATTTATTTATTTATTACATGTTGTTCATATAATATGCAATGATAGTACACAAACATCATGTGGGTTATAGTGATTCCAACAAGTTGGAAGATAATAAGCATTAAAGGAACAAACCAAACATTAGATCATAAACATTACAACTGAACACATGAACACATTGAGCGGAACAATATTATAAATACTAAACACTTGAATTTAATTCAGTAAACAGACGAGCAGATCTTATTGCGAATGAATTTATACGACAAATTGTTTTCGGGGCACGAAAATGTAATTTGAAGTTAGATCCACGTGTCGCGGATTGTCTTAAATTATAGAAATGGGGTTTTCTGTCTGAACTAGTTGATGACCTAGTTGATCGATTGAATGTTATTGCGAAGTCTTTAATTGAGAAATTTATCCCTAGAAAACGTAGGAAATCTGCTTTTGAAACTTATCCTGTGCACATCCGTAACCTCTTCGAGCATAAATTAGCACTTTTCTCTAAAATTCATGTCCCCACTGTTCTAGAATTATTTAAACGCACTTCTCAAAAACTTGACAAGGAAATCAAGAAGTTTGAAATAAATCGACAGAAGGCTTTCTTCTCCGATCCTAGAAAGTTCTATCAATACGTAGGAAATCGTCTAAAATCCCATTCTTCGATTCCATCTTTCACAGATTTAGTTGGTTCTTTTGTTCACACGGATGAAGCTAAAGCTAGTGCTCTATCCGATTTTTTCTGTTCCGCTTTCTCAATCGATGATGGTTTGATTCCGAATGTTGATAGAGTTATTGATCATTCCCTAACTGATATGCTTATTCTTCCCGGAGACGTCAAGTACTATTTAAAAAAGCTGTCTCCTTCTCTTACGCAGACATCTGACTCTATTCCTCAGAAATTTTACAAAGAATGCGCTTCGTCGCTTGCAGAACCACTAAGCTATATTTTCAATTTCTCTCTTAAACTTGGCCATTTTCCTTCTCTTTGGAAAATATCTTACATCACTCCTATTCCAAAAAGATCTCCACCCTTGAATTTAGACAACTTTCGACCTATCGCAATCACGCCCACACCTTCTAAAGTTTTCGAACGCATAGTTCGTGATAGGATAACAAAGTGGATGGACATGCATTCTATATTTTCTGAAGAGCAACATGGTTTCGTTCCTAGAAGATTAGTTCAATCTCAGCTTCTCTCGGTGACTAATAGTTGGACGAGAGCCCTCGACCAAAGTAAATCTGTCGATTTTCTCTATTATGACTTGACTAAGGCTTTTGATGTTGTCTCGCATTGTAAACTTCTCCACAAACTAGAAAGTTTAGGCATTCGTGGAAATCTTTTGAGAGGGACTAGAAGTTTTCTAACAGGATGTTGTTTCAGTGTTAAGGTCAACCGAACATTTAGTGACACTAGAGAAATATCATCTGGAGTCCCACAGGGATCGGTTTTAGGGCCGCTATTCTTCTTGATCTATATCAACGATTTGCCTCGAATTTTTTCCACCTTACCCTCAGTTAGTACATATTAAGCTGTTCGCTGATGACATTAAGTTGTATATTTCTTATGATGAACTAGGTGCTCAAATCGCTAAATCCACAACTCTGTTTAGCAATAAATCAATTCGATAGGTATTGCGATACATGGAAGTTGGCAATAGCTGAAAAGAAATGCAATGTTCTATATTTAGGTAATAAAAACCCATGCTCAACCTATTATGTAAGTCCAAATACTCTTTTCACGAAATCAACCTCTGTTAGAGATTTAGGTATTTTAATAGATGATTCCCTGTCTTTCAAATCACAATATGAGCTTTTGTGTCGGAAGGCATTACAAACAGTTTATGCCTTATTCAGAATTATTTCATGTATCTCACCAGATATATATGTAAGATGTTACAAATCATATGTTCTACCGATTTGTGAATTTTCTTCATCGGTTTGGTCTCCTCATTTAAAAAATGATATTAGGAAAATAGAGGTCCAGCATATATTTACTAAACTTCTCTATTTTAGATGTAATTTGAACTGCTCTCCTAATATTAGTTATGAGAATCGTTTGAATACTTTAAATTTGACTTCTCTATATTGTAGGAGAATCATTAATAATCTCACTTACGCTTTCAAAATAATCCGAGGTGAAGTTGATCTTAAAGTTAGTACCTTTTATGTGTTCAAACCGTGTAATGGTAGAACATCCGCCTTTAATTTCCACATACCTTTCACAAATAAGAGGTTAACTTTCAATTGTTTTGGAGTAAGAACGTCTAGGTGGATGATTAGTTTACCTGCTCAAGTTATGACTTCTCCTAACTCTAATGTGTTCAAAAAGAGGCTCAAGATGCTAAATGTTCTTGAAATTCTCGATCTGCACTTACCTAATCTCTGAGTTGTTCCCTTTTTTGCTTTCTCTCTCCTTTCTTATTCTAGAAAATCATTTTCAGATGTTATTGTCAAGAACAACGCTCACTATTGTATGAGTTATCTTATGTTTTGTCAAATCAGTATTGATGTATGAATAAATAAATAAATAAACTCTTGATTGATGCGTACATATTGTACACAGAAGAAATTTACAAATCAGGCAGCAATAATTAAGTTCCTATAATTAGGTTCCAGAACACAGGATGGACCTTACAAGGCAGAAGGATACAACAGTCGATCAGTGGAAGTTGGAGAGGATCCCATTACTGCTGTTCGCACAATGCGAAACAACTTGAGGAGGCAGGCTCTCACAGAGAGAGACAATGGAATGCCGGTCAAGGTGGAAGGAGAAAAAGATGAGATTGAGAAGCAAAAACAGAAAACAAGAGAGAGAAACAGAGAGATAGAGAAACAAAGAGAGAAAGAGAGAATATGATAGGAATAGTTAGATAGATTCACATAGAAAGAGCAAAGAAATAAGAGAGCAAAAAAAGAGAGAGAGAGAGAGAAATTTATAGAGAAGAGGATAAGCGAGATGAAGTAGAAAGTAAGTGAAAAGATTTCGCGAATTTGTCCGAAAGGGTGTTAAAGGCACGCCTGTGCGATAACGCGATCGAGGAGCTCTCTAAAACTGAGAGCCGGCTAATCAGTTTGAACTCGAAGAAGACAGATGCGATGATGCAAGGAGACACCAAGGTTTACAGTTGTAGGCATACTTATCCTAATTTACATCCTTATAGTAAGTAGTATATCAAAGAAAAATAGCAAAACTTTATATCAAAGAATGTCCTCGTAGTGTTTTAGTATATGCCTACGGGTCAGGAGGTTTCCGAGGATTAATTGAAATTTTCGGATACTTCAAAATAATGTTCAAGTGAATTATACAGAGAGAGAGAAAGAGAGAGAGAGATTGAGAGAGAGAGGGAGAGAGAGAGAGAGAGAGAAAGAGAGAGAGAAAGAAAGAGTTAGAGAAGATGCTTCAACAACTAACAGGGCTTATGGCCGACCAGCTGAGAAAAAGTTTTTTGTTCTCGTCAGCCAACCCAAATTTGTTCTGGCGAACCCATTGCGAATAATTGGAATATTTTATTTTCCAGAAAGCTCGAGAGATTCGACAAAAAATGGATGAAATGAAGGAGGACGCCATTCGAAACAATTACGCTGATCTTGTTCACGATGACAAGCAGGTATCGTTGTCAAAAATTCTGAGTTAATGTTAGGTTAGAGAGTGAATTATCATACAGGAAGCAGTTGATACTGTAAATTGCGAGCAATTAAGTACTTGTTTCGAACGATGTCAGACTCGCTGATAAAGTATTAAATTTAGTCCAATTTAATTTTTTAACTGTTCTAAACAAGAAGCGCATGACTCTAATACATATACTCGGGTTCTTTGTTTAGATTAAAAATTATTTAGATTATATGAAATATTTTGATATGGTTCGTCTTTATGACCTGAATTCTGCAGTTATACACTCTGTAAAGACTTCTCTTTTAATATAGCAAAAGAGGAGGGGAAAAAGACAAACAACGCTCAAGACAAGAATGAATGTGAAAATTAACACTATTGTGTTTAACCTACCGATTCCTGTGATTATATATGTTTGAGTTTATTTTTTATTTTTCTTATAAAATCGCATCTGCGTAACCATCCATGTACTATACCGTAACCATCCATGTACTATACCGTAACCATCCATGTACTATACTTGCGTATATACAGGAATAAAGAATGTAATGTATGTACATATGTATGTGTACTAGAAATAGCTGAATACTAGTAACTGCTGTATACTATACTAGATGTTTTTTTAAAAAAATATTGTTTCAGGTACCAGAATCAAGACTGTCTCATATGAATAGAGACCAGAAAATCTGCACTAGCTCACAAAAAATTATGCAAAATTTCTTCGATGAGTGAAAACGAACCCTTAACTTTTCTTTTCCTCATAAACCAATTACCCCATTCCGATACAAACAATGTCTCCCTCAACCCCTTTGGAGACTTTGTCCAACGATCAGTATATCCAGTTAACCCGGACCACTCTCAGATCGGTGCATTCGGAGTGGATTCAAAGTGGAGCAGGCCTGCTCGGGGAGCCACCACCACCACGCGACCGCCGCCGACAGCCAAGACTCTCCCGCCACCCACCGCTGCTAGGAGGACTGCATCTCCTGCGAGGTAAAGACCTTTTTTCTCTATATCTCAACCTCTCTCCTTTCACTCTAAGTGTTTTATTTTCAGTTTTTTCTCCGCCTTTTCCCTATCTTTCTTTTTCTTTTTTATGAGAGTGTGTTCAAAAATACCTTCAAATGTTTTCTACTCAACGGAGTTGCCTTGTTCTCCGTTTCTTATGGAGCGTTAGAATTCAAATTTTCACTTTGCAAAGTAATTTTTTGCAAAGTGATCCCGTTGAACGCTCCTAAGTCTCACCACGAATTACCTCGAAAAGAAAATGGACTACGGTATTTCTTTTATAATAACTTTTCCTGTTGGACGTAATTTTTTATGAACTTCACAGAAAAATCGTCGCTTTGTGTTAGAATGCATGTGTTCTTTCTTTTTACCGTAGTCCATGTTTCCTTTCACGGTAATTCGTGGTGAGAAATTGGAACGTTCAACGGGATCAATTTGCAGAAAATTACTTTGCTAGGTGAAAAAAAAAAACGCTGCATCAGTGTCACAATTATCGAATTTTCTCCTTTTTCGGCTCATCTTTTTCTGAGCAAAGCACATTTCTTAAACCTTTCTTTCATAGTTCAAATATAGTCTGCTTAGCCTTTTTTGTTCCCTTATCAAAGAAAATGTTTCAGAGTTTTTATCTGAAAAAAACCTTGGAGCCTTTTTTTGTTGTTCAGAACTTGTTATGACCCAACGAATCTTTTTTTTAAAAAGTTTTATGGTTGAACTACCAATTCGAAAATTAAAAAAAATTCAAGGATAGGGTTGTGAAAATTGTTTTGTAAACACTCATTTCAGTTAAAATAAGAAAACTGAATAATAATAAAATTTACAGAGCCCGCAGTTCTCGTTCAGCAAGCAGCCAGAGTCTGCCAAGGGCAGAGTCGGCTCGATCAATGAGAGAGATCTCTGCCCGAAGCAGGTACATATGTATATACAAACCCACCACAATTTTTTGTGAATAAATTGTTAATATATTACTATTTTCTCATGCATTTTACCAGACGAACTTAGGTTTTATGCTGATTACAAAATTTCTCCAAGGTCAACAAAAATTCAATAAATATACCTTTTAAAAAACACAATATTCTTTTTGAAAGTAAAATTGTTTCCTGTTATGGATCACATGGTCCCCGTAAAAGGAAAACAAGAAACACAACTTTCCGGAAGGAGACTAATGTGATGATCACACCGATATGAAACGATTAATTGTACCAGAGAATATTCATGTGGAATCCTTATGGAATGTTTTTTTTGTTGTTGCGAATCCAAATCATAAGTTACGAATCCAAATCAAATCATAAGTTTTTTTGTTGCGAATCCAAATCATAAGTTTTCTATAAAGTAACTGATAAAAGTAACTTATATTAATTACTTTTGAGTTACTTGCGTTACTTAAAAAAGTTATTAGTTACTTTTTATAAAGTAACTAATAAAAGTAACTTATATTAGTTAAACAACAATAAACAAACAATTCTTTATTCCGCTTGAAACAAAACATAATGCTAAGTGACGAAACAGATGACACTGTCACAAGAAAAGTGAATTCAGTGAAGGTTGTGAAAAGTGAGATCTAAATATGACAAGAACAATGAGGAACATTTCATTTTAGGAAAAAAGGAAAGCACACAAAAAAAGCAAAGAAAGCAAAGCTTGTATCTTCAGTTATGAACTATTCATCAGCAATTAAGAACTATTCATCCGCAATAATAACTTGAAATTCCAAAAATTAAACTCACTCTTTATCATTCGAGAGCTAACCGAGAACACAAATATAATGGAAAAAAAGAGGAGAAACAGAAACAAAACATTTGAAGAAACAAAGCACTTGAATTAAAAATGTATTCTAGAGTTGGTGACAATGGTCTCACAATCAAGCTTGATAAGTTCATTTCTAAAAATGCTAGAAGAGCTTGTAGAAACCAAAGAACAGAACAAGGTAACTTATTCCAGACATTAATCATTCTTGAGGCACAAATTAAAAATGTATTCTAGAGTTGGTGACAATGGTCTCACAATCAAGCTTGATAAGTTCATTTCTAAAAATGCTAGAAGAGCTTGTAGAAACCAAAGAACAGAACAAGGTAACTTATTCCAGACATTAATCATTCTTGAGGCACAAGTGCTTGTTCTGCTTTGATATTTACACGGCAAGCATATTCTGTAGTTATTCGATTCTCTCAGCGAATAAGGCGATGGGCAAAGTTTAAACATATTTGAGTAATCTACTTGAATATTTCCGTGCAGATATTTATGGATGAACACAAGATCGGCCACATTTCTTCTATATTCAAGCGAGGAGATGGAAAGAAAATTCAATCTAGCAACATAACTCAGTTTGGGTAATCCGGCCCTTTGTACATAGTAACCTTCGTGTAAATGATCTTTGCACGTTACTTTTAACTTTTTTTTATTAGTTGCTTTTGTTTGAGTTTTAAAGAACTGGTATGTTTATCCTCATTTGCATGGAGCTTCTCAGTGAAAAACTTGGGAGCAGTTGTGCATTAGCCATCAAAAATCTGTCAAAACGGGTTTCTCTTACAAAAAATCCTATATATGTATAAACAAACTGTATGTTCAAACGAGTTACACTTTTGAAAAACCTTATAAAAAGTTCGGAAATATTTTGAATTCTTGGGCTTTTGTTTTGTAACAACGATTGACATTGTAGAAACTTGTTTACCCACTATGGAAAAAAAACACAGTAAAAGAAGTTCAAAACACTCCGTAAGAGCTGGGAAAGAGTTGTTTTTACATTTTATTTTCAAACTCAATGTTTTAATGTCCTCAATCTCATTGAGAAGAACTTGAGTTACGGTAAAAACAAGTACAACTCGAGTGAGAGAGACGACTTGGTAAGCGCTTACTTGAGATAAGATTGGAGCTAATCAGGTAGAATCGGTAGGTGACTGCGAGCAAGTGAAGTGGAAGGGGGAAGATCCTCACTGCGTGAGCTCCAAAAATTGTGACCTGCGTGAGCTTAACTAGTGACGTTTTCCGAAGGGAAGGTGCAATTCTGGACAAGAGTGAGTTGTTGAGAAGTATAGATAAAGGTTTCAAGAGGACGAAACGGAATTTTTTGATTACTATGTTCGGAATATTGTCCGGAGAACAGTTACACTGATTTTTAAATCGTCTTATGGCCTGCAGAATCATTTCGGTTGTGATAAAATCGAAGTTCAATTTCAAAGTCACTATTGTATAACTGAAAGATACAATAGTGAATTGTAGAAGAGTAAACAGTTGAGAAATCTTGAGAAAAGGCGTTAGCTTTGGATAGTGAAGGGGTTAAAGGCTTGCCAGTTAGGTCTATCATAGAGGGAATCGCTATGTTGCGACCTTAAGTGCGACTACGACATTCGGAATAGAATCTTTTCAAATTCCCTCTCATTAATAATTTTGCTTCTCTTTCTATTTCGAAGGAATGTAATTGTTTAGAAAAATCAGCACAAAGGGTACGACAATATATGGAGTTGGGCGAGCTGAACGAGACACATTTCAGTCTATAGCACAACTTTCTAAGCTTCAAAGGGAAACGGTCGATGTCATTTTTCACATTCGAGAGAGGTACGAAGCGGTCAATTGAAGACACAATGAAGTCAACAATATAGTTATTCGCATAATCAAGGTCGAGAAAGGCAAGAGCAAGGGTCCAATCATGGGATGCAGTTAGCAGTTCCTGATGCAGTTAACAAATTTGTGAGGAGAAAAGTTTTTGGCTGTTCAAGGACACCTTCCGCAAGAGAAGGAACTGCTCGGCCGGTCACGACCAGAGCAGCCTCACCCAAAAGATCCGCGTCTGCCGATCGACTGAAAGGAACAAGAGAGATCAGGTCAGCTATAACTTTTCGGTATAGTTTGAAAAGGGATTTCACATACTGTTATTGATGTATACTTGAAAGCTTTCCAGAAAGCTTTGTTGTACATGTCATCAATGTTTACACGGTAGTGTGAAGGTTAGGCGCTACCCTACCCCATACCCTACCCCTTACCCAGGGGTAGGGTAAGGGGTAGGGTAAGGGGTAGGGTAAACGGTGAAAAAAAGTCTTGGTTTGATATTACATACTTCTTAGACTTAAAAACAATATAAACTTTTTGTCATACTTGTTACACTCATTTCATCAACAAGTGCTGTAAAGCTTGGCCAAGACGTAATGAAGTTTAACACGGAAAAAAAATGAAGTTTAACACGGAAAAAAAAGAGTTAATTCACGAGTTGGGTTTGAACCTAGCCATCTTTCTTTGTTTTACCGAGCGTGCGACCCAAATACTTATTCAATTATCTACGATGCATCGCTTATTGGCGTGATCGTGCTATATAAAATCACGAAAGCTTTTTTCTTACAATGAGATAGCTTTCGTTCATGTAGTAGTTTGATCAAATTACATACATTAAAGTGTGCGGCCAAAGTATGGAACGGTGGTTATTAACCGTTTTTTTGAGAAAAAGTTATCAAATCAAGTCTTTAAAATAAAAATATTTATTGCATGCAGTTTTAGAAAAAAATTATTCGATTCGGCCTCCTCTTTCTCTTACAACAGGCCTGAGATCATGCTCGAATTGCTGGACCGTGTCTTGCAGGTATTGATCAGAAGGATTGTTTCATTTTGTGGTCAGACGGCCCTTGAGATTTTTCAAATTTTCGGGAGTTGTAGCGCAGACCTTGGACTGCAATTATCCCCAAACAGAGTAATCCAGCGGATTCAGGTCGGTAGAGGAAGCGGGCCATTCGGACTTTGTCAAAGAGGCCGGAAGGTTTGCTGCGCACCTATTTTGAGTGAACTTGGCAGTGTGAGAAGGAGCTCCGTATTTCTGGAAGACATACTTCTCTCATTTGAAATGAGCATCTGCCCAGGGCTTCAATACATTTTTCAAGATTTTTTCCGTGTACAGATGTCTGTCCATTTTGACGTTTTCTTCAACGAAGAACAAGGGAATCTTGCCTGAAGAGCAAATTGCTCTCCACACTATAACCTGAGTAGGGTGTTGAGTTCTTCCGATGCATCTGCCTTTTTATCAGCCTCCAGAGAAGCGTGAGCAAGAACGCTTTTGTTTTTGGGGTTGAAACCCTCTTCTACTTTGAATAATTTCTCATCAGAGAAGATGTAATGAGAAAGCGAGACCTGGTCCAGCAATTCGAGCATCGTTACAGGCATGTTGTAAGACAAAGAGCAGCCTATTCGAATAAATTTTAAAAATTGTTATTAAACCTGTATACAAGAAATATTTTTATACTAAAGACTTGATTCGCTTGCTTATTCTAAAAACAAATGGTGAATAACCACCGTTCCATACTTTGGCCGCACCCTCTATATAAACAGGGTACGCAGATTTATAATGTTCAATGTATTCGTACCAATCGGCGGTATAGTTGAACTGAGAAACCTTTAAATTTGTGGATAATTTTTATTAAGAGTATTTCATAACATCCTCTCGAATTTTGGTGTAATTATGTTCATTTTGATAAGTTTGGTAGCAGCCAATAAGCAGTGCACTTTTGTCACCGATATGTACAGCCGAGGGTATAAGCTGCTGGTATAAGGGCCTGATTTCCCGACCTGAACCTCATGGACTAAGCTATCTATAAATGCAGGCAAAGGTCTGTGGTTTAGTACATAACAGTGGGGATGCCCTGAAATCTTCTCTGAACATAGCTTGAGAAATTTCCCCCAGAGTATCTCTTCGCCGTGAAAGCTAAACATCCAAAACGTCTGAAGACCGTAGACAAGGAGCCCGTTTTTGGATGGAATTTTAAGTGGATGTACTTGTTAGAATAGGAAAACAGAATCTGTTGAATTGAAACGAAATGGTTAATAACGAATTTGTTAACAACCAAACTGCAATTGCGAAGAATCTGCCTAACCCTGTATACTAATGGATATGTATAAACCTGGATGTTGAATGCAGTGCATCTCCGGCTGAGGATCCTCCTAAAACAGCTGTTCCCTTCCCACGGACGGGCCGCTTCAAACCAGATCGACTTCCGGACGAGGAAAATAGAGAACGGTAATCATTTGAAGTTCGAATCAAAATTTAGAAAAAGATTCCCTAAAACAGTAAAGTAAGCTCACAAACGCTTTTTTATCGATTGCAAGAAACTTGAAGCCATGTTGAACCGAAATATGTTGCTTTATACGGTTACTGATAAAATATTTGAGACTTGGTGTCTAAGCTAGATTAAATGTGCAGTGAAGCATAATCGTTCAACGAAATTTCGGAGCTTAAACGAGAGCATCTGTCGACGAGCCTATAAGAGTAAAATTGTATAATGTATTGGTAGCTAGAAGGAAGAACATCGTCTGAATGGAGAGTCGCGGGTTCAGTCCCTGCTTGATTCACAATATTTGCAAGATTTTTCGTCATCAAAGAAGGCTCTTCTGTTGAAACATCGCGCACATGATCAACATTATCCTTTGAATGAAATCCATTGTGGTTAAGGCTCCGAATATGCGACTTTGGGCCTCAAGTAATTTATTCCAGTTCGGCTGGCCGATCGTCCGCCCGGTTGTCTGCAACCTCTCCTGGTCGCACTTCTGCTGCAAACTCGTCAGGCCGCTCGTCTGCGAATGGTCGCTCACCTTCCCAGTCACAGGCCGCCCAAGAGCCGCCAAAGAGCCGGAAAGTAAATGACACGAGGCCGCTTAGTGCAACAAGAGACGATGTTAGTTTACCTAGTAACGCATTAGCACTCCTATTACAAAAGAGAGAGGCGACTGGGCTGGATTACACTCCGTAAAAGAGTTTTTGTCCGTTTGGTTTCCTCTTAACTTGACCTCAATTTTTTAATTGTATCTCAGATGTCAGTTTCGATATATTAAATTATCATAGATGAATGATTTTCGGGCCATTTTTGGAATTTTTTTTCACTCGTTTGCTTTTTCACTCGTTTGCTTTTTTCACTCAGTTCAGTGGAAATTTTAAGATTTGTAGGAAAAAAAAGGTGCAGGAGAAAAATACCTGGATACCAAAAATAAGGACTGCTAAGATGGCAATTTTTGGAAGAATATATTGTTTAAAAAGGTCAAAAGTTCGATTTCTTCCCTTTCAGTTCGATGTAAAAAAGAACGATCGACTCGCGAGACAGTCTGAAGAAGAGCAGAAGAAAACAGCTGAACAACTGCTTCAGGATGACCCGTACAAGCCGAAAAACAACTATGGGTTGAAACAACGCACTTTTATATAAAACATTCATGCATGCTTTCAAACAGCAGAGACACCAATACGCTGTGACATGAATTTGAGGAATGCTCAGTTAACAGTTTAAAGGTAACAGGTTGAAAAAAATCAAACACGGACAAAGGGAAATTCGTGGGTCGGAATCGAACTCGCTGTCTCTCTTCATCTGCCCGAAATTCAACGTGGTACAACTGATTACCTCTAAGACATTCTTGTTAAGCAAATGTCCTCAATGTGATGAAGTCGGTCCTACGCTCGGTCGAGAGAGAGCCTTGAATGAGCACTATGCAAAGAGATGCAAGATGATCAACAAGTGCAGATACTGCGGGAAAGCCGTACTGGTCGGTGATGGAACGATTCGTTCCTTTTTTTTTACCAAAAAGATTACCTGATATTCACTGCTTTCTTCAATCCTTGCACTGAAAGAGTTTTAAAACGTTTCTCAAGACACATAAGAAACAGCAACATATGTAGAATACACCTTTAAAAAAGTTTGTTGTTAAATTTTTTACAACTTCTAAATACTTTCAAGTTTTAACTCATAGTCGGATATCGAATATCCGTTCTGACAAAGCACTTTTAGAAAGGCTTAAAATTATTAAGCCTCGGTAATCAATACATTTAACATACTTTTCAGGTTTCTGAGCTCACCGAGCACTACTTGAACCGTTGTGACTTTTTGCAAGGACAAAAAGTTAGGTTATTATACATATGTATGCGTGCCAGGTTTGAAACAAACTTTATTAGAAAAAAGAAGTCTTTTTTTACGTTTCACTCACCAACCCTCTAACAAAATTTCGAGGAAAAAATGAATGAACTTTTTCTTCTGACTCTGTGCGCCCTTGAAGCAGGTTCAAAAGCTATCATGTTATACTTTATTAGAAAAATACGCTGTGACATGAATTTGAGGAATGCTCAGTTAACAGTTTAAAGGTAACAGGTTGAAAAAAATCAAACACGGACAAAGGGAAATTCGTGGGTCGGAATCGAACTCGCTGTCTCTCTTCATCTGCCCGAAATTCAACGTGGTACAACTGATTACCTCTAAGACATTCTTGTTAAGCAAATGTCCTCAATGTGATGAAGTCGGTCCTACGCTCGGTCGAGAGAGAGCCTTGAATGAGCACTATGCAAAGAGCACTATGCACTATTTCATTCTTTTCTTTTTCAAACCCCGGAGATGGTCGGGTCTATCATTTCCTCTTCACACTGACTTCTACTCGTCTCTACTTCATTGAATTACAAGATTTCTCTTCTGTCTTCTTGGGACTCAAGACTTCGTGAATCTCTTCGGTATGAGGTTGAAACGCTAAGTGGTCTACCAAGACTCTTCAGTGCAACGCCACAGTTGCTTATTCCTCTTCCGAAGATTTTCTACTTTTTCATTTTCTCATTGTCAACCATGTTAGCGATGACCCTGAACCAGTTGTCCTTTGGCGATAAAGAATATCAATATCAATATACATGAGACAAAAACTCAAGCTTTTGGAACTAGTGACTACTATGTATGACTACCTCTAACTAGTGACTACTATGTATGACTACCCCTAACTAGTGACTACTATGTATGACTACCCCTAACTAGTGACTACTATGTATGACTACCCCTAACTAGTGACTACTATGTATGACAAACCCTAAATAGTGACTACTATGTATGACTACCTCTAACTAGTGACTACTATGTATGACTACCCCTAATTAGTGACTACTATGTATGACTACCCCTAAATAGTGACTACTATGTATGACTACCCCTAACTAGTGACTACTATGTATGACTACCTCTAACTAGTGACTACTATGTATGACTACCCCTAACTAGTGACTACTATGTATGAATACCCCTAACTAGTGACTACTATGTATGACTACCCCTAACTAGTGACTACTATGTATGACTACATCTAACTAGTGACTAATATGTATGACTACCCCTAACTAGTGACTAATATGTATGACTACCCCTAACTAGTGACTACTATGTATGACTACCCCTAACTAGTGACTGCTATATATGACTACCCCTAACTAGTGACTACTATGTTTGACTACCCCTAACTAGTGACTACTATGTATGACTACCCTAACTAGTGACTACTATGTATGACTACCCTAACTAGTGACTAACATGTATGACTACCCCTAACTAGTGACTACTATGTATGACTACTTCTGCTGATGTTTGAGGCCAAGTGAAAAAAGATAATGCACGTTTTACCGGCTTTATAGAACATTCTTTCTGTTGAATCTGAGAAAATTTAAGTGAGTTAATCAGGCTTCTCACTAACTTTTAATTGATGATTCGGTTCACCAATAAGGGTAATTCATTTGGATTGCAGTGACCTCATCGCGAGAAAGTCACAGACCTCAACTAGAATTTAGTCTCACCAAGCACGAACTGATGTGGTGTGAAAATTTAGATCTTACGTGAACGATTTACTCATCTTCTATGGAAACATTTTAAAAAAAATTGAGTTTTAACTAGATGTTTGCTTAGGTAGCGTGCGCGAAGTGTGGACTGGCTAATGATGCACTGGACGAAGAGCGAGGCGTAGACCACCCTCTATGTCGACGTTAGTGTTATAATATGGTTATAGACTATCCTTTGGAGCAGAGTTTTCTATTTTAAGTTCGAGAAGCTTCCTTAGGAGCTGCTTTGATGAATTGATTTGACTCCTAAGATTTTTGGCCGCATCGTGATAAGAAATTTGTTAGCTTTGGCCTATTTTGTATGTCTTGACTTGAAGCGCCATAATTCAAACGATTCAACACATTTTAACTTTATTTCATGCTTTCGATGGAATACGAACGGGAAGTTTAAGCGCAGAGACACGATAATGTAGAATATGGTTTGAACGTTGTCCAAATCCTGCTAGAGACTGAAATCAAACCCGTTGATGATTGGAAGAGGTTCGTTTATCGTAGTTAAAAAAAACACACTCTCTCTTTTACCGGTCAGAATAGAAAACGAACTTGCTCTCAGACTGCTTCCCATTCCACTGCTCTACCGATTAAGCATTCGGCTTCTTATTCCTATTTATACTCACAAAAGTCGCCAAGCATAAGGTACAAACTTTAAGGTGCAACCATTATATTCGATGCATTTCACAAATGTTTAAAGAGATGAAATGTTCTTTGCCAGTGAGCATGCCTCCCGATGGCGCTCAATGGTGTCCCTTATGTGCTGTAGCCGTCAAGGACACTGAAGAGGACTGGAAAAAGCATCTCGTACAGGTTATTGAACAAATTACGCGCCAAAAACTTACGTTTAACACGCAAAATCATTTACGTTTCCCGAGTTAATCAATCACGACTTTTGCCATTATTCTGTTAATCAATTTATCGAATTTTTCATATAATAACTCAAGGTATGCGAAGCTTTTGATGATTTAAAACTTATCAAAGAGCTCCAATTCAAAAGATAAACACTAATAGAATGAAAAACACGAGGACTGGAGAGAAATCAAGTAAAAAACTTGTAATGATTATAAGCTAAACTTTAAAAAAAAGTTTTCTAGTGAAAAGTCGGTCACATTTAAAATAAATCCGATGAGATTAGATTGGAATTTTTTCGTATGGAATGATCTTCTCACAGAGAATCTCATTGATTTAGCATTGACTTTATGATTATGATCTGAACTTTGAACTTTTTATTACGCGAAAAGAATCACGTGGTGGATATATATATTATACAAAAACAAATGAAAAACAAAATGAAACTGAAACAAAGAACACAAATGAAAGTGAATAATGAATCCGAGCGTCTATAAATACAATCGAGCGGATCTTATAGCGAAACTAAACTTCCTACAATTTGTGCGAGGAGTTTTATATTGAATTTTTAATTTTGAGCCTCGAGTCGTGGAAACATTTAATTTAAAAAAATGTCGTATTTTTTGAGAAAGGATTACTCTACCAGATATAAGCTTGTTTAAAATATGAAAATCATTCGTTTCCCTCCTACTACTTAAGGTCTGAAGTCTAAGCTTAGAGTTTCTTACTCTATTAGAAGGCATGTGACTGTAGGGGGTATTGAAGCAACGATTGTATACTCGGCGAGTATAATAGTTCTGTACCTTTTCTAATGCCTTAATATCTTTCTTGAGATATGGGGAGAAAACTGGTGCACAGTTCTCAAGAATCGATCGTATGTATATAGAATAAGCTCTAGTTAAAACATCAGCGTTTTTTGATTTCAAAACTTTAAGTGTGAGATAAGCTTTAGTAAGAGCTTTTTTAGCTATAGAAGAACAATGCTTGCTGAAAGATAGCTTTGGATCAATTAAGAAACCGAGATCGCGAACGCTATAAACGTAAGGTATTGATATACAATTGAGGGAGTACGGATAGTGAGGACTTCTGATGTAACCAATTCTTAAGCATGAACATTTCTTAGGGGCTAAACTGAGCTGCCAAGTGTTCGACCATTCGTTCACAAAGTCTATGGCGAGCTGTAAGGTTTGATGATTGTCTGATTTCTTGAAAGATCTGAAGATTTTCATATCATCTGCGTACAACATTATTTGACAATCTAAGTCAATAATTGGTTTTACTATATCAGCGGTGTATATTCTAAACAAAAGTGGACCTAATACACTACCTTGTGGTACTCCGCTAATGACGGGAAGGGACTCAGATAAAGAATCATTTACTTTAACTTGAAAGGTTCTGTTACTCAGGTATGCTTCAATCCACTTTACTATTTTTATCGGAAAATTATACCCCTTTAGTTTTTGTATTAACTTAGTATGAGAGACCTTATCGAAAGCCTTGGCAAAATCAAAGTAAATAACATCAATAAAACGTTTTCTGTCTATTTCATTACTACAGTAATCTAAAAATAATAACATCAATTGCTCTATTGAACGTTTTCTTCTAAAACCATATTGTTCATCAGGTATTATCTCATTCGATTCACAATAAAAACAAATGTAACTGGCAAGAATCTTCTCAAATACTCTACAGAAGAATGAAGTTATGGAAATAGGACGATAGTTAGTGGGCTGGCAAAAAGGTGGTTTCTTTTTAACAGGAGTCACTAGGGAATGACGCCATTTGTCAGGAACTTGACTTCGACTGAATGACTCATTGAATATTATCTCTAGAGGTATAGCTAAAGGAACAGCTAGTTTTTTTATGAAAAATATATTGAGATTGTCTGGAGTTTTGGAAGAAGAATTCTTCCATTTTTCAATCAAAGAGCAAATGAGATGTCTAGGAAACAGCATTTCATCATTTTCAAGAGTACAATTCGGAAAAGAAGGATTGAAATAAGGAGTTAAATTATCATCAATAATAAAAGAAGATTGAAATGATTTAGCAAGCGAATTTGCCTTTTCTTCGTCTAAATATAACATCGTATTTTGATCATCACAGAGGGTATCAACACCCATTGGTTTCTTACAGGGTGGTCCATAAGTAGTGTTACAAATTGGAATTGTTATACCTTTTTTCAAAACAGAGAAAATCATCTCAAATTAACATATTTTATCAACAACATAAATGTCAACATTCACGCTAAAGTTCAGCTCAAACGATCTCCTTTTGCCCGAACTACAGCTCGAAGTCTCTTTGGGAACGCCTCCACCACTGTACGAAGGTATTCGACTCCGATGTTGTCCCATTCTGCCTGAAGGGCATTCTTCAGGGAATCAATATTTGGGTGGGAGCGAGAGTTTACCTTGGACTCCAAGTAGGCCCAAACGGAATAATCGAGCGGGTTCAGGTCGGGTGATGAGGCCGGCCATTCTGCTGTTGTGATGAAGCCGGGAAAATTTTCCTTGCACCACGTTTGAACCTTTTTAGCTTTGTGGGCTGGTGCTGAGTCTTGTTGAAAGGTCCATGTCCTCTGATTGAAATGCGATTGAGACCATGGATGGAGCACGTCTTGCAGAACATGTTTCAGATAGTATTCCGTGTCGATCTTGACGCCTTTCTCGACGAAAACAAGCGGTGTTTTTCCTGTTGCGCAGATCCCCGCCCAGACCATGACTTGAGTTGGATGTGCACTGCGTTGGACCGTTCTACCCTTGCTATCGGCTTGCTCTGCGTCCTTCGCAAACACTCTGACGTTTTGGGAGTTGTGGACTTCTTCCACGGTGAACAGCTTTTCGTCAGAGAACACCATATTGAAATGTTCGCCTTGTTGCGTACGACGAAGAAGGTCGCGACATCTTTTGACTCTTTCCGACTTGTTGCGAGCCGACAGAAAAGCGGCCTTCCGTGTACGATACGACCTGAGTCCCAGCTCCTCCGTGACTATTCGTCTCAATGAAGATCGGCTCATCGGGAGCTGCTGCGCCATCTGTCTGATGCTTCGTCGTGCATTTCGGTTGATCCGACTCCGAACGGTTTCGATGAGTTGTGTCGTGCGAGCAGTGCGAGGACGACCTCGCCTTGGACTTCCAAAGATGTGCCAAGCTCCTCGAATCGTTTGATCGCTCGATACACTGTCATGCGAGGCAGGCGAAGCGTTTCAGCAATGCGAGCAGGGGCGTGGCCAAGAGTGTGTAGGCGAATGATCGCAGTTCGCAAGCGATTCGACGCTGTCATTACCCTAAACATCGATGGATTCAATCGAAACTCACTTGACACGTATAAAAAATTACGGGGAATCGGAAAAAAACAAGAAAAGTGACCGCTACGTGCGGTCACTTCCTCAGGAAATGTTCTCAAACATTTGTAACACTATTTATGACCCACCCTGTAGAAAGAGACGAACGAATATATTTGAAAAATAGTTTCTTGTCTTTGCTTTCTATTATTTTCTTTTCTACACTCAAATTAAATTTTATTATGTAATCTTTACATATTTTACTAGATCGGGAATACTTTATATAGTCAGCTTCTTTTTTACTAACGACATAGGAATTCCATAGATTGAATCGCCTCTGCATAGCTCTTTTTATGTGTTCGGGTAGAATTGAATTAGTGGAAATGCTAACTTTCTCCCAAGGAGCTAAGCAGTTCGAGGCTTCTGTCAGAATTTCTATTAACTTATCAAACATCTCGTTGACATTACTAAGAGGTGAGAGAATTGAATGCCAATCCATATTGCATAGCTCGCATGCTAAGAAATAATAATCAATTTTAGTGAAGTTCTGACGATATGTATATATAGGGAGTTGATGATGAACTGAGAGAGTGAATGTGAACGAGTTATGGTCAGATGTAGAAAAGGGAACCGTCACATTTGATGAAGATATCATGTCGGGGCAGTTACTCAGAAGAATATCTAATATTTCGTTTCGCCTGGTTGGTTGTCTAATGAATTGAGAAAGAGTAGCGAGGGAACAAAATTCTACGAATGGATGAACATAGTTAGTGGAAGTTGGAACATTTGTTTTCCAATCAATATCAGGATAATTGAAGTCTCCTAATACAATACAAGGATACGAACAAGTTAGATAGTCTAGCAGTATCTTCATGATATTCGCACTGCATTCAGTATTAGCGTCAGGAACACGATATACTAGAATTATTCTAAAACAATGATCATCGATTTCGAGGTCTGTTACTAAAATTTCATGAGAGTTCGGAATACTTTGACTTAAAATAAGCCTATGACTAATTGATGAGTGTATGAATAAGAGCTAGCAGTATCTTCATGATATTCGTCTGTCATGATCTGAATATTCATGTCATCTCAATGTCATCTCAATGTCATCTCAATGTCAATATTCATGTCAATCATCTCATCTCATCTCATCTGAATATTCATGTCATCTCAACCGTCTGAACATGATGTGATCTGCTTTTCCAGACCCTGTTTTCTCAAATTTTTAGGAGTGCAATTTCGTGTATTTCTCCCATTCACTCAATCACAAATTGATGCTAACCAAATCATGTCTATTCAGAATGGATGTTACAACAATCCTCGAACTCTTCCTTACGGCGATATCTTTACCAAATCGGAAAGAGATGGATCCGCAGTGAAGAAGAAAAACTCCCTTCTCCCGAAAGAGTTACATCCATTCCAATCATATTGAGTGCTGACATTTAGTTTTAAGGATCATTTATATATTCATAGATCATAATTCATTATAAAATGTTTATGAAAAAGTCTCATGATAATAATGCATGTTGAGAATGTGAAAAATTGAGATATTATATATATTTTATCTACACTTGTCAGTGCAAAAACAAACATTCAAAAACCACAGATAACAATGGTGTCTTTAAGAAGCAAAGAAAAAAAGAAAAGAAATCTAAGACAATTCTTGTAACAATTTATTACAGAGCGCGTCATAGTGTCTAATAATTACATCCATATGTCTGCTGATTCGAAACGGAAAGACTAAAGTGTATCAATGATATTGATGACAGCTTTTTTAAAAACGTGTTCACTCGGAACATTCAACGCATCTCTCGATAATCTAGTGAACATACGTGCTACCCTTAATGAGAAACAATGGAAACGGGCCGTATTCTGTGTTGCTTCGACATACAAACCGTTA
Source organism: Allodiplogaster pararmata (assembly GCA_964056735.1). NCBI lineage: Eukaryota > Metazoa > Nematoda > Chromadorea > Rhabditida > Diplogasteridae > Allodiplogaster > Allodiplogaster pararmata. The sequence goes on from OZ057403.1 coordinate 12,833,807, forward strand.
ACATTTGTCCGTGTAATCGGAACCCATTTGAAGAACTTTTCCTTCGCGACAATGGAACTATTGTTGTAAATTTTCCAACCCATCATAAGATCCGCGACTTTCCGCCTGTCTATCAAGGAAGAAAGACCTAGGTTAGCCAATCGACAAGAATAAGAAGGAAGTGCACGTGGATAATCAGGATTAGGAAAGCATCGGTAGTATACAATACGAGTAAAAGCTTCAAGTACTTTCTCGATAATTTTGCAGTCTTTTTTATAATATGGATTCCAGAAGCAAGATGCAAATTCTAGATGAGGAAGTATATATGTGGAAAAGCATTTGAGTAGAATAACTGGGTCGTTGATGGGAACAGCACGGAGGAGTGAATACATGGCTGCCGTTGCTTTGCTCACTCGATCTTCAACAGCTGGGCCTCTGCGCAATGATGAGACAACTTGTACTCCCAGGTCGCGAACTTGGTTGACACGTGATAACAGAACATGGCAGATTGAATAGGAGGCGATGAGAGATTGGTACCCTATATGCAGATGAAGAGTTTTACTGGGAGACAAGGAGAGTTGATTACATTCACACCAAACAGTAATAGCATCGAGTGCAAGTTGTAGTTCTTGACTTCGCTCTAAAAAGGTATCTTTGTTATAAGACACATACACTTTAATATCATCGGCAAATGCTTGGAAATGCACATTAGGGAATTGAGCTAGTACATGGTTCAAATCAGTTATGTATAAGATGAATAGCAGGGGTCCAAGAACAGAACCCTGGGGAACCCCTGATGTCACATTAAATTGAGGAGAACGAGTCCTACCAATGCGAACTGAAAAAGTGCGATCTGTCAAGAAGGATTCCAGAAACAATAACAATTGAGATGGTATACCATAATGTCTACACTTGTAGAGAAGCTTAGGAA
>OZ057403.1:12834916-12887822 GCA_964056735.1 Allodiplogaster pararmata
GTTTTGGCGCGTTGGGAGGCGGCACAGAAACGAGAGGTTGAAGGAGGAAATCAGAGAATGAATTATATTATCGGAAAGACTCACAGGAGGACTCAGGGAATCAGAATTGAAATCGCCCACCAGGAAGAAGGGATGATTAGATGTTGAGAAAAGGTCGGATAGAAAATCACAAAAAACTCTTGTCTGATCGGAACTATAACTGGGTGGACGGTAACACACAACAATTCGTAGAAAACAAACTGAAATAAGAACATCGATGGCTATGACTTCTAAACGAGAGAAATCTATTGCTGGCTTAGTAAAAGAGTATACATCACGAATAACAATGCAAACACCACCACCTCTAGAGTCACGGTCCGTTCTCACAACAACATAAGGGAGATCTCCAACAATTTCACAATCCTTAATCCTACCATGGAGCCAAGTTTCGGACAACGCTACAATATCTGGCTGCTCAGCTTCTAGAAAAATTCGGAAGGCTGCTAGTTTATTACATATAGAGCGCATGTTAAAATAGAAGAACTTGAGAGAATTCTTACCCGGACATGATCTTAGTTTGACGGGAAAGAAGATGAAGGTCTAACAGTTTGCAGCCTCGAACGACGAATAGCGTCGGCTTCTGCTCTTGGTATCACTTCTCCATTGTAGACAACGACGTCTTTCCCCTCGGACACTAGTCTTCTTTTCTCTTGCCGAAGCAAGAACTCCTTCTCTCGCATTTCTTTGGTCAGACTTGGCCGAATTTAAATGTTTATGAAGCGGTTGTCATTCCGAAGTGAAGAGGCACGTGCGAGAAGTTGCCGCTGAAGTGACTTCGCTGGAAGAATGACCTTCAGCAGTCTGGAGGCCGGTCGCCCATTAGAGTTGTGATTGATACCCATCCGAAAATGGGCCAGTCCGTGAACAGCTACGCCAGCTGCGTCGAGTAGCGAGAGAACCAGAGCGTTGTCATGAGCTGTTTGTGAAGAAGGGAGAGCAGTAGGATCCGGATGTTCTGGAGCCTTTTCGATGACAATAGATCGGAGTCTTTTGTCCTCTTCAATTTCGTGCTGGATTAAGTCGACGGTGGGGGACTGAGTGGAATGTATATCTGAAAGTTTCTTGATGACAACAGCGCACGTCTTCAGGAGTAGCAAGACGTGAGGAGGCAGGGAAGGCTTCTGATTCGGCAGAAATACAGCTGTCGAGTGCTGAAGTCAGAGCAGCAACTCCAGTAGGATCACAATCGTTGGAAGAAGTTTTTCGGCTCGTCTTTTGGGAGGCATTTTGGGCAGTAAAAGCAGTAAGAGCACGGAAGAAATCGATACACAGAGCACTATGGACACTCACCGCTCGGTAGAGAGAACTGAGACACGAATGAGAACTGAGACACGAATAGGAAGATACATTAAAAGAGAAATTAGTTTGCAAAAGCTCATGCAAATTTCTGCCCCTTCTTGGTGAAACTGAAAACAATTAGCTATTTAGCAACACTGTGGACTCTATCGGAAGAATCGACAAAAAATTTCTCTAATCCTCAACGTGTAATCCGGCAGCAAAACAAAGGTGTCCACAGTATTGGTTGCATTGGACCAGGTGTCCACAGTATTGGTTGCATTGGACCAGGTGTCCACAGTATTGGTTGCATTGGACCAGGTGTCCACATTATTGGTTGCATTGGACCAGGTGTCCACAGTATTGGTTGCATTGGACCAGGTGTCCACAGTATTGGTTGCATTGGACCATTTCGCCTCTTTGCGGGTTTTGTATCCTTCGATTCCGAATGTCGGAATTTCGTCTCATACTCTCATCATCTGTATTCTGAAGCTTTTTATTAAGTCACATGATTTCGACGTCAATGTTTAAGAGTTGCTTTCGAAAAGAAGGAATACGAAAATACTATCTCTTGACCGTAACCCAGAAACGTTGCATTTTGCCTCAATGGGAGCCCTTTACATTATTGTTCATGAAGTTCATCTTTTCGTTTTCCAACTCACCAGAGTGTGGTATTTGAATCTCAAACTTTTTTGAGGATGCATACCGGGTTTTGAAAAAAAATCCTTTTTTTGTTTGATAATGTTTACTGACTGCATCATTTCCATTACTTGATAATCTCTGTTATATCTGAATATCAGTCGAACTGCAAACATTTTAGTTACAAACATAGAAGAATGTTGTGGTGATTGAAGTATAGTCAGGGACATTTTAGTTACAAACATAGAAGAATGTTGTGGTGATTGAAGTATAGTCAGGGACATTTTAGTTACAAACATAGAAGAATGCTGTGGTGATTGAAGTATAGTCAGGGACATTTTAGTTACAAACATAGAAGAATGTAGTGGTGATTGAAGTATAGTCAGGGACATTTTAGTTACAAACATAGAAGAATGTTGTGGTGATTGAAGTATAGTCAGGGACATTTTAGTTACAAACATAGAAGAATGCTGTGGTGATTGAAGTATAGTCAGGGACATTTTAGTTACAAACATAGAAGAATGTTGTGGTGATTGAAGTATAGTCAGGGACATTTTATTTACAAACATAGAAGAATGTTGTGGTGATTGAAGTATAGTCAGAGACATTTTAGTTACAAATATAGAAGAATGTTGTGGTGATTGAAGTATAGTCAGAGACTTTTTAGTTACAAACATAGAAGAATGTTGTGGTGATTGAAGTATAGTCAGGGACATTTTAGTTACAAACATAGAAGAATGTTGTGGTGATTGAAGTATAGTCAGGGACATTTTAGTTACAAACATAGAAGAATGTTGTGGTGATTGAAGTATAGTCAGGGACATTTTAGTTACAAACATAGAAGAATGCTGTGGTGATTGAAGTATAGTCAGGGACATTTTAGTTACAAACATAGAAGAATGTTGTGGTGATTGAAGTATAGTCAGGGACATTTTAGTTACAAACATAGAAGAATGTTGTGGTGATTGAAGTATAGTCAGGGACATTTTAGTTACAAACATAGAAGAATGTTGTGGTGATTGAAGTATAGTCAGGGACATTTTAGTTACAAACATAGAAGAATGCTGTGGTGATTGAAGTATAGTCAGGGACATTTTAGTTACAAACATAGAAGAATGTAGTGGTGATTGAAGTATAGTCAGGGACATTTTAGTTACAAACATAGAAGAATGTTGTGGTGATTGAAGTATAGTCAGGGACATTTTAGTTACAAACATAGAAGAATGCTGTGGTGATTGAAGTATAGTCAGGGACATTTTAGTTACAAACATAGAAGAATGTTGTGGTGATTGAAGTATAGTCAGGGACATTTTATTTACAAACATAGAAGAATGTTGTGGTGATTGAAGTATAGTCAGAGACATTTTAGTTACAAATATAGAAGAATGTTGTGGTGATTGAAGTATAGTCAGAGACTTTTTAGTTACAAACATAGAAGAATGTTGTGGTGATTGAAGTATAGTCAGGGACATTTTAGTTACAAACATAGAAGAATGTTGTGGTGATTGAAGTATAGTCAGGGACATTTTAGTTACAAACATAGAAGAATGTTGTGGTGATTGAAGTATAGTCAGGGACATTTTAGTTACAAACATAGAAGAATGTTGCGGTGATTGAAGTATAGTCAGGGACATTTTAGTTACAAACATAGAAGAATGTTGTGGTGATTGAAGTATAGTCAGGGACATTTTAGTTACAAACATAGAAGAATGTTGCGGTGATTGAAGTATAGTCAGGGACATTTTAGTTACAAACATAGAAGAATGTTGTGGTGATTGAAGTATAGTCAGGGACATTTTAGTTACAAACATAGAAGAATGTTGTGGTGATTGAAGTATAGTCAGGGACATTTTAGTTACAAACATAGAAGAATGTTGCGGTGATTGAAGTATAGTCGGGGACATTTTAGTTACAAACATAGAAGAATGTTGTGGTGATTGAAGTATAGTCAGGGACATTTTAGTTACAAACATAGAAGAATGCTGTGGTGATTGAAGTATAGTCAGGGACATTTTAGTTACAAACATAGAAGAATGTTGTGGTGATTGAAGTATAGTCAGGGACATTTTAGTTACAAACATAGAAGAATGTTGCGTTGATTGAAGTATAGTCGGGGACATTTTAGTTACAAACATAGAAGAATGTTGTGGTGATTGAAGTATAGTCAGGGACATTTTAGTTACAAACATAGAAGAATGTTGCGGTGATTGAAGTATAGTCAGGGACATTTTAGTTACAAACATAGAAGAATGTTGTGGTGATTGAAGTATAGTCAGGGACATTTTAGTTACAAACATAGAAGAATGTTGCGGTGATTAAAGTATAGTCGGGGACATTTTGATTACAAACATAGAAGAATGTTGTGGTGATTGAAGTATAGTCAGGGACATTTTAGTTACAAACATAAAAGAATGTTGCGGTGATTGAAGTATAGTCGGGGACATTTTAGTTACAAACATAGAAGAATGCTGTGGTGAATTGAAGTATATTCAGGGACATTTTAGTTACAAACATAGAAGAATGTTGTGGTGATTGAAGTATAGTCAGGGACATTTTAGTTACAAACATAGAAGAATGCTGTGGTGATTGAAGTATAGTCAGGGACATTTTAGTTACAAACATAGAAGAATGTTGTGGTGATTGAAGTATAGTCAGGGACATTTTAGTTACAAACATAGAAGAATGTTGTGGTGTTTGAAGTATAGTCGGGGACATTTTAGTTACAAACATAGAAGAATGTTGCGGTGATTGAAGTATAGTCAGGGACATTTTAGTTACAAACATAGAAGAATGTTGTGGTGATTGAAGTATAGTCAGGGACATTTTAGTTACAAACATAGAAGAATGTTGTGGTGATTGAAGTATAGTCAGGGACATTTTAGTTACAAACATAGAAGAATGTTGTGGTGATTGAAGTATAGTCGGGGACATTTTAGTTTCAAACATAGAAGAATGTTGCGGTGATTGAAGTATAGTCGGGGACATTTTAGTTACAAACATAGAAGAATGTTGTGGTGATTGAAGTATAGTCAGGGACATTTTAGTTACAAACATAGAAGAATGTTGTGGTGATTGAAGTATAGTCAGGGACATTTTAGTTACAAACATAGAAGAATGTTGTGGTGATTGAAGTATAGTCAGGGACATTTTAGTTACAAACATAGAAGATTGTTGTGGTGATTGAAGTATAGTCAGGGACATTTTAGTTACAAACATAGAAGAATGTTGTGGTGATTGAAGTATAGTCGGGGACATTTTAGTTACAAACATAGAAGAATGTTGTGGTGATTGAAGTATAGTCAGGGACATTTTAGTTACAAACATAGAAGAATGTTGTGGTGATTGAAGTATAGTCAGGGACATTTTAGTTACAAACATAGAAGAATGTTGTGGTGATTGAAGTATAGTCAGGGACATTTTAGTTACAAACATAGAAGAATGTTGTGGTGATTGAAGTATAGTCAGGGACATTTTAGTTACAAACATAGAAGAATGTTGTGGTGATTGAAGTATAGTCAGGGACATTTTAGTTACAAACATAGAAGAATGTTGTGGTGATTGAAGTATAGTCAGGGACATTTTAGTTACAAACATAGAAGAATGTTGTGGTGATTGAAGTATAGTCGGGGACATTTTAGTTACAAACATAGAAGAATGTTGCGGTGATTGAAGTATAGTCGGGGACATGGGAAAATTGCTAACATGTAGCTAAAATCAGAAAAGGTCAGTGTGTAATTGTCTTTACTGAACTTTACTGAAATTCCGCTGATTATTCGTATGAAAGCTATATCTGAGATATTTTGGTTCCACACAAAAATTCGTATCAAAACCCAAAAAGTATCAATGGCTAAGCTAGTCGACGGAGAAAAATCTAACTCCTTCGCCTAAGATTCACCGAGAGACTTTGCCTTAGCCAATTGTCACTGCCTTCATTCAATAATCTGAGCTTTTTTAGCTTTCAATTTGTAGTCCGTTGTCCAATATTCAACTACCTATACCCGCAAACTTACTGAGTTTTCGTCCTATTTTTTTCTATTAACACCCCTGAACTGACTTCAAAAATGAGAAACACTCGTGAAAAACCTTTTCTCTTCATTGCCTATTAGTTTAACTGGGCGGAACAATATGGTATCTTTCCGTTTCCATGCACCTTCTTTCCGGCTGATCCACTTTTCTTTGCTCCTTTTACTCGTTTTCCTCTCTGTTACCTTCTCTTTTACTTGACGACTTTTTTTCTTCACGACATCTCAGTTTGTTCCTTTCCTCCAATTTTTGGCCCATTCATCGAAAATTTTCCTTGAAGACTAGCAACGTGTAGAATATGCACGTGAGAAACGTCCTTCAAAGTGCAATATAATGTAAACTAGAGAGAAGAAGCAACAGTGCCCCTGATGAAGTCTCCGGAATGACTGTCTAGTGTTTTTTTCACCCCTCTCCCAATAAACTCAAGACTACTGCTGCTATTATCAGTGACTTTCTCAGCTCAGTCCACTCAATCAATAACATCTTCTCCTTCATAAAAAATGCTTATGAATCTCAGATATTAGCTGTGACTTCAATTTCATCGACTGAAAAAGACCAATTTATCAAGAACTTCACAATGGCTTCGAACTCGCGTTATCACTCTGGTATGTACAACCAGAGGTCGCACGTGCCGCTGGACTCCTCGGATTCGGATAGAGACCCCAGTCCTGTCCGGAGACCGAGGAGCTACATGCGACAGCAGAGCACACGCCCGGCAAGTAGGACTCGGCCTCTGAGCAACACTAGACCATCCAGTACGACTCGACCTTCTAGCACCAGTAGGTCGGAGAGCGCAAAACGACCGACGAGTTATAGACAGGACAACGAACGTCCGCCCAGTACGAGGTCACATTTGCATGACCCATGCACCAGTAGGTCGAATGAAAACGAATAGGTGAAAGTCTTCGAAAACTTTCACCTATTCGTTTCCATTCTTCATTTTCGAACTTGGATGATTTTTTTTCTGTTAACGTTTGTAATTTTGATTTTGTCCTTTGTCAGTTTTTATCACTGTTAAAAACTTGCAGGTAATCAGTTGAGGATATTTATCCGGCTTTCATTACAATTGAGCGTCAATGCAGTTCTGTGTTTTAAAGAATGCCTCTAAAGTTTTTTCATAACATTGAAAACAACGAGAAAGCGCCTTCTGGTTCGAAGGTTATTTGACGAGGCGAAAAGTTTTCAATGTCTTTTAAATGACATTCGAATATGATCCTGAATCAAGTAATTTAATATGAATATTATTTGAAAGATCAAACCGCTTCTTTATCCTTTCGTCCTACATGGTCATTTGTTTCACTCACACTCATATCGAGGCTGTCGTTGTTGAAATCTTCCCCAACACGACCATCCCTCACCCATCCATCTGCCTTTTTCATGTTACCGGTCCCCGAATTCCTCGGTTGATAGTACTTAACACTTCTTAAACTTTATCTCTTTGTTTTTCCTAGTCCATTCTTTCTTATCCGCAATCATTTGCGGTGATCTTAACCTAACAAATATTGACTGGATCACCAAAGCAGCCTCGCCCCTACTAACTGTGCTCTTTCTGATTCCTTTCTTGCCTTCAAGTGTGACAATCACTTCGTTCAGAGCGTTGTTTCACCTATTCGATTATTGATTTTTGATTGACTCGATTATCGATTGACTCGTGGATTCGATTTTCGATTATGTTTTTTTGCAACCCAGATATAATCTCCGATTGTTTTCCAACTCTTCCGTTCTCTACCAGTCACCACAATTCCATCTATTTCAATATCACAAACCGCCTTTACTCACCTCAACTAGCCTATTCTTCCCTCCGCCCTCAATGGATGAAAGCTCCCTGGACACTCATTTACAACATAGTTCACTCTGTTGATTGGACTATTGCTTACTCATCTTTAACCATTGACGATTGTGTCAATTATCTCACTAACATTTCACTCAGTCATTTCGCACTTTACCCTACTATGGAAGTCAAGATAGCTCATCTCAAATACCCTGTTAAATTAAGAAAACTATACATTTTACTTCAAAGAAGCGTGAAAAACCCTACTTTCTCCATTTCTATTAACCGTGCATGTGGAAAACATCATTTGGATGTTCATAAAATTGAATGTAAACTAGAACACTAGGTTTTTATCTCTCCTCTTGAAAATCAGGAAGTGTGTGACCTGTTCACAAGAAAGGAAAAAGAACTGACATAAAAAATTTCCTACCTATATCCTTAGGATGTTCCTTCTCTAAAATATTTGAAAAACATATATTCAACCTTTTATACAGTCATTTGGAAATGAGCAATACTTTTCATCCCGATGAATCGGGATTTAGGTTTAACCAATCCACTGTTTCACCTCTCGTTCATGCTCATTATGTTTATCCATTTCTCCTGTTTAAAAGGTGTAATTATGAAGTATGTTTCATTGATTTTCTAAGGCCTTTGACACTGTCGATCATAGGTTTCTTTGTGCAAGTGTGTACTCATCCCTCCTTTCTCTCATTCAACCTTTCTTAACTAACAAACACGTTCGTATTCTAGTCGATGATTATTTATAGTTGATGACTCTGACTCAATCACGGTTGAAGTCCAACAAAGAAATTGCCTAGGTCCTCTTTCCTTCTCTTTGTTCATAACGAATATACTGGTTGCCCTCTTCTGTGCATTGCTTTTTGTATGCCGATGATGTTAAGTTGTTTTGCGAATCACCCGAATAACTCCAATTCTCTAATGACATCGTACACGACGATAGCCGAACGGGATCCTTAATCAATTCCTAAATGTTCAGTGGTACTTTGTGGGTCTAACAATCCATTCACTAATTATCTTATTGGCGCTGAGCTGCTATCTTCTGTTACTTCTGTTAAATATCTAGGGATATTTTAAATCTTTCATTGACTCATCACGTTAACCAAACGGTTTATAAAGCCACCAAAGCAATGAATATGATATATTTAGTATCTTTTTCGTGCCAGATTTGAAGATGCTGTGCGAATTCAAAAGATTCTAATTATCTGGAACTTCTTCACGATGCGCGTCACACAGCACTCTCAATTCATATACCTATTCGATGAATATGATTCTTAGCTTTTCCAAGACCTTGTCTGCTTTGGTACTTATCTGTGCTTATGAGGCTTATGTTTTACCCCTCTTGAATATGGCGGTAAGCTGTGGTCTTAAACGGCCATTGATCACATTAATGCACTTGAACGAATTCAGCGATCATTTAGTAGACGTTTATTAGCGAGAACCTGTATTCCACCTACTAATCACCTGTCCCGGTTGCGGACTCTATCACTTTACACCTCAGAATATCGGCGTTGGATTCTAGATGTTTGTTTTGTGCACAAGATTGTTCGCGGTAACACCGGAATAGATCATGATCATCTATTGAAGATCTCACCGACCCCTCGTCAAAATCGCTCTTCTCATGCCCTCCTTACTTTGCTTCCGTTTAAACTACCCAATCCTCATAGCATGATGTATGTGTTTCTCGATGCATCAATTTATGGAACACAACCCGCTGACATTGTGATTTCATGCTCTTCCTTGATGTTCAAGAAAATCATTTTTGCACTTAATCACGATATAATTCTTCCCAACTCCAAGTAAGAACTTCTTGGTTCTTGTATTTTTTTGTTATTCATTTGATTTGAACCGCATTCACATAACCATCGATTGTACTGAACGTATATACTCAGGAATAAAGTATAAATGGAAATGGTGAAAAATTAGGGTTTGAGAAAGTGAAGGGTATTAGAGATTAAGAAACCTGGTAATTGGCCAGTTCTGAAATGAAACAGAATGTTTTTTCTTTGAGGTATGACAACGGGCCGTACCCGAGCAACCGAACGAGTCGCAGTCGTCCACCGCCATACTCGCAGCAAGAGCAGCAAGGGCCGCCGCCGTACTATGGCAACGAAGGCGTAGAGCCTCGGAGTGGCTCCGGTGGCGCCGGAGGCGCTGGTGGGACCGGTGGCACTGCGGCTACGGCTGGCAGCTTCGAAGTCTTTTTGTCTTCTATACTACTTTCATATCTTCTTTTTTATATTTTCCTTCCCAGTTTCTCTTCTTCTCAAACTCTCTTCTCTTTCTCTATCATCTTTTTCTATCATCTTTCTCTTTCTGTCTCATTCTCTTCATCTCCATTCCATTTACCTCTTATCAACTATGTCCTTCCCTCATACTTGGTCACTAGCCCTAACAACTAATAACCGTGCTCTTCATTTAATATGGCTCTACACGTCTTATTCGATATCCGTATTCATAATTTTATTGGGAAAAACACTTCGAAAATTTCAGTTACTTTTTTTGGAAAACCTACCCGTGTTAAGAAAGCCCCGGTAGACATGAGTGGCTCGCGGCTGATCGATGCCGACAAGTTACTAGTTGCGCTACAGCAAGTCCAGGTCAGAGTCAGACCTTTTTTACTGTCATAAAATTTTCACATTGTTAAATCTAATAACTTTACCAGTTTTTAAATACAGCAATACCTCGAAAGATAAAGTTTTTTGTTCAAGTACTCCGTTCCCACATGAAACTCGGTGTACTTTAATAAACCGCGCTGTTGGCAATCGTTCATCCATTTTATTTTATTCCTTTGTCTTAATGAGAAATGTTTAAGGAAAGGAAGAAGAGAGAGAAAGCTCAGAAGTTAGCTGATGCTGAGATGAAGAGCAAGATGCAAGAGGCGGAAGAGCTCGCAGCTAAAGAAGATAGCGCTCAGATGAAGAAAAAATAAAAAGAAAACAGTTTTTTTCTTGAAAAATTGTTTTATATCGATTTGATCCGCTCTAGCTGTCGATATTATTTCTCATGAACTTGAAAGGAGTCGATAACTTTTTTACCGAACCAAAAGTTAGCGGGACCACTATACTACAGCTTTGCGTCAATACAGAATTTTCGCAACAACAAAAACATTTTGGATGTTTTTTTGTAACTTTTGAAGCGTAGTCCTATGTCATTTCGATCGAAAACAGGTATTTCATCACCGATGAAGCAACACTACAGATTTGTACATTGTATGCGGCATTGAGCCAGACATGACTGTTTAATTTAGAAGTCAAGACAAATAACCTTTTTTTGCACCTGCAAAAGCTCCATGTTCATCCGACAATCAACGACAATTTAGAAGCAATTCGTTCATCCCATCTTGATGATTTTGAAATTCATTCATCTCGGCTTTGGAAAAAGTTGCTTGACTAGAATGGTTAAGAAATTATAAAAAATTGTAATTTGAATATTCTGTTTTGAGAACTTATTTTAATGATGTTTCATTGTTGACGAAAACCTACTTATAAAGCTTTTGGAATATTTCAAGGTCAATTTTCTGATAGATCGGAGAGATTTAATTCAGTTTTGAAATAGTTCAACATGTAATAAAATGTTCCGATCGTTGACTTGTGAATGGTGAAATTTGACATCGTGTTCCGTCCCGCTATAAATTAACTCATCATCTTTTTTGAGTGAAAGATTGAAAAAAGTTGACACTCAATTGAGAAATATTGTGGTGAGTTATAGAAGAGTATGTCTGAACGGAAAGTTCGCTACTATAGGAAACAGAAAACAATTTGATCGAAGCGTCAGAAAGGCATTAGAGAAAAAAAGCGATATGTTTTGGAAGAGAATAACCAGTTAGGGTGACTACTCTTGTTAACCGAGATAGAGAGCAGAGGTCATACATATACGAGCTCAAAAAAGAACTCAACTTATTATATGTACTATCTCGTGCCATGACGTGCTCATGATGTTTCTCGAAATTCCACTGTTTTACGCTCTCCCTTTCCTGATTAGATTCTCTTCCGATATGCATAAACTATCCACATACATATCTTCTCTGATCATATTCTTTCCCATCTAATGAGATGTTAACAAAGTTAGATATCTAACACATAATTCATTTATTGGACATTTTAAAAATTTTTTTACTAACTATCTTTCTAGCGCTAATTCGCGCCTCACGGCAGGGTGCGCGTTCCCATCAGATGCAGGACAGACCTTACTAGTTAGAAACAGTGGCTGAGTCGCACACAATACCGTCTTGCAAGTAACCCCATTCAAACAGACTCTACAACTGATACAGTAAAAATAGCGTTTTTTCCGCTCTCGTGTTTACTCGAGTTTTTCATCTTTCTATGTTCAGTTGCACCCTCATTCACAATTCATCAAAAGATCACTGATGAAGGAGCAAGAATCTTAACGCACAATTCTCAGCAGTTTTTAGACTTATTCTATAATCTCTTACATCAAAAATGATACGCTCTGAAATCTTGAATCAAATAAAATTTTCCCCGAAAGATCAAAAAAGTGGCAGAGATTGCACAGCAAACCACGTATAAGTCAAACTAACAATATACGATCATCAAAAGTAAACTAGATGAAGTATAAAGACAATATGTAAAGTCTCCAGAGGGAAACTGTAGAGGCTCACAGAAGTTATGGAAGAATCTTTTTTCATGGCATTATTTTTGATTACTAATGTATACATTATTTTTCAGAGATCAAGAACAAATGTACTTTTGAAAATTTTGTTGATTGTGTTATCACTTGTGTTACATATTTCAGAAGCACTATTTGTATATATGAACGAACGAGATGTATGTATGTATAAACTTATTTATGGGAATGTATATATGGGAATGTGTAGTTATACGACTCGGCCACTCCGCGTGGCGCTAATATTATTTGTAAAAATTACTACACTTAAAATTCACTCGACGATTTCGCCAGTATATTTATTCGATTTTTTTCATATTCAAGGAGAGGCGGAGATGCGTTTGCTGTCTCCTGGAGAACTTGGATGTTATGGCGTGCTGTCGATCCTACTCTTTTACCGTCAGACTGCGGAGAGTGGGGACGGTAAAAAAAATGATTCGGGAGTTTCAAAGGTTAAATTGTAATCGAAAACGGTACTTACAGATTATACGGTATATTATAATACTACTCGGTGATCAACTAACGAGGAAACAAGGAAAAATTTCTCTACCAATTTAGGTGTTAATTACCTATCACAAGGGAATACGTACCTGCTGCGAAGCTGGAATAAATGCAAATAGAAAGAAGGCATGAGTCAACTATTGCACGAACAGTGAAGGTAGTTCACGGGAAAGAATCGAACCCACCCATTCTTTCAATGTCTGACTAGAAGTGTGAGCGTTACAAGATCATGATAGTTGAGGAGGTCTCAAGCTGCTTGGCCAAGCTGCGATTGGCTGCTTCCATGGACGCCAACCTCAATTTTATGTTGGATCGGCTCACTCGATCCATGCGGGTGGACAAGTTGCGTGACTTGATCGAAATGAAAGTTCGCCCTTTTCTAATTTTGGCTTTCCGAAAATACACGAAAGTCTTTATGCCTTACGAAATGAATGAGTTCATGAAAGAATAGTGAATAAGTTAAAAATATTGAAATATAGGAGCAAAACCTTTTTTAACCACTTTTGTATGAGAAGAGTGAGTTCCGTCACGATCAGAGTACACCATTTCTCTCTTTTTTACATATGTAGCTACAAATCACACATTAAGTGGTTCTAATATACTTCCGTCTTTTCTTGATTTTTTTAACGCAGTATTCAGTTTAAAGTTCAAGTGCTTCAATATTAATGTCGTGGGACATGGACTGCCTTTGATTTGAACGTTAAATACTTGAATGGTTCACCTCTAGTGTCCATTGAGATCTCACTGGACTGTGACTCTTATTTGAGTGCCTTACTTCTTCCATGAGACAAAACTGATGACATTTGAATGGAAAATTTTTCCAGACGCCCACGATGTGTTCGAATGGAGAAGCGGCAGCAGTGGCAGCTTTCATGCACAACCGCATCGGTCCAGCGACTCTCGTAGTTCGAGAGGTCTTTTTTGTGCATCATTGCCAGAAGATGGAAGATTATACGATAAAGAATTATAAATCCCTTTTTATATGAGACCATCTAATCAGTCAAAAAAATCATTGTAATTGTTCTGCGATGACATAAAGATCAACACTATGTCATATCTCATCACTTAGAGATTATTAAGTAACAGGTTGTTTTTTTTAATTTGCAGTATAGAATGATCAACCTTCAGGTAAATTTAGTCAGACGTAAAGATGATGAGAAAGATGATGAGAAAGATGATGAGAAAGAACCTGAGCTAATTTCAAAAACGATTAGTTTATAGAAAGCGTATTTGACTTGATGAAAGTTTTTTTTTCTAGAAACGCAGTTCAGTGCGAAATGATTTTAGTAATTTTTTCTAAGCTATGGATTTGACTTCGATGTTTGGAAGTTCTGTATATGAAAAATCTTCTTTGAGGTGGTGCATAATCTGACAGCTTTCGATAAGGATCGCTTGAATATGTGGTCGAACCTCAACGATTCTATCTCGGAATCAGCTTTATTTGTTGAAAAGTTCAAGGTTCTCTTGCAAAATTCAAAGTCATCGAAAACTTGTATTTTCGTGGCCTATACATCCAAATTTGGGATGTGAAATAGATAGGAACAATATACTGTGATGATAGAAATATAGGAAAGAAGAGAAGTAGAGAGACAGAAAAAGGAATAGTAAAAGAAAAGATAGAAAGAGAGCAAGCAAGCGAGAGAGAGAGAGAGAGATAGAAAGAAAGAAAGAGAGAGAGAGAAAGAGAATGAGAGAGCTGGATAGAAAGATAGATTAAAATAGAGAGAATGAAAAAAGAAAGGAAGGGAAAGCGAAAGAGAGTGGAAGAGAGATAGAGTGAGAGACTGCAGTACGAAAAATTGCAATGAACGTTTTTTTCTCAATCTACTGTAAGAAAGAAAAAGAAAAAAGGATGCATAAATAATCAGAATCTGCCTGCGGAAAAAGCTGCCACCTTCATTAAAGGCTACAGATGTCTCATGTCTCAGCTAATTTTGCCTCCTCCTCCAAAGTTCCTCTCCCAATTCGTCCATCATCTAAGCCATGAAGACCGACAGAAACTTATGGTTGAGTCTACGCGCATTCTGTTACAAGCTTATAAATCCAATTTTCCTCGTATGTGTTAACAAAGAAACCAAACATACTCGCAAAAACTAGGACGAAGATAGCGAGAAAATGATTCCGGGGAAGCATTTTATCAATATAATACAAATTTCCACACCTTCTTGCAATTTCAAAGGCCTTTTGAAATGAGTCGTTCTCGCGAATTATGAGACGTTGAATTCCAAGGTCGTTTTTCACACTTAATCATTATATTAATTTTCAACGACTCATTGTCAACGAAAAGACTTGCAGAGTTGCAAAAGGTTGTTTAGATTTGTATCCTCCACTTAATTCGCTACATCTCAGATCTTTTCAAATAAGGCTTCAGCTTCATATAAGCTCGTTTAAGGGCTGTTTGAGAAAACAAGCAAGAGAAAGGAAGCTGGCTCTATTTGGAAGTTTTAAAACTTTGTAAGTAAATAGCTGAATCATCATTCATTTATCTGTTTTGGAGTGAGGAAAGGGTTTCGACATCGAACACGACCTTAAAATAGGTTTCCAATAGAAGCCGGTTTCTATTATATACATCACAAATATTAGGCTCACAAAGTTCAGAGAAAACTATGCATAGTCGAATTGTTAACTAATCAACTACAAAATCAGGTTTGTAAGCGGTTAATTCGAAACCCAACCATCTATATTTTTCTGACCGAAACGGCAAGATTTGGCTAGTTAACCGTTGAAGATCTCACCATTTTTTCGTAGAATGAGAGAGGAATGGGTTAGATTCCGCTTCGTAAACTAGCTTTTGTCCACGTGGTAGATCAAAACAAGAAAGAGATTCAATCAGAAAATTTTAGAAAAAATTTCCATTTTCGGATTCAGAACGCGCAGTTCTCGGAGGATGTTGAAGAAGTATTGGAGGAAGTGATGAAAAAGGCGGATCTACCCGAGTCTCTCCATCAACAAATCGCAGCCTTCGTGGATGCTGTATGGGTGGAAAAATCCAACTACCTCATCACAAATCTCGCTGATTAGTTGAATTCTCTCGAGTTTTAGTAATCTTTTGCGATAAGAGAGCAACACTTCCACAGTTTTTTTGTTGGTTGTTTTCCTGAACAGACCATGAGAAGAGTATACCAATAAGCATGTTACGGAGTCAATCAGTACCATTTGTCAATCGATATTACTAGTCAATCAAAAATACGCAAGCCCCTAATCAGTCGAAAACCTTTAGTCAGAAACTATTAGTTTATTAGTTCTCTATTGTTCGATTGAAAAACGGCATTATCATGCTTATCACTGATATTATAAAGAAAGATATACACAATACCTATTCAGAAGGAGAGTGTTCGACTTCGATTTTTCTTCTTATTTGAAAATTATTTGCATCTATCATCCGACATTGTAAGATTTGCAAGTAAAATCAACAGCTCCAAAATAACATTGATCTCCGATAACCAGTAAAATATAGTTGTATCAATGAAACGGAAATTTTAGTTACTGGTCTAAATTGTTTCGGTCCACACACATCAGAAACAACTCAACTGATATGTATAATAGTACATCGTAGATGTCGCAGTTATTTTTTTTTGGTTTTAAAACTGAAATCAAATTTTCGAGAGGTTTTTTTGGAACGATTTCTTTCTCGTAGTAGGTACATATTTCGGTTAAAAATTTCGCTCGAATTTCTCCACGCTGAGAGAAACTCGAGCGAATTTCAATCAGACTGCTCGGGATTGGCATCATAAACAGAGTGTTCGATTTAGTGTGTGTACTATATGGTTTTTCAGAAAAATCCGTTTGAATTGAACTCGAAATTTTGCTAAAAGATTTCGTCCTTTTTCTGAGAAGACGGCCCAGAAACTTAAAAGCCAACTCAGAGATGAAATCTGATAGTGAAAAGGTCTCTGAATCAACATGCAAATATTTTTCAGAATTCATATTTCTTCTGTTCTTTTTGAATATCTCCTGAAGATTGGGTTCATAGATAGCCTGAAACGCAAACGACAGTACTTCATTTTGTTAAAACTTGGTGCAAGGTTACCATTAACTTATTTTTCATCACTGCGGACGAAAACCATTCAAAATTTTTAGATACTGTGACGTAATTTTTTTCATCTTTTAGAGATGATGAAACGTTTGAAACGTTTTTGGCCAGGAAAAAGGGAAGGAGAAGATGCTTAAAAACTCGGTTGAAAAGATTACGTCAGAGTATGGATGCGTGATCTAATTGACCGGGTGTCATGGCTTAGCGAATTGATCTACTGGCACCGGTCTACCTATTAATTGCTCGTTACCTGTCAAAGCTCCCTCTCAATAACACTCCGCCCCAAAACTGCTGTCAGATAGTACATTCTGATTGTTGTAAAAAAAGGGTCATAGAATGAGGCTTGATAACCGGGATCTGAGAAAAGAAGAGGCTTATTCGGAAATCATCTCCTTCTAAAGGGTATATTTAGGTCGATTGGAAGGAAGTTTCGATAAAGTTTTTCAAACTCTTGAACTGAAAGCAATAGTAACTAAAGTCGGGACATGACTTTGAAATCTGACTCATCGACTAGGAAAAATAGCCACTCGAGTCACGAAGATGACTCTTTTTTAATACACGGAACGATACCCTATTTGTAGGTTCAATACAGGTATCATAGTGCTTCGCAGAGTGCTAATAACAAGAAAATTGGAAAAAAACAAATAAATTCATTAAAATAGGTAACTCATCGGAGAGGACCTGTAAAATAACCACCAAAAAGTTTCCTCTTCTCAAAATGAAAAAAAAGAAACGAGGGTAATCACGGAACGGTCCTTATATCCGGCACTTCATGAAAATATCTGGATACGGTGGTTATCTCGATCGGAAACGGCGATGGCACCGTCTGGGAGCACAGCAACAGCTTCGACTCCCTTCAATTGTCCTGCGCCCGCTCCCCATGAGCCGAAGGTCGCGATGAACTCGCCACTGGCGGTGCAAACCTGAAAAGTTGCTCAGGTAATGAAAAAACTGTTTAAGAAAAAAAAAAGCAGTCAAATAACCTTAACAATGTCTCGCAAATTGCATTCCAGATTAACACAATCAAGTTTCAGAAATGCCCTTTCAAAGAACTTCTAAATACGTATTGCTCTCCTAGAAGCTACTGAACAAAACAATTCATTCACCCAAGCTCTGTATTACTCTAAATGTTCAATTCTCCCGAACCTTTCGTTCTCCTGAGCTCTTCGTTTTCCGTAGCTATTTCTCAAATAATTCAACGCTCAATCACTAATGGCCGTCTGCAGTAATGGCCTTTTAAATTTGAGATCAAGTAATTTTATAAAGTGCCCTATTCATCCCTCGCTTCTTCGACGGATTTACCTAATGAAACTATAAAGATATTTTAAAAATTCATTTGTAACGGCATTTGATACTTATGAATGTAAAAACAATTAATCGTAATCTTTAACCCAAACCCTAGTCAAAAATAAATTTTCATTCTAATCCAAGCTCTTCTTCAACAAATAAATGTTTTTTTTCTTGAACCTAACCATGCTTGCGCAAAACAACGATTCTTTCATAACCCAAATTTTTCCTAGACTTAACATACAACGAGTATTCAAACCGAATATTCACACCGAGTATTCACACCGAGTATTCACACCGAATATTCACACCGAGTATTGACACCGAGTATTCACACCGAATATTCACACCGAGTATTCACAACGAGTATTCACCTGTATCCGATTGTTCCCAGAATCTGCGACTATGACGTTGCCCTGTAATGTTTTAACAAGTATTCATACATTCTATAAGTGTACTAGCAAACAGATCCATTCAATTCTTACTTGTTAATCCTAATTTTTTCGCCTTAGTCGTTCACTGGAATGTTTTATGTAATTTAATCATTAAGCTAAACTATGTAATGTTTATTGGCAGCGATGAGTCATTCAATGATAAAAATTGAGTCTTTTTATATGGATATAATGGTCACTGCCTTTTAACTGTGCAACTGAGCATTGAAAGATTTTCATCTACCTTCCATCACTCTTTTGTCTCAATTGTGAGTTCTGGAGTTATGCTCTATTCACGACGCTTTCGCTTCATAAACATGCGTGAATTAGAGAGCAAGGCGATTGATTTTTCCATATAGCAACATCGCGAGGAATAACAATGTTTTACCGTGGTGTAATGGTAATGCGTTTGCTACCAGATTGAGAAAAAATGGCTGGGTTCGTTCGCACCCAATAGACTAGCTTTTTCCCGTGAGATGGTATAATCAATTGTATGAATATGAATAACTGCAATATTATAGTCGAAACTTTGAATGTTCAAGTTTAGAAAAATCGCATCTTTGTCAAATAAAAAACGACATCTTTGTCGAATATCGTTTTGATCTGTTGACCTTGACATTGCAATAGAATTGTGAAGATCTCCACCCGTATGTATGTGTTTGAAATATTCGCTAATATCTTCCAAACTAAACAACTTCTAAGACAACGCTTTTTTCGCAGTTTTCTTCTCTTTAACAAATTTCTTGTTTGAGTTTCTCAAAATTTAGATAACAGTTTCGTAGTAATCAACAACCAAATCGGAAATTATCTTTTTTTAACTTATGATAAATCATCAATTGCTCAGTTACACATTTTTAAAAGCAGTGACGCCTGGTTGAGATGAAGTGACTAGAAGAGCAAGGTGCTTGGAATAAAGAAACAAAATGAAATGAAAGGCAATTTGGGCCTTTCATATAGCACTATTGCATGGAACAGCAATGTGTCTCCGTGGTGTTATGGTAACGCGCTATTTCCCGGTTACTAAAGAGATGGCTGTGTTCGATCCCATCCCATCAACTAGCTTTTTTTCTTACTTGAAATGGTTTAATAAATTCTCGAGAAAAAAACCAAGTTACGAACTTAGGATTAATGCTTTTAAAATTTGGGTCATCTAGAAGTTTGAATGAGGTTCATAAAATCACCTTCTGATCAATGGCAATGCCCCTCGGCAACTTGAATTGTCCGGCCTGGAATCCTTCATCTCCAAAGGCGAACTTGAAGCCACCGTGGGTGTCGAATACACACACGCGGTTGTTTGAAGAGTCTGTCACGTATACCTTCAAAAAATCTCCCTTTTTTAAGTCACTGAGTAGACTTACCCACTTCATCTTCTTGTTATAACAGTGTGAAAGATGTTTCTCTGTAGCAAGAAATGCACAACTTCAATCAGAAAATTTTCTTTATTTTCTCTTCAAAAACTTGTAGCTGACAACTTGGTTTGTTGGTGACTACCGCGTATAAGAAACCCATATCAAAAAATTTCAACTCGATTGCTATCGGAATCTTCTTTAAAAAAGTGTTGTTGATATTCCGGACTTTAATTGAACTGATTTTCGGATTCGGAGTCCTGGAATTCTTCGTGGAAACACTAAGCCGTCCAAAACGCTTTTTGACGCAACGCTACAGTTAAATTTTTCTCCGACCAAGTTCTCTCTTATTCATTCATTCATTCTTTTTTCATTTTTTTGCTAATTTTTATGTTATAACTGTAACAATGATGATTCAGCGCAAAGTAATGAGCTAATACATTATTACCGTAGTTCTTTGTAAATTTAGTGAAGAATGAAGAATAAAATCACTGAGAAAAAAAGTTCTTTGATAAATAAAAGGTTATAATGTAACATTTTGATACAATGATCACAAGGTGTGAGATGCGAGTTCAAGATTGATTGTTTAGTAGAATATTGTTTGAATACTTTGTTAGTTTCAAAGCAATAACAATTGAGTAGAAAAGAAAATTAGAAGAAAAAATCAAATTAGGAGGATGCTTGTATTGATATGAAGGGATAAGGAAAGGAGTTCTAAATATCAATACAATTCAATACTCCTTTATGTCAATTATGCTAGGGATGACTCTAACCATATTATTGTTTGAGAAAATGGTATTTGTCAAAGTGTATGTATGATTCGAGTCGCAAAACAAGCCGAATACCAAACTAAGTTCGACCCCAAACTAAGCCCGATCCCGAACCAAGCCCGATCTCAAAATAAATCCGATATCAACCTCATGAGTTATTTTGTTGATCGCAATAAAGAGTGGATTGTTGAACTGGCCCTCGGCGTGTCCCATTGACCCGAATTTCCCTATGAATGTTCCGTTCTTGTCAAACATTTGAACGCGGTGATTATCCTGGAATCAATTTTTTGTAAACATTTTTTTCTTCCTATTTGTAATGAAAGTGTTGCAAGTTGACAGCGTTCTGAATAACTTTCTCAGCGTCTTTTTTCATAATTCACTCTGTGATCAATGTCTGAGAAGTTCAGCGTCAGAAAAAAAATTCATCCTCATAGTCGCTATAACTTTCATGATTGTTAAAAGGAGAAAACAGTCGCCTATAGCTATATGCTCCGCCTAAGCCCCTGCTCCCCCTTGTTAAATGGAGAAAACAGTCGCCTATAGCTATATGCTCCGCCTAAGCCCCTGCTCCGCCCCCCCTTGTTAAAAGGAGAAAACAGTCGCCTATAGCTATATGCTCCGCCTAAGCCCCTGCTCCGCCCCCCCTTGTTAAAGGAGAAAACAGTCGCCTATAGCTATATGCTCCGCCTAAGCCCCTGCTCCCCCTTGTTAAATGGAGAAAACAGTCGCCTATAGCTAGCTATATGCTCCGCCTAAGCCCCTGTTCCGCACCCCTTGTTAAAAGGAGAAAACAGTCGCCTATAGCTATATGCTCCGCCTAAGCCCCTGCTCCGCCCCCCCCCCCTTTGTTAAAAGCAGAAAACAGTCGCCTATAGCTATATGCTCCGCCGAAGCCCCTGCTCCGCCCCCCCCCCCCCCTTGTTAAAAGGAGAAAATAGTCGCCTATAGCTATATGCTCCGCCTAAGCCCCTGCTCCGTCCCCCCCCCCTTGTTAAAAGGAGAAAACAGTCGCCTATGCTGCGCCTAAGCCCCTGCTCCGCCTCCCCCTTGTTAAAAGGAGAAAACAGTCGCCTATAGCTATATGCTCCGCCTAAGCCCCTGCTCCGCCCCCCTTCCCCTTGTTAAAAGGAGAAAACAGTCGCCTATAGCTATATGCTCTGCCTAAGCCCCTGCTCCGCCCCCCCCCCCTTGTTAAAAGGAGAAAACAGTCGCCTATAGCTATATGCTCCGCCTAAGCCCCTGCTCCGCCCCCCCCCCCTTGTTAAAAGGAGAAAACAGTCGCCTGTAGCTATATGCTCCGCCTAAGCCCCTGCTCCGCCCCCCCTTGTTAAAAGGAGAAAACAGTCGCCTATAGCTATATGCTCCGCCTAAGCCCCTGCTCCGCCCCCCCCCCCTTGTTAAAAGGAGAAAACAGTCGCCTATAGCTATATGCTCCGCCTAAGCCCCTGCTCCGCCCCCCCCCTTGTTAAAAGGAGAAAACAGTCGCCTATAGCTATATGCTCCGCCTAAGCCCCAGCAAAACGAGAAAGAACTTCTCAGTGCCCAGCGAAAGGCAGGGTACGCGCTTCCCTGATGAAATAAAGAGGCCTAATATTTTCAAACCAGTGACTGTTCTATGGTTCAGTGTGTAGCAGAACAAAAAGTAAGAGAAGACCAAGAAACACCGACATTTTCCAACCCTTTGGCCCGATTCTCTAATCTTTAACCTGACATGGAATGTAAATGAAAAATTTCGACCAGAAGTGTATCAATTTTTTTCTTACTAAGATCACAAAATTTCTTTCGGCGAGATATATTTTTCATTGAAGTAGGTTTTTTCGAGGCTAACGTCGGAAAAGGGGCCCTTAACTTAAAACATAGTCAGACGCACTAATAAAATTATTAATCTTCCCGCCTCGCGGCAGGGTACGTGCTTCCCTGAAATGCGAGACAGCCATATTCTGAAGGTCCGCTCAAACGCACTATCAATATTGTACTACATAGGTTGATTATACTCATTTTATCATTGAGGTTATGTAAGCATGATATAATTCAAACCTTGTCAACGACATAGATTGTTCCCGCCTCATCCACTGCAACTCCCCACGGGTTGTTGAAGCGACCATTGGACAGACCATGTCCTCCGAATACATGAGCAACCAGGCCTGCAGGAGATCGAAATGATAAATCTACAAATTCTCAGTAACACAGTTTAAGAGTAGAGACGCCCTGTTTAAGATGAAAATTTACCGAAATTTAACACGAGAAAGGTAGTCCTAGGTGCGGGATCGAACTCCGTCGTATCTAATTTCTCTGCCCGTGAATAAGAGCGCGTTGCCGATTACACGTAGATATGCTTTGCACCAATTCATGGCCCTTAGTTCAGTTTCAACTTTCTATTGTCTGTTCAGTATTGAATCCTTTGTCTTCAGGGCTCCTCAAACTGAATTGACAAGCCTCAAAATCAATCAAAAGACTCGTGAAAATCTCAGAATAATTCCTTTTTCACAGACTCTTTTCTTATTTAAGCTATAAAAAATCCTCCTTGTAAAAAAACACTTTGACTTAAGAAAAATCATCTTAAACAGAAAGACCATTAGAACAAATTCTCATTACCTTTTTTACCAGTTTGTTCCACGCGGTTAATATCATTCAACTGTTTACCAGTTTGTTCCACGCGGTTAATATCATTCAACTGTTCTCGCCAACTTCAACCAATTAATTATAAGAAGCCTTATAAAAAAACTTATAATTTTTTTGAATACTCGGTTCTAGTTCTTTAAAAAATAATTTTAATTTAAGTTCATCCTATCTATTTATACTTTAATCAAAACAAAACTCCTAATCGATTTCGATTGCCTAAGCTCAGTTTTGGATAAGAAAATTTCTCATGAAAACTCTTTGAAGCTGAAGTATTCTTTGAAGTAATAACAAGAATCTCTAACCACTATGAGCTTAGTTGAGGCATGTCTTCTATATTCGACGCGGACACCCCATTATATAAAAAACCTAGAAAAAAATCTAAAAAAAGGTGTTTCTAGATCATTCCGATAACCTTGCATCAATATTTCGATAAGTAGTTTCCTTAAAATGCTCACAAACATACGAAGGATATTTTTTTAAACTTCAGAACAAAAATATGAGCTGTTCAATAAGAAAAATGTGCACTAACCATGGAAAAGATAACGGAAAATTCAATTTTCAAGAATGAAATCATCTTCTTTAAAAAAAAATTCAAACTCGACGAAAAAAATTTCTGTTTTATCGCTACTTTTAAAAAGCAAAGAGTAAAACTTAATGAAACTAAGAAAGCCTCTTCGTCGTGATAAAAAACTAATGATCACAAAAATTACACGGATCGAATTATTTTATTACAAATCAAATATATCCACAAAAAGTAGAAAAGAACCTTCAGCGTCATAGACGACGACCCGGTGATTGTACCGATCGGTGACGACGAGCTGCCTTCCTCTGCCAGCGGCGACACCCGCTGCCGAGTCCAGCTGGCCCGCCGCCGTACCGTACTCACCTAGCGCCCGCATGAACTTCCCATCTGACGAGGTGAAGATGCAGATGCGGTGATTGGAGGAGTCTGCGACGGCGAGCAGACCGCCGGGGAGTGAGGCCAAACCCCGAGGCCAGTTCAACTCTCCCTCTTTTCCACCTTTCTTACCAAATACTTTCAAGGGTAGGCCACGGGACCTGTACTCGGCTGCCTCTCTGCTGAGCGACGGCCTCCGTGCCCGCATTCGTGCCGACTCATTCGAAGCGGCACCGCTGGCGCCGCTGGGGACGGGCACTGTCGACGGCTCAATGATCTCCCCGTCATCGCCGATCATCGGAGGCGGTGGGCCGACGCGAACACTCGTGGAACTCTCTAAACGAGAGTTACGGGCTTGCAGAAGCTGTTGCACGCGCGGGGACGTCGGTACAATAGAGGAAGCAAGCAGCGCTGCGGCAAGGTCTGGGTTGGTCTTGCTACGCTGAAAACGCGCGCGGCGCCGCGCTAACCATGCGGGCACATTAATTGGTGTGGTATCAGGGCCAAGGGAGGGGCTCGAGATGGAATGCACTCCGTCTTCCTCACCTGGATAGTAGGTAATGGGCAGAGCGATGCCACCAAAGTCTTCGTTTCGAGTCGAAGTGGTAGCTGTGCCACCGGAAGAGGCGCTCGACGCCGTCGTTGAAGTAGATACGCCATTTTTTCTCTCTCCGTTCTGAGTTATTTCGTCTGCATTGGAGACTGAGGCTGCGCGGCATATTATGCGAATGCGAGAGCGAGCAGGAGAGGGCGCCGCGTTCCCATTTGGAGGGGAGGGCGAGGACTCGTGCTCATCCGAGTCTACTTCGAGGGGTGCTGGGTTCATGGAAGGCTGCATTGATCGCTTCTCATGATGAGCTCTTCGGATTGTCTCCACTTTCTCGTTCAAACTAGTGTCCTCCGTCGAGCTGCGCTGACGTGGAAGCGGCGGTTTAGCTGTAACTGATGCATTGTTGCCATTCAGAGCCTTCTTGGTCGAGTTGGCTAAAGGCCTTATGAGTGCAGCAGTGGCGGGGATGGGAGACTTAGACGGGGAAGAAGGCGCCGTCATCGAGGTTGACATGATGTCCGACGAGACATCTGGCAAGGGAGACTTGGACCATGGAGAAGCACTCAGCAGGGAAGCAGCTGACTCACGGCCACTTCCACTGCTGCCATGAATGCGTGACCAGGCTTCATCCTCGAGCGCTTGCCTTCTCCGGTATCTTAGTGAGGACTCGTCCTCGCATCGGGAGTATCGAGAAGACGGCCGTTCGTCCACATCGCGACCTCTCCGAAAGTGATCCGACTCGAAACCAACGCGAAAAGGCCGCGGTAGGTACGAGGACTCCAGAGGCATGTATCGACCAGCGAATTGAGGAA
Source organism: Allodiplogaster pararmata (assembly GCA_964056735.1). Taxonomy (NCBI): domain Eukaryota; kingdom Metazoa; phylum Nematoda; class Chromadorea; order Rhabditida; family Diplogasteridae; genus Allodiplogaster; species Allodiplogaster pararmata. The sequence continues at coordinate 12,860,558 of OZ057403.1, forward strand.
CGAGCACGCACAACTCGCCGAAAGAGGAAATGGCCTGAGGCAGTTTGGCTGCGTCATCTCCTGGAGCAAAGCGAAGCTTCTTGCAGAACAGTTCATCCGCGTCTGGCTGAAATCATTATTTTAAAAGGTCGCTTCGAGAGGACTGAGAAGGATTGACACCGAAAAATATCCCAGTTCACAAGAAAAGAATGTATAGAGTACAAGGCATCATCAATGAAAACGTCTGTATCTGAACGAAGCGTCTTAGTTAGTTCTTTAACCGCTATTGACTAAGAGGAGTCGCAGTAATTTAGACATTTTTAAGAGAGGAGTTATAAATTGAGTGAGCTGTAAAACTTGGGAAAGTAATGAGCAGAGGAAGAGGAGAGAAATGGGCACACCGAGAAAGAAAGAGCAGACAGAGAGAAAAATAATTTCAAATGATCCATGAAAACGCCGACCTGAAAATTTCGTAGGTACTCCAGACCCTCAGCAAAGGTATTTTTGTAGCGCACTAGCTCGGAGTCTTCAATAGAAGTTTCTCCCTGAAAAGAAGGGATGTGATTGCTGAAGCGAATGAGGACTGATCAATACGCATGCATTCCGACATTCTCATTCTACCAAATAGTTTCCGCTAAAACTTCTAATAAGCGCTTAAACAAGTCCTGCGCACACAGTATATGAAAGCGAGCTCTTGTTACGTCCATGCTTCCATTCAGTATCGAGTCAAGAAAGTACTAGTTTTTTTAGAAGAATTTTGCAAATCTGGGAACTGTTCTATAATCATTAAGCTATCCCGACATCGTCTTCTAATGAAAAGGTGTTCATTATGGTTTCCTCCTAGAAGATGTTTTTGTGGTGAACGACAAAAACAACAAACGTGAGCACGTGATTACGATAGGAGAATTCGTTTATACAGTAACCCTGTTAAAAAAAAACTGATGAGCAACTTGAGCGAATGTGTATAATAGGGGTTTCGCTTACTTTTTGGTTGTTTTTGATTGAATTAAAGTTTTTTCCGTGAATTCAAGAAAATACTATAGTTAAAAAAAGCGGATTTAATCGATATAACAACGAAAACTCTCTTGACAAAAATTGTTTTTAGAAGTCACATAGTGCTCTACTTTCCGCTCAATTTTTCGTCTATTGAACATCATTTAGTCTGATAATAACTTAAGTTTTTTCAAGAGAGATGAGCAGTCGTTGAACTGAATTGAAAAAAAAAAAGAAAAGATACTGATATAAAAACAAACTACATCTACAAAGGCATGAGTGTTACCCAGCATATGACACACAAAAAACTTCAAGCTAAAACTGGAATAATGCTTTATATGTTCTAGCAGTTGCTCAGGTCTAGTTCATTTTTTTTTAATTTAAGGGCTAAGACTACGGTTGCGCTAACAAGACTTAGAGACGATATCGCATGGCAAAAATCAGTAACAGTATGAGTCTTATGTCAACAACAAACCTTTTAACCGTTCGAATTCGGTCTTATTATTTAAATTATTACTCATACGGTCATTAGGATACGATGAAACCCTAAAAAACGCGATAAAAACCAAAGTAGAGCGGGACCATTGTTTTACATTATTTTCAAAATTCAAGTTTTAGAATCTGCTCGTGAAAAAACTACGTTGTTGTATTTTTCCACAAAAAACCTAAGGTCTGTTTCGTTGTTCAGGCGTAGAGTGATAAATATTTCAATTCGGTTATTACGATTCTAAAGGTAATGTTCACTAAACTATGTACAAACTTGCCTCATTAGAAAATTTAAACTTTTCGTGGCTTGCAAGTAAAGTAAGTAAAGGTTGGTAGAAATTTATTGAAAAGCTTGAATTTTTCTCTATACTGTGATCATTGAAGTTTATTTGGTATTATCAGTTTCATAATGAAATCTTAAAAAACTGTTTCATAGTTTGACGCTCGATATTCTGATTATGAACTTGTTTCGCAGTCCACCTTGGTGCCAAGAACCTAATAGGTGGAATAAGTATCACCCGCGCAACCCTTTTGTGTCAACCAGTGTTCATTAGCTGAAATGAAACCTCGATAGAAATCTCATCCTGAACCAGCTAGAGGTTTCGTTTGCTTACTTCTCTATACCCATTCAAACACTAAACTTCGAAGCGATCTTCGCTCTCCCTCTCTTCTAGTGTCACTCTCACTTCTTTCTTTCTCTCCCTCTCTTCTAGTGTCTCTCTCACTTCTTTCTTTCTCTCCCTCTCTTCTAGTGTCTCTCTCACTTCTTTCTTTCTCTCCCTCTCTTCTAGCTTCTCTCTCACTTCTTTCTTTCTCTCCCTCTCTTCTAGTGTCTCTCTCACTTCTTTCTTTCTCTCCCTCTCTTCTAGTGTCTCTCTCACTTCTTTCTTTCTCACCTTCTCTTCTAGTGTCTCTCTCACTTCTTTCTCTCCCTCTCTTCTAGTGTCTCTCTCACTTCTTTCTCTCCCTCTCTTCTAGTGTCTCTCTCACTTCTTTCTTTCTCTCCCTCTCTTCTAGTGTCTCTCTCACTTCTTTCTCTCCCTCTCTTCTAGTGTCTCTCTCACTTCTTTCTCTCCCTCTCTTCTAGTGTCTCTCTCACTTCTTTCTTTCTCACCCTCTCTTCTAGTGTCTCTCTCACTTTTTTCTCTACCTCTCTTCTAGTGTCTCTCTCACTTCTTTCTCTCCCTCTCTTCTAGTGTCTCTCTCACTTCTTTCTTTCTCTCCCTCTCTTCTAGTGTCTCTCTCACTTCTTTCTCTCCCTCTCTTTTAGTGTCTCTCTCACTTCTTTCTCTCCCTCTCTTCTAGTGTCTCTCTCACTTCTTTCTTTCTCTCTCTTTTTCTCATCTTTCCGTGGCCTTCTTGATTTTTTCCTGATTCTTTTTTTATTACCATAAACATGAAAGATTTTTACACATAGAGCTTTTCTCTTTTGAATAGCTAACTGAAATGTTCTTTTCTCTGTCTCTAATTCCTCTTCTCTGTCTCTAATCCCTCTTCTCTGTATCTAATCCCTCTTCTCTGTCTCTAATCCCTCTTCAAATTGTCCTTTCTCTTTTATTCTCCCTTTTCTCTTTCTGTCCCACAATCTCTATCTCACATTCATCTCAATCTAATTTCTTTCGAAATCTCGAGGCTCAAAATTATAACTATTAGAAAAACATTTGGAATAGTAATATGTATGCAATGAAGAGCAGCTGCTCGTAAACAACCAATCAATGTTCTCCGCTTAAATTCAATCAATAAAACTGTGCTCTTGTTGTTTTTGCGAGGGTCTTGAAACCAAGCTACTATTTTAGAAATTTTAGATTAAATTCTTTGAATTCGAAAACAAATATTTAAATAACTTCAAGATTTTTATTCTGATTCTCCGGCAGTTTTTGCTCCAAACGTTCTTGACTTTAAACTTTTTTCGACTAAGTTCCTTTATTTTAAATTAGAGTCACTAGAAGTTTATAGACTAATTAGCATAAAAATTGATATTGTTGATCGTGTGAGAACTGATGACTCGATTATAGATATCTGATCTCAGCAAAACAGTGAGACTCGGTTTTCCAATCTTTTTAATTCCAAACTCTAGGCTGATGTGTAGAACACTGGTCTATGAAAATATTTAAAATTACCTTCCAATCGGTTTTTTTTCTTCTAGTGTCTTTTCAGTTTCTCTCTCTCTCTCTCTTTCTCTCTCTCTCTTTTTCTCTCTATCTCTCTCTCTCTCTTTCCGACACTCTCTAGTTCCTTTGAACGAATTCGAGGGAGAACACTGTACATGTGGGAAACAGTGAGAGTTGTATGCGTGTCAAGTGGGACAAGGGCGGATGAAAGGGTCAAATTACAAAGAAAAGAGTCAGGAGTCGTAACAGAGAACGGCACAACAGAAGGTAGGAATTAGGTTTATAGCAGATGAATGCTGTTAGAAAAAATAGAGAAGAAAATCGAAGCGGCGTGAACTGAGAAGGATGAGTTGATTAGAAAGAGAGAGAGAGAGAAAAACAAGCGTTTTGGTCGTGATTTCATTTAACGTAGTTCTAGCTAGGTTTTTCGGTATTTTGCTAGAAAAATATTTTTTGCTAGGTATTTTGCTTTAAAAAAATCGGAATTTTTTTGTTGATTTTTCCTCATATTTTTTTTTGCATTACCAGGTTTTGCACTGAGAACAGTCTTTGAAAAAAGACAAGTAATTAGCTGTACAAGTTTTATAAATAGGTATACGTATGGTGTTTACCGAAATTTTCGGTTTAGTAAGAAAAAGTGGGAAGGGATAGAGAGAGAGAGAGTGAGATGCGTTTTAGTAATTGAAAAAATAAATGTTTTTAAGGGATAAGTACACACACAAGCCTACTGAATCTAGCTCGCTTGGATGATAAAAAGAAGCAAAAATTCCCTTTTTTAAAGAAAAAGCAAGGTTTTATATTTTTGCTTCTTACATTCAAAGAAACCGACAAAGAGCTTTAATCAAAAGAAGTAAAAAGAGGGAGAAGAAGGATAGCACGGCAGAACCAATTTCTAACTACACAAACTCCATTAGTGAAAATTTAAAAAAAAATATACATAAATAAAAAAACCTGAAATTAGAATTATAATTACAACAAGAAAAAAACTAATAAAATTGTGTAGTGAATAGCTTAAAACAAAACTGAAACCGAAAAGTGCAGAAATGAACGTTTAGAAACAAAATACTTTTTTTAATGACCCGCCTTCGTACCTAAATTGTGGGTTTCAATGATTATGTAGTTATTTTCTTTAAAAAATGTTCAGTGGGTGGCTAAGACCTAATGTACCTCAAGTATCAACAAAAATTGATTGTTTTATTCTCCTTTTTTTCCCTTCCTATTTCAATAAACCCGAACGTAAGCGAGTGAATTACCACCAGACCCCCAAGGGAGAAGTTCTATTCCGTCCAATACTCTTACCTTACACATAATTTTCAAGTGATACGCCCGATTGTCTTGATAAGGTCCAATCAATAGTTGAGAGATATCACTCTCGTGATGTCAAGAAATAGTTTTTTAGCTGGGTTTTGTGAAAATATTTCTCTCACGAAGTTTCACTAATTCGTTTTACAAATAAAAAACTCTTTCTTGAGGGCCATTTTTTGTTAGCAAAAAAAAACAAACTATTTACGAATTTCAGCTATTGGTTCTGAAAAAACGGAAGAAAACCTAGAAAAATTAATTCAAGTGGATATTACGAACCAGGAAAGACATTCGACTGTTGAGTTAAAAAAGGGAACAAGGAAGCTCAGATAAAATTAGATTTGGGTTCAGTAGAAAAAAATAAAACGATTCTAAGAAAATTTTATGAATGACTGAGTTTTAAAAAACCGAAAAAAAATTCCTATAGAAAGGTTAACTATAAGGAAAGACAAGTTTACCAAAAATTCCAGTCTTTGAAGAAATGAGCAAGAAATAAAGACGACTCTTGAATCAACACGAGTCTTTGAGATACGAGTCCTCACCTTAAGAGCTGCTTCCAGACGCGAAACGCCCTCGCTCATGTTACTTGATTCGATCTCGAGAACATCTCGTAGGTTGGACATTAGCCGAGCTTCGGTCGCATAGAATTGATCAATCTCCGAAATTAGAGTTTCCTCTCTCTTTTTCAGCTCCCTTTGATATCTGGAAAAAATAACAACAACGTTTAAGTTATAATCAAAACAATCTCACAAAACAAAAACAAATTCACCAATTCATGCTTTCAATAGCTAATTTTTGTCAAGACATTTTCAAATATAGAGTATTATTTCTATGATCGAGTTTTGTGGAATTCTCAGAAGTATAAGAGAGGCCCGCAATGGCTCAATCAGCAGAGAATTCTCAGAAGTATAAGAAAGGCCCGCAATGGCTCAATCAGCAGAGAATTCTCAGAAGTATAAGAGAGGCCCGCAATGGCTCAATCAGCAGAGAATTCTCAGAAGTATAAGAGAGGCCCGCAATGGCTCAATCAGCAGAGAATTCTCAGAAGTATAAGAGAGGCCCGCAATGGCTCAATCAGCAGAGAATTCTCAGAAAAAATAGAGAGGCCCGCAATGGCTCAATCAGCAGAGAATTCTCAGAAGTATAAGAGAGGCCCGCAATGGCTCAATCAGCAGAGAATTCTCAGAAGTATAAGAGAGGCCCGCAATGGCTCAATCAGCAGAGAATTCTCAGAAGTATAAGAGAGGCCCGCAATGGCTCAATCAGCAGAGAATTCTCAGAAGTATAAGAGAGGCCCGCAATGGCTCAATCAGCAGAGAATTCTCAGAAGTATAAGAGAGGCCCGCAATGGCTCAATCAGCAGAGAATTCTCAGAAGTATAAGAGAGGCCCGCAATGGCTCAATCAGCAGAGAATTCTCAGAAGTATAAGAGAGGCCCGCAATGGCTCAATCAGCAGAGAATTCTCAGAAGTATAAGAGAGGCCCGCAATGGCTCAATCAGCAGAGAATTCTCAGAAGTATAAGAGAGGCCCACAATGGCTCAATCAGCAGAGAATTCTCAGAAGTATAAGAGAGGCCCGCAATGGCTCAATCAGCAGAGAATTCTCAGAAGTATAAGAGAGGCCCGCAATGGCTCAATCAGCAGAGAATTCTCAGAAGTATAAGAGAGGCCCGCAATGGCTCAATCAGCAGAGAATTCTCAGAAGTATAAGAGAGGCCCGCAATGGCTCAATCAGCAGAGAATTCTCAGAAGTATAAGAGAGGCCCGCAATGGCTCAATCAGCAGAGAATTCTCAGAAGTATAAGAGAGGCCCGCAATGGCTCAATCAGCAGAGAATTCTCAGAAGTATAAGAGAGGCCCGCAATGGCTCAATCAGCAGAGAATTCTCAGAAGTATAAGAGAGGCCCGCAATGGCTCAATCAGCAGAGAATTCTCAGAAGTATAAGAGAGGCCCGCAATGGCTCAATCAGCAGAGAATTCTCAGAAGTATAAGAGAGGCCCGCAATGGCTCAATCAGCAGAGAATTCTCAGAAGTATAAGAGAGGCCCGCAATGGCTCAATCAGCAGAGAATTCTCAGAAGTATAAGAGAGGCCCGCAATGGCTCAATCAGCAGAGAATTCTCAGAAGTATAAGAGAGGCCCGCAATGGCTCAATCAGCAGAGAATTCTCAGAAGTATAAGAGAGGCCCGCAATGGCTCAATCAGCAGAGAATTCTCAGAAGTATAAGAGAGGCCCGCAATGGCTCAATCAGCAGAGAATTCTCAGAAGTATAAGAGAGGCCCGCAATGGCTCAATCAGCAGAGAATTCTCAGAAGTATAAGAGAGGCCCGCAATGGCTCAATCAGCAGAGAATTCTCAGAAGTATAAGAGAGGCCCGCAATGGCTCAATCAGCAGAGAATTCTCAGAAGTATAAGAGAGGCCCGCAATGGCTCAATCAGCAGAGAATTCTCAGAAGTATAAGAGAGGCCCGCAATGGCTCAATCAGCAGAGAATTCTCAGAAGTATAAGAGAGGCCCGCAATGGCTCAATCAGCAGAGAATTCTCAGAAGTATAAGAGAGGCCCGCAATGGCTCAATCAGCAGAGAATTCTCAGAAGTATAAGAGAGGCCCGCAATGGCTCAATCAGCAGAGAATTCTCAGAAGTATAAGAGAGGCCCGCAATGGCTCAATCAGCAGAGAATTCTCAGAAGTGTAAGAGAGGCCCGCAATGGCTCAATCAGCAGAGAATTCTCAGAAGTATAAGAGAGGCCCGCAATGGCTCAATCAGCAGAGAATTCTCAGAAGTATAAGAGAGGCCCGCAATGGCTCAATCAGCAGAGAATTCTCAGAAGTATAAGAGAGGCCCGCAATGGCTCAATCAGCAGAGAATTCTCAGAAGTATAAGAGAGGCCCGCAATGGCTCAATCAGCAGAGAATTCTCAGAAGTATAAGAGAGGCCCGCAATGGCTCAATCAGCAGAGAATTCTCAGAAGTATAAGAGAGGCCCGCAATGGCTCAATCAGCAGAGAATTCTCAGAAGTATAAGAGAGGCCCGCAATGGCTCAATCAGCAGAGAATTCTCAAAAGTATAAGAGAGGCCCGCAATGACTCAATCAGCAGAGAATTCTCAGAAGTATAAGAGAGGCCCGCAATGGCTCAATCAGCAGAGCATTCTCAGAAGTATAAGAGAGGCCCGCAATGGCTCAATCAGCAGAGAATTCTCAGAAAAAATAGAGAGGCCCGCAATGGCTCAATCAGTAGAGAATTCTCAGAAGTATAAGAGAGGCCCGCAATGGCTCAATCAGCAGAGAATTCTCAGAAGTATAAGAGAGGCCCGCAATGGCTCAATCAGCAGAGAATTCTCAGAAGTATAAGAGAGGCCCGCAATGGCTCAATCAGCAGAGAATTCTCAGAAGTATAAGAGAGGCCCGCAATGGCTCAATCAGCAGAGAATTCTCAGAAGTATAAGAGAGGCCCGCAATGGCTCAATCAGCAGAGAATTCTCAGAAGTATAAGAGAGGCCCGCAATGGCTCAATCAGCAGAGAATTCTCAGAAGTATAAGAGAGGCCCGCAATGGCTCAATCAGCAGAGAATTCTCAGAAGTATAAGAGAGGCCCGCAATGGCTCAATCAGCAGAGAATTCTCAGAAGTATAAGAGAGGCCCGCAATGGCTCAATCAGCAGAGAATTCTCAGAAGTATAAGAGAGGCCCGCAATGGCTCAATCAGCAGAGAATTCTCAGAAGTATAAGAGAGGCCCGCAATGGCTCAATCAGCAGAGAATTCTCAGAAGTATAAGAGAGGCCCGCAATGGCTCAATCAGCAGAGAATTCTCAGAAGTATAAGAGAGGCCCGCAATGGCTCAATCAGCAGAGAATTCTCAGAAGTATAAGAGAGGCCCGCAATGGCTCAATCAGCAGAGAATTCTCAGAAGTATAAGAGAGGCCCGCAATGGCTCAATCAGCAGAGAATTCTCAGAAGTATAAGAGAGGCCCGCAATGGCTCAATCAGCAGAGAATTCTCAGAAGTATAAGAGAGGCCCGCAATGGCTCAACCAGCAGAGAATTCTCAGAAGTATAAGAGAGGCCCGCAATGGCTCAATCAGCAGAGAATTCTCAAAAGTATAAGAGAGGCCCGCAATGACTCAATCAGCAGAGAATTCTCAGAAGTATAAGAGAGGCCCGAAATGGCTCAATCAGCAGAGCATTCTCAGAAGTATAAGAGAGGCCCGCAATGGCTCAATCAGCAGAGAATTCTCAGAAAAAATAGAGAGGCCCGCAATGGCTCAATCAGCAGAGAATTCTCAGAAGTATAAGAGAGGCCCGCAATGGCTCAATCAGCAGAGAATTCTCAGAAGTATAAGAGAGGCCCGCAATGGCTCAATCAGCAGAGAATTCTCAGAAGTATAAGAGAGGCCCGCAATGGCTCAATCAGCAGAGAATTCTCAGAAGTATAAGAGAGGCCCGCAATGGCTCAATCAGCAGAGAATTCTCAGAAGTATAAGAGAGGCCCGCAATGGCTCAATCAGCAGAGAATTCTCAGAAGTATAAGAGAGGCCCGCAATGGCTCAATCAGCAGAGAATTCTCAGAAGTATAAGAGAGGCCCGCAATGGCTCAATCAGCAGAGAATTCTCAGAAGTATAAGGAGGCCCGCAATGGCTCAATCAGCAGAGAATTCTCAGAAGTATAAGAGAGGCCCGCAATGGCTCAATCAGCAGAGAATTCTCAGAAAAAATAGAGAGGCCCGCAATGGCTCAATCAGCAGAGAATTCTCAGAAGTATAAGAGAGGCCCGCAATGGCTCAATCAGCAGAGAATTCTCAGAAGTATAAGAGAGGCCCGCAATGGCTCAATCAGCAGAGAATTCTCAGAAGTATAAGAGAGGCCCGCAATGGCTCAATCAGCAGAGAATTCTCAGAAGTATAAGAGAGGCCCGCAATGGCTCAATCAGCAGAGAATTCTCAGAAGTATAAGAGAGGCCCGCAATGGCTCAATCAGCAGAGAATTCTCAGAAGTATAAGAGAGGCCCGCAATGGCTCAATCAGCAGAGAATTCTCAGAAAAAATAGAGAGGCCCGCAATGGCTCAATCAGCAGAGAATTCTCAGAAGTATAAGAGAGGCCCGCAATGGCTCAATCAGCAGAGAATTCTCAGAAGTATAAGAGAGGCCCGCAATGGCTCAATCAGCAGAGAATTCTCAGAAGTATAAGAGAGGCCCGCAATGGCTCAATCAGCAGAGAATTCTCAGAAGTATAAGAGAGGCCCGCAATGGCTCAATCAGCAGAGAATTCTCAGAAGTATAAGAGAGGCCCGCAATGGCTCAATCAGCAGAGAATTCTCAGAAGTATAAGAGAGGCCCGCAATGGCTCAATCAGCAGAGAATTCTCAGAAGTATAAGAGAGGCCCGCAATGGCTCAATCAGCAGAGAATTCTCAGAAGTATAAGAGAGGCCCGCAATGGCTCAATCAGCAGAGAATTCTCAGAAGTATAAGAGAGGCCCGCAATGGCTCAATCAGCAGAGAATTCTCAGAAGTATAAGAGAGGCCCGCAATGGCTCAACCAGCAGAGAATTCTCAGAAGTATAAGAGAGGCCCGCAATGGCTCAATCAGCAGAGAATTCTCAAAAGTATAAGAGAGGCCCGCAATGACTCAATCAGCAGAGAATTCTCAGAAGTATAAGAGAGGCCCGAAATGGCTCAATCAGCAGAGCATTCTCAGAAGTATAAGAGAGGCCCGCAATGGCTCAATCAGCAGAGAATTCTCAGAAAAAATAGAGAGGCCCGCAATGGCTCAATCAGCAGAGAATTCTCAGAAGTATAAGAGAGGCCCGCAATGGCTCAATCAGCAGAGAATTCTCAGAAGTATAAGAGAGGCCCGCAATGGCTCAATCAGCAGAGAATTCTCAGAAGTATAAGAGAGGCCCGCAATGGCTCAATCAGCAGAGAATTCTCAGAAGTATAAGAGAGGCCCGCAATGGCTCAATCAGCAGAGAATTCTCAGAAGTATAAGAGAGGCCCGCAATGGCTCAATCAGCAGAGAATTCTCAGAAGTATAAGAGAGGCCCGCAATGGCTCAATCAGCAGAGAATTCTCAGAAGTATAAGAGAGGCCCGCAATGGCTCAATCAGCAGAGAATTCTCAGAAGTATAAGAGAGGCCCGCAATGGCTCAATCAGCAGAGAATTCTCAGAAAAAATAGAGAGGCCCGCAATGGCTCAATCAGCAGAGAATTCTCAGAAGTATAAGAGAGGCCCGCAATGGCTCAATCAGCAGAGAATTCTCAGAAGTATAAGAGAGGCCCGCAATGGCTCAATCAGCAGAGAATTCTCAGAAGTATAAGAGAGGCCCGCAATGGCTCAATCAGCAGAGAATTCTCAGAAGTATAAGAGAGGCCCGCAATGGCTCAATCAGCAGAGAATTCTCAGAAGTATAAGAGAGGCCCGCAATGGCTCAATCAGCAGAGAATTCTCAGAAGTATAAGAGAGGCCCGCAATGGCTCAATCAGCAGAGAATTCTCAGAAGTATAAGAGAGGCCCGCAATGGCTCAATCAGCAGAGAATTCTCAGAAGTATAAGAGAGGCCCGCAATGGCTCAATCAGCAGAGAATTCTCAGAAGTATAAGAGAGGCCCGCAATGGCTCAATCAGCAGAGAATTCTCAGAAGTATAAGAGAGGCCCGCAATGGCTCAACCAGCAGAGAATTCTCAGAAGTATAAGAGAGGCCCGCAATGGCTCAATCAGCAGAGAATTCTCAAAAGTATAAGAGAGGCCCGCAATGACTCAATCAGCAGAGAATTCTCAGAAGTATAAGAGAGGCCCGAAATGGCTCAATCAGCAGAGCATTCTCAGAAGTATAAGAGAGGCCCGCAATGGCTCAATCAGCAGAGAATTCTCAGAAAAAATAGAGAGGCCCGCAATGGCTCAATCAGCAGAGAATTCTCAGAAGTATAAGAGAGGCCCGCAATGGCTCAATCAGCAGAGAATTCTCAGAAGTATAAGAGAGGCCCGCAATGGCTCAATCAGCAGAGAATTCTCAGAAGTATAAGAGAGGCCCGCAATGGCTCAATCAGCAGAGAATTCTCAGAAGTATAAGAGAGGCCCGCAATGGCTCAATCAGCAGAGAATTCTCAGAAGTATAAGAGAGGCCCGCAATGGCTCAATCAGCAGAGAATTCTCAGAAGTATAAGAGAGGCCCGCAATGGCTCAATCAGCAGAGAATTCTCAGAAGTATAAGAGAGGCCCGCAATGGCTCAATCAGCAGAGAATTCTCAGAAGTATAAGGAGGCCCGCAATGGCTCAATCAGCAGAGAATTCTCAGAAGTATAAGAGAGGCCCGCAATGGCTCAATCAGCAGAGAATTCTCAGAAGTATAAGAGAGGCCCGCAATGGCTCAATCAGCAGAGAATTCTCAGAAGTATAAGAGAGGCCCGCAATGGCTCAATCAGCAGAGCATTCTCAGAAGTATAAGAGAGGCCCGCAATGGCTCAATCAGCAGAGAATTCTCAGAAGTATAAGAGAGGCCCGCAATGGCTCAATCAGCAGAGAATTCTCAGAAGTATAAGAGAGGCCCGCAATGGCTCAATCAGCAGAGAATTCTCAGAAGTATAAGAGAGGCCCGCAATGGCTCAATCAGCAGAGAATTCTCAGAAGTATAAGAGAGGCCCGCAATGGCTCAATCAGCAGAGAATTCTCAGAAGTATAAGAGAGGCCCGCAATGGCTCAATCAGCAGAGAATTCTCAGAAGTATAAGAGAGGCCCGCAATGGCTCAATCAGCAGAGAATTCTCAGAAGTATAAGAGAGGCCCGCAATGGCTCAATCAGCAGAGAATTCTCAGAAGTATAAGGAGGCCCGCAATGGCTCAATCAGCAGAGAATTCTCAGAAGTATAAGAGAGGCCCGCAATGGCTCAATCAGCAGAGAATTCTCAGAAGTATAAGAGAGGCCCGCAATGGCTCAATCAGCAGAGCATTCTCAGAAGTATAAGAGAGGCCCGCAATGGCTCAATCAGCAGAGCATTCTCAGAAGTATAAGAGAGGCCCGCAATGGCTCAATCAGCAGAGCATTCTCAGAAGTATAAGAGAGGCCCGCAATGGCTCAATCAGCAGAGAATTCTCAGAAGTATAAGAGAGGCCCGCAATGGCTCAATCAGCAGAGAATTCTCAGAAGTATAAGAGAGGCCCGCAATGGCTCAATCAGCAGAGAATTCTCAGAAGTATAAGAGAGGCCCGCAATGGCTCAATCAGCAGAGAATTCTCAGAAGTATAAGAGAGGCCCGCAATGGCTCAATCAGCAGAGAATTCTCAGAAGTATAAGAGAGGCCCGCAATGGCTCAATCAGCAGAGAATTCTCAGAAGTATAAGAGAGGCCCGCAATGGCTCAATCAGCAGAGAATTCTCAGAAGTATAAGAGAGGCCCGCAATGGCTCAATCAGCAGAGAATTCTCAGAAGTATAAGAGAGGCCCGCAATGGCTCAATCAGCAGAGAATTCTCAGAAGTATAAGAGAGGCCCGCAATGGCTCAATCAGCAGAGAATTCTCAGAAGTATAAGAGAGGCCCGCAATGGCTCAATCAGCAGAGAATTCTCAGAAGTATAAGAGAGGCCCGCAATGGCTCAATCAGCAGAGAATTCTCAGAAGTATAAGAGAGGCCCGCAATGGCTCAATCAGCAGAGAATTCTCAGAAGTATAAGAGAGGCCCGCAATGGCTCAATCAGCAGAGAATTCTCAGAAGTATAAGAGAGGCCCGCAATGGCTCAATCAGCAGAGAATTCTCAGAAAAAATAGAGAGGCCCGCAATGGCTCAATCAGCAGAGAATTCTCAGAAGTATAAGAGAGGCCCGCAATGGCTCAATCAGCAGAGAATTCTCAGAAGTATAAGAGAGGCCCGCAATGGCTCAATCAGCAGAGAATTCTCAGAAGTATAAGAGAGGCCCGCAATGGCTCAATCAGCAGAGAATTCTCAGAAGTATAAGAGAGGCCCGCAATGGCTCAATCAGCAGAGAATTCTCAGAAGTATAAGAGAGGCCCGCAATGGCTCAATCAGCAGAGAATTCTCAGAAGTATAAGAGAGGCCCGCAATGGCTCAATCAGCAGAGAATTCTCAGAAGTATAAGAGAGGCCCGCAATGGCTCAATCAGCAGAGAATTCTCAGAAGTATAAGAGAGGCCCGCAATGGCTCAATCAGCAGAGAATTCTCAGAAGTATAAGAGAGGCCCACAATGGCTCAATCAGCAGAGAATTCTCAGAAGTATAAGAGAGGCCCGCAATGGCTCAATCAGCAGAGAATTCTCAGAAGTATAAGAGAGGCCCGCAATGGCTCAATCAGCAGAGAATTCTCAGAAGTATAAGAGAGGCCCGCAATGGCTCAATCAGCAGAGAATTCTCAGAAGTATAAGAGAGGCCCGCAATGGCTCAATCAGCAGAGAATTCTCAGAAGTATAAGAGAGGCCCGCAATGGCTCAATCAGCAGAGAATTCTCAGAAGTATAAGAGAGGCCCGCAATGGCTCAATCAGCAGAGAATTCTCAGAAGTATAAGAGAGGCCCGCAATGGCTCAATCAGCAGAGAATTCTCAGAAGTATAAGAGAGGCCCGCAATGGCTCAATCAGCAGAGAATTCTCAGAAGTATAAGAGAGGCCCGCAATGGCTCAATCAGCAGAGAATTCTCAGAAGTATAAGAGAGGCCCGCAATGGCTCAATCAGCAGAGAATTTTCAGAAGTATAAGAGAGGCCCGCAATGGCTCAATCAGCAGAGAATTCTCAGAAGTATAAGAGAGGCCCGCAATGGCTCAATCAGCAGAGAATTCTCAGAAGTATAAGAGAGGCCCGCAATGGCTCAATCAGCAGAGAATTCTCAGAAGTATAAGAGAGGCCCGCAATGGCTCAATCAGCAGAGAATTCTCAGAAGTATAAGAGAGGCCCGCAATGGCTCAATCAGCAGAGAATTCTCAGAAGTATAAGAGAGGCCCGCAATGGCTCAATCAGCAGAGAATTCTCAGAAGTATAAGAGAGGCCCGCAATGGCTCAATCAGCAGAGAATTCTCAGAAGTATAAGAGAGGCCCGCAATGGCTCAATCAGCAGAGAATTCTCAGAAGTATAAGAGAGGCCCGCAATGGCTCAATCAGCAGAGAATTCTCAGAAGTATAAGAGAGGCCCGCAATGGCTCAATCAGCAGAGAATTCTCAGAAGTATAAGAGAGGCCCGCAATGGCTCAATCAGCAGAGAATTCTCAGAAGTATAAGAGAGGCCCGCAATGGCTCAATCAGCAGAGAATTCTCAGAAGTATAAGAGAGGCCCGCAATGGCTCAATCAGCAGAGAATTCTCAGAAGTATAAGAGAGGCCCGCAATGGCTCAATCAGCAGAGAATTCTCAGAAGTATAAGAGAGGCCCGCAATGGCTCAATCAGCAGAGAATTCTCAGAAGTATAAGAGAGGCCCGCAATGGCTCAATCAGCAGAGAATTCTCAGAAGTATAAGAGAGGCCCGCAATGGCTCAATCAGCAGAGAATTCTCAGAAGTATAAGAGAGGCCCGCAATGGCTCAATCAGCAGAGAATTCTCAGAAGTATAAGAGAGGCCCGCAATGGCTCAATCAGCAGAGAATTCTCAGAAGTATAAGAGAGGCCCGCAATGGCTCAATCAGCAGAGAATTCTCAGAAGTATAAGAGAGGCCCGCAATGGCTCAATCAGCAGAGAATTCTCAGAAGTATAAGAGAGGCCCGCAATGGCTCAATCAGCAGAGAATTCTCAAAAGTATAAGAGAGGCCCGCAATGACTCAATCAGCAGAGAATTCTCAGAAGTATAAGAGAGGCCCGCAATGGCTCAATCAGCAGAGCATTCTCAGAAGTATAAGATAGGCCCGCAATGGCTCAATCAGCAGAGCATTCTCAGAAGTATAAGATAGGCCCGCAATGGCTCAATCAGCAGAGAATTCTCAGAAAAAATAGAGAGGCCCGCAATGGCTCAATCAGCAGAGAATTCTCAGAAGTATAAGAGAGGCCCGCAATGGCTCAATCAGCAGAGAATTCTCAGAAGTATAAGAGAGGCCCGCAATGGCTCAATCAGCAGAGAATTCTCAGAAGTATAAGAGAGGCCCGCAATGGCTCAATCAGCAGAGAATTCTCAGAAGTATAAGAGAGGCCCGCAATGGCTCAATCAGCAGAGAATTCTCAGAAGTATAAGAGAGGCCCGCAATGGCTCAATCAGCAGAGAATTCTCAGAAGTATAAGAGAGGCCCGCAATGGCTCAATCAGCAGAGAATTCTCAGAAGTATAAGGAGGCCCGCAATGGCTCAATCAGCAGAGAATTCTCAGAAGTATAAGAGAGGCCCGCAATGGCTCAATCAGCAGAGAATTCTCAGAAGTATAAGAGAGGCCCGCAATGGCTCAATCAGCAGAGAATTCTCAGAAGTATAAGAGAGGCCCGCAATGGCTCAATCAGCAGAGCATTCTCAGAAGTATAAGAGAGGCCCGCAATGGCTCAATCAGCAGAGAATTCTCAGAAGTATAAGAGAGGCCCGCAATGGCTCAATCAGCAGAGAATTCTCAGAAGTATAAGAGAGGCCCGCAATGGCTCAATCAGCAGAAAATTCTCAGAAGTATAAGAGAGGTCCGCAATGGCTCAATCAGCAGAGAATTCTCAGAAGTATAAGAGAGGCCCGCAATGGCTCAATCAGCAGAGAATTCTCAGAAGTATAAGAGAGGCCCGCAATGGCTCAATCAGCAGAGAATTCTCAGAAGTATAAGAGAGGCCCGCAATGGCTCAATCAGCAGAGAATTCTCAGAAGTATAAGAGAGGCCCGCAATGGCTCAATCAGCAGAGAATTCTCAGAAGTATAAGAGAGGCCCGCAATGGCTCAATCAGCAGAGAATTCTCAGAAGTATAAGAGAGGCCCGCAATGGCTCAATCAGCAGAGAATTCTCAGAAGTATAAGAGAGGCCCGCAATGGCTCAATCAGCAGAGAATTCTCAGAAGTATAAGAGAGGCCCGCAATGGCTCAATCAGCAGAGAATTCTCAGAAGTATAAGAGAGGCCCGCAATGGCTCAATCAGCAGAGAATTCTCAGAAGTTTAAGAGAGGCCCGCAATGGCTCAATCAGCAGAGAATTCTCAGAAGTATAAGAGAGGCCCGCATTGGCTCAATCAGCAGAGAATTCTCAGAAGTATAAGAGAGGCCCGCAATGGCTCAATCAGCAGAGAATTCTCAGAAGTATAAGAGAGGTCCGCAATGGCTCAATCAGCAGAGAATTCTCAGAAGTATAAGAGAGGCCCGCAATGGCTCAATCAGCAGAGAATTCTCAGAAGTATAAGAGAGGCCCGCAATGGCTCAATCAGCAGAGAATTCTCAGAAGTATAAGAGAGGCCCGCAATGGCTCAATCAGCAGAGAATTCTCAGAAGTATAAGAGAGGCCCGCAATGGCTCAATCAGCAGAGAATTCTCAGAAGTATAAGAGAGGCCCGCAATGGCTCAATCAGCAGAGAATTCTCAGAAGTATAAGAGAGGCCCGCAATGGCTCAATCAGCAGAGAATTCTCAGAAGTATAAGAGAGGCCCGCAATGGCTCAATCAGCAGAGAATTCTCAGAAGTATAAGAGAGGCCCGCAATGGCTCAATCAGCAGAGAATTCTCAGAAGTATAAGAGAGGCCCGCAATGGCTCAATCAGCAGAGAATTCTCAGAAGTATAAGAGAGGCCCGCAATGGCTCAATCAGCAGAGAATTCTCAGAAGTATAAGAGAGGCCCGCAATGGCTCAATCAGCAGAGAATTCTCAGAAGTATAAGAGAGGCCCGCAATGGCTCAATCAGCAGAGAATTCTCAGAAGTATAAGAGAGGCCCGCAATGGCTCAATCAGCAGAGAATTCTCAGAAGTATAAGAGAGGCCCGCAATGGCTCAATCAGCAGAGAATTCTCAGAAGTATAAGAGAGGCCCGCAATGGCTCAATCAGCAGAGAATTCTCAGAAGTATAAGAGAGGCCCGCAATGGCTCAATCAGCAGAGAATTCTCAGAAGTATAAGAGAGGCCCGCAATGGCTCAATCAGCAGAGCATTCTCAGAAGTATAAGAGAGGCCCGCAATCGCTCAATCAGCAGAGAATTCTCAGAAGTATAAGAGAGGCCCGCAATGGCTCAATCAGCAGAGAATTCTCAGAAGTATAAGAGAGGCCCGTAATGGCTCAATCAGCAGAGCATTCTCAGAAGTATAAGAGAGGCCCGCAATGGCTCAATCAGCAGAGAATTCTCAGAAGTATAAGAGAGGCCCGCAATGGCTCAATCAGCAGAGAATTCTCAGAAGTATAAGAGAGGCCCGCAATGGCTCAATCAGCAGAGAATTCTCAGAAGTATAAGAGAGGCCCGCAATGGCTCAATCAGCAGAGAATTCTCAGAAGTATAAGAGAGGCCCGCAATGGCTCAATCAGCAGAGAATTCTCAGAAGTATAAGAGAGGCCCGCAATGGCTCAATCAGCAGAGAATTCTCAGAAGTATAAGAGAGGCCCGCAATGGCTCAATCAGCAGAGAATTCTCAGAAGTATAAGAGAGGCCCGCAATGGCTCAATCAGCAGAGAATTCTCAGAAGTATAAGAGAGGCCCGCAATGGCTCAATCAGCAGAGAATTCTCAGAAGTATAAGAGAGGCCCGCAATGGCTCAATCAGCAGAGAATTCTCAGAAGTATAAGAGAGGCCCGCAATGGCTCAATCAGCAGAGAATTCTCAGAAGTATAAGAGAGGCCCGCAATGGCTCAATCAGCAGAGAATTCTCAGAAGTATAAGAGAGGCCCGCAATGGCTCAATCAGCAGAGAATTCTCAGAAGTATAAGAGAGGCCCGCAATGGCTCAATCAGCAGAGCATTCTCAGAAGTATAAGAGAGGCCCGCAATGGCTCAATCAGCAGAGAATTCTCAGAAGTTTAAGAGAGGCCCGCAATGGCTCAATCAGCAGAGAATTCTCAGAAGTATAAGAGAGGCCCGCAATGGCTCAATCAGCAGAGAATTCTCAGAAGTATAAGAGAGGCCCGCAATGGCTCAATCAGCAGAGAATTCTCAGAAGTATAAGAGAGGCCCGCAATGGCTCAATCAGCAGAGAATTCTCAGAAGTATAAGAGAGGCCCGCAATGGCTCAATCAGCAGAGAATTCTCAGAAGTATAAGAGAGGCCCGCAATGGCTCAATCAGCAGAGAATTCTCAGAAGTATAAGAGAGGCCCGCAATGGCTCAATCAGCAGAGAATTCTCAGAAGTATAAGAGAGGCCCGCAATGGCTCAATCAGCATAGAATTCTCAAAAGTATAAGAGAGGCCCGCAATGACTTAATCAGCAGAGAATTCTCAGAAGTATAAGAGAGGCCCGCAATGGCTCAATCAGCAGAGCATTCTCAGAAGTATAAGAGAGGCCCGCAATGGCTCAATCAGCAGAGAATTCTCAGAAAAAATAGAGAGGCCCGCAATGGCTCAATCAGCAGAGAATTCTCAGAAGTATAAGAGAGGCCCGCAATGGCTCAATCAGCAGAGAATTCTCAGAAGTATAAGAGAGGCCCGCAATGGCTCAATCAGCAGAGAATTCTCAGAAGTATAAGAGAGGCCCGCAATGGCTCAATCAGCAGAGAATTCTCAGAAGTATAAGAGAGGCCCGCAATGGCTCAATCAGCAGAGAATTCTCAGAAGTATAAGAGAGGCCCGCAATGGCTCAATCAGCAGAGAATTCTCAGAAGTATAAGAGAGGCCCGCAATGGCTCAATCAGCAGAGAATTCTCAGAAGTTAAAGAGAGGCCCGCAATGGCTCAATCAGCAGAGAATTCTCAGAAGTATAAGAGAGGCCCGCAATGGCTCAATCAGCAGAGAATTCTCAGAAGTATAAAAGAGGCCCGCAATGGCTCAATCAGCAGAGAATTCTCAGAAGTATAAGAGAGGCCCGCAATGGCTCAATCAGCAGAGAATTCTCAGAAGTATAAGAGAGGCCCGCAATGGCTCAATCAGCAGAGAATTCTCAGAAGTATAAGAGAGGCCCGCAATGGCTCAACCAGCAGAGAATTCTCAGAAGTATAAGAGAGGCCCGCAATGGCTCAATCAGCAGAGAATTCTCAAAAGTATAAGAGAGGCCCGCAATGACTCAATCAGCAGAGAATTCTCAGAAGTATAAGAGAGGCCCGAAATGGCTCAATCAGCAGAGCATTCTCAGAAGTATAAGAGAGGCCCGCAATGACTCAATCAGCAGAGAATTCTCAGAAAAAATAGAGAGGCCCGCAATGGCTCAATCAGCAGAGAATTCTCAGAAGTATAAGAGAGGCCCGCAATGGCTCAATCAGCAGAGAATTCTCAGAAGTATAAGAGAGGCCCGCAATGGCTCAATCAGCAGAGAATTCTCAGAAGTATAAGAGAGGCCCGCAATGGCTCAATCAGCAGAGAATTCTCAGAAGTATAAGAGAGGCCCGCAATGGCTCAATCAGCAGAGAATTCTCAGAAGTATAAGAGAGGCCCGCAATGGCTCAATCAGCAGAGAATTCTCAGAAGTATAAGAGAGGCCCGCAATGGCTCAATCAGCAGAGAATTCTCAGAAGTAGAAGAGAGGCCCGCAATGGCTCAATCAGCAGAGAATTCTCAGAAGTATAAGAGAGGCCCGCAATGGCTCAATCAGCAGAGAATTCTCAGAAGTATAAGAGAGGCCCGCAATGGCTCAATCAGCAGAGAATTCTCAGAAGTATAAGAGAGGCCCGCAATGGCTCAATCAGCAGAGAATTCTCAGAAGTATAAGAGAGGCCCGCAATGGCTCAATCAGCAGAGAATTCTCAGAAGTATAAGAGAGGCCCGCAATGGCTCAATCAGCAGAGCATTCTCAGAAGTATAAGAGAGGCCCGCAATGGCTCAATCAGCAGAGAATTCTCAGAAGTATAAGAGAGGCCCGCAATGGCTCAATCAGCAGAGAATTCTCAGAAGTATAAGAGAGGCCCGCAATGGCTCAATCAGCAGAGAATTCTCAGAAGTATAAGAGAGGCCCGCAATGGCTCAATCAGCAGAGAATTCTCAGAAGTATAAGAGAGGCCCGCAATGGCTCAATCAGCAGAGCATTCACAGAAGTATAAGAGAGGCCCGCAATGGCTCAATCAGCAGAGCATTCTCAGAAGTATAAGAGAGGCCCGCAATGGCTCAATCAGCAGAGAATTCTCAGAAGTATAAGAGAGGCCCGCAATGGCTCAATCAGCAGAGAATTCTCAGAAGTATAAGAGAGGCCCGCAATGGCTCAATCAGCAGAGCATTCTCAGAAGTATAAGAGAGGCCCGCAATGGCTCAATCAGCAGAGAATTCTCAGAAGTATAAGAGAGGCCCGCAATGGCTCAATCAGCAGAGAATTCTCAGAAGTATAAGAGAGGCCCGCAATGGCTCAATCAGCAGAGAATTCTCAGAAGTATAAGAGAGGCCCGCAATGGCTCAATCAGCAGAGAATTCTCAGAAGTATAAGAGAGGCCCGCAATGGCTCAATCAGCAGAGCATTCACAGAAGTATAAGAGAGGCCCGCAATGGCTCAATCAGCAGAGCATTCTCAGAAGTATAAGAGAGGCCCGCAATGGCTCAATCAGCAGAGAATTCTCAGAAGTATAAGAGAGGCCCGCAATGGCTCAATCAGCAGAGCATTCTCAGAAGTATAAGAGAGGCCCGCAATGGCTCAATCAGCAGAGAATTCTCAGAAGTATAAGAGAGGCCCGCAATGGCTCAATCAGCAGAGCATTCTCAGAAGTATAAGAGAGGCCCGCAATGGCTCAATCAGCAGAGAATTCTCAGAAGTATAAGAGAGGCCCGCAATGGCTCAATCAGCAGAGAATTCTCAGAAGTATAAGAGAGGCCCGCAATGGCTCAATCAGCAGAGAATTCTCAGAAGTATAAGAGAGGCCCGCAATGGCTCAATCAGCAGAGAATTCTCAGAAGTATAAGAGAGGCCCGCAATGGCTCAATCAGCAGAGAATTCTCAGAAGTATAAGAGAGGCCCACAATGGCTCAATCAGCAGAGAATTCTCAGAAGTATAAGAGAGGCCCGCAATGGCTCAATCAGCAGAGAATTCTCAGAAGTATAAGAGAGGCCCGCAATGGCTCAATCAGCAGAGAATTCTCAGAAGTATAAGAGAGGCCCGCAATGGCTCAATCAGCAGAGAATTCTCAGAAGTATAAGAGAGGCCCGCAATGGCTCAATCAGCAGAGAATTCTCAGAAGTATAAGAGAGGCCCGCAATGGCTCAATCAGCAGAGAATTCTCAGAAGTATAAGAGAGGCCCGCAATGGCTCAATCAGCAGAGAATTCTCAGAAGTATAAGAGAGGCCCGCAATGGCTCAATCAGCAGAGCACTAAACTGTCAGTATAAACGCTCTCAAGTCGCGGGTTCGGCTCCCATTCTCACTGAAAAAGAGCGGATGTTTCTCTACCTCTACTCTTCTACCTCCAATCATCAGCATGATTGAGCTCGGTCTCTAGCAAGATTTGGACAATTTGAGACTTTTCGTCCAAACCATAATTTACATTCTCTAATCCCTACGTTCAACGTTCTCGTTTATACTTTGTCTCGAGAATTATTGATAGTAGAAGTGTTATGAATCGTGTAAATTATGCATGACGCTTCATGTCTATGACATCCGCCCGGTGGACTAGCTTTTTTCTGTGCGATAATTCAATCATTTGTCATCTTAACCAGGCGTCACTGCCTTTAAACTGTGTAACTTAGAATTTGAAGATTTATCATCCATCTTCCATCTCTCTTCTGTCTTAATCGTGAACTCTGGAGTTACGCTCCATTCATGACGCAATCGCTTGATAAACATGCGTGACTAAGAGAACAAGGCATATGAGCCTTTCATATAACACTATCGCACGGAATAGCAATGTGTCCCCGTGGTGTAATGGCAACACGCGCTCTCGGTTTGAGTCGAGATGGTCTGGGTTCGATCCCGCCCGGTGGACTAGCTTTTTTTCTGTGCGATAATTCAATCATTTGTCATCTTAACCAGGCGTCACTGTTAAACTGTGTTACTTAGAATTTAAAGATATGACATTGATTATAAAGCAAATAAATTGATAGGTTAAAAACAAAATAGAGTGATGGGATTGATGATAAGAGTTCATTACGATGCCAGCTTTCAAAAGTCATTAAGTATCACCATGACGCAAGTTTCACTATACACTTTATCAACTCTAATTTTTCTATTCGTTGTTTATCAATTGTTTGCTTCACATTTTGAGGCTTTAAAAAACTCAGTAAGCTAACGTCCTAGGTTTTTTTTCTCAGTTCTCTCTCGAATGTTTTGTAGCTGATTCTGTGTTATCCAATTCAGAGTTCTCAGTTGTTTTCGTACCAGGGCGAGAAGCTTCTCGGAGGTCTACATCCTACCCCATTTCTTCAATCACGCGGTAAACGAGCCCTTGAGAGGGTTCGAAGTTCGAAAGCTATCTGGGCACAGGCTATTTTTGAATAGAGCACTCTCCTTACCGAATGAAAACACTTCAACATAGTTGCATCTGTTTACCAATCGTCTATTACTATGACCGGCTGGCAAGGGTCAAATAGGTTGATAGAGATGTCATTCTAGAGATTATAGACTCTCCAAGCGCAAGAAGTGACGGAGACAAAAAAACAGCAGAGGAGAAGCAAAAGAGTTTTCAGAAAACGAGTAAAAAAAAGAATTAGATAGAGATGAAAAGAAAGTGGTGGGGAAAAAAAGAAGAGAGAAAATGATATTGAGAAAGCAAGACAGAGAAAATAGAGAAGGAGAGAGATTAAGAAAGAGCTGAAGAGAAAGGGGGAAAACAGGAGCTGTTCCAGCAGTACGAACGACGTGCTCGCCTTGTGACCTACCACGAGAAGCTCATCAAATGAAACTTATCTCCGGGTTCTTGCTTGTAATCTTATCTCAGCTGTTTTTCCTTTTTTTCGTCCTCTATGTTTCATTGTGAAACAATTCGTTCATTGTCACTTATTTTTCTGTTGTTGAAACAGTTTTTTTATACGAGATAAACGGAAAAAAAGAGCAAGAGTCTAAAAAAGATCAAAAGAGAGAAAGATAGACTGACTTAGAGAAAAACACAAGGCGAGAAATGAAGAAAAATGAGGGTGGGAAGGGAAGACGAGAGCAAGGTCGAAATCTTAGAAGAGAAGGTAAAAAGAGACAAAAAAAGAGATAAAACTCGAGAAAGTAAGCAAAAAAGGAACCTGTGGAAGTACTCCCTTCACTTCGGTCTTAGTTGTTTCGCAGTTAAGAGTGAGTAGTTCGCCGCCTTTGCAGAGACCATCAGACGCCTCGATAATCCGACTGGAAAGGTCGTTTCACCTGAATTTTTCTAAAATTAAAAATCGTGATAAATCTGTTTTTTCGTGATAAAATTCGTGATAAATATTTTTAAAATTCGTGATAAAATCTCAGAAATCTGTGATAAAATTCATTCTTTCATTCATAATTTATTAACTTGTCTATTGATAAAAGAATTAAAAAATGTATCCGTTGAAAACACTTCTATTTTTTGGCAAACCTTCAAAACCTACAGAACAACTACACCGGTTCAATCTCAGAACTGGATGAACAAACTAAAAAACAACAATGCAAAACATGTTCTAATTGAAACCTAGATTTTATCATGGTTTTCAACGATACCTGGTTGAGTAGTCTGCTGAGATCCCTCTTCAGCATGTCCATGTGAGCGCCTCGACATTCTTTGCAGGATCTTCGCTCGCAGTGGGCGCATGTCTCGCACTCTGCCTTCTCGTCACAGATCTTGCATCTCTCGAGATTGTACCTGAAGAGAGCAGATGCTTTGCATCCTGTACTTCAAGGGCTCCTGGAGGCGAGAGCTTGTACTTCAAGGGCTCCTGGAGGCGGGGGCCTGTACTTCAAGGGCTCCTGGAGGCGGGGGCCTGTACTTCAAGGGCAATGACTTCATTGCTTTTACAAAGTGTTCAGCGAAAAGAAACAGCGCTCTGTTCAAGTTTTTTGACATAAACTTTTACCCATTATAAAACAAAAATGATTCCATGGAAAAATTTCTTATTTTCCAAGTTCGGCTGAATCGAAACAAATTGTTCATTTCAGCTACTATTTATTTTGCAAGAAACAGAAAGCGTAGGAGGGTCGGAAGAGGGCAATGATAGAGAAAGAGGAAGAAGAGGAAAAAAAGAGAGTCAAACGGAGAAAAAAGAGATAGAAAAAAGAATTAGTGATAGACAGAAACAGAGATAAAGAGGCAGATTTTAAAAAATTGAAGAAGAGGCAGAAATGAAGCGACAAAAATTGAAGAAGAGGCAGAAATGAAGCGACAAAAAAATAGGGCAGAGCATCCAGTTCTATTGAATTGAAGGCTTTATTTGTTTTCTGTTTTTCTACTCCGCTTCTTTTCTTTAAAGATCAAACACTGTTTTTCTTTTTGACTTTCTCAAACTCTACTTTTTGCAGAAAATTTATTTATCTACTTCCCTTAGTATCGCACTATCCACAGCAGATTGTAATACATGGAGCTTCAGAAAAAATCAAAAGTCGTTTTAAAAAAATTACGAAACAGTGACTGATTCTTCGATCTAGCAAACTGGAACAAAAAAAACTCAGGACTAAAAGAGTTGATGAAAGAGACTCCGCGAGTACTCATGAAAGAGCCCAAACCACAGTTGCAGCCACTGGTTATATGTACTAGGTTATATATAATTCTGAACTTACGAAACGCGTACTCTGCCGTGAGGCGCAAACTTTCCCAAGAAATATTATTATTCACGCATTTTAATAAACTGACTATACACTTGTTCTGATAATTTAACTAGGCATATGTGTTCTCCGAATACAAGCTGTTTTTTGCCGAACGACATTAAACTTCGACAAAATTCATTTATTGAAAGATTGGGAAACCATGAGAGGAAGATAGAGAGAAAGATAGAAAGAGGGATAGAGACGGATGGGTTTAATACGAACCCGCGGAGATGCTTTTTTCATAGGAATAATTTGTTCACATTAACATATAGTAAAGGCTATGCTCGCAGGAATCTGCGGTTACATATTAATAATCGATCGATATTCAAAAGGTTTGGGCCAGTCAAAACTGATTCAAGAGAAAGTATCACCTGTGTATGTATTCTTCGATTTGCGCAGAAGTATCACTCGTAGCCTGTAGATGAATGTCCAAGAAACCCGTAAGTGTGTAATTCGTTTGGAAAGACTTGACGCCTTCGTACGGAATGTTGTGCTCTGCACGGCACTCGGGACACTGAAAAAGTGTAAGATTTTTTTAGTTCAGATAATTTGCATTTTTTTCTTGAAAAATCAGGGAAAGCATACTCCAGTTCAATAGAGACATTCCTAGTTGAGAGCATGAAACCGGGATATAGGAAGATTGAAACAGGAAGAAAGAGATAGAGAAGAGAAAATAATGAAGAAAGAAAAAGAGAGAATTGGATAGGAAGAGGTGCATGAAAAGAGAAGATAAAAAGTAATAAAGCCAGAGAGAGAGTAAGAGAGAAACGAAGAAAGTAGATAAAATTATATGAAGAATTGGGAAAAAAGGAAAAGAGAAGAACGAGGAAGAAATAGAAGATATAGAGAGAGAAAGAGAAGATAGAGAGAGAAGAAAGAGAAGATAGAGAGAGAAGAAAGAGAAGATAGAGAGAGAGGGTGTAAAAATTGACTTGAAGTATCAGAAGTACCTTAAGTTGTCGTAATGATGATTCGGCGCATCCTTCTAAGCACGGCAAGCAGAAGGTATGATGACATGGAAGCAGCTTCGGACACCTGCTCAGATTCGATAGATCGTTCGAGAAGGTCGTCGGCATCAACTTTATCGTGTTCCAAAGCAGAAAGTGGTCGTCTATGTTTTTGCTCTCTCTTCATATCTCTCAAGATTTGTTATTCCGGACGCTAGCAAGACTCGGACACCTTGCTATAAAGCCTTAATTTCGAATTCAAGGTGAGCTCTCTCACATTTCCGGCTGTGAACCCACATTAAGAGCTCCAGAAAACTATGTACTGTTCTATTATATACACACTCATATATAGTATATATATATATATATATATATATATATATATATATATATATATATATATATATATATATATATATATATATATATATATATATATATATATATATATATTCCATCTGCATTCGAATATGTGTATTCTGAACAGAATGCGCATTCTCAATAGACTGTTCACTGTTTTCACTATTTGTTTCACAAAGTATCGTACATGTCGCGAGGGAAAGCTTGTGTGATACGGGCCTGGAAAGAATCTACATATGTTCCCGTTATCAAATCTGTTGACAATGTTCCCTATTGTCAACAGTGGGGATGAAAATAAAAAAGGAAGAGAGAGCAAACTTTTTTGAGATGCATAGATAGATCAATTAACTACGAGAGCCACCTGACCATCGTTAATAAAGAAATGAACAGGACAGTGTGCAAGAAAACTCCGATCA
>OZ057403.1:12888022-13153336 GCA_964056735.1 Allodiplogaster pararmata
AAGAAAACTCCGATCAATGGCGCTTCATTAACCATAACCATATAATAACACCGAGAATAAATTGCTTGAGTTGTATAGCTGAATAAGCATTGACTAATAAACTGAAAAGGCATCAAAGTGAGAATCATTGCACTGTTTACTCTACAGGACAGTTTTTCTAAACTTCACAATCTCATTCGAAAAATAGGACATGCTTTCTACCCTTGTCATTGAACAAACATGTCAAAATAAAATATTCAATTATTTAAGCTTATCGCAAAGAACCTGCTTTTCCCGTGCATCATAAAATTTTAGAAATCAAACTTACTTGTACCTATCCAAACATATGGGACAGGTTAGCAGCTGTTCGATCTTTTCCAGAGGGTTTGAAAAGTCCGTGGGTCTTGCAGACGGTCGTGTCTCGATTAAGGCACGGACGCGCTCTCGCGCTTCCGCTTCGTCCATGGCTGGTTAAAGTACAGCTTAGAGCATAGTTAGAAGTTTATTGATTAGATTAAAGCTGTATCGCCCAATAATAACTCTTTCAGAGCGATAACATGGTTGACAGAAAGGGGTTACAAATGGAGGAACTACTGCAGTTTAATTGGCCAGACCTTGACTTGAAACGCGTTAGAATCCTGATTTACCGCTACATGTAACTAGTTTGAGAACCAGAGACTGAATTTCCGAATGAAACAAAAAAAAACTCAATATCTACCTGTATCTAGATACAAAGTCAACAGTAAATCTTTTAAAAGCTAATAATCGTCTAAACATGAAAAAAATAACCTGAGCGTTGGGAGGAGAGAGGGAAGGGACTTTATCTAAGCTAAAGGGGGGAGGAAAGGACGGCCCTACCTAATCGAAGAGAGGAAGGGGGCCCTAAAGGGAAGAGGGGCCTTACATAGGAAAGAAGGGGACCCTATAGAGAAGGTAAGGGAGAAGAAATTTTATGTTCCTACTTCTGTTTGATTGGTTACTAAAGTTTGGGTGTCAGAAAGAAGCTGCGAAATTTGTATTAAACCTATATAATCAACCCCTTCTCTGTCCCTGAGCTACCGAACTTTTCTGTGTAGCCCCCCTTACCCTTAGGACCCCTTCCCCCTTTCGCTTAGGCAGGGCCCCTTTCCTCTTCCTCTTCCCCTCCCCTCCCTCCTCTTCTCCCATTCTCTGTAATCTTACGATTTAGGCTTTATATACCTTCACAGGTGTGTAGAGAATTTCTCGTAAAATGAAAATGATTTTTTTCGGAAATGTTTTTTTGTAAAAAACTCTTAAAATTTTCTCAAACATGTTTTTCTTCTAGAAATGGATTACCTGATTCTGATGATGTTCATCAGAGAAGAAATTTTTTTATTTAGCGTTTGAAGCCAACCAGGCCTGGCCCATTAAACTGCAGTGTCTAGTATCGAAATGAATAGCATTGATCGATGGAATAATAAACTGTGGCATTGGATTGAAAAAGCAAAAGAGGGCGACTCAGCATTTTCAACCTTGTGATTACATTCGAAAGCGCACGCACTCCTTGTTAACGAAAGAAAGATGGCTGAGCACGATATCACCAGCTTCTATCCGCGGTTCAGTTTAATTACATTTCTTTTGGGTTTTTTTTGTGCACTCACGGTGAATAGTGTGTGAGTAAATAAGCAAAAATATTTGAGTTTCAAAAGAGAGCTTCTTTGTCGAAAAAAAGGGGAAAAAATAAATTAGACTGAAGATATTCCTTTTAAGATACAAGTGTAGAAATACAAGTACGAAAACGTTTGAAATTTTGGATGGAGAGGTAGAAATTTAGCATACCAGTTGGAACTCGATAGTCGAACGACTTTGTACTCTTTGGGGCCCGACAAGGAAAAGACAAGTACCCCTTTTTGAGCTTTGGGGCCCGACAAGGAAAAGACAAGTACCCCTTTTTGAGCTTTGGGGCCCGACAAGGAAAAGACAAGTACCCCTTTTTGAGCTTTGGGGCCCGACAAGGAAAAGACAAGTACCCCTTTTTGAGCTCTTGCGAAAGCGAATTTTTTGA
Organism: Allodiplogaster pararmata; assembly: GCA_964056735.1. Taxonomy (NCBI): domain Eukaryota; kingdom Metazoa; phylum Nematoda; class Chromadorea; order Rhabditida; family Diplogasteridae; genus Allodiplogaster; species Allodiplogaster pararmata. The sequence continues at coordinate 12,890,028 of OZ057403.1, forward strand.
GTCACTTCAAGAACATCGAAAAACACATTGTGTACATACATACATACAGTTCTCGAAATGAGTAACAGGTTTAGATCGATTTTTTAGCGATTGCGCAAAATAGGAAAACTTAGATTTCTCTTCTGGTGGAATAGCATTAAAGCCTTCCAGCCACAGTAGTATCCGGCCAGCGAAAAGCAAAAATTGGAGCAGGAAAAACCGGAAAAGCTGACAAGGTGTCAAAATCCTAGACAGAAAAATAGATGCCTCGAGGTGGTTTTCTTTTTTTGTTGTTTAAATTGAAGGAGCAATGAGCTATAGTTTTCGGATTGACTTCTAAAATTAAAAATTTTTTTGCAGTCTCAAAGAATGAGAAAAGGGCAAATATTCCTCAGAGAAGGAAAGTGAGAATGAGTTTTCTAGGTGAAGTTTTTAAGAACGAAACTTCCAGGAGCATTTGAAAGATTTGAACGTCCGGGCGAAACGGGCACAATCACTATGTATTCGAGAGGGGGTAGGGGAATGTACGAATGAATTTTGAAGAAGGAATAGACACAAAATCTTCTCTCATGAAAAAAAGCTAAATGACTTTCTCAGAGGAAAGGAGGGGACGAGAATCGTTTTTTTCTGTGAGTAGGATGGCAAGAAAAACACCTGCTCAAAAAATGCGTTAAGATTTACTCTTACAGAAAAAAGGTGACAATAATGACTCTTTCAAGGTTATGGGGAGGTGAGATTAGGGATGAAAGAGATGCGAAGGTTAGGGGGAGGTGAGATTAGAGATCCCAAGGTTAGGGGGAGGTGAGATTAGAGATCCCAAGGTTAGGGGGAGGTGAGATTGGAGATCCCAAGGTTAGGGGGGGGGGGGTTAGATTAGTGATGAAAGAGATCCGAAGGTTAGGGGGAGGTGAGATTAGAGATCCCAAGGTTAGGGGGAGGTGAGATTAGAGATCCCAGGATTAGGGGGGAAGTGAGATTAGTGATGAAAAAGCGGAAGTCAATGAAGTGAGGTTAGGGGGAGGTGAGATTAGTTATGAAAGAGCGGAAGTCATGAAGTGAGGTTAGGGGGAGGTGAGATTAGTTATGAAAGAGCGGAAGTCATGAAGTGAGGTTAGGGGGAGGTGAGATTAGTGATGAAAGAGCGGAAGTCATGAAGTGAGGTTAGGGGAAGGTGAGATTAGTTATGAAAGAGCGGAAGACATGAAGTGAGGTTAGGGGGAGGTGAGATTAGTTATGAAAGAGCGGAAGTCATGAAGTGAGGTTAGGGGGAGGTGAGATTAGTAATGAAAGAGCGGAAGTCATGAAGTGAGGTTAGGGGGAGGTGAGATTAGTAATGAAAGAGCGGAAGTCATGAAGTGAGGTTAGGGGGAGGTGAGATTAGTTATGAAAGAGCGGAAGTCATGAAGTGAGGTTAGGGGGAGGTGAGATTAGTTATGAAAGAGCGGAAGTCATGAAGTGAGGTTAGGGGGAGGTGAGATTAGTAATGAAAGAGCGAAAGTCATGAAGTGAGGTTAGGGGGAGGTGAGATTAGTTATGAAAGAGCGGAAGTCATGAAGTGAGGTTAGGGGGAGGTGAGATTAGTGATGAAAGAGCGGAAGTCATGAAGTGAGGTTAGTGGGAGGTGAAATTAGTGATGAAAGAGCGGAAGTCATGAAGTGAGGTTAGGGGGAGGTGAGATTAGTGATGAAAGAGCGGAAGTCATGAAGTGAGGTTAGGGGAGGTGAGATTAGTGATGAAAGAGCGGAAGTCATGAAGTGAGGTTAGGGGGAGGTGATATTAGTGATGAAAGAGCGGAAGTCATGAAGTGAGCTGTCGATCATGCGAAACAGTGTGACTCAAACATGTGGGCTGAGCCAATGAAAAAAGCTCAGGAGCAAACCGATCAATCGAGAGAAAGAGGTACTTGAACTGGAGCACTTGACAGCTCCTGCATGACTCATTCATTTTTTTAGAAGACCTTGTTTAACAGTGGTGCTAATGGAGAAAAATGATGCAACTTTTCATCAAAACAAGCTCTATATCGAGAGCGTTAAGTTGTAGAACTCAAGAGGGGAGAATGAGAGCTCAACGTCGTGAAAGCATCATTGTGAAAGTATATAGAAAACAATACAGACAAATTTCCTAGTCTAGAGCTTGATGAATGTTCTATAAAAAAAAGTTTAGGCTTGGTATAGTATGACAGAGAAACTAGAAATAATATACAGTTCAAAGATTCGATCGAAAAAATATATTGTTAAACTGTGCGAACATACTGGGCTGAAGTAGGTCTTGGCACAAGCTTGTAACTTCGTAGATCGAACATACTGGGCTGAAGTAGGTCTTGGCACAAGCTTGTAACTTCGTAGATCGAAAGTGATGAGAAAAAGGCTAAATGAGCTTAGATGAAAGGGAATGAGCGATTGAGTAAACTTATTTCCTCGTCAATTATGCAAGACCTCTGCCACTGAGCAGCTTTCTTAGCTGAAGTGAGCCGTCGGAAGGGTTTCCGTCGGAAGGGTTTCCGTTGGAAGGGTTTCCGTCGTAAGGGTTTCCGTCGGAAGGGTTTCCGTCGGAAGGGTTTCCGTCGAAAGGGTTTCCGTCGGAAGGGTTTCCGTCGGAAGGGTTTCCGTCGGAAGGGTTTCCCTCGGAAGGGTTTCCGTCGGAAGGGTTTCCGTCGGAAGGGTTTCCGTCGGAAGGGTTTCCGTCGGAAGGGTTTCCGTCGGAAGGGTTTCCGTCGGAAGGGTTTTCGAAAATTTCACTCAAAAAGTCGGTATTTGTAAAACAAGCGTATCGGAAAGTTCTCCAGATGATGGAAACTTCGGCGAAAAAGTGTACTGGTAGAAGTGAGGAAAATCTTATTGAGCGAGTAGATGACAAGTGCATGGGTAAAGGGAAGAAAATGAGAAGGGGGCAGAGGAAGGGAAGAGTCGGTGAGGGAAGAGCGAGAGAGAAAGAATCTCATCGGGCAAAGTAGATATACGAAGAGAGTGAAAAAAGAGATGAATACTAATGTATGTCTAGACAGCCCAAGATAAAGAGAGATCAAGAGCTATCAAGTTGGGAGAGTTGGGAGAGATATCAGCAAAGGCGAACAAAGAGGGAGGAAAAGCTGCAGAGTGTAAGGAGGCATAGGGAGAGAAGTAAGAGTAATAGATTCACAAAAAACAGAGTGTGAGCCTACTTTACAGCATGAGGGAGAGATAGCTCGAGACAGAGAAAGGCTGAGAGAGAGCGAGAGAGAGAGAGAAAGCGAGAGAGAGAGAGAGAGAGAGAAAGCGAGAGAGAGAGAGATTTGAAGTGAGTTAGAAAAAGAGAGACCGGTAAATCGGAAGAAAGATAAATATAGGAAGGAGGGAGAGAGATAAAGAGTGCGAGTGAGGAATACATATTGCGAGATAGAGTGAGAGAGAAGAAGAGAGAGAGAATGATCTGAGATATCTCTTGCGGTAGGGATACAATCAAACTCTTTTACTATTAGATTCGTAGATAGGATGGCTATTTTTTTGTATTACAACTCTCTATCTCTATCTCCACTTCTTTTTCTCTCACTCTAACTATCTCTCTTCACTTCTTTTCTCTCCTTCTCTCTTTCTCTTTCTCCATTTAATTTTCTCTCTCTATTATTGTTTTTCTATATTTCATCATAGCACATACCTTTTTTGAAGAAAAAAAACAAAGACAACTGTGCTTTCCTTGAAGATGTTCAAAAACGGTATGTGCGAATGGTTGTTGTTTTTTTCAAAGAAAACAGTTTTTTTAAGAATAAAAAGTATTATACTACTTATCCATGGATGGGACAATGCATTTTTATCGATGACTTGTTTGAAAGAAGTTTTTTTTTCTGAAAGAAAAATTTTACTCACTCAAGGCCTTACGCAGTATATGCCGGATTATCGATGACAGGAATCGATCCGGTTAATTCGAACATTCATCTTACCTTTTTTAAAAAAGAATTTCCGATGACTTTATCAAAAACAGACCTCCTCAACCCTGACGGCCTACATTTTTGAGTCAAACAGAATAATAGTTTTTGAATTATAATAACTCAGTATAAACTGAAGCTTCTCCATCTCAACTTTTTCCTAAGTTCCAATCATAAGCGGAACGTTCTGGAGTGTCTTTCGAACATCCATTAAAAACTGTTTTTGGAGCTTCCATCAGTTTAAAAATTGTTTAAAAGTTCAAAAAAAAGTTTAAAATTTAAAAAAATTAAATTGAATTGAATCAGTTAAAAAAAACGTGAATGTTTACGTTTCCTGAGGGCTAATTTTTAAAATTAAAGAATTCCATCGATTTCACATGAAAAATTTTTCCAATGCTTTTCTTTATTTTTTTAAAATTTCAGTTATTCGTGTTGTTTGAATTACTTCACTCGTGTACTTTTTGTGAAACGAAAAAAAGTAGTCTGATTTGCATTTCCCATTCCAGTCAGCGCTCGACAAACGACGAAGTAGATTTTTTACAACCTTAGGCATCCTTGAAATCCTTGAAAAATGTTTTCGTATAAACGGATTTCTCTCTAAAATTAATATCTCGCTCCAAAGTAAGACCATAATGTAATTTTTAAAAAGTTTTTTTTCACAAACAAAATTCGAATGAGGTGTGAAACGATTACTCTTTCAAACTTCGAAGCAAGTGTCTGTTTTTTTCGAGAAGACGAAGTCATTTTTGAAGTTAGAAAAACTTCACACCCGTCTTGATAACACCTCACAACTTGTTTTCTTTGTCTTTGTACTCAAACTTACAATGAATATGTTAATTGACACTTACCATTAGGTCAACAGCCAAGGGGAGCTGTTGTAAAAAGACAGAAAGAAGAGTAGGTTAGAGAAAAGAAGAAGGATTGATAGAAAAGGGTCAAAAGACAAGAGTGATCAAGCGAAATGGAGAGTTGAGTGCAAATTGAAAGCGATTTATTTTAGTCTCGCAGTTTAAAAAACTCAAAGAAAAGCCTCTGGTAGATTTTCTTTTTTTTAGTTATTGGTATTCTGGAAGCCCTACCTGTCGTATGTCTTTAGTCTGAAAATCCTTAATCAGTGCTTTATTGTTCACTGCTGTCTCCGCGAAAAAAAAAGCGCTAAGGATATTTCTAAACATTGCAGCCTGTGACTCTTCACATGAACCCAGATAAAGAAGCTACGATGATTCTTGTTCGTCAGAATCTGACGCTGTTTTCTGTTTGCGACGCTCAAAATATGATTGAATTGCAGTAGGACTCCATACTTTTTGATTACATAAACCGCTTCAAGAAAATAAATGGAACTTGAAACTTTTTTGAATGTTTAAGTACTATTTCTCTATCATAAGTTTTGTTGAAACGTCATGAAATAACTCAAGGATTATGGTGGGTAAGTTCCGAAGATAAAAAACAAGTTCTGAATCTCATTCAATTCAATTTGCTCGAATCATTTTATGAGGTTCAGAGAGTTCGCGCCCTGAACAATACATTTACATTTATAACACATGTTTATGTTTTACTTCAAGAAGCCGTCTTTTAGTTTTCAATTAAATCTTTTTTACTCATTAAAAGTTCTTGCCTTTGACTTTCAGCACTTCTCTCAAAATTTCGCTCAGTTAATAGACACCTTGTGGCAGGATGATTGTTGGATTCCATTTCCTTGATCCAACAAGACTTTATCAGATATTTGACAAGTGAAACGTAAGACTGACACTTTAACAAACGCATTTACAACAAGATATTGTTCACGGTTGACGGAAAAAATGAGACGAGTACTGTCTCTACCTAAGAACATACTTTCAAATGTTAACTATTGTATATTAGAATAGTTTCAAGCTTTACAACTAACAAATGCCGAAAATTGTGAAAACGTGCAAAAATAGAACTCGAAAAAAGTAAAAATTTCTGCTTCACCATCTCGATAATCAGAATTGAATAATACGAGAAATAGGGCAAGGAGCAATGGTATCTCCTCCAAGTTTCTTGATTACAGAGAAAAAGGTCAGCATAAAATATATAATAAACTTTTGAAGCAGCTCCGAATACATAAATACTTAGAAAATGTGTTAGACAACGAATGTGGAGATTCCGTTCAAAATGCTAAATACTTAATTTCAGTCAAAGACGCTTACTAAACTCAAAACCGAAGCGTGGCGTTGAATATATAATAGTAGGGAAGATAGTCGCTACTTCCCGCTCTATCAGCCACTGCAAAATAACTGGATATGGTCTTTGTTTTTATGTTTGAAAGAAGAAACATATGTCTTCAGGAAAAAATTATGTAAATAACTAGACGCATGTTTGGTTCATTCACCAGTTAGGATAATCTTGTGCTTTTTTTCTAAACTGATTCTTGAGATATCTGAGAACAAGCCAGACTTTTCAGATAGGCTATCTCGAAGGCTATCTCGCAGCCCAGAAGCAGCTTTACGTTCAAAAAGACTGCTAACCATCCATTTTTTTCCAACTGCAGCTCAAAAACGTAAACTTAACGGTCGCGAACTCTTCAAACTTCTACGGTTAAAGAAGCAGGTTTTAAGATCTTGCTTAAAGATTCAAAAGATCAATGGCAAATTTACTCATTTCACAGTTCTCATTACTTATCCCATTTCTGTCACAAATTGTCTCGTGTTGAAGCGCGATCTCGATTCAAGCTGTCGATCTATAGCTATTTAAATATGATCCCAATCTATCATTCTAATAGGCTCAGCATGCCTTCATAATAGATTCTCTGGTAACGCCGCTGATTCACTGCAGTCTCCCAAGCGATTGACATGATATCAGTTGTGGTTTTCTTCAACATTTCTTTTTTCAGAACGCCTAACTTACGGCTCAAATGAGTGTTGAAATAGGATCTTTTGGTTTGGCGGCATCCATCAAGGTACTGTAGTCTTTCCATTCGAGGCATTGTGTTGCTGGTGCGTGAGAAGCGTCTCCAACATGGGAAAAATTATTATTTTTCCTTCTTCTTTCTTCAGCTTGCTCTCTCTTTTTATATTCCTCTGTCTTTCTCTCTTTGTGTACCTATTTTTTTCCTCTTGCCTAGATTATCCTGAGATTTTCGTATCCTATAATGATCTTCGAGACTACAAGGCAGGATTCTTAAGAAAACACACCAACTCTCACTCTTCCAATGCTGCTAGTCAGTAAGAATTAATAGTCCATTATGTGTAGCGGTGTTTCACTTTAAAAGTTACATTCTTTCAAAATATTCTGATTGGTGTATCATTTGTGAAAATCAGTTAACGAGATCATGCACGACATAATGAAAGAACCAATTCAAAACCGCTTTTAGCGATAATTTTGCTCATTGAAAAATGAAATTATGTTAAATCTCGTGCACTAACTTTTAACTCGGGCAAAAAATGCCGTTTCAGATTCGTTCACGTCGACGAGAGAGGGATTCATCTCCAAACGTTTCCCGTAACAAGAATCATAAAGGAGACACTTCTTCGTTTTCCGGTTGTATCTGAAAAAAAAGTCTAGGCAGAACTTTCCAACTTTCCAATCGCTGTATTTTTACAAAATTTTTACAGAATGTTCAGATTATGAGTTACACAGTTCAAAGGCAGTGACACCTGGTTAAAATGAAAAGTATCTGAACTAACGCACAGAAAAAAATCTAGTCCACCGGGTGGGATCGAACCCAGCTAACCAGGAACAAACACGTTACACATTGCTATACCGTGCGATAGTGTCCGTGCGATAAAAAAAAAGTTCACAAGAACGGAGAAAAAATATTTTTGAGCAAAAAAAGTCGAAAAAAACGAAAAAAGTCAAGAAAACGAAAAAACTTTTTTCGAGTTTTTCGACTGTGTTTTTTTGACACGGTCGAAAACGTTTTTTTTTTTGCTCAAAAAATGTCGAAAAACCGGAAAAACCGAAAAAAAAACAAACAAAAAATATGCAACCCTGTTCCCGCCTCGTAGATACTCCTGTCACAGAAAACCTTGAGGCTTTTCTTAGATGCGGGACATCCTGGTAGAACCAGTGACTGCTCACTGGGTGACTGCTAATGTGTGTAGCACTATTCAAAAAAAAATGTTTTTTCGACTTTTTTATTTTTCGAAAAGCCAAAAAAGTTTTGTCGAAAAAACCGAAAAAGTTTTAAAAGAAAAATGAACACCCTGCTACCAATATGCCACGCCCTAACCCTTTATATAAGACGGTGCTGGGAATTTAGTTTGGCAATTCGTGGTGTTTCGGTGTCTGTGGTAAGTTCATCGTAAAATTCATCGAAATTTCTCGCCATTTCTTTTTGAATTTGTGGAATCATTTTTGTATCAATTGTTTTTTATTTCATCACTTCTGGCACAATAAAACATCTAATATGAAACACAAGAGTAAGCAGATTGCGAATCTTGCCTGAAGAAAATCAAACTGTTCAAATTTTGTCATGTATTATTGCTCATCAACGAATTTTTTCACCAACATGTTTCAAAACTCACCACAGACACCGAAACAACCCGAATAGCCAAACTGAATTCCCAGCAGCCTCTTATATTTGTTAAACAAAGAAATAAAATTGTTAAAATTAGCAGAGAAAAGTAAGCGTTCGTGATTGCGATAAGTTAAGAACGTAGAAACGGAATTGAAGCATCATCAAAATTCTCTTTCTCGAAATATCTTTCTTTAAGCATTCATCATTTGAAGAAAATTTATATCGTTTTGCTTACATATATATATATATATATTTATCGAAATTTTGCAATGCAAAGTTATGGTGAAAGACATTGTAAATAATATGCAAGTGTGGCGACAAGTAAGGCAAATATCTAAAGTAAGGCAAATATCTAAAGTAAGGCAATTATCTAAAGTAAGGCAAATATCTAAAGTAAGGCAAATATCTAAAGTAAGGCAAATATCTAAAGTAAGGCAAATATCTAAAGTAAGGCAAATATCTATAAGTAAGGCAAATATCTAAAGTAAGGCGAATATCTAAAGTAAGGCGAATATCTAAAAGTAAGGCGAATATCTAAAGTAAGGCAAATATCTGAAAGTAAGGCAAATATCTAAAGTAAGGCAAATATCTAAAGTAAGGCAAATATCTAAAGTAAGGCAAATATCTAAAGTAAGGCAAATATCTAAAGTAAGGCAAATATCTAAAGTAAGGCAAATATCTAAAGTAAGGCAAATATCTATAAGTAAGGCAAATATCTAAAGTAAGGCGAATATCTAAAGTAAGGCGAATATCTAAAAGTAAGGCGAATATCTAAAGTAAGGCAAATATCTGAAAGTAAGGCAAATATCTAAAGTAAGGCAAATATCTAAAGTAAGGCAAATATCTAAAGTAAGGCAAATATCTAAAGTAAGGCAAATATCTAAAGTAAGGCAAATATCTAAAGTAAGGCAAATATCTAAAGTAAGGCAAATATCTATAAGTAAGGCAAATATCTAAAGTAAGGCGAATATCTAAAGTAAGGCGAATATCTAAAAGTAAGGCGAATATCTAAAGTAAGGCAAATATCTGAAAGTAAGGCAAATATCTAAAGTAAGGCAAATATCTAAAGTAAGGCAAATATCTAAAGTAAGGCAAATATCTAAAGTAAGGCGAATATCTAAAAGTAAGGCAAATATCTAAAGTAAGGCAAATATCTGAAAGTAAGGCAAGTATCTAAAAAGTAAGGCAAATATCTAAATGCTACTAGTTATTCTCCAGGTCACATATCACATTCTCGTTACGGAGACGATTTATAAACTGCTCTACTGTTCTTGAATTCAGTATTTCACTCGGGATTACGTAAAACATTCTTGAAACACGTAAACCGAAACAATTGAATCTAGACGTCGGAGAAGTACATTCAATAGCAATACCATTCATATTATTGCGGGTAGAGGAGGTGCTCTTGAAAATGCGTGATTTTTCAATAATAGACTTGTCATTGAAGATCTTCCAACCCATTTTAAGGTCGGCAATCACCCTTCTTTCGGCTAAAGTACTTAGGCCAATTAGATTCAGACGATCTCTGTAACATGGAAGGCTGAGAGGATACTCAGGCTGTGGGAAACATCGATAAAAGAGTATTCTAGAGAAAGATCTCAAAACCTTTTCTAGGAGATCAGAATCCTTCCGGTATATTGGATTCCATAGACAAGAGGTAGAACATATGTATTGAAACACTTAACAAGTACTTGGGAATCATTGATGCTTATAGAGCGGAGCATAGCATACATCGCTTTAGTAGCCTTCATAGTTCGTTCAAGAATCGCGTCATGTCTGCGAAGAGATGGTACTAGTTGGACTCCAAGGTCTCTCACTTGAGTAGATACTTTTAAAACACAGTTATTTAGGTGATAATTGAAAGGAGGAGAGGTTTTGCCTAAGCGTAGATTATAGGTCTTGTTCGGAGATAAAGAAAGATGGTTGGCTACGCACCAATTATACACATTATCTAGACAATTCTGCATTTCGATAGTTCGTTCAGTTATATTGTGAGCACTGTGAGATACATATAACTTAATGTCATCAGCGTATGCTTGATAGCGTATATTCGGATAAGGGCTAAGCACATAATTCAATTCGCTAATGTATAGAGAAAACAGAAGTGGTCCTAATACGGAACCCTGTGGCACGCCAGATGTCACAGGTTGAGGAGCAGATATTGTCTTGCCCATTCGTACAGAAAAAATTCGACCGTCAAGAAAAGATTCTAGCCAAGACATCAAAGATAGGGACAAACCGAAACGTGCAAGTTTTGTCAATAACTTAGGTATACTTATCGTATCGAAAGCTTTGGTAAAATCTAGACAAATCACATCGATAGATAAGCCTTTACTGATATCTTGTGTCCAGTCGTCTTCACAGACTAAAAGATTAGTAACAACAGAAGCACGGGAGCGAAAACCATGTTGATTTTGAGGTAACAAATCGAATTTCGCTAAATGTCATCGATGATAGCTCTTATCAAACGTTCCATGACTTTAGAAGCAGCGGAGAGAATGGATATTGGTCTATACGAGGACGGTAGGGAAGAGTCTTTCGCTGACTTAGGGATAGCAGTAATCAGAGAATGTTTCCATACGGAAGGTGTCTTACCAAGCCATAAAGAGAAATTGAAAATGTGAGTGAGCGGAAGAGCGAGTGATTTGGCACACTTTTTGAAAACTATTTGAGGAATTCCATCCGCACCGACGCTACCAGTAGGTTTGAGCTTGGAGAGAACTCGGTAAACATTACATGGCAAGAACAAATGATCATGTGGTTGGGGAGGAATAGAATCACCGTAGATTGGAGGAGGAAAGCCATCATCTTTAGTGAAAGAAGATGCAAACTCGGAAGCTCACATTTCGAGAGAGAATCAACAACAGTACAACCAGTAGCAGTTTTCAAACAACGTGGGGGAGCTGATTTAGTTTTAGTGAGGGAAGCAATATGGCGATAGAGGTCAGCTGCTCTTTTCAGTTTTTTCCTCTCACAATACTTATTCCATTTCTTAACTTGTTTGAGAAGGTCTGAACTAGCTTTCATATAAATAATGCGAATGAAGGGTATTGTAATATCAAGAAAAAGTGAATTTCTGTATTTGATGAGTCTATGTATATAGGAAGGATAAGAGGCAAATGAAGAACGAGGGAGTCGTCTCGGAACATGTAATTCGATTATATTACAAATAGAAACGATTATACAAATCATCAATATCATGAAAATAGTCAAAACGATTCTCCCATTCTATACTTGAAAAATATTCATTCAGTGCTTCAAAGTCAGCTCTAGCGAAATCAAGAATAACATCGCTTTCAGGAAGTGCAAAGGAAAATTGCAAGGTGAACTGAAATCCAGAATGATCACATGAATGAAACGGTGGAATGATGCAAGGGCTAGATACAATATTCTTCTCAGTTGTCAAAAGCCAGTCTATACATTTGGTATGGCGAGTCGGATCATTAAGCATAAGATTATAGCCAGCAGTATCTACGAAAGACCGTAAAATCTTATCAGAAACAGTTGACGGATTAGTTAAAAAGTCGCTGTTGAAGTCTATTACAACCCGAATAGCCAAACTGAGTTCCCAGCACCCTCTTATATTTGTTAAATAAAGAAATAAAATTGTTAAAGTTAGCAGAGAAAAGGAAGCGTTCGTGATTGCGAACGTAGAAACGGAATTGAAGCATCATCAAAATTCTCTTTTTCAAAATATCTTTCTTTAAGCATTCATCATTCGAAAAAAATGTATATGGTTTTGCTTACGTGAAAAAGTTGCAGCTGTCTTGCAGGCAATTATCATGGCATTCGTAGAGCGAGGATACTTCGTAGGTTGGTCCGGGCTTGTTTGCCCAGTTGAACTCATACTGCACCATATTCACAAAAAACGAGGAAGGACCCTGACCAGAAGGTTTGAAATTGTATATACCTAACTGTAACAAAAAGAAGAGATCTTATACATACAGAGTGCAGCAAAAGTTAAGGTGGGCCTCCGTCATTTCGTAATTAACATTGAGAAAATCTCAACTTTTTTTGTGAGCGTGGTACGACTAACAACGTTCTATGACTGGTATACCAGCGACCTCAAACACTTCATTAAACTTGAGAAGATCTTGACGTCGCTTACATATTTACTACGGTGGGTGAGCTTTAGAAGAGACTACACTTCTGTGTCAAAAAAGAGATAATTTTTCGAATTCGAAAGTTCAGCTCTATTTTGAAGTATTTCAATAAACTTTGTTGTAAACGTTGCTTAGTTTGCTCAAACCGTTAAATAATTTCGGAGAAATTTACTGTCCACTTCAACTTTTGCCGCACCGTGTACATTGCTCACAATATAAAAAAATGTTAACTTTGTCTTGCTTAAGAAATAAAAATATTTGAAAAAAGTCAAAGACTTTCAAGAGTCTGATGGATGAGAGGCACTCAAGAGGAACAGGTTGATAGATGAACCTGGACTTGGACAACTGGAAACTGGCAGGAAGTGGCCAAGGAGAAGAGCGAGAAGAGTTGCAGCAGCATTCGGAAGAACTTTTCTGACTTTTTGCCCGGAAAAATAAATCTTTATTGGTACTGGTATCCATTCTATACAAAGACGTTGTCGCTCAAACGCCTCAAACGTCTGACTACTTCGGAGTCACCATGAGGCATCTTAGCTCGAATAGAGGACAAAGGCCTTTCTCAGCATCGAAACTTTTGAGCGCATTTTGATATCTCGAATTCACATGTGAAAAACAGATCCGAAATATAACTAAGGTTTTAATAATTTAATTTGCTATAAATTTCATGAATAGCCTTTTCTCAGAGATTCAGCTAACAATAAGTAAAATAAACGAAAATCGCAAAAGTTACAAATTAATCCAAAAAGTGATAGTATATCATGTTCGGAAATAAATCTGCGGAACTCAATATTTCTATACGTTCAGAAACATTGATTATCGATAAGGAGAAAGTTTCACATCAAAAAGGCTAATCATTTTATTTTCTAGTACTGAATCGGTTTTGATCGTCTTCACAGTCTCCTATCCACATCAGGAAGATCTATATGATATGGCGCAGAAAGCAATATTTTTTGAAGTTGTTCAAAGAGCATTTTCCACTGCTGTCACAGAAAAAGGAATTTTACGTTTAAAAAAAAACTTGCACGACTGGAAAGATCTTTTTGAAATTTTTCATGAAATGATTTCTCGGTGCGTGGATTTCTAATAAAAATTCTCCTCTCAGTTGTTTTCCATTTATGAAGACAAATCCTTCCAAAAAACTATCCCCAAAAATAGTTGCCCAGAGAGACCAATTCATGTTCTTTCGTTGCCCAAAAAGCTCATCCTTATTCTCAGAAAGTTTTTTCTAAATAAATTATTCATCAATATCTCAAAGTAAATAGTGAAAAGCTTGGGAAAGGTAGCTCGAACAAGAGAACTGTTGGAAAAAGAGAATCGCTGAGATTTAAATAGTTCAAAGAAAATAGCCAAAACCATGATCTAGTTTTTGAAATTAAACTAATTTAATTCATATTGGAATTTCCGCATTTAGGGTTCTTTTCTGCTTCTTTTCGGCTCATTCAGTTGGTTTTTGTTCAATTAATCAATACTTGAAAAAAACAAACGACTTATTTGTTTCTTACTAAGTTCAAAGAAGATTAAGATCCCATTTAATTTTTTTTTAAATAAATTTAAATACCAGCTAAGCTTGATTGGTTGCTAAAAAATTACCAGGCTTCCGTTACGCGTCTCGCAGGTTAAAGGATATTTGTTTCACCTGTCTATATAAAGAAATATCAAAGTATTTGAAGAAAAAATTGTTATCAAAAAGCCCGTTACTGCTAACACGGCCCGGCCCTTATTGTTCATCAGAGAAGCTGATGATTTATAGAAAAAAAAGTCATAATACGACTTTCCCAGGCAGGAAAGCCGAAAAACCAAAAGAGGTATGTAAATAGGCTCACCTTGTTTTTCAATTCGCACCCGGAGTCGCTTTGGGAACGCTTCGATCACTGGACAAAGGTACTTGTCGTCGATCTTCGACGACTCCTCCTGCAGGGATTTTTTTACAGACTTGAGATTCAAGTGTGGATGAGCATGGACTTTGCTCTCAAGGTAGGACCACACGGAAAAGTAGAGCGGTTTTACGGTAGTGGGAAGACCCACGGTGTATTACGGTAGTGGGAAGCAGACCAAGGAAATAATACTTTTTGAAGAATATGCTGGCGGTTGTATTCGTAGTGAATTTTGAGTCCTGGTTCGACAAAAACAAGGAAAGTTTTGCCAGTGGTGGCACAAACCATTACTTATGCACGATGGGAAGATCTATGAACGATTCTACCAGCTTCATTAGCTGCCTGTGAGGGCCGAGAAATTACTCGCACATTTTGAAGTTTGTAGGCCTTTTCCACAGTAAACAGCTTCTCATCCGAGAAGCCTGTCCTTAGTTGAGAATTGTTGCGTGTCCGGAGCATTAGTGCGCGGCAAATTTTGAGTCTTTCCTCCGTTTTATTCAAACTTAAGATGGCAACATTTTTAGTACGATATGGGGTGAGCCTCAAATCCTCTTTAACGATTCTTTGAAGAGTCGTGTCATAAATAAATCTCGGAGGCCATTTTGTTCAAGCTACGCCAAGCATTTCGACCGACTCGCTTTCTCACGGTTTCAATCTTGTCATCACCTCTTCGGGACAAGTCAGCAAGTGTACTGATATGTTCAAAACGTTTGATTTTTTCTAGATATGATTGCAAGAGACGTTGAGAACCTTAGAAATGCGCGTATTTGATCGACCAAGTTTGTGCAAGTCCACAATGATAGAGCGTGCTCTAAGAGCGGTCACCTTTTTTGAGAATTGATCAAATAAAATGAAATTGATTGAATGAAATCTCAACCATGTAATCAAATAAAAAAGAGAACTGATCAAATAAAATGAAATTGATCGAATGAAATCCCAAAAACAGATGTGAGAAGAACATATGCAAACATGGAAGCTCAGCGTGCACTATAATTTGAATGATAACGCCGAATTATTGGTTTCCGAATTATTCGGCTACTTGTATACTAAGTTTGACAATGCCATCGTTTTATATTTTGATTTTAAGTTCTAGAAAGTCGGTAATTTTTCTCATTATTATCATTCGTTTGTTCTAATACAAGTGAGCTCAGCGTGCAGTATAAATTACATATCTCGAGTAATGGTGATGAAATCTTGGCTTCTATCAGAAATATGTAACAAACCTTCTATGTATATAACGAAAGGTACAATTCAGTGAATTTTCCAGACAGTGTGTTTCTTGTATATGTTTTTTTGTTGATATAATTGAATTCCATCATGACTAAAGTAAAGCATTATTGCCTTGTGGAATCCCTTTACTCTGTCTGGATATTTTACTGTTGTTACCCTATTATTTCCATTTTATTTATTCCCTATAATTTCCCTATTATATTGTAGACCTATGCTCGGTTCAGATTCATATGCATAAAAAAGTTGTAAGCCTACAATATTCTCGGGCGAAGCTAGAATATTGTAGGTCAAACTTTACCATACAAAAACGCAGCGTTCGCAAACCCGCAACGATTTGCCTCATTATGCAAGATGTACTACTGTGAGAAAACCAAGTAGTCGTGTGGATTGCGAACTGTTTCGGATGTTTCATTGTAAGTATTAGTTTCAAAAATTCTTAATCGTTTGCGTCGTTAATTTTTCTTTGTTATTTTTTATGCAACACATTGTTATCTCGAGTTTTTGACCACGATAAAATGTGCTCCCGGAGCTTTAAGTTTTTTGCCAACATTACGCTTCTTTTTCCAAAATTCTTTGTTATTAGTAGTTGGCAAAGTAGTGAAAATTTGATTTACCTATTCTATGATTTGTCTGAGTAAAAAATTAGATGGCTTACGCGAAATTGCCAAGGGTATGTATTTCGACACTCCGAACCCGCGAGAATTTGACATTTTGTACCGACTTTTTGTACCGTCGAAAAGTTTTTATCGCGATACTAAGTGCTCACAACATTTAAACTTTACAAGTAAAAGTTGGTTTTTTTTCTGATCAGATTTAGAATCTCGGTCCTCGACGAGACGCCAAATCCAGTACTTGCGTTGCTGTACAAGGCTTTTGGGAGTTCAACATTTTAAGTATTTAATTTGATAATTTGGGTTATCACATGTATAGCTCACCAGGACTTGCTAAGAAAATAAACCTTAGGTGGGGAAAAGCAGTCAAAGGCTGAATTTCTTTGCAAAAGTGACTAAAAGCTTTTCGAGACTTCGATGTTTCACTATTAAACTATTACACTGCCGCTCTGTCTCGCGTCGCTAGATAACATTTTTAATTTAGCTGCAACCATCATAAAAGACTCCAGCTGTGTAGGCCAAACGAATTGTTGCTTGGCGATTGGTCGCTGAAAAGCTACATGCTGAGACTGATGTTGCAAGATCTGTAACGAAAGTCAAAGCGAGATGGGGGCGTAATACAGATGAAGACGAACGCCGCATACTCAAGTTGGAAGAACTTGGTAACCAGTTCTTAAAGGTCTTAAAGGTTAAAAGTACCGTCTACGAAGTTTTGTCAAAGCTTGATTGCAGAACGTGAGTCAAGACGCACTGCGCTTTAAGGCGTGTCCGAAGTCCGTGAGTCAAGGCGCATCGTAGAAACAAATTGAGAGTGAGATAATGAAATGGAGTTTTTTCTCTTTCGAACTTCCAAAGTGCTAAAGTTTGAGATTTTTCTCCATTGCAAATGTGCTCTTCATTATTCCATAGCTGCAGAGAGTGGAAAAAAACCGGAGGTCAAAAAAGCATAACAAACACTAGTCAAAACGCCAGCCGCCGTCGTAGACGCTGTTAGGGCAACACAAAGAACGGGATAAAATGTCTTATAAAGTCTGGTAAGGGAGACAAGAAAGTTTAATACAATATTCCGAAATTTGAATCTTTTTTTAGCTAATCCGATGAGGTACATCTTTTTCTCTCCAAATATCTCAGGGTTAAAAAATGATGTCCGAACATCTGTCGGTGGACGAGTGTTTCGGCGAGTCTTTTTTCATGCCAACGCGGGCCATGAAATGGAATCCTCCCCATTTCCTCGATAAAAATAATTCAACTAAAGAACTGAGTCTAAGTATGTAGATAAATCTTCATCGGATCACATTTCCTTCACACTGGAAATCTTAACTTCTTTAGTGTGCTTGTCCTTGTGTGGAAATGTATTCGAAACACTAAAAAAGTAAACGTTTCAAAATCGTCTCCATTTCAGTCAGCGCTCGACAAAAGACGCAGTTAATATTTTTTTCACAACCTTTCAGATCAAAACCTTGAAAACTGTTTTCGTCAATTTCAGGATTTCTCTCCAAAACTAATAGCTCACTCCCAAGTAAGGCCATAGTGTAATATAATTTTTTGCCACAAACGAAATCCGATTGAGGTGTGACACGGTTACTTTTTTAAACTCCGAAGCAAGTTCCTGTTTTTTTCGAGAAGACAAAATCATTTTTGAAATTATAAAACTTCACACTCGTCTTGATCACATCTCACACCTTGTTTTTTTGTCTTGATACTCATACTTACAATAAATATGTTAATTTACGCCTACCATTAGGTCAACAGTGAAGGGGAGCTGTGTTAAAAAGACAGAAAGACAATTAGTTCAGAGAAAAAAAGAAGGATTGATGGAAAAAAATCGGAAATCAAGAGTGATAAAGCGAAATGAAAAGTTGAGGGCAAATTGAAAGCGATTTATTTTAGTCTCGCAGTTTAAAAACTCAAAGAAAAGCCTCTGTTAGATTTTCTTTATCTTTTTAGTTATTGGTATTCTGAAAGCCTTACCTGTCGTATTCCGTTAGTCTGCGAATCCTTAATCAGTGCTTTCTTGTTAACTGCTGGCGGCTCCGTGAACTGCGAAAATTAGGGGTGCTAAGCATATTTCTAAATACTGTAGCCTGTGACTCTTAATCCAAACTCAGATAAAGAAGCTACGATGATTCTCTGTCATCAGAATCTGGCGCTGTTCACGCCGCTCAAAATATGATTGAATTGCAAAAGAAATTTTTGATTGAATCGCTTCAAGGAAATAAATGGAACTTGAAACTTTTTTGAATGTTGAAGTACTATTTCTCAATCATGAGTTTTGTTAAAACGTCATGAAATAACTCAAGGATTATGGTGGGTATGTTCCGAAGATAAAAAACAAGTTCTGAATCTCATTCAATTCAATTTGCTCGAATCATTTTATGAGGTTCAGAGAGTTCGCGCCCTGAACAATACATTTACATTTATAAAACATGTTTATGTTTTACTTCAAGAAGCCGTCTTTTAGTTTTCAATTAAATCTTTTTTACTCATTAAAAGTTCTTGCCTTTGACTTTCAGCACTTCTCTCAAAATTTCGCTCAGTTAATAGACACCTTGTGGCAGGATGATTGTTGAATTCCATTTCCTTGATCCAACAAGACTTTATCAGATATTTGACAAGTGAAACGTAAGACTGACACTTTAACAAACGCATTTACAACAAGATATTGTTCACGGTTGACGGAAAAAATGAGACGAGTACTGTCTCTACCTAAGAACATACTTTCAAATGTTAACTATTGTATATTAGAATAGTTTCAAGCTTTACAACTAACAAATGCCGAAAATTGTGAAAACGTGCAAAAATAGAACTCGAAAAAAGTAAAAATTTCTGCTTCACCATCTCGATAATCAGAATTGAATAATACGAGAAATAGGGCAAGGAGCAATGGTATCTCCTCCAAGTTTCTTGATTACAGAGAAAAAGGTCAGCATAAAATATATAATAAACTTTTGAAGCAGCTCCGAATACATAAATACTTAGAAAATGTGTTAGACAACGAATGTGGAGATTCCGTTCAAAATGGTAAATACTTAATTTCAGTCAAAGACGCTTACTAAACTCAAAACCGAAGCGTGGCGTTGAATATATAATAGTAGGGAAGGTAGTCGCTACTTCCCGCTCTATCAGCCACTGCAAAATAACTGGATATGGTCTTTGTTTTTATGTTTGAAAGAAGAAACATATGTCTTCAGGAAAAAATTATGTAAATAACTAGACGCATGTTTGGTTCATTCACCAGTTAGGATAATCTTGTGTTTTTTTTCTAAACTGATTCTTGAGATATCTGAGAACAAGCCAGACTTTTCAGATAGGCTATCTCGAAGGCTATCTCGCAGCCCAGAAGCAGCTTTACGTTCAAAAAGACTGCTAACCATCCATTTTTTTCCAACTGCAGCTCAAAAACGTAAACTTAACGGTCGCGAACTCTTCAAACTTCTACGGTTAAAGAAGCAGGTTTTAAGATCTTGCTTAAAGATTCAAAAGATCAATGGCAAATTTACTCATTTTGCAGTTCTCATTACTTATCCCATTTCTGTCACAAATTGTCTCGTGTTGAAGCGCGATCTCGATTCAAGCTTTCGATCTATAGCTATTTAAATATGATCCCGATCTATCATTCTAATAGGCTCAGCATGCCTTCATAATAGATTCTCTGGTAACGCCGCTGATTCACTGCAGTCTCCCAAGCGATTGACATGATATCAGTTGTGGTTTTCTTCAACATTTCTTTTTTCAGAACGCCTAACTTACGGCTCAAATGAGTGTTAAAGTAGGATCTTTTGGTTTGGCGACATCCATCAAGGTACTGTAGTCTTTCCATTCGAGGCATTGTATTGCTGGTGCGTGAGAAGCGTCTCCAACATGGGAAAAATTATTCTTTTTCCGTCTTCTTTCTCCAGCTTGCTCTCTCTCTTTTTATATTCCTCTGTCTTTCTCTCTCTGTGTACCTCTTTTTTCCTCTTGTTCTACCTCTCGCATTTTTTCTCTGTCTGCGTCTTTCTCTTTTTCGCTTTGTTTTGGTAGTCACTGTCTATGCTTGCCTTGATTATCCTGTGCTTTTCAATTCAATTCAATTCACTTTATTCGCCAAAGGTATGCTTGTTGTCGCTTATAAGGTAGGCATTTAAGGTAGGCATTAAACAACAGAAACGAGAAAAGAAATTACAAGAATAAAATTTTTTTTAAAAAGGGGACACAACAGGCACTGACTAGGAATAAAAAGAAGAAAAAACACAATCTAGTGGGTGTCAAAGAGAATCAAAGTATCCTAGAGTAGATATCCAGGTAAAGTCATGAACGGGACTAAAGAACAATTCTTAACATTATTAATGAATTCTTCGATCGTAACGACGTCGGGGAACCGATCGCAGAGTTTGTTCCAGAGGGTAATGGCTCGAGTAAAAAAGAAGTTGCCGTTGCGATAATTTCTTTTTTGCAGCAATCGAAGAGGACTTGTTCTAGATGACGTTCTCAGATCACTGTTCGCCCTGTATTTCACATGAGATCTGCAGACCTGTCACTCTAAAGTTCCATAAAGTAGCCTGAACAGAAATAATAGATCGTATTTAACGCGCCTTGTTATTAAAGGCTCGATAGCAAACTTATTCAATCTGTCAGGGTAATTGCTAGAAGGTATTAAGCATCGCCTCAGTACCTTTTTCGAAAAAATTCTTTGAGGGTATTCTAGTCTTCTAGCTAGCTCGCTACACGATTTTGGTGAGAATACTACAGTGGCGTATCCTAAAAGGGGTCGGATGTAAGACAGATAGACGCGTTTGTAGCCTTCAAAATCGAGGAATCTAAAGACTTTAAAAATCTGAGAAATCTTGCTCAAAGCTCTAGCTCTTATCATCTCTATATGCCGGTCAAATTTCAGGGAGGAATCGATTAATACACCAAGATCACTTATTACACTTTTGGAAATAAGAACCTCATCACCGAAAAAGTAAAGAGAGTTCACATTGTTTCGGCCAAGGTGTAGTACGTTAATTTTGTGCTTGGCAAGTGGAAGAGACCATTCTATAGACCAGTTATGAACATTGACAACACATTGCTGGAGAGATTGAGCATTCGAATTATATACTTTGAGGTCATCTGCATAAAGAGAGAATTTGACATCAGGAGGGATGCAAATTTCGATGTCATTAATAAAAAACAGAAATAGAAGAGGTCCGATGACTGTACCTTGCGGAACGCCGCTTAGCACAGGGAAAGAATCGGAGTATTCCCCGTCTACGCGAACTTTATAGGTCCGATTCGTCAGGAAGTTTGATATCCATCTCACAATGTCTATCGGAAAATTGAGTCTTTCCAGTTTGGTTATTAGTTTACCATGAGGGACCTTATCAAAAGCACGCGAAAAATCGAAGTAAACTACGTCGACATCCTTTTTGTTTCTTAAGTCGACTTCCCACTCACAAATGGTTTTAAGTAGTTGGAGCTCGCAGCTACGTCTAGAGATAAATCCATACTGAGACTTACAGAGAATGTTGCGAAAACCATTCTTTAGATGGTTACATAAGATTCCTTCGAAGATGCGGCAGAACACAGAGGTTATAGTTATAGGTCGATAATTATCGGCTTGAGATTTGTCGCCCGATCTTTTGTAAACAGGAACCACTTCACTGCGTTTCCATTCGATAGGAATTTCGCTAGTAAGTAGAGAATAGGAGAAGAGCATAGAAAGAGGTAGCGCAAGAGATAAGGCGCAATTTTTGACTAAGAAATGATTGATATTATCAGAATAGACGGAAAATTTGTTAGGAAGCTTCTGTAGAACATTGAACAGAAAATGAGGAGAGAAATCGACATCTGAGACTAACGAAGATGTGGTGCTAGGCATAGAGCATACGATGAAATCCCTGCTAGAGTAATTCATAGCAAACTCTTCGGCAAAGACTGTAGCTTTCTCTTTAGAATCGAAAATGAACTGACAGTCTTTTTTGATCACGGGAATGTCGGAATGAGGCTTCAAAATAGTCCTAATCCAATGGTGTATTCCATTAGGTACTTGCAATGCTTCAAGTTCTCGACTTCTCAAATAATCTGATTTCTCCTTCAATATGGACTTCTTCACTTCTTTGTACTCTGAACGAAAATTAGAATTCGATTGTCTTGAGCGCCAGAGAAGTTTCTTTTGTTTTAGAAGTTTCGCCATGGCCTTGGAAGGACGGTAATTGGTCCTAGAGCGACAAGGTCTGATGGGACAGAAGAGATATATGGCATCATGAATCGTTGACAGAAGAAAACTGTACTTGTTCTGTATATCAGAAAACGAATCAAAGCAATTCCGCCAGGGAATGTTCATGGACTAATAGTCACCATTTCGAAAATCTATGTAGACATCTGAATCCCGATTACCACAAGACCTTCTATCAGCTGGTACACTTAGTAATGAGTTTATTCTGAATGATATAGTAACGTGATCAGAATTCAACAATGGTGGATGTTCCGATACATCAGTGATGGAAGAAGTTCTGTCAGTCAGTATTACATCGAGAAGAGAAGCATCGTGATTACCGTCATGTCTAGTGGGAAAAAAGACCATCTGGTTGAGTAGATACGTAGAAACAAAATTAGACAGCAGTTTTCCGAGTGGGGCCCTAGACAAATAAATATGATCCCAGTCAATGTCGGGCGCATTTAAGTCACCAAGAACAATATTGTGACTGGGCAGTAAATGACAACTGATGATTGAGATCAGTGACTCGAAAGCGGAAAGAGATAGAGAAGGAGACCGATACACAAGAAAGCATCTAACCATTCTAGACTTCCCTTTGTATATATCAAGAGCTAATAGTTCGATGCCGTCATCTATAGAAATTTCGAGTTCTACACGGGAGATTCTCAATGAGTTTCGATAGATGACTAATAACCCGCCACCACGCTGATTACTTCTTCTGTCGAGACGAATAATCGAATACTTGGAGTTTTGAAAAAAAGAATCAGGCGTGTTGTCATTTAGCCTCTGTTAAAAAGCAAACATCTACAAACCACTAATCGAATCACCAAGGCCTATATCCCAAACAACACTAGTCGTTCAATTATATTAAACAAATTTCATTCACACTGCATTCCCAAAATAAAATCCTATATGGAAAGATTCCACTATATTGATTATACAGACTACCAGGACATCTACAATAGCATAGCTGAGATTCAAAAACACTTCATTATAACACCTATAGCCAAAGCGAACAATAATTACGCTTTCATATGTAAGAAAATCTACCTCAAATTCATGGACGCAGAAATGAATACAAATGAAAATGATATAAGAACATATGAACCCACTACACTCAATATCCTAGAGATCATCAACAACCACCTCCAACGAACCAAAGAATATAAAATCAACACATCAAACTACAGCACCTTCCAAATTCCACAAGTATATGGTATACCTAAAATGCATAAAACCCCAATCAAATTTCGCTTTATCACAGGCGCAGCTAATAGCAGCCTAAAGCCACTATCTAAAGAACTTCAATTAATCCTAAAACATTTATCAAAACATTTTAAAAATTACTGTAAACAAACATCAGAGAGAAATGGCACCAATCATCTCTTCTCTATACTCAACACAACTCCTGTCATACATAAAATTAAACTATTAGATAATAAACCTAGACAAATATATTGCGCAGATTTCACATCCCTTTTCACCAATCTCCCCCACGATGTTATCAAAAACTTCATGAGCAAAGTCATAAAACTTTGTTTTAATAAATGCGGCTCCCGTGCCATAACCTTAAAAGGTATTAGCACTTACTACACTAACGACACTTCTCAAAAAAGGACTTACCTTCCTTATGAAATCTATAAGATGCTAACTTATATACTAGATAACAGTTATGCACTATATAACAAAACTATATTTAAACAAAATAAAGGCATACCACAAGGAAACAATGCTTCACCACAAATCGCTGATCTCACACTAGCTATGATGGAATTCTCTTATATAAACAAAAATATTACCAATACTCATATTCTTAAAAACTCTTTAAACTGTACTTTCAGATATATAGATGACCTATTTCACATATCGGATAGAGTCGATCAATTCTACTCCATCACTAAAGAGATTTATGACATTTCACTCACACTTGAACAAACAAATAATGAACCAACCTCCGCTGAATTTCTAGATCTTCTTATCAAAATTGAACATGACGGAAATATTAAATTCAATCTATATAATAAAACTGATTTTTACAGCTTTAAAGTACTCAAATATCCACACTACTCCTCAAACATACCCACTAACATAGGACTCAATACTATATTCAGCGAGATATTGCGGTTCGCTGGGAACTGCTCCGAATTACACGACTTCATAAATAGAGCTCACATTCTAATAACTAGATATAGAGAAAACAAATATCCTAAACATATTATACTCTCACGCTTAATCAAAACTCTCTCACTAAATCCTAAAATATCTCTTAAATACAATACTAATAATAACATTCTAATACACAACATGATACACACATTAACACCTTTTTAAATAATTTTGAATGTATTTTCACAGATTTCAATACCCTTTCTCTTTGTATATGTATTTCTCTCAAATGTTCATGTATCTGTGTATATGTGTTTTCTCCCACATGTTCATAAATTTGTATGTATTTTCACAAATTTCAATATCCTTTCTCTTTGTATATGTGTTTCTCTTACATGTTCATGTGTCTTTCCTTTCATCGGCCACTTTGGTGTCACTTCTTAGGTCACCTTCATTTTATATCTTCATGGATATTACACTCTGAAATCACATACCCTGTAATGACATGTTCTCACACATATTTATCAATATTTCTTCCTCTCTTACATTCTCTGTCATCTCACATCTTATTGTTGACATCCTCATATGTTGACATCCTTTTTTGTGTTCATTATCACACATTTCAATGAGTTCTCTTTATATCGTGTTCTCACACATATCCATTCATCTTCCCTATCTTCGGTCATTTCGATCGATGCAACTTCCTATATCGCTCCCCTTTCATTGTCTACTATTGGATACTTTTCTCTAAATTCACATGTCTTCTTATCTCAATAACTAGACTCTTCTTCTCTCACACTTTGAAAATTTCCTTTCCACCTATTCCAATAATTGCACATTTTCTCACACACGTCAATATTTCTTCTTCTCCTTCACAGGTCACTTCATAGTCTATTATCCCATATCTTATTTTAACATTTCGCTCACTAACCTTATTATGTACTTCCTGTTCTCTAGTTTCCCTCTTCACTATCCCATTCATCTTTTAATTTTTCCTTATTTTACATATTTGTTACTCCATAGTTAGCTTATTATTCTATTCTATTAACTCATCTTTCAACTCATTATTCACATAATTTTTTTAACTCATTATTCACATAATTTGTTTAATTCTCGTTAGTTTTTAGTTAGTCTTTAACATTCTAAGTTAGTTTTAACATTTTTTTTTTAAATTTTTTATTTTAATCTATATTTTCATTACCTTCATTTATTATATTGTCGCTCTCTGGGCACTCACTGATGAGCCCCACCCAGAGAGCACCAAAGTCTGTCTGAGCAGGGGCGAAACAGACTTTGGTACTTCCTCTTAGCAGGTATTTTCTTTTCTATTAGAATAGTGAAAACCATCCAAAACAATTTTTATTTACCAGTTCAATCAAATCAAAAACTTCCGCGATTTTCGCTAAGCTGTTAATGCTTCGAATATTACTTAAGAAGCATTTCAAAGATCGTTGAGGTGTTGAATTAGAATAGTATTTTGGACTGCTAACAGAAGAGTTTGGTGGATCATTGGTTACATTTATAGTGGTTATCGAAGGAGAATGAAAATTGAACGTTTGAATGTCAACATCAATCCCATAACGTCTAACCTCATCAAGAGGAAGTGTCAGTGTATCCTGTCTGTCCTAGAAAGCGAGGAGTAAGGGCACTGATGGAGTTGGAGAAGAAGAAATGTCCATTTCCTTGAGGCTGCCCGCTATTGGTCTGGGGTTACTTCTCTCGAAGATGCACAGATTCCGATAAGCGAATCTGTGGCAACCTGAGAATTCGTTCATCTCCACCACTTTGGCTCGCATCTCCGACTGCAACACTAGTTGTTCATGTGACATGTCTGGTCTGCAGAATGGTTTACGAGGAGACCTGGCGAAGTTTTCGGGGAGAGAGGCTGAAAAGCGGTCTAGTAAAAAGTCCCTGGTATTCCTGTTTGTCACTTTCACCTTGAGAACTCTTGGACGCTCATCTTTTTTCAAACCATGACGTCAGACTTTAGAAACAGTTTCACTCCTCATTCCTCCTTTTCTTAGAATGGCTTGAACAGTTTTCAGGTCCTGTGACTCTTCTTCACATTCAGGTAATCGTTCTATAACAACATTCTCACTCTTGTCTGCACTCTGTACACACCAAAGTCTTCTAGCTCTATGATGGATTCAGTGATGAATTGCTTCAAATTGGATGGATTCAGTGATGAATTGCTTCAAATTGGAAATAATACCTGCGCCGAGAAGAGCTTCGATAGATGCTGTATCCAGTTGACTTGGTTTGTCTTCTCTGTTTCGTCGCATCATGAGTCCGACTGGGAGTTGATGTAGTAGACTTCTTCTTCAGCTTGCTTCTTGTTTCGACCATGACCAGATACACCAGAGAATAACAGAGGAGAGAGGTAAGCAATTAGCGAGCGAGAGGAAGCGAAAGGTTTTCGTTCGTTTGATCTATTGAACGCAGTTCAATATGAACGATTGATAGGAAGATGAGACAGAATTGAGAGAGTGAGAGAGAAGAGAACGAAGAGGGCTCTGATGTGTGTACTACACTCCCCCATCTGCGAATTTGGAAACTTTCGAACGTTTGTTCACAGAGTGTCGAGTGTCACAAAGCCTCTCAAAATCCAAGATTGGGCCTATGAAGTTAGGCCGAAACCCCCCTGGAGAGAGAAATCAACTCAACAATCAGCGAAAAAACGCGTAAACACAAAAAAGAAAATATTGAAAGACAAAGTGATCCTATAATATTTTCGTATCCTATAATGATCTTCGAGACTACAACGCAGGATTCTTAAGAAAACACACCAACTCTCACTCTTCCAATGCTGCTAGTCAGTAAGAATTAATAGTCCATTATGTGTAGCGGTGTTTCACTTTAAAAGTTACATTCTTTCAAATTATTCTGATTGGTGTATCATTTGTGAAAGTCAGTTAACGTGATCAAGCACGACATAATGAAAGAATCAATTCAAAACCGCTTTTAGCGTTAATTTTGCTCATTGAAAAATGAAATTATGTTAAATCTCGTGCACTAACTTTTAACTCGGGCAAAAAATGCCGTTTCAGATTCGTTCACGTCGACGAGAGAGGGATCCATCTCCAAACGTTTCCCGTAACAAGAATCGTAAAGGAGACACTTCTTCGTTTTCCGGTTGTATCTGAAAAAAAGTGTCCGTGCGATAGAAAAAAAGTCGAAAAAAACGGAGAAAAAATCTTTTTGAGCAAAGAAAGTCGAAAAAAAACAAAAAAAAGTCAAGAAAACGAAAAAACTTTTTCCGAGTTTTTCGACTGTGTTTTTTCGACACGGTCGAAAAACTTTTTTTTTTGGAAAAATGTCGAAAAAACCGGTAAAACCGAAAAACAAAAAACAAAAAATACGCAACCCTGTTCCCGCCTCGTAGCAGGATACGCCTGTCACAGAAAACCTTGAGGCTTTTCTTAGATGCTTGACATCCTGGTAGAACCAGTGACTGCTCACTGGGTCACTGTTAATGTGTGTAGCACATTTCAAAAAATGTTTTTTTCGACTTTTTTATTTTTCGAAAAGCCAAAAAAGTTTTGTCGAAAAAACCGAAAAAGTTTTAAAAGAAAAATGAACACCCTGCTACCAATATGCCACGCCCTAACCCTTTATATAAGACGGTGCTGGGAATTTAGTTTGGCAATTCGTGGTTTTTCGGTGTTCGGACGGTGCTGGAATTTAGTTTGGCAAAGTTTGGCAATTCGCGGTTTTTCGGTGTCTTCATCGAAAAACTCATCGAAATTTCTCGCCATTTCTTTGTGAATTTGTGGAATCATTTTTGTATCAATTGTTTTTTATTTCATCACTTCTGGCACATTAAAACATCGAATATGAAACACAAGAGTGAGCAGATGGCGAATCTTGCTTGAAGAAAATCGAACTGTTCAAATTTCGTCATGTATTTTTGCTCATCAACGAATTTTTTCACGAACATGTTTCAAAACTCACCGCAGACACCGAAACAACCCGAATAGCCAAACTGAATTCCCAGCACCCTCTTATATTTGTTAAATAAAGAAATAAAATTGTTAAAGTTAGCAGAGAAAAGGAAGCGTTCGTGATTGCGAACGTAGAAACGGAATTGAAGCATCATCAAAATTCTCTTTTTCGAAATATCTTTCTTTAAGCATTCATAATTCGAATAAAATGTATATCGTTTTGCTTACGTGAAAAAGTTGCAGCTGTCTTGCAGGCATTTCTCATGGCATTCGTAGAGCGAGGATACTCCGAAGGAGCGGTCGTCATTGTATCCCCAGATGTCTTTATACTGCACCATATTCACAAAAAACGATGAAGGACCTGACCAGGAGGTTTGAAATTGTATATACCTAACTGTAACAAAAAGAAGAGATCTTATACATACAGAGTGCGGCAAAAGTTAAGGTGTTCCCCCGTCATTCCGTTTCAATTCAATTCAATTCGTTTATTCCAGTTGAACATGTTCGCATAGTTATGACAACGGATGACTGACCAGTGGTTTCAGTGTTTAAACAGAAGTAAATCATTGTAGGTATTCATAGAATGATCACAGTAAATTTAGAACAGAGTGAGTTGATAAAACGCAATTAAAAGAGTAAATCACCTTGAATGCGCGATTCAGAAAATAGCTAATGTATCTTTACTTTCTTCATGAAATTAATACATACATATATATGTATGTAGAGTGTGAGTTCTAATAGGAGTAGTGGAGAATTAATGATGAATTTTGGAAAATGGAACAATGCTATCACAGAGAAGAGACAGAATAGCTTTTTTAAATTGATATGAAGATGCTAAGACAACGGATTCATTAGGTAAACAATTCCAAATATCTATCATTCGAGAGGCACACGTTGTATGCGAGTCTTGTATTTTATATGGCAAAATGAGCCTGAGTGAATGAGATACTCTTTGGCTGTACGGTGAAGGGCTGATAATGAAAAGAGAAGAGTAGTCTAATTTGAATGTTCCATGAATGCATTTGTGAAGAAAACACAAATCAGCAATGGCTCTTCTGTATTCTAATGAAACTATGCCGAGGAAGTTCATTCGATCAATGTAAGACAGATTTAGGTGACCAGAACGGACAAGAATTCGTCGAGTAAAACTTCTCTGTACCCTTTCTACGTCATTGATCAAACCGATGGTACTAGGTGACCAGATTTCAGTACCGTACTCAAGCAAAGGTTGAATGTATGTCTTATATGCTCGCATCAAAACAGAAAGAGATGATGTCTTAAGAGAGCGGAGGATAATATTAATACATTTAACTGACTTGGTGATAGTTCTATTTATGTGATCTCCAAAGAAAAGAGTTTTGTGGAAATGAATACCTAGATCTTTCACAATATCTTTGGGTGGTACTATTGAATCATTGATAGTATAGGTTGTCATCGAATTGTTTAAGCCTACATGTATCACATAACATTTAACTATCACATAACATATAAATAACATTGAAAAAAAAATTTTTTTGTGAGCGTGGTACGACTAATAACCGTTTTATGACTGGTATACCAGCGACCTCAAACACTTCATTAAACTTGAGAAGATCTTGACGTCGCTTACATGTTCACTACGGTGGGTGAGCTTTAAAAGAGACTACACTTCTGTGTCAAAAAAGAGATAATTTTTCGAATTCAAAAGTTCAGCTCTATTTTGAAGTATTTCAACAAACTTTGTTGTAAACTTTTCTTAGTTTGCTCAAACCGTTAATTATTTTCGTAGAAATTCACTGTTCACTTCAACTTTTGCCGCAACGTATACAATGCTCACGATATAAAAAATTTTAAAGCCTTTTCTTGCTTGAAAAAAGTCAATTACTTTTGAGATTCTGATAAATGAGAGGCACTCAAAAGGAACAGCCTAATAGAACCTGGACGTGGACAACTGGAAACGGGCAGCAATTGGCCAAGGAGAAGAGCGAGAAGAGTTGCAGCAGCATTTGGAAGAACTTTTCTGACTTTTTGCCCGGAAAAATAAAAAAGACGTTTTCGCTCAAACGCCTCAAACGTTTGACTATTTCTGAGTAACCATAAGGCATCTTAGCTCGAGTAGAGGACAAAGGCCTCTCTCAGCATCGAAACTTTTGAGCGCATTCTGCTCTTTCGAATTCACATGTAAAAAAAAATCCGAAATACAACTAAATCTTCAATAATTTGTTTTTCTATTAAACTCACGAGCTTTAGCTAAAATCCTTTTCTCAGAGATTCAGCAAACAACAAGTAAAATAAACGAAAATCGCAAAAGTTACAAATTATTCCAAAAAGCGATAGTATATAATGTTCGGAAAAAACTGCGGAACTCAATATTTCTATACGTTCAGAAACATTGATTATCGATAAGGAGAAAGTTTCACATCAAAAAGGCCAATAATTTTATTTTCTAGTACTGAATCGGTTTTGATCGTCTTCACAGTCTCCTATCCACATCAGGAAGATCTATATGATATGGCGCAGAAAGCAATATTTTTTGAAGTTGTTAAAAGAGCATTTTCCACTGCTCTCACAGAAAAAGGAATTTTACGTTTTGAAAAAACCTTGCACGACTGGAAAGATCTTTTTGAAATTTTTCATGAAATGATTTCTCAGTGCGTGGATCTCTAATGAAAATTCTCCTCTCAGTTGTTTTCCATTTATGAAGACAAATCCTTTCGAAAAACTTTCCCCAAAAATAGTTGCCCAGAGAGACTAATTCCTCTACTCGAGCTAAGGTGATTTATGGTGACTCCGAAATAGTCAAACGTTTGAGGCGTTTGAGCGACAACGTCTTTGTATAGAATGGATACCAGTACCAATAAAGATTTATTTTTCCGGGCAAAAAGTCAGAAAAGTTCTTCCAAATGCTGCTGCAACTCTTCTCGCTCTTCTCCTTGGCCAATTCCTGCCAGTTTCCAGTTGCCCAATCTCTATGAGAAGATGAACCAACCAGGAAACGATAAAGCCATCTATCGGCTTGCAAAGGCTCGACACCGCAACATCTTAGACATCCAGAGAGCAACCACGATAAGGGACAAACAAGGAAAGCTCGTCACTGACCTTTTAAAAGTGGCGCGAACATTTCGAAGAAATGAGCGGCCAAGAGTTTGAGCACCCTCTCATCCCGACTTCCCACGCCGTACAAGGACCCGTGCCAACCATCACGGCCGAGGAAGTGAAGAAAGCACTCTCTAAGATGAATACTGGCAAACCGGCTGGACCGGAAGACATAGCCACCGAAGCCTGGAAACTTGCGGGTGATGTTGGACTAGCACATCTGGTGCAACTGTTCAACACCATCGTAAAGCAAGGCCAAATCCCACATAACTGGCGCTACTAAACGACCGTCCCAGTCTTCAAAGGAAAAGGCGATGCCAGAGTGTGCAGCAACTACCGTCCAATACGTCTTCTCAACCACACTATGAAGATATTTGAGAGGATACTGGATTCACGCATACGAGATATCGTCGATATTCCAGCTCAGCAATGCGGGTTCGTGAACGGAAGAGGCACAACAGATGCAATATTTGCACTCCGTTTACTCGTCGAGAAGCACGGAGAGAAAAGATCACCTCTCCATCTGACCTACCTCGATTTGGAAAAGGCGTTCGACAGAGTCCCTCATGATCTTATTTCATATACATTGCGCGATCATCAGGTTCCTGAAGAGTACATTCGATGGACAATGGCGATGTATTATGATTCAAAAAGTACTGTCTGAACTCCGGTCGGCATCACCGAGCCTTTCGCAGTGAACGTATGAGTGCACCAAGGGAGTGCTTTGTCTCCCCTTCTCTTCATTTTTGTTATGGATACCGTCACGCGTCCTCTACTGACTCCGGCTCCGTCAACCATCGAATACGCCAACGACATTCTCCTTGCTGCTCCTAGACGTGCCGAAATTGAGAAACGCACCCAAGAATGAAATGACGCTCTTAGTAGACATGGTTTACGCCTCAACATCAAGAAGACCGAGTACCAGGTAATCGGAGTGCAAACGACGGGAACTGTCCACATCAGCGGTGAACCGCTCCGGAAGACCTCCGAATTCAAGTACCTTGGTTATGTCATCTCCTCAGACACGTCAACAAATGCAGCAGCACGCCAAAGAATAAATGCAGCTTGGATGAAATGGAGAGAAGCTACAAGTGTCCTCTGTGATAGGAATATCACAGCTGGCATAAGCGGAAAGAAGTATGAAACAGCGATCCGTCCCGTGCTTCTATATTCGACGGAGACCTGGCCTACAACGCGTGTAACCGAGAACATTATCCACACGAATGAGATGAAAATGTTACGCTGGACACTAGGACTGACTCGCCTAGATTGTGTGCGTAACACGATTGTGAGAGGGAGACTGGGCGTGTCTCCAATACAAGACAAGATGCGAGAAGGGAGAGTTAGATAGTATGGACACGTGATGCATACCAAACATCTTGACCCGCAGCTACCAGCTTTCTTTTCTCCTGACGAAGTTGATATTCCTGTTTGCGTTGAAACTTCGTTAAGCTCGGACGGACGAATATATTCCTCAAGAGAGGGTTCTGGCGGAGAGAGCTCGTTTTAGCGAGAAACTGTCTCTGATGCGTTTTAGTCGGGAAGGTGAGCTTGAGAACACGTGCATCGTTTGAATCATTCTTCCTAATTCCCATGCGGTAGTGAGCGACTCCTGCGACCGGTAAATCAAAAGCATCGAGTAGAGTTTGAATGATGCCTGAATCGTGGGCTATTTGAGCTGAAGCCGAAGCTTTCTTGTCGGCAACCTCTGGTGCGCGTTCTATTACCACTGAACGTAGCCTTTTTTCTTCCTTAATTTCATTCTTCACAGTTTCAATGACATTGCATTTGTTTGTAGATTCCGAAATAATCTGCTTCATTACTAAAGAACATGTCTTCAGCAAAAGAAGTATGTGATTCGGAATCTTGGGATCCGTCGCCTCCTCTTCTTTGATGATAGAATTGAGAAGAGAATTCGAGAGAATTGAGAAGAGCTTCGCTAGCTAGAGACATTGGTCGGTGATACGGTTGATAAGGTGTACTGATAAATCAATATGGGAGCGATGAGTAAGCGTACCACTCTCTTCAAGAGCAGAGAGAACCAATGAGCAGAGAGAACCAATGTTTCTCCACTATTTCCATATTTCTCCACTTCCTCCAGGCTCAGGCAGCTCCGCTGCGTTCGTTATTCCTGTTTTCTTTCCGCTGCCTTTTTTGCATGCTTTTCATCATATCCCTGACTCAGGAAGCTTTGCTGCTTTTGATCTACCAATCCTCCTCTCTCCTCCTTGGCTTACGCGAATTCACTGTGTGTTCGATTGTTTTCTTTTCCTGTCTCGGGAACCTTCAATACTTTTCTTTCCCTACTTCTCTTCTCCTTGCCTCAGACAGCTTCAGTGCCTCTGTTTTCCAACTCATCTTCTTCTCAATAAATCAGGCAGCTTCGCCGCCTTTGTTTTCTTACCATTCTTCTTCCGTTGTTTCTCCTTTCCCACATAACTCTGGCAGCTTTTCTGCCTTTCTTTCCATTTCTTTCCCTCTTTTTTCTTTTCTCCACGCTTTTTCTCTCCCCGCCTTAGTCAGGAGTTTTTCATTGTCCTTCGTTTCCCTACTTTTTTTTGCTTCCGTTCCCCTACTCTTCCTCTTTTGACTGCGTCAGTTTCTCAACTCTCCCTTACAGCTTCACACAGCTTCGCTGCTTTAGTTTCCATACTCTCCTCTTTTTCGAAGCTCAAGCAGCTTTCTTGTCTTAGTTACCCTAATTGTCATCTGATGCCTTTTTTCAAGCAGCTTCGCTGCTTCCTTTTTATCCATTGGGTGCGTCAGGTTCTGCTAGACCGAGAAACGCGAAAAAGTATCGCTCGGATGCTGAATGTGCAACATTCAGTCGTACATCGAGCGATAAAACATTAGTTGAAGGAAATCAAGACCGTCGCCGGATTGGTCGACCTTCGACGGCTTTCTCGTCGCGAGTCATCAAGAAGGTCAGTCCCAAAAGTCCAAAAGAAGCATGAGGAAAATGGCTCGTGATATCCCAATTTCGGTAAGGAAGATTGTTCACGAGGCTCTAGGGATTACATCTTATCGATTTCGGAAACGAGCGACGCTCATCGAGCGAAATAAAGAAGCAAGAAACAAAAAAAACGCTCCTTGATGGCACGGCGACGCACAGGCGAACTTGAATTTACCATCTTCAATGATGCGAAGCTTTTCACTGTTAAAGCTGCACTCGACTCTCAAAATAAACGCGTTTTGGCTGTATCACCAACTCTGGCAGACTTTGTTGGCAGAATCGTCAACAGAACTCAACATCCCGCTCATGTTATTGTCTGGGAAACCATCTGCGCCAGCGGTAAGAGCCCGCTTGTTTTCATTGAGCCTAACGTCAAGGTAGATCGCCATGTCTACCTCAAAGCCGTGTAACTAGATGCTCTGTAGCCTTGGACAGATGCAAACTTGAATGAAAGTCCCTACGTCTTTTAGCAGAACGGAGCACCTGCTCATACGGCCAAGTCAGTTCAAGATTGGTGCGCGGCGTCTTTCCCGGCATTCATTTCGAAAGAGGAATGACCGGCCCCGTGGCCTGTTCTGAATCCTCTAGACTATGCGGTTTGTGGAACATGCAGGCCTAAGTCTGTGCTTCTCCTCACCACAACTTGGAATCTCTGAAAGCAGACCTGGAGAAGTACTGGGACGATCTTTCACCGGGCTGTCTTCGTGTCGTGATAAAAAAGTACGCTGAAAGACTACTGGCCTTACGAGAACGGTGAGGCAGAATTTGATACCACTTGATGTTGTAAGTATTATGAATAAAAATTGAGAATTTCAGTTTGATGGCTCCGAATATAACTAAAATTCGGTTGAAACACTTCGCGCTATATCTACGCCCGACTCTGTATAATTGGTGTTTTAATACGGTCCTTAGAGACGGTAGGTGCGTAGCGGTCGCGTTGCGGTAGCACGCGAGAGGTTTGTCAGGGAAGGAGGATACTCAGTCTACGTTTTGTGTGCCTAAGGAGAGCGTTTAAAGTTAGAGTGAAAAGCCCACCCACCCGCCCTGAAAGATATCTTGGGTGTGGTTGCAGGAGAAAAGAAAAGAAGGCTGGAAGAAGTTAGAGCTATGCTGCCGCAGAGTTTGAGTGAAGTAGCCTACGAGGTCGCGCTAGGTGCGATAGCAGGAAGCACTAAGGCCGCATACGAGGCCTCGGAGAGGAAAAGAAAGGAGCTGGCGGCGCAATTGGGCTTGGACGAGGAATGTACAATGTCGCTGGTTGCCTATGTCCTGCAGAAAGTGACCGAAGGTGCAGCGGCGAGTTCGATCGGGGTGGCAACGGGCGTTTTTTAATGTAAAAATTATATCCTGATGTAAAAATAAAATTTGACAAAAGTTACTCATCAGAGCGAATCCGAACTCTCACCGAGCTACTCACAGTCGAGCACTCTCACCCTACACTAAAGTGCCTCATAGTGGAGATAGAAGAAGTAGTAGTCATGAACTGAGCGTAACAGCCACCGCGCCCGCGCGGTCACGAAATCCGTGTTTTAAAGGAGCAAAGAATCGTGGCAGATAAGCCGCGCCGCCTGGCGTACTGCAAAACTTCCCAAGTCTTAAGTTTTTTCGTTCGACTTTGGTTTACTATCGAATTATCCACGGAAAACGTTTCAAAAACTCGCAAGTATTATATTGTGACCAAAACTGGCTATAAAACGAAGGGAAAATTGTCGAAATAAT
This sequence comes from Allodiplogaster pararmata, assembly GCA_964056735.1. NCBI lineage: Eukaryota > Metazoa > Nematoda > Chromadorea > Rhabditida > Diplogasteridae > Allodiplogaster > Allodiplogaster pararmata. The sequence continues at coordinate 12,926,178 of OZ057403.1, forward strand.
GTGAATTTGAAATGCATAACGTTTCGTCGCGAATACTTGTCTAAGGGATATGATTTATATCTTTAAAATCCGCAATTTTTCAATTGAGAGCAGACGTCGAGAAAATTTGAAATTGAGTTCTATTTACTTCGAAAATAATAAAGAGTTTCACTATTTCCGATTTTTTTAAAACAGTATATTTCAAGTTTTTTCGGGTCTCACAACGACGTGATTGTTTCATTTTTTTCTTAAAAACTTTTTTGAGAACGTCATTTTAACACTATATGTAGAGACCGCAATGAAAATATTTCGGTACGCCATTTTTTCTGCCACACTAATATTCCGTAATTCCAAACTGTTTGATAAATCGAATAACTTGGAACTTTCTACGGATTTTTTTGCGTATCACGACACTTTGTACCGCGTCACTTTGTATACGACACTTTGTACCCGACACTTTGTACCGCGACACTTTGTACCGCGACTTGAGTGAGGCCGCGCGTTTTATTTTTACATTAAAACATAGTTTTACATTAAAAAACGCTTAGGCTTAGTAAAAGTTTACGATAACGAGGCCGTACGGCTTAGCTAACGAGGCCGTACGGCTTAGCTAACGAGGCCGTACGCGGTACAAAGTGTCGCGGTACAAAGTGTCGCGGTACAAAGTGACGGGGTACAAAGTGTCGGGTACAAAGTGTCGTATACAAAGTGACGCGGTACAAAGTGTCGGTAATTCATTTTTTTCTTTCTATATGTTATTCTGAGCGATTCAGTCATTGTATTATGCCTCAATTCGTTTCAAAACTCGCGAAAATGTCTCATTTCAGTTCGAGCCTCTTCATCGGTTTTCTGAGACGGGATTTGGGAGTTTTTATGGAGTCTCGGAGCTCAGGTTACCAAATAATATTTACCTTATTTTTGATATAAAAACGAACTTTCGATTGCTAAAAGCAGATATATTATTCCATTTCATTAATGAAAAAACTCACGTTGACATAATGGAAAAGAAATTTTTAATTTTTATCATAGCCAAAAAATATGGCCTTTCGAAGTTGAGCCACGCGCTAGAAGAGTAAGTATAGTCACTGCTTTATGTAAAGGCGAACTTTCGATTGTTAAAAGCAAAGATATTATTTCATTTTATCAGTGACAAAACTCAAGTTGACATAATGGAAAAGAAATTTTTAATTTTTATCATAGCCAAAAAAATATGGCCTTTCGAAGTTGAGCCACGCGCTAGAGTAAGTATAGTCACTGCTTTATGTAAAGGCGAACTTTCGATTGTTAAAAGCAAAGATATTATTTCATTTTATCAGTGACAAAACTCAAGTTGACATAATGGAAAAGAAATTTTTAATTTTTATCATAGCCAAAAAAATATGGCCTTTCGAAGTTGAGCCACGCGCTAGAGTAAGTATAGTCACTGCTTTATGTAAAGGCGAACTTTCGATTGTTAAAAGCAAAGATATTATTTCATTTTATCAATGAAAAAACTCACGTTGACATAATGGAAAAGAAAATTCTAATTTTTATCGTAGCGAAAAAAAACGGCCTTTTGAAGTTGATGTAGATTACCAGTGCGAAGTTGAGGCCGCGTTTTAGTACAAACATGACCCACTTGACCTTCCGCGCTCTAGCGTACCAAGGTTTGTTGGCACTTTTTCCGTTAACCGGATACTCGCGTCGCGGTTCCCTTCGCGACGCGAGTATCCGGTTAACGGAAAAAGTTTTATTTTTACATCAAAAAAGTCATTTTTACATTAAAAACGCTCAGGCTTAGTAAAAGTTTACGATAACGAGGCCGTACGGCTTAGCTAACGAGGCCGTACGGCTTAGCTAACGAGGCCGTACGGCTTAGCTAACGAGGCCGTACGGCTTAGCTAACGAGGAAACCGCGACACGAAGGGAACCGCGACACGAGTATCCGGTTAACGGAAAAAGTACCGGTTTGTTATAGGCAGAATTTTCGAAACTAATATTATCTCTTTTTTCTGCTTTAAAGTAATTGTTTTTGATTTTTTCATGTTTTCTAGAAATAATTAAGTGATTAAGAACACATAAAAACAACATTTTACTAAGTATTCTTATTTTGATTTTAGCTATTGCGGTCTCTACATATATAGACCGCAATGAAAATATTTTGGTACGCCATTTTTTTCTGCCACACTAATATTCCGTAATTCAAAACTGTTTGATAAATCGAATAACTTGGAACTATAAACGGATTTACTTTTTTCTATATGTTATTACTTGTGAAATTTTACAGTACGCTCTGCCGTGCTGCTTCGCGGCAGCGCGGCTTAGCTGCCCTAAAACACGGGCTTCGTGCCCGCGCGGGCGCCGGCTGTTAAGTTCAGTTTATTGCTACTAATTCGTCTATCTATGAGGCACTTTAATGTAGGATGAGAGTGCTCGACTGTGAGTAGCTCGGTGAGAGTTCGGATTCGCTCTGATGAGTTATTTTTGCCAAATTTTATTTTTACATCAGAAAGTTATTTTTACATTGAAAAACGCCTGTTGCCACCCCGATCGAACTCGCCGCTGCACCTTCGGTCACTTTCTGCAGGACATAGGCAACCAGCGACATTGTACATTCCTCGTCCAAGCCCAATTGCGCCGCCAGCTCCTTTCTTTACTCTCCGAGGCCTCGTATGCGGCCTTAGTGCTTCCTGCTATCGCACCTAGCGCGACCTCGTAGGCTACTTCACTCAAACTCTGCGGCAGCATAGCTCTAACTTCTTCCAGCCTTCTTTTCTTTTCTCCTGCAACCACACCCAAGATATCTTTCAGGGCGGTTGGGTGGGCTTTCCACTCTAACTTTAAACGCTCTCCTTAGGCACACAAAACGTAGACTGAGTATCCTCCTTCCCTGATAAACCTCTCGCGTGCTACCGCAACGCGACCGCTACGCACCTACCGTCTCTAAGGACCGTATTAAAACACCAATTATACAGAGTCGGGCGTAGATATAGCGCGAAGTGTTTCAACCGAATTTTAGTTATATGCGGAGCCATCAAACTGAAATTCTCAATTTTTATTCATAATACTTACAACATCAAGTGGTATCAAATTCTGCCTCACCGTTCTCGTAAGGCCAGTAGTCTTTCAGCGTACTTTTTTATCACGACACGAAGACAGCCCGGTGAAAGATCGTCCCAGTACTTCTCCAGGTCTGCTTTCAGAGATTCCAAGTTGTGGTGAGGAGAAGCACAGACTTAGGCCTGCATGTTCCACAAACCGCATAGTCTAGAGGATTCAGAACAGGCCACGGGGCCGGTCATTCCTCTTTCGAAATGAATGCCGGGAAAGACGCCGCGCACCAATCTTGAACTGACTTGGCCGTATGAGCAGGTGCTCCGTTCTGCTAAAAGACGTAGGGATTTTCATTTAAGTTTGCATCTGTCCAAGGCTACAGAGCATCTTGTAACACGGCTTTGAGGTAGACATAGAGATCTACCTTGAAAAAAAAACAAGCGGGCTCTTACCGCTGGTGCAGATGGTTTCCCAGACATTAACATGAGCGGGATGCTGAGTACTGTTGACGATTCTGCCACCAAAGTCTGCCAGAGTTGGTGATACAGCCAAAACGCGTTTATTTTGATAGTCGAGTGCAGCTTTAACAGTGAAAAGCTTCGCATCACTGAAGATGGTAAATTCAAGTTCGCCTGTGCGTCGCCGTGCCAACAAGGAGCGTTCTTTTTTTTGTTTCTTGCTTCTTTATTTCGCTCGGTGAGCATCGCTCGTTTCCGAAATCGATAAGATGTAATCCCTTGAGCCTCGTGAACAATCCTCCTTACCGAAATTGGGATATCACGAGCCATTTTCCTCATGCTTCTTTTGGACTTTTGGGACTGACATTCCTGATGACTCTCGACGAGAAAGCCGTCGAAGGTCGACCTATCCGGCGACGGTCTTGATTTCCTCCAACTAATGTTTTATCGCTCGATGTACGACTGAATGTTGCACTTTCAGCATCCGAGCGATACTTTTTCGCGTTTCTCAACAGGGATATTCATGCGATCGGCCTGTTGAGTGGATGGTCAATCCAGCCTGGCATCGCGGAACGTGTTTGTCGGGAGTTCCTGCTAATCATTGACCGTAGAAAAGCAGAAGATTAATCGAAAAGACGCCTCGACTAGTGTGGCCTAGACTAACCCCTCTCCGCCTAGCCATCTGACGGATAGAACCACTGCCAGAAGTGGACTCGTCCAAAGGGGGCCCAATTTTAGCCTCACTCAGAACGTCGTGATTCCGGCAATCACGGTAGTAGGGCTGAGTGAGTTTACACCTTCCCACCGACTTTGAGGTATTGGGGCTAGGGAAAGCATTCCTTCAAATCTTTGACCTTCTTTAATTCCAAAGGTGAACTAAAAAAATTAACTTTATAATCTGAAGATTTTTACAGTGCAACTTTTCTCACATAAGCGAATACGTGTTTTTAAGAATCCCAGAACTTGCTCCAATCATCAGCAGCAAGCGGGTGATGTTTCACTATCAGAAAATTGTATGAAAATTCCCTCATCTGATCCTGCTTTAATGTTTTACACATAATTATAGTAACAATCTCGAGAAAGCTTTTAAAAAACTGAATTCAGTAGTTGAATTGAATAAATTGTAAGGAAAAGAGAAGTTGAGATGTGCCGATGAATGATCGAAGTGAATGTGAATAAGAAGTTAGAACAGTGAATGAAAGTTTGAAGTTAATAAAGTTGCAAACAATCCGCTTACCGTATCTGGCTTTTGAAATTTATAATTTTTAGGAAAAATGTTCAGGCCATTTTGAGCGAATTGTATGAATTTTTGAAGCTGTTTCGGTTCAACAAAGAATAGACTGTCGTGAACACCATCACCACCGCGAACTAGTTCAGTGGAATGAAGCTCTTCTACAATTCTCGAATGCTCTTCAAATTTTGACTTCAAGAAAGAGTAAGAGGGTCCCTTGCAATTAGACTTGTACATTGGTTTGCCAATCGGTTTGTAATTGACTGCGCCGATACTTTAATTTGACATTTCATTTTTCGTTCTCTCACCCTCTAGAACGCCTCTCCTCTTCCTTATTCAAACAAGTCTCTTGAAAAACGATTTGACCTTAAAAAAGTTTTCTTTTGATTCTTGTTGAAATTTGAAACCTAAAATTTGATTTTTCGGCTTTTGTGTGAAGAGAAGTCATTCTCACCACTGCTTTATACAAATTATTCAAATGATTAAATAAGACAACAGTTGGTAATTGTCAACAATAGCGCGCTGTGCTCCAAGAAAGTCTACGGAAAGCGACAAAAATCATATATAATCTACGCGGTGTAAAAAAAACTTGCAAACAACAAAGCTTGAACAGTAAACCAATTTTTGTGGCTGTTTTGTTTCGAAGACAATTTTTTGCTTTTTTCTCTTGTTTTGCATCGATAAAAAAGAACCTCTTAATGTTGGAAAGCAAGCTAGGTTGTGAGGAAATAGCTGGTGCACGATATTACTACACGGTAAATGATAATACATATAGATGAGTGGATCAAATTGTGATTTCTAACAAAGGACAAGCTAACAATGATAGTTTCCTCTAAACCAATCAATAAAACACATGAGGTCAGTCTTAACGGTGTGTTCTTAGAAAATCACGCATTTGAGAAAATATGAGAAAACACCATGTAACAAGAAAAACTAGCGCACTGCGCTTCTTCAAACCGATAACATTACGTACAAGTAAGGCCATTCACCAAAAAAGAGGGAAACATTGAAAAACCCATGTTACCACGAAAAACCAAAATAGCGTGATAGAGGCACTGCCTCCGGTATATTCTGTTTGTTACCCAGGAGAAGGGTGAAAAACTTTATGGCAGAGCTTTGTGCTATTGAGAAAAACATTCTGCAAAGATAAACCGAACCCCGAAAAAGTATTTGACCGCTGGACCTGCCAAGAGTCGTTATCCCCTGCAAATGTTACGGGTAAAAAGTCCAAGCTTTTTGATTTACTGACCATTGTGTTAATAATTGCGGATTCACCCCGTTAGCAGGAATTTGTTTAACGGTCACCAGCTCTGCGCTCCGACTCGAGAAAGCGGGTAATGTTCCATCCTCTAATGAATTACCACTTGAAGTTCAGAGAACAATTTTGAATCAAGAATTCCAAACATACTGAGCAAGTTACGATGGGTAACAACGCGACAAGCCCGGGGGGAGATCCACCTAGTGGGGGCGAAAGGAAGGCAAATAAAAGAAGTGTCCATCAGAGATGAAATAGAAGGGAGAAAGCCACGGAAAACATGGTGAAAAGTGATTGTGAGTTAACACATTTGATGAAACCCTTTAACACGTACATGGCGAGGAAGGGGGTGGGGAACTAAACACATAAATCTCTTCTATCGTGCACGGTAAGGAGCGAAATGGCGAATAACCCCCGTAGTCAGCAAAATGAATCAAGAGAACGTTTTACCATTACCTATCCGGAAACCATCGCACAGGTTTGGAACTCTCACTGATGATCCTAATAAAGCTTTGGAAACTTTTGAATAAAAAAAGACGAAGGGGATTAACCGAGTAATAAGCAACAAAGATCTGCGCAACACTATCCGAATGTTTTAACGGAGTATCCTTGCCTTTTAATTAAACCCCGTCTCGGTGAACACTACTACGAGAGGCGAGTGAAAGTGAAGATGACATATTTCTAAGATTCTGCCGCAAGGCCTAGGACGCTCACTGATACTATGAGAGGGAGGGGCAGAAGTGAGGTGAATACAACAAATAACCCGGGTGGAAAGCACGCCACTTAACACCTTTTTTAAGTACATATATTATCGACTTTTACCAGCATTTTCAGTTGTGTTTAGAGGTGGGATGAGATGAGACATATGAACGGTCTGCTTATGCGACACTTACTTGTTTCTGGACCCAGTTTGCTAGAGAAGGCTCTTTGAAGAAGTGAAATACACGTTATGTTGTGCCGATTTCCCCAATGACAGTTAAAAGCAAGCACTAAGCTAGCTCTTCTGCCGACTCCGGAGCTGCTTTTTAACTGCTTCGTGCTTTGACACACCACGTAGTAAAGACGGGAAGTGTAATAACTTGAAACTTTTCAAGAAAAACAAGTAGACGTAATTCCTTGATGCGTGGAGCACATAAACACCCTTCAAATAAATCTAAAACTATCCTAGTCGAGAAACACATAGCAACCACTAACGGGGTTCACCGAGACGCCAACAGATACGTGAGCATTTCCCAAAAAAGGGGGAATAGGTCCTATCACAAATCGACAGACGTAGCGGACAGGGTCGAAACGTGGCTGTGAGGAAATCGAGAAACCTCTCACATTTCTACGAGAGAAAACACAGAAGAAAACAACAAAAAACGGATTCACCCTATTGAAAGTTTGTGCAGTGAGGGAATAGTAAAGCCACCTACCTTTTGTGAAACGCTCATACACCCAAACCAAACCGTAAACATTGTGCGCCGAAAAGTCAAGAGAACAACAAAGCGTTTGCTTTTTTTCGAAAACAGAGTCAACCTTAAAACATATGATGGATAAACAGTGCTTTCGCATTTCAACAACACATCCGGAAATACTGAAGAAAAAACACCGCGGGTTATGTGAAGGAGACAGGAATCACTGATACTGTACTAATCAATATACTTCCCCATACAAGCTCTACGGGCGTCTTCTATCACAACTCACACAGCTCAAGAAGTAATTCAAAAAGATCAATAATTACGAAAAAATTCATATGAAGGATTAATTATATGTAAGATCATTTCTGAAATGCGCCCCGCGCATAAACAACATTTATATTCATCAATAACAAAGTATTTGTGGAAATTTCGGCCTCTTTTGGGTGGGTAGAGAGCGATAAAATGTGTGCACCAACGATAAGGTGGGTCATACTCCATCCGTAAACTGTAACAAACTGGCATAAAGTGAACAAACTCTTCGAAAAAAATTGAAACGAGCCAGCGTTTTATCCTTTCTTGTTTTGTAAAAAAAAGCTAATGAAAGCTTGCGAAATCAAAAGTGGTAAGATTCCCAAGTTGCTCATTGGAGGGCAGTCCTCTCATCTATTCAAACCTTTTAAATGATACCCTTTAACGAACACAAACTGAATTACGATAGATGAGCACCTTATAATGAGGGTTTCAATGGTCACCAGCCAGGTTAAACTCCGAAAATAAAAAGATTCAAGGACCAACAAACGAAAATAAGCGGGGGAACGGACTAAAAGCTAGCGGAATTAACAAGCGAATAAATAACACGCGCCATTCACATGAGGCGGGGGAGGGAGGGTCTTGCCGAAAAGTAAGTTTTTCGCCCCTTTTAAAAAAAATTTGCTCCTAGGGGAAATCTAATGTTATTTTCAACTCTTGAAAAGCCACTCAAAAATAAATCCTGTTTTATCGTCAAAGTCGCAAAGAAGGGGGGTTGTCGAATCCTTCTAAGATATTTTGATGTAGGGATATTGATGTAGCTTCTACCCTCTTTCAACCCTACGATTATAGTATGTGCCGCAGATGAGGGTAGAAGAATACTTCAAGAAAGCAACAACACATAACAAGTGGGACTGTGAAATACGGGAAGATGATGGATCCATAGCAACTAGTAGCAATAGCGAACTGAACCGATGAAATACTGAGAGAAAGAGGACTGGGAGTGGCAGAAACAAAACAATACAAGTAAACAACTAAAATGAACTCTTCTCCCAACGAGTAAAGTTCGATTGGATAAAACGGATAAAACTAAAATATAGGTTAGAAAGAGATTTACAAACTTGTATACTATTAAAAGCCTTTAGTACGTACATACGACGGTGTGAATAGAAAGGAGAGAGTGTACTCGCACTCTGTAACTGGCAGCGCGGAACAGCAGCTGCGAAGCATAAAATAGAGGGAAGAGCGCACGGGGATGGCTAGCACCCCCGGAAAGGAAGCAGAGTGACAAACACTCCAAAACAAACTATGTACACAATTTAAAGAAGATAAATTTAACTTGCATTTAGCGAGGGTATAAAGCATATACTTGAACGAACATTCTCTTCTCTAATGGAGAGGCAGGAGTTCTTCTACGGAAGGGGACCGAAAAAGTCGCCAGTTCTGCGACAAACACAACGACATTGACCCCTGGTAGAGATATACGAACAGAAGTAGTATATAACGTGAATAAAAGATAATAAAGAAAAACAATTAAAAAGCAACAAATTACCTCTTTTAGATAATACAGATATATAATAAGATAATAAAAAAACAACAGAGAAAAACAGAGAACAATTCGTAGATGCTTATGGATGGCTGCGCACCTTTCTTAGCTGGCTGCGCATTCTTCGCTCTCAAACACATTGACTAGATAAATCGCGTGCGCTGTGCAGGAAGTGCATCACAGAAACAATCTCTTATCTTCTCTTCTATAAAACATACTCAACAAATACTATACAGGCGGGAGTAAAGGGGGTGGGGAGGGAGAAGGTGGGGACCGCGTCGAGAGAAGAAGGGTCTCAGGAACGCGGAGCATGATTCGAGAGGTCGGAGGAAGGGAAGGGGGAGTTTCGGGAGTCCGAGAATAACTCCCTCTCCTCTTCTCGCAACGTTCTCACCATGGGCCAGGAGAGAACGTTAATAAACAACAACTAAACAAAGAATGTAAGAGTCTCCCGCAGGGAGGTCTATTTCTCCAGGATAACACTTCTTGACAGGCTAATTCTATAATGGACTGAAAAAACGCCCTAGTTTATAGAGCGATTTTTTGGATGTTGAGTCAGAAAAAATCGATCGTAGGGTTTGAAGGGTAAAAGAGAGAAACAACGGCTGATCAGGCCAAGAATGCCCGATAGGGACAGTTGGATGAGCTCGCTCATCCTCACTGCCCATCGTTCGAGCTCGCTGCCGACGGGAGGAAGCGGTAAAGGTACAGACGGTAGTCCTTGGAGGCCAGCACCACCGAGCCGTTGTCGACCAGAGCGACGTCGAAGCATTGAGCATGCTTCACTTTGCTCTCCAACGCTCCTATCATCTGGCCGTTCTAAAGAGGACACAAGGGTTGAACTCAGAAAATGACAGGCATCATTAAAGCCAACTATTGGACTAGCTTTCGTCCGTGTTGTAATTTGTACCGCTGACCTATTACGATTAAATAATCATCGCACGACAAAAAACCTCATTTATAGGGAGGGCGTTATAGTTTTCAACTACGCTACCGAGATTTAATTGCTTTTCCGTGTGATATTTCTCTGTGAACACTATTCTAGCCCTTGAAGCAATGGAAAAGCATGTACCTGGTCGAATACCGTCAGATTGAAGTTGTTGTGATTGTCAGCGACGACGACTTGATCTAGAGAGTTGATGCCGACTCCGATCGGGTAGTTTGTGATGCCTTCACCGCCGATTTGCCGCAAGAACTGGCCTTCGTACGAGAAAACCTTTGAAACAATTGTTACCATTGACCTAGTTTAATGCACAGATGAGACAGAAAACCTGGTTCACTGGTCGAAAATTCTATTCCACCGGGTCAGTTCCTACTTTTTTTTGTGATGTAGTATATGAACTAGATGTATCCTCCGCTTCCTCTCTAAATATCATCTCTCTACTCTTATTTACCAATCTTTTGCGCCTCTCAGCTCACTAATCTCGCACATAATTAGGAACTCCGCCGGTAGAAGCTGTGAAATTTCAACCAACTTTTTATGACGAATTCATGTCACCCACGCAGAATTCCCATTCTATCAAGTGTAGGACTTCGGAAGCGAGCATAATGTGAGCCAATTTAATCCCATTATGTTCAACACAGCCTTTTCCGTCTTAAAAGCTCTCATCCTCTTACTTTCCATTATTTTTATCTCTGATCTACCTTTATGCAGTGTGCTCGATTGTCCGAAATTAATATTTCGTTCTTCTCGTTCGCACAAACTCCATTGGGGAACTCGAGGTAACGTGAGCAGGAAAACTTCTGCAGAATGTTCCCGAACATGTCGAAAATGATGACGCGCATCACCTGTAATATGTATCGTCTCTAATACAATTCAGAGAAAGTTTAAACAGTAGAAAGAATACATATATATAAAAACCCAGATAGGAAAAACTTTCCCATTCGTATTATACACGAATATTGAGAGACCCATGGGTTGCGAGTGGAAACCAAGGGTTAAATTAAATAGTGACCTACCTAGCTATGTTTTAGCCGAAAATGACCCACATGCTTTTTTCCTTCCGTTCTATTTTACTTCTCCTCTACTTTTCTTAACATTTCCCCCGCCTTGCTCGTTCGGCGCGTGTGAACTTCCTTTTGTCCGGTATCATTCAACTCTTGGTGGAATGAGTTCAATTAGGAGAGGAAGAAGGTTTTTTAATGTCGATATTTCACTTGAAATGGAAACAGATAACCGGAGAAGATCTAAAGGGAGGCCCGTCGATAAGCGATAAAATTTCATAATTGACAACTTGAGCCCTTCTCTCACTCTTCTTTGCCCTTTTCTCCCCAGTTTTGGCCCAAGCTTGTATTTGCAGTCGACTTCCCACTCTTCGACAAGTGCATTTTGATCATGATAATATATGTAAAGCATTATATCGTTCTCTCCATACTTTAGAAGTCCATTCCTGTTCCCTCGTCACTCTGCTATTTCAAAAACATCATCGTCTTTCTTTTCGCAAGTTGAGTTATAAATTCAGTCTATCAACGCTGCAGGCTAGAGCGGCAGACGGAAGTCACTTTCGAAGCCTGGCGCATGCATGTTCTCTACCCTACGAGAGGCAAATGCAGAGACGCAGCGTAGGCTTACATACTTGTTTCCTGCGCCTCTCGCGCTTTCATTTTTCTCGTTGAAAAGTTTTCGCAAGTTCACTTAAAGGAGTTTTGCCAATCTAACAAGTGATTGAAACATGAGAAAGTATTATGAAATAGTAGAAAAGGCTTACTCTCAACGATACTCTTGATAAATTCTTCATCCGTTGAGTGAAATGAAAAAGACAAAAAAATAAGCAGAATATACACTTGAGAGAAGAAGACAAAAGGATATAACGGAAAAATACGGATACAATCAGCTCATTATTAGCAGATGAAATTACAAAAAATCGTTATAAGAAAAAAATGTTCTCGTTACTCCGCATAAACAACCCCCGTCTAAACAAATGAAGAAAAAAAAACTCTGGAAACTCAATGAAGAGTGCAAAATTTGTTTTCTACCCACGTTCTTGAAAAACGAAGCCGATAAATATAGAGTACTGTACCTTGCACTCCACGACAATAATGCGGCCCTTTGTATCGACGCATACGCCTCGCGGATGTTGAAGAATATTGGCACCGAACTTGCGCATGAACTGCCCATAGTGATTGTACACCTGAAAACGTTAGAGACCGTTTATTGGACAGTTGGACGTTGTGGTCGCCACTCGAGAGAGAGAGAGAGAGAGAGAGAGAGAGAGAGAGAGAGAGAGAGAGAGAGAGGGAGAGAGAGAGAGAGAATGCGAGCAGCACTGATCGAATATTAAGAAAACTAGAGAAATTCTAGAAGAATTTCAAAGCAGATCGATTGAAGAAAAAACAATAAAAGAAGAGAAACGGACAATATAAACTAATGAAAAAATAATTATAATGATAGCTGAATTCAAGAAAAACTACACTAAGAGAAGACGAATCAACCCTGTTTTTTTAATGAGACGAACAACACTAATTTCTATTGAATGAAATTTCAATGAAAAATATCCTAAAATAAGGGAAAAACAGAAGAAAGTTTGTCCGACAAAGACAACCTGTCAAGGAATATCATTTCTCCGGTTAAGGAATGGGTCTCGCCAAGAGGATCGCCGACTGCAGTGCGAGTGTAGAAGGAGAAAATCTCTCCGGACTCAAAAGGATCCTCACCACCAACCTATCCCAAAAGGACTCCCCTCGACAGGACCTATGGGCAAGACAACAACAACAACAGGAATATCATGAACTTATATAGGCAACCATCAGAAACCCTACCTGAATTTGATGCGTTGGTGATCGCTCCGTCACCACAAAGTCGCCTGTCAACTTGTTCACAGCCACTCTACAAATTTTCATCAAATTAAACAATGAAACATCAAACGAAATCTTGTCGGAAACTGGCTTTATACGAAGCTCTGAGCCAGAAACTGGTTTTAGAGCACAGTCCTGGTCAGAACCTGGGGTTCAATGTCGATCCTTGCCCAACACTGTGTTATTTCACTCAAGAAAAATTCAAAAAATGGCCAGAAAATGGGTTTATATGACCTATAGCTCACCGGCACTTGTCAAAAATTCAAAAGGGAACGCTTACACGAGCGAGGAACCTTGGAATATGAGAAGCAAAGGATAGTGAAATTGAAGTAAAATGAGATGTTTTACATTTCAGCCCCTTTGCTCGGATGAACAGTAACTTTTTGACAAATCCTGATGATCTATGATAAGAACTTCGCAGGGTACTGGATACACAAAACGTCTTGGGCAGAAAACTGGGCTTATACGATGGACTTGGTCGGCCTCTTGTTAACAACGGAAGATAACGAGGAAATAAACTAGCCTGTTTGGGTATAGCAGCTGGCCATCCCGCTTTCCACATTCTCCGAATTGAAATTTGAATCGGCCTTCTCTATCGAATACCTGTCATGATAATTTTAATTTCACTAGTGATACGTATAATTCTTCCATTTTGAAGACAACCAAGCAGGCTGTTCCTACCAATAAATGCGTATTCACTCTGAAACAGAGAATCCGAATCTTTCTGATGAGAGTAGTTCATTCTCAGACAAACCAATGGAATAGTTACAGAGAAAGATAGTGACGGAATGATACCTGGATTCGGTGATTATTCGTATCCGCCACGACAATGTCATTCTGAGCATTGACAGCCACTCCAGACGGCTCCGTAAATTGTCCTTCAAGGACACCAAACTCGCCAAACTTGCAGTGGTAGATCATCTTTTGCCGCTTGATCTGCGACCTGGAAAACAGCTATCATATATAAAAAATTTGCAAAAAAATGCTTTCTTGGTTACTTTGTTTTCTGTTTCTCTCCTTGGATGTTTGCCTGTCTATATCTGACTCTTCTTTTTTCTGATATTCATGGGCTGGATGAACAAATCAGAAAAAAGGCTAATTTGTCTGTCGTGATACCATATATATGCGTCAACAAATTATGTATGAATCTCATCACCAGCTCTGGCGGTTCTCTCCCCCAAGATGGAATGCTTTCAGAGTTGTTCTACCTGAGACTTTCCTACTGATAATTGTCTCTTTGTATGAACTATGAGAGTATTTTCCTTTCCAATTTCTCCCCTGACTGCCTTCTCAAAGTTCAACACTCACATAAACTAAGCCTCACGCAATAACATATTGAATTAATCACTTTCACTCTTGAGAATTCTTAAAGACGACCGTTTTTGAGCTGAAGCGTCTGAAATAATAAAAAGCTCTTCATCCTCTGGGCTTTACCACTAGCTCGCTTCTCCTTATTCCAGAATCCCTCGGCTTTACCACTAGCTCGCTTCTCCTTATTCCAGAATCCCTCGGCTTTACCACTAGCTCGCTTCTCCTTATTCCAGAATCCCTCGGCTTTACCACTAGCTCGCTTCTCCTTATTCCAGAATCCCTCGGCTTTACCACTAGCTCGCTTCTCCTTATTCCAGAATCCCTCGGCTTTACCACTAGCTCGCTTCTCCTTATTCCAGAATCCCTCGGCTTTACCACTAGCTCGCTTCTCCTTATTACAGAATCCCTCGGCTTTACCACTAGCTCGCTTCTCCTTATTCCAGAATCCCTCGGCTTTACCACTAGCTCGCTTCTCCTTATTCCAGAATCCCTCGGCTTTACCACTAGCTCGCTTCTCCTTATTCCAGAATCCCTCGGCTTTACCACTAACTCGCTTCTCCTTATTCCAGAATCCCTCGGCTTTACCACTAGCTCGCTTCTCCTTATTCCAGAATCCCTCGGCTTTACCACTAGCTAGCTTCTCCTTATTCCAGAATCCCTCGGCTTTACCACTAGCTCGCTTCTCCTTATTCCAGAATCCCTCGGCTTTATCACTAGCTCGCTTCTCCTTATTCCAGAATCCCTCGGCTTTACCACTAGCTCGCTTCTCCTTATTCCAGAATCCCTCGGCTTTACCACTAGCTCGCTTCTCCTTATTCCAGAATCCCTCGGCTTTACCACTAGCTCGCTTCTCCTTATTCCAGAATCCCTCGGCTTTACCACTAGCTCGCTTCTCCTTATTACAGAATCCCTCGGCTTTACCACTAGCTCGCTTCTCCTTATTCCAGAATCCCTCGGCTTTACCACTAGCTCGCTTCTCCTTATTCCAGAATCCCTCGGCTTTACCACTAGCTCGCTTCTCCTTATTCCAGAATCCCTCGGCTTTACCACTAGCTCGCTTCTCCTTATTCCAGAATCCCTCGGCTTTACCACTAGCTCGCTTCTCCTTATTCCAGAATTCCTCGGCTTTACCACTAGCTCGCTTCTCCTTATTCCAGAATCCCTCGGCTTTACCACTAGCTCGCTTCTCCTTATTCCAGAATCCCTCGGCTTTACCACTAGCTCGCTTCTCCTTATTCCAGAATCCCTCGGCTTTACCACTAGCTCGCTTCTCCTTATTCCAGAATCCCTCGGCTTTACCACTAGCTCGCTTCTCCTTATTCCAGAATCCCTCGGCTTTACCACTAGCTCGCTTCTCCTTATTCCAGAATCCCTCGGCTTTACCACTAGCTCGCTTCTCCTTATTCCAGAATCCCTCGGCTTTACCACTAGCTCGCTTCTCCTTATTCCAGAATCCCTCGGCTTTACTACTAGCTCGCTTCTCCTTATTCCAGAATCCCTCGGCTTTACCACTAGCTCGCTTCTCCTTATTCCAGAATCCCTCGGCTTTACCACTAGCTCGCTTCTCCTTATTCCAGAATCCCTCGGCTTTATCACTAGCTCGCTTCTCCTTACTCCAGAATCCCTCGGCTTTACCACTAGCTCGCTTCTCCCTATTCCGAAATCCCTCGGCTTTACCACTAGCTCGCTTCTCCTTATTCCAGAAACTCTTGGCTTTACCACTAGCTCGCTTCTCCTTATTCCAGAATCCCTCGGCTTTACCACTAGCTCGCTTCTCCTTATTCCAGAATCCCTCGGCTTTACCACTAGCTCACTTCTCCTTATTCCAGAATCCCTCGGCTTTACCACTAGCTCGCTTCTCTCCAGAATCCCTCGGCTTTACCACTAGCTCGCTTCTCCTTATTCCAGAATCCCTCGGCTTTACCACTAGCTCGCTTCTCCTTATTCCAGAACCCCTCGGCTTTACCACTAGCTCGCTTCTCCTTATTCCAGAATCCCTCGGCTTTACCACTAGCTCGCTTCTCCTTATTCCAGAATCCCTCGGCTTTACCACTAGCTCGCTTCTCCTTATTCCAGAATCCCTCGGCTTTACCACTAGCTCGCTTCTCCTTATTCCAGAATCCCTCGGCTTTACCACTAGCTCGCTTCTCCTTATTCCAGAATCCCTCGGCTTTACCACTAGCTCGCTTCTCCTTATTCCAGAATCCCTCGCTCGAAAAGCGGTCGCCTTTTACAGTTTACAACAAAGAAAAGTGATTTCTGTTGAGCTATGATAGACTCATTTGTTGAGACCTGTGTGAGAAAAAAGTTTAAAAAAATTATGGCGAACATTTCAAATGCTGACTTTGGCGGGAAGCACATCGAGAGATCGCCCTTCATGCCTTCGACGTCATTGCTAGGGACCGCCGAGGCCGCCTGCTGCTGCTGCTGTTGATGCATGGCGGAGAGATTTGTCGGCACCCCGCCGTTTGCTTCCCCATGATGCGGCTCAAGGGCGCAGCTCCACTTGTCATAGAGAAAGTTGTTCCCAAGCGAAGAGTCTACCGACCCAAAAGGCGTCGTTATTGAACTCACCAGCAGAGAATCCACAGGTGGAGAGAGCTGCAGAAAGGGGGAACATTCGTGATAGAGGCCAGGGGTTTTTTATTGTGCAAGAAAAAGGTATAGAAGCCCGCCGAATGCGGAAAAAATTTCACATAAGAGTACTACTCCCTTAAGAAAAACAAAGGCCCGCAAAATAAATTGTTTCACATAAGGGTCCCCCCTCATGATTTGGAAAAACAGAGGCCCGACAGAAGGTCTGACATGACTTTTTAACCCCTGATAGAGGCTATTATTTGCAGTGTCACTCAGAGCCAGGACCCATGGCTGTCATTCATTTCGGCAGACCTACCCAATTCGATAACCCATTCATCCGAACAGAGGGTTAAGAAGAATGAGACGCGAACGAGCAATCAAGGGCGGGAAGGAGAAAGAATTCGAGGAGCTCAAGACTATCAAAACTCCCTTGCTCAAAATCTTTGCTCCGAGAGCGGTCGTTTCTACAACTTTTGAGAGTGCAGGTGAACTATGGATAAAGGAGTCTCTCAAACTAAGGTTCCTTAGCCCGTTAGTTGAGAAAGACTACGAATGGTTGGATATGATAATTATTTGAATGTATTATGGAATTCGCTTCTCCTAATCGATACCTGCTTCTGCTTTCGCTGTGGTGCACTGGATGAGAGAAAGGCGAGTGTGTCCATCATAGAATCACGCTGCAGAGAAGACAATACCTTAACAAACAGAAGTAAATGCTTATTGAGGAAGCCCATCGTCTGATGGCAGGTCTTTGTTGCTCTTATAATAACAGGACCTTTCTTGAGAACCATTCTGTTTTTATCAACGAATTTATCTCAGAGTTCTAACGGCAGCCTCGGGCTCTGGCAATATAACGTTTTCAAGGGGCTCTGCATCTTTTCCAATCGTATTATTGGATTTGCTAGGGATGAAATCGATTTAATCTCTTTTGTTCGTTTTCTTGCTCCGACAGTTCGAGAGCTCATAATTCATTGTTGATGAATCAGTCTGATTTCGAGAGCCTCGCCACTCACATCGTTCAAATCGGGCGAGGTGTTTAGCGAGGGGAACATGAGTCGGGATGGGGGGCGAGCAATAGGCGTCGGCTGCATACAAGACATCCCGTTCGACCAGTTCGTTTCTGGCTCCTGTGAGATCGGAAAAAATCTTGACGATCAGTGTGTTTCTTGTATCCACATTGCCGTGAGAATCTATGCGTGATTCTATGCACTTGTCGAAAACAAAAACAGGGGGTTAAATACCGTGACGTACATCGGTGCATACAACCACAAAAACACCATTGTTAACGCTTTCTCCTTATTGCCAAGTTCTTAGTCATAGGTAAACTGCGAACTGGACGAAAAAAATTCTAGGGCGACTGACCTACCGACCCTCTCCCTTACTCGAAATGAAAGTATCTTCTCAGCTAAAAAAGAAAGTAAAAAATCTCTATTTCTCTACATAAATAGAACAATTCTTCAGTTATAACTCAGCCTCAACGGGTTTCGTCAAGTTGAAAATTCCCCTACTTTGGCGATCGACCTATGTAAAAATCAAAACAGATTTTAACTATGTTCTTAGTTAAGCATTGCAGCGCAGGTTTTTTAGTTCTTCTCAAGTGTAGGTGATGAATCTTCGAAACAGTGAAAAAATTTAAAGACCACTGCGGGAACCTATAATAATGAGAATCGATCGATTCTTGAACTCTTATATTACAAAACCTTTCTCCCTTCTCTGCTATCTTCTTTGAACTCATCTCTCATTACTCTAGACCCCCTGTTGTTTTAATTAATCAGAAATTTTAATTAATTAAGTTTTAATTAAATTTTTTAAAGCTATGGTGTATTTTAACGTGAGACTGCAACGACTCACCTTTACTTCACCAAGAAGACCAGCGAGCTTTTGCCTTGCAGCTGTGGCATTCAACTGAGGAATCTCCAACTGGAACAACTTCTGTTGAGAGAAGGAAAAGATCAATCACACGATTCATCATATATGAGCTGCTTACCATTCAATCAATAATTTCATCTTCTTTTCATGAGTCCGTATTAAAACACTGACAGATCAAGTATTTTCTATTCTCGAACATGAAACCGGGCATTTGGATACTTTCTCGGAGAATTCTCCATATTTGATGGATCTCAACCTATTCTTCTACCCAAATATAGGTCTTCTGATGTTTAAGAGCCGCCAAAACTTTTCTGTTTCTCCGGTAGTAATGAACTGTAGATATGAAAGTCTGATATTGGATGAATAGCACCTAAACTCTTATTGAAAGCCTAAGATACCTCGCAATTGCTCCCAAGAATGTTGCCCGAGTCAGGATTGAACGCCAGGAACATCTTGAGGCGCGTTTCCAACAGCTGTTTGAATACCAAAACCTGTTGATTGAATGATTGTTATGATAATAAATCTGTTTTGCTAGCAATGTCTTGAATGGTCAACTTTCTATTTGTTCTCGGCACCCTTTATTCTGTCCAACCGACCGGATCTAGTTTAGTTCCTAGCAAGAGCTTAACTCTTTAGAGTTCTAGCACCCATACCATCTCAACTTCTACCCCCATTACACTACCAACAATTAGAAAGTTTCGATTTTAGAGCGCTTCATGTCTTTAACATTGAGATAAAGCGTTTGAAGCGGATCGATACAAAGTGAACATTGATGTTCCATTATGGTTCTCTTGCTGAACTGGAATGAGCCATGGAATCGTTTATATTCCAATCTCTTTCCCCCTAAATAGTTCTCTTTTTCAAAGTTCTTCTTGAAACATTTTAAGCGATTATTCAGCGGTTTTCGCCTTGTCAACCCCCATTATATCAGGTCCTATTTGGAACAGACCATTGTAAGAGTTTGAGATACTACCAATAGAGGTTCGCTGGAGAAGGGAGCAATTAGATAGGGAAAAGGGAGAACAAACAGGGGAATATAGACAGAATGAAAAAAGAGAGATGGAAAAGAAAGAGAGGGCTGAAGAAATAGAGGTAGAGATGACAGATACAAAGGAACAGAAAAAGAGAGAAATGAAGAGAGGAAGATGAAGCGATAGAAAGAGTTTTTGAAACAAAAACAGATAGAAAATACAGAGATTGCGAGGGAGAAGATGGTGAAAAGGGATATGTGAAAAAGTATATCTGTAGGAAATGAAAAAGTATATCTGTAGGAAATATATGCTTTATGGATGAAGAAACGTAATTTCCCCTTCCTTTCTGAGTCGACTAATTGCTACGTTTACTATTCGATTCTCTTCATCGCTGACAAGGCCAACCAATTAAGCCCAGACGAGGAAAAAGGAGAAGAAAACTGCGAGAGAGTTTATAACTCTGGATAGAGAAACGAAAAGATATATATAGAGAGAGAGAGAGGAGAAAGCGCGCGAAAGCATAAGATAGCGAGAAATCAGAGTTGACCGATAGAGAAATGACAGAAGTTCTGTGAACGCGACCTTTTTCGCTCAAAAAAAGTTTAATGACTAAACAAATAGCCGTTCTCTCCAGTAACTGTGTCTATTACAACAACAAAAATGAGTATTTTTCTCCTGATTCTTATAAGTTCAACAAAATGAATTCTAAAGTATGAAATCGTTTATATTCCAATTTCCCCCCAAATAGATATCTTTTTTCAAAGTTCTCTTCCTCTTCTTCTGGTTACGTACTCTTTTTGTGTTAACCTCGTTGAACGAAGCATTGACGAGTCTCCCACCTGACCTCGTTTTTCGAGTTTTCACCTTGATGAGTTCGCCTCACCACTTCCCTAATCTTGTTTAGCGAGGCATTTTCAACTATTCACTCCCCTAACCTCGGTCGGCGTGGAATATTTGAGTAGTCTTGAGCTGAACTCGATCGTTTGCCCGAGTTTCTCCGTCATTTGCTGGATGCGCTTGTCCAACATCGTCAGTTGAAACTGAACGGCACGTGCATGTTATACTTGTCTAAAAATGAAGAAAAAAACTCTTCGCCGATTCTGTTAAGCCTATTTTATTAAACACTACTAGCTACGTTTAAAAGATAAACAACGAGCACGTAAGAGGGAAAGATAGAAAACGCTGAAACGCTAATGGATATCATCCGGTCTTGGACGCAGGAATTGGACATCTTGAGATCGTACCATCCAAATCATTATCGACTCTCCAATCGACATTTTGCGTTCTAATTCTCGAAATCAAGAACCAGAGAACATGAGTTAAATAGTTACGGGACCAGCTATGTTGGCGGAAACATGTTCGCATCGGAAATGATCTACATTCTATCTCCTTCCGTTCTATTTCACTTTTCTCTGCTTCTCCTTTCACTCTTTGCATTTCCCCATTCTTTTTTCCATTCGCTCGGCGCGTACAAACATGCCCTAGACCGGTCTCATTTAACGCCTGTCAGAGAATCAGATGGATTCGTTCGCATCGATGGCGCTTCATGTCCCCCAACATTGAGAACGAAGCGTTTGAATTGAACTGAATCTCTAGCACATAGTTTTCATCTTAAAATATAACCGCAGTAGAGGCAAAAAAATATCACGGTCACAATCATGTTTTTCCTGAGACAATCTCACGTTGACAACCAAGCTTGAATCGATATTTAACAAACCTGTTTAGAATTGTACACGCTCTCGAGCTCTTTAGCTATCATCTTCCTCTGGTCTTCCAAGATTCTGATAACATTCGTAACGTTCTCACCAAGCACGGCGTGCGCTCTCGCCATGGAGGACGTGAGGCGATTTGTCGTCTCATCTACTTGCTGCAAATCAAAGCTTCTAAGAATCTTGCTGCATATCTAATGCTGAACTGCTACAAATTTAATTTATTTGCTTCAAAGTCACTTGACTTGCTGTCGTTCTACTGCGGGATCACTGCAAATTTACTGGGAAAATCCACTGCTATTTGGCTAGGAACATCTGCTGGTTTGCCGCACATCTACAGCTAAACTGCTGTAAGTTTACTGCAGGAAGTTTACTGCTGAATTGCTAAAAATCTACTTATGAGTTGCTGCAAAACTATTTCCGCTACCTCTCTCTGCGACATCGTTAAAAATTGTGATATGAGCAGAGTCCGAACGCAAAAAAAGATTAGTTTGGGATTTAGCTGGAACGAAATTCAGTCTGTCCACATATCAACAGTAGATTTCCTTCACTTTTCTCATGTATGATCATATTTTTTATTCTCCTAAATCCTCAAATAAATTTTTTAAGTTTGGAACTAAAACTTTGCTCAATTCCTCTGTCCTTTCATAGTGTTTTAATCAAGGCCCAGTTTTTCAGGTTCTATCATCCACCGACAGACCTCAGTTTACATATACAATTGCATCGGATAGTTGATTTGAATGCTCTGAATGCTATCCTTACGTGAAAAGCTCTTTTTCTCTCAACACAACTAAATCATATCGTTAACGCTAGGGCTCTGTTCACAAATATTAGCGCTCCTTGCCGGCTTCTATGTCCTCTCTTTTCACATTTCAGGTCTTCGTATACGGCGGAACTTCTGGTCTATCTCAGCTTAAGCTAGAACTAAGTTTTGTCTGACCATTCATACATGGTGGACATAGGTGAAACCTGTCTTGATTTTTCAATAGGTCGATCGCTAAAGTAGGCTAAAAGTTTCACTTTCAACTCTACGAAACCGGTTGAGGCTGAGTTATGACTAATGAAACGTTCCATTTATACAGCGGAATGAAGACTTTTTTCAATTCTAGCTCTGAAAACTGTGATACATTCATTTTGAGTGTGGGAGATGGTCGGTAGATCGGTCGCCCTAGAAAATATTTTTGCTAGTTGGCAGTTTACCTATGATGGTGCATCTTTTGCACTTCCTTTTTATATGCATTTACATTCTCATTCTATGAGAAAGAGCTTCTTTTTTTCGAATCTAAGCTTTTTCCAGTTATCTAACAAAAAATCCTTTGTATTACTCTACCCTGTAACCCTTTATGATGTTCTCGGGCGACCTTCAACTCACCTTGAAACTACCCAGGAGATCCTTGTGCTTGACGCGCGCCTCCTCGATAAGATTCTCCACCCCTGCGAGCTCCTGATCTGCCACCTGCAGACAAAGAAACTCACTTTCAAACCCCTCCCAAATCCTTCTTCCTTCCTCAACAGTTCCTCTTTGTCTTTCAAGACGCGCTAGAGCGCATGACCGAGAGATACGCGAACATTCTAGAAAAAGTCTCATAGGATATAGAGAGGAAGAGAGAAAGATAGATGAAATCAAGAGGGAAATAAAAAGAGAAAAGAGAGAGAAAAAGAGGGAACCATCTGTGCTGACGTTTCTTAATCTACCGCCTATACTTGTGTCTTCTTTCTCTCTTTGTTAATCTCATTCTTCTTCTCTTTTGACTATTCCCAATACCATTCTTAATCTTTCTTTCTTTCTCTTTTTTCATTCAATACAAGATCTCAAAGCAGAGTATGATGACTTTCTAATTGCCACCGAGGAATTCCCAGTTTGACTGAAGAAATTGTAGTCTGATTTAGACTGAGATAAACTCAATTGAACTCTGGTGCAATATACAATATATTAAAAGTTCATTATCCTAAAAATACCTGATTCAAACCCATTATACTACAAATTACCCGTGATAACAACGAGAAACACTTTATCTAACTAATTCTCTATCGCAATACTGAATGGAAATAGCCTTAGCCCTCTCCCGGTTTCAAAAAACAACGTAATTTCGTAAAACCAGTAGCTAAAACCTCAATCGCTGTTTGCCTGTTCAACAGAGAAGAAAGTAAGAGATGTGCTAGCACTTAAGAAATAGTGGGAAACCCTTGGCTGAGTAGGAGCTGCCCAGGATGGAGAAGATGAAAACGGGGCCAAGCTCGAGACCTATTGCACAATTGTCAGGTGCGCTACCATTGCGCAAGACTCAGATTTATCTCACACCTTCTCTGATAATTACCTCCTGATACAACTACACAAATATCGTACAGTGATGTTGGAGATTATGCTCGAATAAGATAACTCATTGCATTTATAAATGCAGATTTTCCAAACTTTCATTCAAAACTAGTAAAAAGCTAAGCAAAAATGAAGAGCTTCTGAAAAAGAGCCATGGAATTGAATTTCAGCAATCCGCTAAGTATGTCAATTGTCTCACAACTTATTTGATATGATAGCTCTTCATATGAATTCTGATAAGACACTTCATGACGTAATACAAGAAAATGGTCAGATACTTCCAAATACCCACTCTGCGTCTCTGCCTTTTGCAACTGAGCATCTGGCGGGCTAACCTCATGGATCTCGGCGTATCGATGCTGCGGCATGACATGATCTGACAGCGTGCACTCAGTGCAAATCGCCAGATTGCAAGTCAGACAGAAGAAGCGCAGTTGCTGTGTCCGATGCGTCAGACACAGACAGAGTCGCTCTCTCTGACTCACTAAATACAACCATATTTTCTCTCTGACACACTAAAAACAACCATATTTTCTCTCTGACTCACTAAAAACAACCATATTTTCTCTCTGACTCACTAAAAACAACCATACTTTCAGCAGTGATATCTTAAATGTAAATAAATTAAATTTTATCAACTCTTTTACCTTTTTCTATAATAATAACCATAAAACTTGGAATAAGACTGAGAATTTTCCCGGGGATGCGAAAGACATTTCTTCTGGTTCCCGTCATTACGTTCTATTTCCTCCCGCTCTTCCTCAACAAACCTTCCAATCTCATTGCTATCTTCATATGTGTTAATTATCGTGAAACATAGGTCACCTAAATTTATCAGAAAAAATTTCGCGGGCGGGGGGCCGGGCGGGGTTTTGTGTACCAATTCGAATTCTTATTGTATTTTCTTAGATTTACTTTCGAATAATGAAAATTTTTGAATTTCCTAGCAGAGTTTTATTGTAATTGATTTCTCAATTGAGTGTTTGACCATAACTTCTTCAACTTAAATACAATGGTAAATGCACTGCTACATAATTCATCACACACCAAAAACACCATAATAAAACATAAGGAAATAAATCTGCATCTGATAAAAGCTTTTGAACGTGAGAAACAAAAGTTCCTTCGTAAGCGGGGGGCCGGGAGGTTTTTTGTACCCCTTGGTAACCTATGTCGTGAACCTCTGTTAACTTCTCCGTCAGAGTCCGAATATGAGTTTAACAATGCGACCGAATAGGGCATATTCATTCGTAAAATTGAGGAACATGGCAGAACAGAAAGCAGCGGATGATAACAAGAATTAGTTCAATTTTTTCACATGTTCTTACCGAAGTGAAGCCTTCAAAATAAAAACAGATTTCTAAAGAAGTTTCGAAGCAAAGAAGGTACGTCAATTGATCGCAAAACTTGCCAATTATCATTCGATTTAGTAAACCTGATCTCTTCAGAACCTTTGATCTCCGCCACTGCTTGAAATATGAAATGTTGATCTTTTCCACTGACTTCCATTGACGGGCGTCGACTTGTCATGCGTGAGCCCATTGGTTAGCGCAGCTTGCATGGCGACGAACCCGTTCAGCTGCGCCAAGTGCGCTGCCGTGAGTTGGTCCACCCGGTGACCCTCGAAGCAGTGCATGTACTGGTGCGCCATTGTGCAGTTCGGGCACAGGTAGTGACGGCAGTCCTGTAAACACCCTCATATGTTGAGCTTACGGAGCAAGCATAGATGAGCCGAATTGTTGAAATTTTGGCAAGCGACCGTACTTTGAGCGGTTGAGTCCTATAAAATGGAAAGTTCTCCCTTTTTTCACTTTACCTATAGACTTCTTCTCACTATTTCAGACTCTTCCGCTCAAACAACAATTGCTTTTCGAAATTTAAAACAGTTGTGAATGACCTTTGTTGAACTATGGAAGCAACTAGACGGATTATCACTAACCTCCTTAGCTCAACTAATATCACCTGCAGTTGTTGAGAATTTAAAAAAAACTACCGCCTTTCAAGCGACAGGGTCTGCAATAATGACTCGCTGCGATTAAGAAGTAAATGGGAAGGCTTCGCATTGAATCAGCCCTCCCCCTAACAAAGTAAGGCCGTATTTTCGAATTATTTCAAGTGCTGATGACCTACATAGTGGATGATTTTTACATCTCGCAAATAGAACGCGTAGATGAAAAAGTAGGGCTTTCACAAAAGGATGGTAGATTTAAAGTTGTAAAGAGACCAAAAACATCTAATAGAAAACAGAGAATTTCATACAACAGAGAGAGCGTATCGCTAGCATTTTTGAGCGCATGATTTCGCGTATAGATTATTACCGCAGTGTGAGTTACAGTAACACCCTAAGAGCAGTTGGCCATGTTTGCTATATGGCGTTTGTCGGGTTAGCGGTAAATAATACACTGGTCATCTTGAGGCCGTTAAGTCCGAACCCTAGCCAAAACTCCAATCTACATTCTGCGTTTTAATCCTCAACATCGGAAAACGAAGATTCAGAAGAAGAAGTTCGACTGAATGGCGCCGCTTCTCATGTCTCATGAAATCGAGAATAAAGCGTTTGAATTCAATTGGATGCACTGGTAGAGTTGAAGCTCAAGAATTTTGAGGCGAGCAGGGGTTGAGTTACAGTGTCCGGGCCCAAGCCAGAGGGTCTTTGTACTACTAGAAAACTTTTGGCGTGCTTTGTACCCCGCAAAAGGCTTTTTCTGCCGCAGTTAAAGACCTCTCAAAAGCCTCACGGTAGGCTATGTGATTGTATGTATGAGAGGAGATCGATTTACCATTTAAACCAAAACCCAAAAAGCCCCTTGCACTGATTGAGGAAAGAAGAAAACGGTAAAACCTTGCAGAAGTTGGTCGCGCGTTCGTCACTCTTGCAGCCTGTACACGGCGGAGAGGAGGGCACCAGAGAGGGCACTTAATGGGTTTAATCTTTAGCCGGTCTCTTCATCTTCGGCCACCATCCTTTTTAAACCCAACTTTTTAAAACTAGTTTTGTCGATGAGCCTGATTTTTCAACAAAAAAATTTCGAGAAAGATATATCGTGAACTATTATAACTCTTTTCGTGTCAATTGAACCCTGTCATCAAGAATTTTCTCTAGACGCACTTCCCCTTTTTTGCTCCCTCGTTCTCTTTTGTTTTTCTCTTCCTCTCAGCCCTCTCATCCATCGATCTGTCACCGTTCTCTGCTTTCACCCTACCGCTTGCCTTCTCATTATTTTCGGTTTTTCGCCCGTATAGGTTGACTCTCAACATTCAAGCAAGGCTAGGTTTTGTCGATTGAACTTAACCATTCTGTCATGTCAGTTAAGATGTATTTCGACGTCCTGATTTGTCGATAACATTTTCCAACTGGAATCATACTGAAGGAACTCACAGCCTCGATCGGTTGGCGAATCCGAGAGCGGAGGAGTCGATGATGTTGACTCAGGAGACCCGAACAAGAAACCCTGCAAGGGATCAAACATCTTTAAAAGAGCGCCGAGAAGATGCAATTACATCTATGTGATTTATTTCCTCGATAGATCTCCTGAGATGTCAAGAGGACAGTTTTGAGAGAGGGAGCACATTTCCAAGAGACCAAAAACTGCATTGTGCGTGAAAAAATCAAAGAACATCAATAAACACGTTCTCGCCCCTTCTCCGCCCACAACACTATCACTGAGTACTCAATAACCGCGGCGAATTCTATAAACGGACCATCTGTCAATCAAACTCGCTCCAGCTAACCTCGTAGAACAAAACAGATGTCAATCTCCTCTTCAAGCAAAGAAAATCTATTCTTGCGATGCAGTATCGACCGGAATCGCTAATACTATTCTTAAGTTGCTATAGCAGCGAACATTTCATAACATTTTCTATATATATGCGATAAAATAAAAAAGCAACTCGAAAAACTTTTTACTGGTCCAACTGCAACAGCCGATTACATTTCATTGCTATAGGTATTGCTTGCATCTTTCTACACAAGGTCTCTCATGTCATTTTTCAACAAACTCAGTTTAGGGGATAAGTGCTTCGAGTCTTAACATCCACGAGAGTGTTAAAATGCACGCATAAAGTCCAAATAAAACATAAAAGTGAATAAAAAAGAGACTCAAAAAGATGAGAAAAAAGTGAGAACCTTTTCTTCATTACCAATGTACTCCTTGGCGTTGTACTCTTTCGCGTTACACTCTTGTTGTTTCATGACGTTCTCGAGGCCAAAGTCGTTCAGAAGTGAGTCGATGCCCAACTGCACGCTTAGCTGCGTCTCCATATGACAAGCCGGGCACACGATCTGACGATGACATTATTGGTTTCTCACGATGACAACGGGGTTTTTGTCAAAACAGAAAAGATCCATCATTCGATTGTAATACATCCAGTATTAAAAAAGCAGGAGGAAGAATTTCAAAAGAAAAATGGAATACTATACAAATCGCACGAAAGTCATCGAATAGGGTGCGACGTCACAATAGGACACAACAATAAGCCTCACGGTCTCAGGCAGAACTTATCGTACAATAACCGAGGTATTGTAGCCAAACACCTCCATATAAATTTTTTTGTAATTTCTGGGCAACGATACACAACCGTATCACGACAATTTTTACCCGTGACAATTTGTACTGAAGAATTTTAATCTTTTTATCAGAAAATATTTGCGCTCAGGCTTAGGTAAAGATTACGCTAAGGAGGCCGTACAGCTTAGGAACGAGACCGTTTAAAAAAATTTCTCACAATATCATTTTTTGGCAGATTTAATCGTGGGTACAAAGTGTAACGGGTACAAAGTGTCTGGTATAAAGTGTCGCGGCTACAGAATGTCGGTAATCCATACACGACCCACCGCCTTCTTCCCGCAAAATTGTTTTCAGCCGACTTTAGACTTGACTGTTTGCTCGAGAATGAGCATTCTATTAAGCTCATGACATATCTTTTTTGTAATAATCAACTTCTCTATGTGCCTTAACATAGTAAACTAATGATGCAGGCGCTTTTACTAAAAAAATAACTACATTATTCAAATAATGTCTACATGAATTTTATTGCTGATGTATCTATTCTATTCCCCTTCCTCGTATTCTCACATTTTAAACAATGAATGGATGAAAGAATAACTATCAAGTGGAAAAGCTGAGCTTGTTTCACCAATTAGCCCTTCGATCGAATTTGATTCAGTCATATGGACGGATTTGAAGTTTGCTGTCGAATGACGAAATTACATAACAATAGTCTTTTTGCCAATGCAATACAACTGGTTTAATAATTTATAGGCATACGACTATCGTGATATGATTGATCAGGCCATAAGATCGACGACCTTACTTTTTACCGGAGTGCTTACTACAGTACATTTCTCGAGAGTGAGAGACTTCACACAGCAGCGTCTCCCACTATGTCATCACCTTTTTTCCTCTTCAACTTCAAAATAAGAGGAGAATTTATGCCTTGAGCAGAGGCGAAACAGGAGGGGAAGGCCTGCACTAAAAGTAAGAGGATCAATAAACATATAAAAGGGGTTCTCTTCAACATGACGGAGACCCTCGAGGAAGAGGAGAAGGAAAGAGGGAGGGAGACAGAGACAAAGAGAGAGAGAGAGAGAGAGTGACTGTGAGGTAAGGAGGGAGGATCAATGAGGAGGAGGAGAGCAGAACACAAAGAACAGCATAGCACATTTCAAAAAAAAGAGATGTAGAGCGGAAAGAACTGGCCACTGCTTGTGCGTTGTCGATGAGAAAAATGAAAGGAAAGATCATAGATTGAGGAGGACTGAGCCAGGAGGGAGGCTGCTAGGGAGAAGGAAAGTGAACTAGATGGATGAAGAGAGGAAAAAGAGTTTGA
Organism: Allodiplogaster pararmata; assembly: GCA_964056735.1. Classification (NCBI taxonomy): domain Eukaryota; kingdom Metazoa; phylum Nematoda; class Chromadorea; order Rhabditida; family Diplogasteridae; genus Allodiplogaster; species Allodiplogaster pararmata. The sequence continues at coordinate 12,955,707 of OZ057403.1, forward strand.
CGAAGGAGGGAACAGGCTAAAATATTGAAATGAAGACAGAGAGGAAGAGGTGAGAGAGGCAGGGAGAGGGAGAGAGAGGAAAGCAACACCCGAAAGAGAAGGAGAGAATGCGAGCGGGTCGGAGAAACAAAAGAACGGAATAAGGAGGAAGGAAAAGAAATGAGTTGTACATCTTCATCATGTGCACCCCTGGTGGTCTTCTACCTGGGTGTCTGCTCTTCCAGTCTTCTCCACCATGTTGCATCTTATTCTGGGCCATGAAAGCAGTGGGAGTGATAAGGTGCTATGAAACGTAATCATAGATACGCCTACATCTGAAGAAGCTCGCAAACTTTAACAGGCCGAGGGGTGTAGAGGCTCAGGACGAACACAGAAATAGAAGAGTTAGAAGAGAGAGAGAGAGAAAGAGAGAGAGACCAGAAATTCAGAGGAATGAAAAAAATTCAGAGGAAAAAAGTCGAAGAAAAGGGGCGAAAGCTAAAGAGTTTACTAATAAGTGGTGGGGGGAGTGTCGAGGATGAAGAGTAGAAGCAGGAGAAAAGGAACATAATTCGATAGAGAAGAGATATCAGTAATAAAACTAGAAGAGATAACAAGTTGGAAGCTGAGGAAGTGAAGTCGTGAGAATGGGGACGGGGGGGGGGGAGAACGGAAAATCGATGTGGTGCAAGGAGACAGGAGAAGGGGTTCCACACATCACACAACATAACGAAAAGCTCCCAGAAGGGACGAGAAAAACGAAATGCATATATGTTGAGAATAAAGTCAGAATCCGTAGCTCAAAAAAGTGGGTCTGCTCAGATTTGATTATGAACACTAAAAGACTCATGCAGGTTTCAGAAGAGTTCAATTCGACTTTTTGCATTCAGCATAATTTTTCATGCATGAATATCTTTGGATTGTTGAAAAAACTTCGAGGAGTTTTAACAACATGAATTTTATCGATGGTGAGAAGTGACACTGAGATGTGAGAATGTCATCTGGCAAGTATTCACCACAACGAAAAAAACTAATAATTAAATGCCATGATAAAGAAGACAGATAGAGAGCGATGGGAATGAAGAGAGCACAAGATGTTAGACATCGATATCTTTTTCTTTCTCTAAGACAACGTTACGAAGGCGTGAGAAGAGCTCTAGGGGGAGGGAGGAAGGGAGAGAGAGAGAGAGAGAGAGAGAGAGAGAGAGAGAGAGAGAGAGAGAGAGAGAGAGAGAGAGAGAAAGAGAGAGAGAGAAGAAGAAGATGTGAAGAGGCTCAAGAGGCTGGAAAGACAACGAACGCAAGAAGAGGTTATACTGATAATGAAAGGGGAGTGGAGAGAGCACTCCCCGTGCTCACTTTCTTTGTCATGCGAGTGGAAAAAGAGACATGGATGTAGAAAAAACAGAGGAGTAGAAAGGGAAGAGATATATATATATATATAGAGAGAGAGAGAGAGAGAGAGAGAGAGAGAGAGAAAGAGAGAGAAAGTGAGAGAGAGAGAAAGTGAGAGAGAGAGAGAAAGAAAGAGATAGAGAGAAGAAAGCAAAATATTCAGTAAGAAACAAAGAGCGGAACGGGAGACTGGGAAGAGAGTGAATTCAGAGAGAAGAAAGAAGAAAGAGACATCGAGAACGACGGGTCGACCAAAGTAGGAGGAGATACAAAGAGGATTAAACAAAACATAGAGGGAAAGAGCATCGAAGTACCAATTTGCTCTGTTTCTCTTTGTCTCTTCTTCTTCTCTATTTGTTCCTAGCTCTCTTTTTCTTTCTTCCTTTTTTCCCTATCTCTCTTACCGTCTCTCTCTCTCTTTCTCTCTCCGTGCTTCCCCTTTGCATCAACGCCCGCTGCTCTTCTTCACTCCGGGCAGGCTAACCCTAGCCCAATTCATCCGGTCACGCCCCCCCCCCTCTGTAGATCTCGAGCACGATAAACAACAGCCCATTTAGGATCACGAAGCCAGAGAATAAACACCAGACACGCCAATCTCTTTCGTATCTGGAAGCTATAAGATAAACAAAGGAAGGACTCTATTCCAATTTTACTCTGGACCTACCCGTCAACTACGAGCATAATGTATATGTGCACCACTCACATATGAACACGTATGAATGCACCAAATGTCGCGGGATGGAAAATTCGATTTATGTGTTTTCAAGCGGAAAGATCACTCAAAACTTTCTCCGGTTGAAGAATTGATAAACGCGAGTTCTGGAGAGGGGAAAACAAAAACATAATTCCAAACCATAGGTCTTTCAGCACTGTTGAAAGGTTTCAAAAACGACCGTTCTTTGAGAATAATGAACAACGCTCCCTTCTTAGCGCTTCGTTCTTCGCTCTTTACCTTGAGCTCGATTCTCATTATTCCACTCCCAAGCTCGAAAAGCGGTCGTTATTTCAAAATTTTCAACAGTTACACTAGACCTTTGGTAAACTAATGGAGCGTTAGAATTCAACTTTTCACTTTGCAAAGTAATTTTCTGCCAAGTGATCCCTTTGAACGCTCCAATGTCTCACCAATTACCGTGAAAAGAAAAATGGACTACGGTATTACTTTTATAATAACTTTTACTGCTGGACGTAATTTTTTTTATGAATTTTACAGAAAAAATCGTCACTTTTTCTTAGAATGCATGTGTTCATTCTTTTTACCGTAGTCCATTTTTCTTTTCACGGTTATTTGTGGTGAGATATTGGAGCGTTCAACAGTATCACTTTGCAGAAAATTACTTTGCAAAGTGAAAAGTTGAATTCTAACGCTCCATAAGTTCCAGACGATTTAGGCCCTTTTTCCTACTTTTGAATTCGTAAAATTGAAATTAGACGTTTTGAACTGTGCAATCTTTCCAGCTCGAGGTGATCATTAAACCTTTGAATACAAGAACGGCGTTCGATTTCAACTCATTCACATACATCTTGGCAAACTAAAAAGACTGGTGGCTTAAGTCGATATCAGGAACCCGTACATATGTTTTTAAGATGAGCGCGCGCATTCGTCGGGGAATGGTTTCACAGAAAGCGGCTGTTCCAGGTATTTGTTATTTTGGTGTTTGAGTGAGGTCCATGTGGGACTGTTTGTGAACGTGTCAGTCTTTTTAAGAGGCCGTCCAGCCTTCGTAAAGAAACCAATGGAGGAGAAAGGAGTGAGAGAAAGGAGCAACAATCGGTGACCAGCACGGCTATCGTATTCGGAGCGGAAAGGAATGGAACTTAATTTACTAGTCACCGGTGTGCGTATTAGCGCACTATTACCACATAGTGCAGGGAAGAGTGAAAAAGAAGTAGAGAGAGAGAGAGTTGTAAAGAAAAATTGGATCTGGAGAGAGAGAATGGATACAGAAAGAGAGAGACAGTAAAAGAGGTCCCCGGTGTGCGTATTAGCGCACTATTACCACATAGTGCAGGGAAGAGTGAAAAAGAAGTAGAGAGAGAGTTGTAAAGAAAAATTGGATCTGGAGAGAGAGAATGGATACAGAAAGAGAGAGACAGTAAAAGAGAAAGAGGAAATGTGCATAAAGTTGAGTGTGGGAGAGAGAGAATAGAAAGGCGGAGGTTTAGAGTATTAGGCGAATACGATCGGCACGAAGTAAAATGAAATAGAAGCAAAGCATACGAAAGGTTTTAAAGTAGTGCGTTTGCGTGAACGAGAAAAAGAGGATTTTTGATGAATGAATCATTGAGAGAAGAACACAGAAAAAGAGAAAGAGAGAGAAAGAGAAAGAGAGAAGAAGAGGGGCTAGAAAAAGCACGTGATTTCGTCTCAACGAGTATTTATGCTTCAAAAGTGCGTACGACCTCGATATCCTCTCCCACTTACGAGGCAGTCTAATGATTCTTTGATAATGACCGCTAGCTCGGCATGAGCAAGCCAGAGCAGGGAATTCTCATTACCTCTATTCATTAAACATTCCATCGCCTTGGTTTAAAAATGTTGAATGTAAAACCAATTAGCTTTGCGCTAAATTGGAGTAAAGCATTTATAAGACTGACAATGATTAAAGTATCAAATATGAATTTATGACGAATGTGTACCATGTGAATATAACTTATATCGCGCTATTAATAGATAACTGAAAAAAGCGCGAGTTTCTCTTCCTCTTCTTTCACGCCTCTTACCAAATAGCCGTCAATCAAATTTGACAGGCTATCCTTATCCCGTGTTTCCCTTCTGTCTAGCAAAGATGACGTTTCACTTTTCGTTTTTTTTTGTTGTACGAACTCCTACGGCCGTTCCCAATAAGAGAGTGAAGTTCTGGGCTTCACTTTTTAGAAGGCTTCTAAGAAAAATTTAATAAATTACGTAATATTGCCATGTATTTGAATAACAATGTACAATCACTTTTTTGAAAGTATTCCAGAATTTGATACAATTAAATGAGTTATCTTCATGACTCTGACATGACTCTTCATGACTGACATGACTCTTCATGACTATCTTCATGACTCTGACACCGGTTATAAAGCGAAAAATTGAAAAAAGAACAAAACTGAAACCAACTTTTTCGGAAGATTCGAGTTGTCGTTCGAGGCACGGCTTGCAGAAAGAATGGAAACAGGCGAGGACCTTTGGCTCTCGAAAAGGCTCCAGACAGAGCGGACACTTCATCGACTGCAAAGCAATCAACTCATCCGCCAGATTCTCATTCAAGTCTAGTCTGCCCGAATTCGGTGAGAAATGGAAGTTGAGATGGTGATCAAGCATTGGGAGTTGGCAGGTATAAGGCGCACGAAGATGATGGAGTTAATGACTAATCAATTCTCTACTAGATCTTCCAATAGGAGAAAGATAGAGAGAAAATGCACGAAAAGACAAAAGCGAAAAAAGAGAGAGAGAGAGAGAGAGAGAGAGAGAGAGAGAGAGAGAGAGAGAGAGCGAGAGAGAGAGAGAGAATGAGAGAGAGAGAGAGAGCAGCGATCAGTGTTACCACCTGTCCCTGAGATTGTCTGCACAGCTGCCTATGCTCATTAAGCCATGGCTCAGCCTAATCAGGCGGCAAGCGTGCTGAGTAAGGCATGAAAGGTCAGGGCAGCATACCTCACCCAGATCATCAATGTTCTTTTCCGGAGACGCCAATGGAGTACAACGAGAAAGCAAGTCCTTGAGCGGGTCATACGAGGTCATGCTGGACGATGTTGCTAATTGCTCCATTAGTAGTCTGTGTTTGTGAAAGAATAAGGGTTGTCTTCCAAGTAGAAAAAGAAAAGTTCGCGTAGATAAGATCAGAAAAATAGCAAAGAACAAGCGTGTCGCCGCAGAAACAATAGAAGACCGTGCAAGAGTCGAGAAACATACGAAATGAGGAGAGGAAATTCAAGCTCACAGATTCCCTGTACGACAACTTCTCAAGACCATGGTCGTGTTTTCTGAACGTAAATAGCAACTAATTCATCAGTTTTTAACGCATATCGAAGCAGTTAAGAATAAGCCATTTCACCATTCAACCTACAATCAATAAAATTCAAAGTTGCTCAAATCATAGTAACAAGACTCTTATTTAATCAGGCTCAACATAGTAACGCACCAATTAGCTGTGAAAGAATAGTTCTCGAAACAGGAAAAGTATATGTAGTAGCCAACGATTTGCTTATATCTCTTTTGTGATTTCGAAATCAAATTTGAAACCAAATGCAGATCTTTGAGACATGAAGAACTCATCTAAACTACATGTTCTTATATATTTAATGTGGCTGTAATCCGAATGAGATTTCCGAGATACAAGATGTGCACTGTACATATCCACATCAGAGAATAGTGCACCCAACCGTGATCGTTCTTGCTCAATTCGCTGACCTCTGTTTCCTCTCTCATTCCCCATCTCCTTCAACATTTCACACTGTGACAATCCTCACCCTGAGAGAACATTCACTAAATTTAATTCCACAACCAGTATGTGGACAAACATCGCAAAACGAGTGCAGCTCTTCGATCATTGACCATCTTTCGGAGAGCGTCCTTTTTGCCCACCCCCCTTCCCCTCCTCTCTTCTTCCCCTCCCCCCCCCACCCCACCCCCTTTTGCTAAGTAAACCACACTTCTCAAAACCTCTTACTATCGCTCACGCAATGCTATATTCTCTGGCACAATTTTTACTCTTCATAAAAAATTTTTAAAGAAGATCTTTTGAAGTCCTTATTGACTCAGTGCTGTCCCTTGATATCAAAAATAGTTAAACAATAATGGCTGCGATTCAAGGCTTTTCACTCTGAGTTTCACTGCAAGTCATCTTGGAAATAGGCAGCTCACTGCAAGTCATCTTGGAAATAGGCAGCTTACTGCAAGTCATCTTGGAAATAGGCAGCTCACTGCAAGTCATCTTGGAAATAGGCAGCTCACTGCAAGTCATCTTGGAAATAGGCAGCTCACTGCAAGTCATCTTGGAAATAGGCAGCTCACTGCAAGTCATCTTGGAAATAGGCAGCTCACTGCAAGTCATCTTGGAAATAGGCAGCTCACTGCAAGTCATCTTGGAAATAGGCAGCTCACTGCAAGTCATCTTGGAAATAGGCAGCTCACTGCAAGTCATCTTGGAAATAGGCAGCTCACTGCAAGTCATCTTGGAAATAGGCAGCTCACTGCAAGTCATCTTAGAAATAGGCAGCTCACTGCAAGTCATCTTGGAAATAGGCAGCTCACTGCAAGTCATCTTGGAAATAGGCAGCTCACTGCAAGTCATCTTGGAAATAGGCAGCTCACTGCAAGTCATCTTGGAAATAGGCAGCTCACTGCAAGTCATCTTGGTAATAGGCAGCTCACTGCAAGTCATCTTGGAAATAGGCAGCTTACTGCAAGTCATCTTGGAAATAGGCAGCTCACTGCAAGTCATCTTGGAAATAGGCAGCTAACTGCAAGTCATCTTGGAAATAGGCAGCTCACTGCAAGTCATCTTGGAAATAGGCAGCTCACTGCAAGTCATCTTGGAAATAGGCAGCTCACTGCAAGTCATCTTGGAAATAGGCAGCTCACTGCAAGTCATCTTGGAAATAGGCAGCTCACTGCAAGTCATCTTGGAAATAGGCAGCTCACTGCAAGTCATCTTGGAAATAGGCAGCTCACTGCAAGTCATCTTGGAAATAGGCAGCTCACTGCAAGTCATCTTGGAAATAGGCAGCTCACTGCAAGTCATCTTGGAAATAGGCAGCTCACTGCAAGTCATCTTGGAAATAGGCAGCTCACTGCAAGTCATCTTGGAAATAGGCAGCTCACTGCAAGTCATCTTGGAAATAGGCAGCTCACTGCAAGTCATCTTGGAAATAGGCAGCTCACTGCAAGTCATCTTGGTAATAGGCAGCTTTTCACATATTTGCTGACAGAAATCCCAATCCATCGTCAACTGGTCGTGTGAATAAAGAATGAGATTAATCCATTTCTGATCACGTGCCTATTGAGAAAAAGAGATGCACAAAGAAACCTTAGTAGCAAAAGAGAGACCGGATAAACTCAATGAGAATGAGAGAGATGAGAAGTAAAGTGATCTATAAAAAAGAGAGAGCAAGAGTGTGAGAGATATTGTGGAAAAGCGAGATAGATACAAAAGAAAGAGAGAGAGACAAAGACAGTCAGGGAGAGAGAAATAGAAGAAGACTTTTCAAGATCTCAATGACTCTGTTTGAGCTCCTTTTAGTTCTTTTGATCCAAAAGTGAGCAATAAACCAAAAACTACCAAAAGTGAGCAATGAACCAAAAACGACCAGCCGTGCGTAAGAAACACGAGAACACTTGGTTGTTGTAAAAATTATTTTTAAAAAAAATTATATCGTGATCTTCCGCATCGTCTCACCGGCACAACAAAGCACAAGAAAATATCAAGACCATCGTGCAGTTGAAATATTTCATTCGCAGACTTACTAATATTTCTTATGAACAAAACATTTGTTTGGATCGTCAAACTTCATGAAGACAACGGAATCCGTTCTCATAGTCTTTCTTCATTGTAAATTATGATCCAATTTCAATTTCAAGAAACTGTTACGAAAAAAATATAAGAAGGATAGGAAATTATCGGAATGTGGTATTAATTGCTCAGAAGTTCAGATGTGTTAGTAAGGAAAGAATTTAAAAAATTCTATTTGATTTCTCTGCTTTTATTGTGAGTCCTAATTTATCATTATAGTATTGTGCGGTAATATTGTGCAAAGGGTCCGAAGTTCGACTTAAACTTAGGAGGGTAATAAACTTTGGTATATCTTCCACGAGTTCGAAATTTCCCACTGTTACTAAACGCTTTAGGAGTGAATCAGAAATCAGCAAAACTCGACCAGTTTAGGTCTGCTAATAAGCAGAGAAAAAGGAGAGGATTAATATATTTAAATCGTGCCATTTTTTGTATTTTAAACTTGGTATAGAAACTAGCAATTCTCTGTGATAAAATTCCGACAGAAGAATTCTTATCTGCATGAGCAAAGATCAAAGGTAGTTCTAAAAGATAGACACTTACTACCACACACACACATGAATGTCACGAAAGCTCTTTGTAATCTTCTCTTCAATCTCCATGGTGCAAAAGTGATGCAAAAGAAACTCGCGCACTGAGTGCTAAACTCCGAATTTTCTTCAACATAATTTGACTCAAACAAAAAAGTCTTACAAAATTTATGGACGCACAGGGCCGGAAGGGTTGCATAAATAAACACTGCATGAACACAAGACCTATTTCTCGATGTTTAGATGATAAAAATTCTTCCATTTCTAAAAAAACATCGCTCACAATTATGGCCAACTTGAAAAAAAGTATTTGCCTTGCTGTAAAAAGAAAGACTGGATATGTAGTCTTCGTGGTAAACTCAATGTCCTTTTTTATGCTTAGCAAAAAAATTGGTTTCGTAAGTTAGAGCTAACTCATGAATTTTTTTTAACGAAATAGGAACTTGTTGAGGGAGAAGAGGGGGCGGAGTCGGAGCAAGTCCATAGGAGCTGGACAGCTGGACCGGCGGAGTCGGAGCCAGTCCGTAAGAGCTAGAGAGCTGCCCGGGTGGAGTCGGAGCGAGTCCGTAGGAGCCAGCCATTGGCATACTTCGCATCCCGTTAGCAGGCGAACCTGTAAACGGAACACATGATTGCGATTGAGCTTATGACAATGAGCCTCACAAATAGCCTTGCCACACCGCACGGATAAGCGATGTTTCTGTGGCAGTGTAGAGGTAACACGCTCAACACGGGTAAAATGAAACGATGGCTGGGTTTGAATTCGTTCTGTGGAGTGGATGAAATAAGTGTTATGGAACTCAAAGTTATTATTTTTAAAACAAAACCGATTCCATAGGAAAAATAATTCCCCTAATTTCCACATTCTCATTTCTTCTCAAGTAATTCATCACATATTCTCGTAGACAGAGAATGAGACCGAAATGAACTCTATCCATCCTTACTAGCTCGTAGACAGAGAATGAGACCGAAATGAACTCTATCCATCCTTACTAGCTCGTAGACAGAGAATGAGACCGAAATGAACTCTATCCATCCTTACTAGCTCGTAGACAGAGATTGAGACCGAAATGAACTCTATCCATCCTTACTAGCTCGTAGACAGAGAATGAGACCGAAATGAACTCTATCCATCCTTACTAGCTCGTAGACAGAGAATGAGACCGAAATGAACTCTATCCATCCTTACTAGCTCGTAGACAGAGAATGAGACCGAAATGAACTCTATCCATCCTTACTAGCTCGTAGACAGAGAATGAGACCGAAATGAACTCTATCCATCCTTACTAGCTCGTAGACAGAGAATGAGACCGAAATGAACTCTATCCATCCTTACTAGCTCGTAGACAGAGAATGAGATCGAAATGAACTCTATCCATCCTTACTAGCTCGTAGACAGAGAATGAGACCGAAATGAACTCTATCCATCCTTACTAGCTCGTAGACAGAGAATGAGACCGAAATGAACTCTATCCATCCTTACTAGCTCGTAGACAGAGAATGAGACCGAAATGAACTCTATCCATCCTTACTAGCTCGTAGACAGAGAATGAGACCGAAATGAACTCTATCCATCCTTACTATCTAACGATTCATCTGATGTGCTAGCGAGTTTTACGCCTGATGCGTCAGCAAAAAGCGTAAACCTTGCATTTAGATAACAGTTAATGAGAAACGAAAAAATAAATATGGAAGCATAAACATGGTTTGATTGACCGAAATACCAAAAGCTGTAATGCCCAGACGATTAAAATGAGATGATTGAGTAAACAAATCACATTAATGGGAGAAAGACAAGAAGAGAAAGAGTGAGCAAAGAAATTACGAGAGAGAGGTGAGAGAGATATGAAGGTAACAAAAAAAAAGAAGAAGAATAGTCAGTCAAACTGGCACCCACCGAGTAAGGAAGAAAGGGCTGGCTTTTTAGATTGACCAGGCAGATAAAGTTGACAGAGACATGCCAAACCCATTTCCCATTGTAATTGATAGCAACAATCACGAGGGAGAGGTCCCTCTTCACTCTATGTCACTCTCTTCTCTGTTTCTCCCTCTATCTCAATCTGTATCTCTTGCTCTCTCTATTTTTTCTCACTATCGGAAGTGTCCAAGACATAATAGACCATTTCATGGGTAACTCTCTCTTTCTTCTATCTTAGACTGGCTCTCCTCCAAACTTAGGTGTGGTGCAGCTTCAGACTGTGCAGAGTCGTCTGCTGTTTCTATGTTATATCTCTAACTCAAAATTTTCTATGCTTGTCTGCTATCACCTCACACTCACTTCAAAGTTCATGTATATTTGTTGATAGAATCATTCACAAAGCTTCGTAAAATTCAGCACAACAATTAATTCACAAACTCAGGATTAAAAGACTTTAAGGTACTTTTCATGTTTTTTCTGCTTACGCTTAGGCAAAGGATACGCTATCGAGGCCGTACGGCTTAGGCACGAGAACGTATGGAATTTTGTATGTGCGTATTTTCAGTTTAATGGCATCTTGCCGAATGATAGAAACGCAAACCATATCTAGGTTTGGATCAGAGCTCTTGGGCTTCTTGTTTATTGCGGATCAAAAAGTTTAATTTTAGAAGAAAATTAACATTTAAATTTACGATAAAATTCACGATACTAATAATTACAAAAAACTCTCTCATATTTAATCTTATAATGAATAAACACTTTTGCTCTGTCATAGCGAAATTTTTTATTGAAAACTTAGAAGTGACAACTTTATTTCTGAGGGAAAAAAATCTCCTCGTTTTATGAAGGTAAAAGGTTGCTCTAAATCTAAATCCTGGTGTGGTGCAGCGTCAGACTGCAAAGTTTACTCTGGTTTACTGCGGTCTCTTAGTGATATCTTAACTCTCATTCTTCTCTGGTTGTCTGCTATCACCTCACGCTCTCTTCAAACTTCCTGCTCTTTTCGTTTATTGAATCGTTCATAAAGCTTTGTACGAGTGAGCCTGACAATTAACTTTAAAAAAACTCAGGATTGAAAGTTTTCAGGTACTTTTCATGTTTTTTGCTGCTTAGGCATAGGGTACGTTGGTATGGCCGTACGGCTTAAGAAAGAGACCGTACGACTCGGGAACGAGCATTATGAAAGATGGTATTTACGCGTTTTCAGTTTTTGGCATCTTGCCAAATGTTAGAGACGCAGGCCACACCTAAGTTTCCAGCCAAGCCAAAAGTGGATCTACTTTTTTTCTGCCAGATCAGAATGGATATAAAAAGTTCGTTCTTATTTACTTGTGGGGCGCGCTTCACTTGGGGGGGCTCCGCTTCACTTGGGAGAGGGGGTGGTTTTTTAAAGATAACTTTTTTAAAGAATATTTTTACATTAAAAAAAACGCTTAGGCTAAGGAAAAAGTTTACGCTAACGAGGCCGTACGGCTTAGGCGAACGAGACCGCATAAGAAAATTTACATTTTTTCGTATTTTTTTAATACATTTTTTGAACGCAATGAAAAGAGCCTTTCAAGTAAAGCGGAGCCCCCCAAGTAAACTTGTGCCAAAACGTTTAGATTATGGAGCGTTAGAATATCACTTTTCACTTTGCTAAGTGATTTTTTTCTGCTAAGTGATTTTCTGCTATCTGATTTTTTGAACGCTCCAATGTCTCACCACGAAAACATGGACTACGGTAAAAAGAAAGAACACATGCATTCTAATAGAGCGTTAGAATTCGCGAAAACATAATGAAACATAACGATATCCCGTTTTTTTCGAATTTCGTGAACGTCTTGTTCTAACCTAAAATGTGTACAATTAGTGAGAGAAATATAACGTTCGAGACATGAGCAGCGATGTCTTTTTTCTTGCAGCGAGAGAGTTCAAACGGGATATCGTTATGTTTCATTATGTTTTCGTGAATTCTAACGCTCCATTAGAATGCATGTGTTCTTTCTTTTTACCGTAGTCCATGTTTTCGTGGTGAGACATTGGAGCGTTGGAAAAAATCAGATAGGAGAAAATCACTTAGCAGAAAAAAAATCACTTAGCAAAGTGAAAAGTGATATTCTAACGCTGCATTAGTTGTTTTTATACGGTCTCGTTCCTAAGCCTTATGGCCTCAGCGTTAATTTACCCAATCCCAAGCAGAGATATAGAGAAAGTTGTAAAAAGCAAAGTTGTCAGAGTGCAGGCAGCCAAAGTGCACGCGCTCTGACCGTAAGTGAAGTAGAAATGGAAAAAAAAATTCCTGTAAAAAATATGATTGCGTTGAAGTTTTTAAATGAAAACTCTGGGCAAAAAGAGAACGTCGTCGAAGAATAATGTTCTCTTGGGTTGGAAGAAGTTATGTGAAGTTTGGCCTGCGATGTATGCAGAGTATGCAGAGTAAATGGACCACCCAAAGACACTTCTCTAAGCAACTTCCTTCTCCTTTTATTTCCACTCACTTCGATGTTCGCTTGTTCTTAACTGTCTTTCTTATGTTTATTAACTTTCTCTCTCTTTCTTTTATTCTATTTTTCTCTACCTCTTCCTCTCTGTCTGTCTCACTTTTTCATTCTCTCTCTTTATCTCTCTATGTAATTCTCTTTCTCTATTAGTCTCTCGCTACCTATATCTCTTTCGATCTCATTCTCTCTCTCTCTTTCTCGCTTTCCATCTCTTCTCTACCGTATTTCTTCGTTGTTTTGCTCTCACTCTTTGTTTCATCCCTTTCCTTCTCGAAAAAATTCTCTTTTAATACTTGAGCCTTAGAATTAACATGCAATTGAGAAAGACTGGCGATTAGAGTCTTCATAAAACGCATGTGTGATAGTTCTTCCAATGATCGATGATCTCCTGAGTTTTTGAGTCTTTCTCGATGATATTTTCTTTCATCCACAAGGATCATTCTATTCTATCCTCAATCTGTTAATTCAATGAAACCCTATATAAGACTGACTGATCACCACACCAAACGTAAAACATGATGAAAATTCGTTGACTCTAAATGAGTGACTTTTGAAACTTTTTTAAAAGTTCAAAATTATGTTATCGTTCTGAGCGCAAGTACAGCTAAATGAAACCCAATCTTTTTCTGAACGTCGCAGAAAATGTTTTTGAAGAACAAGCAGACCCACGAAGAAAAAAACCTTTTTTATGAGAATACTAAATCATGTTTTTTGGACTTGAATTAGACATCTACGAAATCAATGTTGAACGTCCACCAAATAAGACCACCGAACAAGTCTACCAAACAAGTCTACCAAACAAGTCCTCCAAACAAGTCCACTAAACAAGTCCACCAAACAATGTTGACACGTCCACTAAACAGCGTCCCCCAAAAAGTCAACCAAATAATGTTGACAAGTCTACCAAATATTTTTTAGCTTCTGTTTTTCTCTCAATTGTTTTCTCTTTTTTTTAGTTTCTTTTTTCTTCTTTCTTCCAAAATTTGTTCGGCAAAATTTTACTTGAGGGGACCGCGCTTCACTTTGGGAGGCTTCTGTTTCAGTATGTTCCTACTACTGTAATAAGTAGAGAACTTTCTCTGTTTTTCAACAAATTCAGCTCATGAACCGGCAAAAAGTTAGTAATGTGATAAACATTCTTATGTGGTATAGTTCCTAAGCCGGACGGCTTCGTTAGCATAAACTTTACCTTCGCCTAAGCGGAAAAATCAGTTTTTAAAAAAACCTGACCCCTAAAGTAAAGCGCGGCCCTCCTAAAGTAGAACTGTGCGAAGAAAAAAAATCGAAATAAATGATAAACGAATAAAAAATTCAACGAAAAAGAAATAAGAAAACTTGAAGAAAAATATTTGGTTGACGTATAATCTATACTTGGTAGACTTGTTTGGTGGACGTGTAAACATTATTTGGTTGACTTGTTTGGTAGACATGTCAAAATTTTTTGGTGGACATGTTTGTGGACTTATTTGGAGGACGTTCAACAATTATTTTGTAGAAAATTTTCCCTTTTTTCTTTCTCGTGTCGGATCGGAAAATAATAATTTGTTGAGCAGGTTAGTTAATAATTGAAAACAGGTTTTTAAGAGACAAATTAAGGAATTCGGTACCAATAACACGAAATAGCTAATAATATATGTATTAATAGTGGGCGCGGCTTTAGTGCGAAAGGTCCCAAATTCAACCATCACCCAGGACAGATAACTCCGAGGGGTTAAGAAGTGCCAGAAATGTTTTGAACGATTCTGACTCTTCCCTTTCTGCTATAAACACTATGTCTGTGGACGTGAACCCCGCTGCCACTGGCTCTACCAGGATAGGTCTGTCCCGCATTTTAAATGAGCGCGTACACTGCATCGAGGCGGTAACAAGCGCGAAAAAGATTGTGATCATTATAGAAAACTGATTTAGTTAATTCTACTAGAATCGTTTCCGGACGATGGAAACAGTAAATAAATGATTGCAGGTGAGGAACCCTTGCTTTCACACATTTCTTTTACATCTAATGAAGACAGAATAGAAAGGAAGAATGAAGAAACACTTGATATGAAGGTGATTGAGACATTGAGAGTAAGAGCAGAGAGAAAATTAAGTAGAGAGAACAGAGAGGGAAAAATTGGAGTGGATTGAAGAAAGTGAGAGAGCGTAAGAGGAATCAACAAAGAATAAGAGACAGGTTGAGGGAGTAAGGCTATGGGATAGTATGGCTACAAGAAAGTTCCGACATACTGACAGAGGAAGAGAGCTAGAGAAAGAAAAAAAACAGAGATAGAGAGAGAGAGAAAGTGAGAGAGAGAGAAAAAAGAGGCGATATTAGATTAGTTAGAAAAGAATGGATCTACTTAAGAAAGTGTAGAGAGCGTGCATGTAAAGCCGGACTATCCATCAAGAAAAACGTAGAGGAACATCTTTTGGGAAGAAAAAGCCAGGAATTCCCTTACACGGTACGGAGACTTATTGGAACAAGAAAAACCTAGAAGAGATTAGGAAAAATGGTGGAAGAGAGGGAGAAAGATGAATCAAACTTATTTGAAACTGAGGTTAGAGAGAGAAATTAGAAACATGAAGACAAAGAGAGGGAGAGACAAATTAAGAGATCAAGAAGGAGGAAAAGGAAAACGAGGGGAGAGAAAGTTAAAGATTTAGAGAAAGCGAGAGCAGGAACAATAATGATATAAGTTTTTTTAGGAAAAGTTGAGGGAAAAAGGAAAATAATTTAAAAAAGGGAGAATGGAGTACAAAGAAAGAAAGGGGGAAAAGAAGTAGAAAAAATTGAGTTAGAGAATTGTCCGAGGCAGGGATAAGAAAACAGAGGAGCAGGTGAAAAATAAGTGTTTTGCCGAAGAAAATTTAAAATGAACAGATGTCTCAGATCGAAAAAAGAAAGATTGAATTGAGTGCGAAGAGATATTGAGACAAGTTGATGAATGGATGGACATAAGGATTGTGAGGAGGATGAGATGTTTTGAGTATGTGAGGAAGGAAGAAGGGAGAGGCAGAGGAAGAAAAAAAGGAAGAGGCAGACAAAAAAGAGGAAGAGGAATGTGAAATGAAGAGGGAGAGGAAGAGTAAGACAGAGAGGAAGACGGAGATGACAAGATGAAAAAAGCTCTCCCCCAAATAAAAGAGAATAAGGGAGAAAGAGAGAAAGAAGAAAAGGGATAAAAAGAAGGAAAGAGCCACACAGAAAGATAAAAAGGAGTTATAAAAAAGAGAAATGATTACAGTTAAAATTATCACAACACTCAATTGGAATGGAAGGCATAAATAACTACACATGATTGATTTCTCAAGAGCAGAAAGTCAACTGAAGGATACTTCATCTGTCATAAAGCTCGGAGAAGAGAGAGGAGGAGAAGTAAGAAACGATTAGAAAAAATGTTGAGCTCTGTGCAAATGGAGCAGGTCCCTCACATGCAAAAACAGCCTTCTCACGGTACCGACAGGTACCGACATGTATTCTATGAATATTGAAACAGTATTATTGAGTATAATACAAACTAGGTTATGGCTCATTGATGAAAAAATGTTTTTCCAACGGTGTGCTTCTAATGGTTTTGACTTCTTCTACTGGTATCTCGTGGAGTATCAAGCTGAACAAGCATGGACACACTGTGACCTCGTGGATAAACAATGGAGAGGCAGATAGAGTGGAATAGAATTTTAAAGAGGATAATTACCCGCGTATAATTAGAAATTCACGACCTCGTCTTAATTTAATCCCAAGGTTGCCGAGCTCAAGTATCATAAATTGAACGGAATTCTAAAATGAATAAAAATGATTTTTTTTTCAATAGGAGAGGCTTGCGAGGATGGAAACATCGGTTGGGCGACCAATGCGAAATTTTTGAACTTGCGCCCAACCGCCCGATACGAGACATTCTAATTCAATCATCATCTTTCCCTACCATGTTCTTCTTCACTTCTCTCTCTCTCTCTCTCTCTCTCTCTCTCTCTCTCTCTCTCTCTCTCTCTCTCTCTCTCTCTCTCTTTCTCACTCTATTGTCTATTCAGGTCTCTAACCACCAACTGTCTCTTAATCTTTTCTACTTTCCACTCTCTCTCACTCTCTCCTCTCTATTTCATCCTTACTCCTATTTCATAGTAGCATATATTCTTCTCTGTGTATTTCCATGCTCTCATTATTCGAGGTTTTCTATTGCTCCGATATTCCGTCTCCTCTGCTCATTATCGCATTGTATTTTCCTTTACCAACTCTTTTTTTCTCCGTGCATCTCTTTATCTCTCTCTTTCTTACTTTTCTCTATTTCTATCTCCCTATACTCTTTCTCTGGCGATCCTCTGTCGGACGTTTCGAAGTGCTTTGATGGACGGCATTCGAGCACACAAACAACGTGATTTACATCAGGAGGAAGAGACGGGCCTGATGCAGGCTGCCCGCAGAGGCAGTGAACAAGATGAAAGAGAAAAGAGAGACGGAAACGGCATCATGAAACCGGATTAGTTTTTGTTTGAATTTTTTTTAAAGCAGTCTTCATACAAAATGGGATAGTATGGTAGACAACTCAAATCCCTGCTCTACTTCTCTAAATCGCAAGAATTGAAGATATAGTAGTTTAAAAAGATATTTGAATCCGAATCCCTACCTCGATGCCTGAAACGCTATTATACCACGAAAGTCTTACGCACTGTTCGACTTTTCCCATTTTGACTGCGCTGTTTCATAGTAAGCATTGGTATAACTACAGTTTTTCTTCTCAGAAACTGGCCTCATATAAACTTGGCAAAGAACTTAACAAAGAAAAAAAAGTGGACTCATATAAACTTGGCGAAGAAGGACTCATATAAACTTGGCAAAGAAGGACTCATATAAACTTGGCAAAGAAGGACTCATATAAATTTGGCAAAGAAGGACTCATATAAACTTGGCAAAGAAGGACTCATATAAACTTGGCAAAAAAGGACTCATATAAATTCGGCAAAGAAGGACTCATATAAACTTGGCAAAGAAGGACTCATATAAACTTGGCAAAGAAGGACTCCTATAAACTTGGCAAAGAAGGACTCATATAAACTTGGCAAAGAAGGACTCATATAAACTTGGCAAAGAAGGACTCATATAAACTTGGCAAAGAAGGACTCATATAAACTTGGCAAAGAAGGACTCATATAAACTTGGCAAAGAAGGACTCATGTAAACTTGGCAAAGAAGGACTCATATAAACTTGGCAAAGAAGGACTCATGTAAACTTGGCAAAGAAGGACTCATATAAACTTGGCAAAGAAGGAATCATATAAACTTGGCAAAGAAGGACTCATATAAACTTGGCAAAGAAGGAATCATATAAACTTGGCAAAGAACTCATATAAACTTGGCAAAGAAGGAATCATATAAACTTGGCAAAGAAGGACTCATATAAACTTGGCAAAGAAGGACTCATATAAACTTGGCAAAGAAGGAATCATATAAACTTGGCAAAGAAGGACTCATATAAACTTGGCAAAGAAGGACTCATATAAACTTGGCAAAGAAGGACTCATATAAACTTGGCAAAGAAGGACTCATATAAACTTGGCAAAGAAGGACTCATATAAACTTGGCAAAGAAGGAATCATATAAACTTGGCAAAGAAGGAATCATATGAACTTGGCAAAGAAGGACTCATATAAACTTGGCAAAGAAGGACTCATATAAACTTGGCAAAGAAGGACTCATATAAACTTGGCAAAGAAGGACTCATATAAACTTGGCAAAGAAGGAATCATATAAACTTGGCAAAGAAGGACTCATATAAACTTGGCAAAGAAGGACTCATATAAACTTGGCAAAGAAGGAATCATATAAACTTGGCAAAGAAGGACTCATATAAATTCGGCAAAGAAGCACTCATATAAACTTGGCAAAGAAGGACTCATATAAACTTGGCAAAGAAGGACTCCTATAAACTTGGCAAAGAAGGACTCATATAAACTTGGCAAAGAAGGACTCATATAAACTTGGCAAAGAAGGACTCATATAAACTTGGCAAAGAAGGACTCATATAAACTTGGCAAAGAAGGACTCATATAAACTTGGCAAAGAAGGACTCATGTAAACTTGGCAAAGAAGGACTCATATAAACTTGGCAAAGAAGGACTCATATAAACTTGGCAAAGAAGGACTCATATAAACTTGGCAAAGAAGGAGTCATATAAACTTGGCAAAGAAGGACTCATATAAACTTGGCAAAGAAGGACTCATATAAACTTGGCAAAGAAGGAATCATATAAACTTGGCAAAGAGGACTCATATAAACTTGGCAAAGAAGGACTCATATAAACTTGGCAAAGAAGGACTCATATAAACTTGGCAAAGAAGGAATCATATAAACTTGGCAAAGAAGGAATCATATAAACTTGGCAAAGAACTCATATAAACTTGGCAAAGAAGGAATCATATAAACTTGGCAAAGAAGGACTCATATAAACTTGGCAAAGAAGGACTCATATAAACTTGGCAAAGAAGGAATCATATAAACTTGGCAAAGAAGGACTCATATAAACTTGGCAAAGAAGGACTCATATAAACTTGGCAAAGAAGGACTCATATAAACTTGGCAAAGAAGGACTCATATAAACTTGGCAAAGAAGGACTCATATAAACTTGGCAAAGAAGGAATCATATAAACTTGGCAAAGAAGGAATCATATAAACTTGGCAAAGAAGGACTCATATAAACTTGGCAAAGAAGGACTCATATAAACTTGGCAAAGAAGGAATCATATAAACTTGGCAAAGAAGGACTCATATAAACTTGGCAAAGAAGGACTCATATAAACTTGGCAAAGAAGGACTCATATAAACTTGGCAAAGAAGGACTCATATAAACTTGGCAAAGAAGGACTCATATAAACTTGGCAAAGAAGGACTCATATAAACTTGGCAAAGAAGGAATCATATAAACTTGGCAAAAGAAGGACTCATATAAACTTGGCAAAGAAGGACTCATATAAACTTGGCAAAGAAGGACTCATATAAACTTGGCAAAGAAGGACTCATATAAACTTGGCAAAGAAGGACTCATATAAACTTGGCAAAGAAGGACTCATATAAAC
The DNA here is from genome assembly GCA_964056735.1 of Allodiplogaster pararmata. NCBI lineage: Eukaryota > Metazoa > Nematoda > Chromadorea > Rhabditida > Diplogasteridae > Allodiplogaster > Allodiplogaster pararmata. The sequence goes on from OZ057403.1 coordinate 12,975,564, forward strand.
TTGGCAAAGAAGGAATCATATAAACTTGGCAAAGAAGGACTCATATAAACTTGGCAAAGAAGGACTCATATAAACTTGGCAAAGAAGGACTCATATAAACTTGGCAAATAAGGACTCATATAAACTTGGCAAAGAAGGACTCATATAAACTTGGCAAAGAAGGACTCATATAAACTTGGCAAAGAAGGACTCATATAAACTTGGCAAAGAAGGACTCATATAAACTTTGCCAAGAAGGAATCATATAAACTTGGCAAAGAAGGAATCATATAAACTTGGCAAAGAAAGGACTCATATAAACTTGGCAAAGAAGGACTCATATAAACTTGGCAAAGAAGGAGTCATATAAACTTGGCAAGAAGGACTCATATAAACTTGGCAAAGAAGGACTCATATAAACTTGGCAAAGAAGGACTCATATAAACTTGGCAAAGAAGGGACTCATATAAACTTGGCAACGAATTATGCATGAAGAGGGAATCTATTATCAGCTAGTTAATAAAAGTAAATAAAGTAACAGTTCCTCCGGTTAAAACGTGGTATACAAACTATCTACTCGAGCATACTCGAGCATATATTATATTGCGACTGATTCCGCAAACACAAACACTTATTCTAGATTAGAATTTTTTTGCATAAAATAAATTAACGAAAACAATTGTTTAGGCTTTTAAGTATAGTAAGTAGTTCCTTGCAAAGAGTGCTGGTTCACAATCAACTGAGCTAGGATCTAACTGAAATTCCTAGGAGTGCTTTCATATAATGAAAACCAAGAGAGTTCTTCAGAACCAGTTTTGCTTTAAGTGGAACTTTGCCAAGTGAGTGTATAATTTTCTTACAACTTTAAGAGGATAGAAAGGAGGAGTCGAACGATCTGAACTACACTTTCAATTTTTCTTTAATACTAGCTTTCTCTCACCCTTTATCTCTCTCTCTCTCTCTCTCTCTCTCTCTCTCTCTCTCTCTCTCTCTCTCTCTCTCCTCTCTCTCTCTCTCGTCTCTCTCTCTCTCTCCCCATCATATGACCTCGTTCAACATCATTAGAAACAAGTTTCAAAAAGCTCAAAAACTCTTTTCGGTATTGAAGAACTAGATTTTCACTCTTGGTGAACTTTACTTTTTTAAACTTTTTACTCTCACAGATCACAGAAAAAAGCTTTGAACGTTTATGAAATACATTAAGTTGGTGCATCAGTGAGTGTACGACCAATCTAATCACAGACAGGCTCAAGTTATCAAACGCCTTTTATCAAACAAAACTTATCAAACGCCTTCAAAACATTCAGAATAGGATGAAAATGTTAGGGTCTTAATGCAATAAAACTTCCGAGAGCCATAACTCAAGCCTTTTCTGATTGGAATCGAGAGCGTGGAAGATTTGAACGTTCTGTCACGTATTGTTCGGGCTTTGAAGTGTAACCGATCCCCGCTTGAAACTTGGTTTAATATTATCGATTATTCGAGATGAGTGCACTCGACATTTTAAAAATCAATGCTTTCTCTCTTTGATCGTATTGTGTGAGTGTCCCGAACACAAAACAAGTGTAATTTATATCGTAGTTCTTTGATGTTGTTAAATACTGGATTAAAAATCGAGTAGTGTTCCCTAAATCGTCACGAAAAAAAAGTTTATTGCTCAATCTCTGCTGCTCGTATTCCTATGCTCGTCACCAGCATTGACTCGTAGTCACTGCTCTATCTCTGCTGTTCAATCATATGCTCGTCACAAGCATTGACTCGTAGTCACTGCTCTATCTCTACTGTTCAATCCTATGCTCGTCACAAGCATTGACTCTTAGTCACTTCCTTCATTTTGTGACTACGAGGCGATCGTACAATGTAATCCCAATTTACTGAACTTGTTGTGACGGAAATCTATGCAGCCCATCATATCATATAAATATGTTGTAGTTCGAAGCGCATAATGATGATGAAATAATAAAGAAAAAGAAAGGATTGTGAACTTGGAGAATTCAAAAAGAAAAGGAGAGATGCAAGTCAATTAATGGAAAAAAAAATTTGAAATGCTCTTTTGTGTGTGTGTATTTTAACATTTTTTCATAAGACTTCTCAAAAAGGATTTGTTTCATATTTTGTAACGACTTGAATTGATGTTTTTTCCTTCCCATCCGATGATTTGAGTATACTGTCCTTTTTTTACATTCTTCTGACCTGATGTTGTTAGTAAATGTGTCCGAGTCTTTTCTTCCCATCGGAAAAGGACTTCTGACTCGAAAAAGGTCTGCATTAAAAATCCAGAACCTTTTTGCAAAAGTCGCCTGCTTTTGAAAACAGCTCGTAGTCAGTGTGAGGCTGAGATGACTTGATTGATAAGCAAGCGCTCTGTCTGCTTATCTTATCTCCTCTTCCTCTGCTGTGTTCTCCTTCGTGCGCCACCCACGAAGGAGGGCGGATTACATTCAGAAGCTCATATCCTCTTTTCTCAATTTCTCAGACATGTGGGAAATGAAAGGAAAACGAAGAAGAAGAAGACGAGAAAAAGAAAAAAAAAGGTAGAGAGAAAATACGAGTTAAGCTTCACTGTGCACGACGAAAACAGCGAGCAGACACGAATATGATGAAGAAAAAACAACAACAAAACAGAAACCAGAGAGGCAGAGGCCATCAAGCGAGGAGATTAGAAGGTTGGGAACAAAGTCGAGAGTAAAAAGAACTGAAAGAGGATTGCTGAAGTGAAAATGCCAGAGAAAGTGAGAGAACTAGGGACAGAAAGCGAAAGAACACACTTTTCAGTTAAAAAGTGCACACATACATATACTTAACAAGTTACTTTTTTTTTTGTTCATTCATCGTTACTCTTTTCTGCTCTCGAGTTTCTCTCCCTCCCTCCTCTCTCTCTCTCTCTCTCTCTCTCCTCTCTCTCTCTCTCTCTCTCTCTCTCTATATGTCTCTGAGTTTCTCGGCACATATCTCCACGTTTTTCAATCTTTCTAGGTCTTCTCTCTCTAATTCTCGCAGTCTCATGTGACTTTCATTTAGTTCTATTCATCTTCGCTTTATTTATTGTTTGTTCTCAATTAACTTTCTTTACTTAGGTTTCTAGGCAGAATAAGAGAGGTTACTGCAATGTTGGCGGAAACACATAAACGCCCTTAACCCTCTTCCCTATCTTCTAATCTCCCTTTCTTTCTCTTTTTATCGTTCTCAGCTTTTATTCTCTCTATCGCTTTTTCTTTCTCTTTCCGTGTCTCCCTCTTTTTCTCTAGTGCTCTTTCTCTCTTTATTTTTCTGTCTATTTATATGCCTCTGAAACTCATTGTCTGAGATAGACAATGGCTTTCACTCTACTTCTGAGTAGAAAATACGTAGCAGAGCTATAGTTGTGTAAAGAAAAAGAGAAACGATATAGGAGAAGGAAGGTTAAGCTAGAGAAGAGAGAGATTAGCGAAGTAATTAGAGAGGAGAGAAGAGTGTAAAACGAAGAAAAAAGAAGAAAAGGGAAAAGCAACAAAAAATTGAGAAAAAGAAACAGGACGATACAACAAGAGAATCGAGACAGTAGGTGAAATTAAATAGGTACGACATTTTTCTGCCATACTAACTGTGTTCGCTCACGCGCTGACACTGTTCGAATGCGACCTATGTTTGTGTCGAAACTGAAGATCTTTACTTCTCTTTTTTTCCCGTTTCTAACTCTCTATTTTCTCTTAATGACTCTCTCTCTTTCTCTCTCTTCGTCTAGTTCTCTAAGTCTATCTAACCTGAAACTTCGCCTTGTTTTTTTCCTGAATCTATGTAAGCACCGTTTTCTACTATAAATTTCCTCTCGCATTCTGTTCCTTATTATTTTTTTTGCAAAAAACTTTGCAATATCACAACAAATTCTTGCATGAGTGTTGTAAGAAGGGAAAGCTCTAAAAGTTTGTTTTGATGTATTTTCAACTTCCATTGAAAAAAAAGCATTTTCATGAAATTCGTCACAGAACCAGAAGCGCTGCTATCATTTTATCCATTCAGCCTTTGTCATTCATAGTTTTATTTCTCATAGTTCCTCTAGCAATAAGTTCGAGTTGAATACATAGTTTTAATGAATGAAAGAATAAATGAATAAATCAGTTAATGAATTAACTAAATAATGCATGAATAAGTAGATTAATGAACAAATCCTTTACTGAATAAATGATTAACTAGTTAGTTATTCAAAGCGTTCTTTGACTTATCCAAGTTCCTTCAAGATATTATAAGCTGAGCACTGACTTTTCTGAGGCGCAACTAAGACGAGATTCCAAATTGTTTCGAAAAAGAGAGAAAAAACAATCTGGGAGATCTTATCCACTTAGTATAGATAACTTTCGTGACTAACATGAGCACTTAGTGAAAAAAAAATTTCGACGGCGGTTTCCTGTTTTAACTACTTCCTAAGTTTTCCGGTGAAAAAAGCTCGAATCTGAGATTCTTCTTTGTACACAGCAAGAGGATTCTGACGTGACCGACATCACATCCTCCTCCTGAAGCCATCACTTTACGAGTATTCCGTGAAAAATGCTTATTCTCTTCTGAAAATGTCGGCATTCTCAATGATTCTTCGTGGCTTTGTGTGTTTGTCTATTCTTACGGGCCTACCCAGGGGAGGGGCAATTGTCTTCTCTACCCTCCCCGTCCCCTCCTTCTCCTGCCTCAGGGCCCCCCACCACAAACACACCGACTCGAACATGTGACCGCATTCGCTAGCGAGTCTAGAGAGTATGGAGAAGAACGTAGCGGAGAGAAGAGAATGAAAGTTAGAGCACCTAAAGAGAACGCTTTGATGAGAGTTTCTGACGGATGGAAAATGAGGAGTGGAGAAAAGAGAGAGATACAGATACATAGAGAGAAAGAAAGAGATAGAAACAGAGAGAGAGAGAGAAAGAGAGAGAGAGAAACAGAAAGAAAAAGAGAGAGAGAGAGAACGCAAGCATTGAACAATTTTCATATACATGTCTAAGAGGAGAAAAGTACAGATGGAAGAAATTGTAGAAGCAATGAGTATAGTACATCGAACTACCATCAGAGAGGTAGAGAAAAATGGAGTGTGAAAGAGAGAGAGAGAAAAAGACAAAGATAGAGAGAGAAGGTTGGGTTGACTGATAAATATAGGGATTAGGAGGAAAAGAAAAGAGGAAAGCGTACAAAGACAGAGAAAAAATAGATCAAGAAAAATGGAGATATGAAAATAAAGGCAGAAAGCTAGTCATCGGAGAACTTGCCAGCTTTTACAGGGCGTTAGCTCTCAAATGCAACAAAAGTATGGTCACCTGAACAAAGAGCTTATATCTTCAAAAAGACCTTACAGCCAAGAGCGTTCGATATCGGCCGAGCCGCAGAAGATAGCAGAAAGCTGGAAATGACTCCTCCGCTCGGCTCCTTCTGGCTCCCTCCACTGTCCGGCTTGGCTCCCTCGCCATGAACTCCATTCTCCATTCTGGCCTCGACTCCGACCACAGATATTTCCATCGGGAAATCCTCCGCTGAGCTAGCTGCCGAGCTCAAACCTGTAATTTCTAGTCATGTGCATAAGGTTCACGGCTCGCTGGCCAGAGATAAGAAAGAACCATACGAGTCGGATAAATTCTGACCAATCCTCAGGTTAAAAAAACTTGCTCAAAATATATGATCCGGCTGACGTGCAACTGTAATAAATCCGATTTTTGTGCGTTGCGTATTAGTTTGAGCCCAAAATTATTAGATCCCACCAGAAATAATGGTTAAGAATTTTCTGTAGTAGCGCTTAAATTGCGTAGAGGTAGAAATCAGCACGACGATAAAAGAGAAAAGAAAGCTGATTATTGCTTAAAACATCTAACGGACAAAAGCTACTTCCCGGAGCTACTTTGAAATCTGCCATCTCTCTAACTCTTGCAAGCGCGCTTACATCTACGCGAAAAAAGATAACTCAGAAGAAATGGTACTTACCATCAAGACTCGTGGGGGAGTCGCCCTCGCTCATGTTGCTGTCCGTGGGGATTCTTTGGAGAGAAACAAGAAACTCGAGGAGGAGACAAAGAATGGGGAAGTGATTCGCAAGTTGTTTCTCAACAAAGAAGGCTTTCTACTATACACAATTTAGATTCATTTTTGAATTGCTTTTATACTCGCTCTAGCGAAAAAATGGTAGCATTATTAAAACTGAATATCTTCACAAATGTGGAATTGTTCCCGTAGATGTAGACAAAATATCACATGTTTCAATTTGTATAATATTAAAAGTGCGTGGAAGCAATTTATTCAAGAATCAGAAAACAAGTTTTTGTTATTCTTCAGAGAACATAATAATTCATTTCATAAAACAGTACTTTATTCAACAGAAAAACTTAGACGTGTAATTCTGAACACAAATTATTGAATGTGTTTGAGAATAATTGTGATTAACCAACCATAACTGTTAAACATATAATTTAGAGCGCATACAACCATTACCTGTTAAACATAGTTCACGTGGAAAGTGTATTGATCGAGAGCCTCAGTCTCTAAAATTTCTGCGAATGTAAAAAAAAATTAACAGCAGTTATATGAATAATATAAAGAAAATATGAAGGAAAAAATAAATATCATATACAAAACCCATAATAATTGACGAACAAAACTCTTCCGAGAACATTTCACCCAATGAGAAAAGAATTGAACCCTTCTGATAGATTCAAAGGATCAAAGTTTATCAAAAAATAAAGAAAAATCGTTTTTTTATTTTGAATGGATATGCTAAAAATAACTTGTGATTGAGAGAGAAAAAGAGGTCAAAAGAAGAGAGATAAAAAGGAAGAAACGATTTGGAAAAATGTTAGAAATAAAGAAGGAAAGGAAAAGAGAGAAAGATGATAGAAAGATGGAGAGATCGCGGCGCAGCGGTATGCTTGGTCGGTGGAAAGGGTGGTTGCCAGAACCCACACGCTTCTTCCTGCTCCAGAAGAACAAAACCGATGATGTTCGAGAGAGAAAAAAAGAGATAGACAGAGAGAGAGAGGAGATAGAAAAAATGAGAGAGAGGTAGAGAAAGATATAGAGAATAGATAGAAAAAGTAAGAGAAAGTGAAAGAAAGATAGAGAAGGCTTCAAAAAGTGGATAGTCAGAAGACACGTGAGAGAATGCAAAAGTGGAAGAGACTGGAGAACGAGACGTGAAGGACAAGTCGCGTGACTATGTGTGTTACCCTTTCATCCTCTCTCTCTCTCTCTCTCTCCCCGGCCTCTCCCTCCGCCTCCTGCTTCCCCTCTCCCTGTTTCCCTCAGTCTCCCTCCTCTTTCTCACTCGCCTCTCTCTCTTCTTCGCTCTTTTCTCTCTCTTTACTATGTGTGTTACCCTTTCATCCTCTCTCTCTCCCCGGCCTCTCCCTCCGCCTCCTGCTTCCCCTCTCCCTGTTTCCCTCAGTCTCCCTCCTCTTTCTCACTCGCCTCTCTCTCTTCTTCGCTCTTTTCTCTATGACGCTCGCTCTCTGCTTCTGAGAACTTATTCCCGAAAACTTTTCTTTTCCTTCTCTATCGAAGACACTCTCTCGTTATCGAACACTCACTAGAAGGGAATGGAAATAAACAAGTAGCCTTTCGATTTTGACTTTTGGCTGGCATTCGTAGCATTCGACACTAGTTTTTTTCACGGAGCAGTTAGATGAAAATTCATTCGAATCGAACTCTTTGTATGGCAGAGGAGTTCTGCTTCAACAAGGCTGAGTCTAGCTACATATATACTCATTTTGCTTCAGCTTGTACTATGCAACCGAGTTATACTTTTCAAAATTAAGGTTTGTTTGAATTTCCCGGAAGGACGAGGACTCCTCCGATGACCTGCTGTATTCCTTACTGCTGTTCTTGAAATTATTCATTCTAAGAAGGTAATATGATTTTTAATGGTTTATAAAGGAATAGATTTTTTTATCTGATGTTTTTTCTCCCCAATAAAATGAATGCATAGGATTTTTAAGATACTTATAAGTAACCGTATCCATTGTAAGATATATGCATACAAGATACTTACGTATAGCTAATTTTTGAAAACTGTCCAAAAATACGATTCTCTCGAAAAGCTAATGTTTAAAGATCTAAAAATTTCTTAAACAACGCATTCGAACCCCGGAGGATGAATGGCGGGTGCGAAAAGCCACAGAAAAGGCGAAAGTAAAGCTGAAAACGAACTCGAAGAAGATATGAAAAATAGCATACATACAACACAGAACCACAGCTAATGCAAGTTGATTCTCGAGGGGAAAGGAAGCCTTTTCCGATTTTCCCAGTATAGCAGCTTATCTCTACGGCCGTATCAGCCAGGCTCTTCCCCTTCCTCCATTCCAAAACAGCAAACACACGAATGGATGCATCGAGATTTATGCGTAAGGATTAGGCAGATACTTATGGGGAAGGATTAAGAGGATTTCTCATTTTCGCTGTTGATTGTACATCACTTAGGTGTTCTTTTAAACCCATCTACATAAATAGAAAAGAAAAGAATTGAAGATGTGTGTTTACAAAATTTAGTCGATATTTGTGATTTTGTGTAAAAAAGAAAGCTGCCTAGTTACTTCTCGTAAAGAAGCTTTTTCAATACTAAAATAAGGGCTCATATCCAACAAGGGACCCGTAATGCCATGAATCCAAGCGGTGGCCTCGTTTTTTCGTTTCTCGGTGAAATTAGCTTGAGAAATCGTAGTGAAGGGCTAGAAAAAAAGATTTTTCTCAGACGAAGAGACCCAAAAGTCTTGGTTCCCAATAGAGTTTTCTGGATTCTGCTGTAGTTTGAACCAAAAGTAAGAATTTTACTACTTTAATTGGAAAAGTATCCAGCACTGCTTTCAAAACAATTAGGTAATCATTATGAGTCATATGGAAAAGAGCCAGAGGTGCAGTCGAGAGTTGAAGATAATGATATCTCCGGGAAGTAGTCCGACTTAATGGGCTGTTCCTGTGCTTTCATTCTCTTTTCCGACTCTGCGAGTTCTTGAAGGCAGACAGACGCTCCGCTTCACGTTCTCACATTCAATACTTGTAGAACAAAAGAATATCATTTGAAAAAAGAAACAAAGGAAGTAGATGTACATATTTATAAAGAAAGGAGGCAAAAGGACTTAGAAAGAGAAAGAAAGAGAAGGAGAAAAAAGAGAATTTGTCAAGGGATAATACAATATACGATGAAAACATGTCACATGAAGAGGGAAGCAGCACAAAAAAACAAATACAGAAAACTCGGAGTTTTAAAAAGAAAATTTTTTGAAAGTGCGCGTAAGAAAAAAATTATTAAATGAAGAGGTTGAAAAAAGAGTACGAGAGAGATACAGAGAGAAGAGAGAGTGAAAGAGAGTGAGATAGTGAGCGAAGAGAGAGGGAAAAAGTGAGATAAAAGAGAGACAGAGAAAGAGAGAAAGAAACGAAGAAAACAACACGAGTCCAGAATTCCTGAAAATAGATATAAAGCAATTTTTTGTGAAGAACGCAAAGAGTAATTGCAGGAAAATTGTGAGGCGACCAAAGAACTTCAAAGGTCGACTCTATAAAACTGCACATTGAATGAAAGAACCCCGAGAGCAAGAAGAGGGAGTGGGATTAGAGTGGAGAGAGGCAGAAAGAAAATGAGAAATAGGCAGAAAAAATGAGAAAGAGGCAGGAAGTGAGTGAGAAAGAGACAGAAAGAGAGTGAGAAAGAGGCAGGAAGTGAGTGAGAAAGAGAAAGAAAGAGAGTGAGAAAGAGGCAGGAAGTGAGTGAAAAAGAGGCAGAAAGAGAGTGAGCTAGAGCAAAAATAAAAGAGAGAAGGAGAGAAAGAAAAAGATATATCAATAGAAAGAGAGAACAAGGAACTGCCAGAGAGAACAAAGCAGAGCGAACGGGCTGTCCTGAGGGTTGAAAGCGACAGACTGCTTCGGGACGTAGAGTTTTTTTGACAAGCATATAGAGTTACGGATGCAAAAAAAAGAAAAAGCAAGCAAAACAAGAGGAGAAGATCGAAAGTACAAAGACTCACCGAGAGTGAGGTATTAACCAGTTAGCGAGGAGAATAAAACATATTATTAACGATGCTCTCCGAGGAATTCGGGGAGATAAATCTGAGAAGAAGGATAAGAAGTATGCCATGCAACGAAGAGCATTCAGACCAAAGCTCAATTCCGCTCAACTAAATATATGAACCCGAACCAATCGAGAAAGCTAAGAGTTTTCCCAAAATCGAATTTTTATTGACTTCTTGTTAATGAGATTGAACCCTTAAAACATACTTAATGAAGAGAGTGCTGAGTAATCGATGATTTTTCCTGAAAGTAAAGTACTATCGATTGGTTATTAAGAACCGTTCTAGAACATTTTTATAGGAAAAGAATTTAATTTCGATAAATTTTTCAGGAGCTGGTACAATTCCCGAATATTTTCCGCAAGAGAGCAAACTACATACATATTATCAACTAATTTACCAAGAGAAAAAAAGCTGCTTGTTCAAAATATGATACTTTATCAAGTTAATATTTGAAGAACGGGTCGAATAATTCTTCAGGAGAAATAACTATTCTAGAATTGTTCAGTAAAACAGGCTTAATCGATTGCTCATTCGAAAGCAAAAATCATAATCGATTACTTGTTTAAGATACCCACCCATTTTAAACCACCATTGGATAATCAACCGTTATTTTTAGAATAAAAGAAATATTTTCACTCACTATTTCCAGGTAATGAGCCGTTATTTACTTGTTGGTATGTCAACGCACGTGTTTCGAAGGGCTAGCATGCTCAAGGCTTACCTTTTCATTAGACGAAATCGATTTCTTGGAATATGAAATCGTTTATCGAATACTTGTTCAGAATCGGGGATCGTCACCGATTATGAATTTGGGTGAGAAAAATGGTTAACAAAACTTGTTCCGAAAATTTAACCGTTATCGATCACCTACTCCAGGAAGTCGCGTTTTTTGTAGCTCAGGTGCATGAATTCTACACGAGAGCTGAAAACCTCCAAATATTATTCATTAATAAAAATGAAGGTTTTTGCTTTCTTGTTCGACTAATTTTTTTGCGAAATTCCTAATGAGATGCCTTGCTCAACCTGATTATTTTGTATTAATTTTTATTCTGTGTGTTCAATATATAGTGATGCCGGATGCAATAAACATTATTAATATTGTTAAAATACATGTTCATATCCTGCAAATATGCTTGTTTGGGCATATATATACCAAATACAGAAATTGCATTTCGAAAACAAGTCATGCGCTCGATAGAAGACACTGACAAAAATAATTTATCGTCGTTGACAGTACAATTACACGGCAGGCGGAGAAAAAAGAACTACATGATTTAGGTGTGTTCGCAAGTATTCTTTTTTGAAGAGAGTCAGATATACAGAGAGATGAAGAGAAAAAAGAGACACACAGACGGAGAAGATAAAGATAGACAAAAACACAGACCGAGAGAGACAGAGAGAGCAGATAAAGAGAGACAGAAATAAAGAGGGAGAGATACAAAGAGAGAAACATACAGAATGAAGAGATAGAGAGAGAGAGATAGAATTAGAGAAAGAGAGAGTAGAGAGAGAGATGGCAAAACGAGTTTTCTGCCGAAGATGTTTGTTTCCCCTCTTGAAAGGATTCGTAACCGATGTCATTTTCCGTCCCTATTTCGGTTTTTTGCCTCCCTCTCTTCTACAAAAGTGAGTGGAGGCGGAAGGAAAGCAGTAAGAGAGGAACCAGATGAAACAACAACAAAAAGTTGGAAAAGATAGCAGAACCGGAAAATGTGAAGATTCGGTCAAACAATACAATTGCGTGAGAACTGTTCAGAAAGTTCTTGGGAGGTATGCAGTTTTGTATTTAAAAAATAAATTTTGGAAAAAAGAAGATAAATTTAGAAAAATTAATTTGACTTCTGAAAAATTTTCTTGCATGATTTTTGACAATGAATATGAATACTATTTAAACAGATGAGAAAAAGTTAATTCTTAAAAGTCCTAGAACTCAATTCTCCTGTTTTTCTTTGTGATAATTTGATTAATAGATGAGCTTACAAAGGGTGCAAACTGCCTATGTGACTGGCAAACGTTGCATTTAAATTTTAGCTGCGATATTTCCATTACTGATGGTGCCTACTGGTGACTCTCTTTATCGTTCTGAAGAAGTTTCTCGTTCAAAAACATATCTTCTGTTGTTTAGGATCAAATTTATTCCAAATAAGATCATTTTGAGAATATATGGCCAAAAAGATGGGCGAAAATTCACTGCGCATTTTTCAACTTGCTTTGTTACGCAACATAAGAATGTGACCTCATTAGAGCGCTTGAAAGTTTTTTGAAGTTGTTAAAAGTGTTTCAAAAATTTCATATACATAAACAAAGAGCTTTTTGCCAGAGTTTTTTTCCTGCCACACCAACTGCGTGCACATAGATAGATCGACTGAATCAAATTCTCCCAATCAGGTTAGAAGTATAGCGAACCCTTACGTCAAGAGGAAAATGTGGAAGATGACTAAGAAGCTGACGAAGATTGGAAATGATTGAACTATCGCACAGAAAAAAGCTAGTCCACCGGGCGGGATCGAACCGAACCATCTCTGACTCGAACCGGAAGCGCGTGTTACCATTACATCACGGGGACACATTGCTATTCTCTTAATTCTTCTCACTAAAGAATCGAACTTTTGTTCTCTCAACTGTCAGCGAACCACTTTCCAGAATTTCTTAGATAGTCGCGAACTTTTCGCGATAGAACACCGAAGCTCAGCCGAATGAGATCTAGCCTTGAAGTTAACAATACGAACAGTGGGTTTATTTTACACATCAATTTCAATTTTTTCAATTTAAACGCTTTATCAAGATCAGCAAGCCACATCGGTAATATAACATCATCGATTATGGGATCTGTTTCGACATGTGACGAATCCACTCCTCAGCGTTCTCTGCCTTCCTTAGGAATTGGGGACTAACGGCTTTGACAAAGTCGTCCCTCCATCTCATTCTTCTGTCGCTCATCAGCTGTATCAAAGTAAACAATTTTTTTAAAGGACTTCTATTATTTTGCACACTAATGAACATGTTCGAGTTTTTATTTCCCCTCCATATCTGCAGTGTTTTCTGCCTATTTCTACGCAATTCAAACTAAAGCGATGTTTTTACATAGGTGTTCGTAAGCTGCGCTCACCTAGAATCCTAGAGTTTCTTTCAATTAGTAAAGGTTTTTGAGAAAATAAAAAAAAGATCTTTTCAGCAAAAAAGATCAGGTATGTTTTTTCCCAGCTTGGAACAAGTAGTTCCTTTAAACGGCCGTCAAATCAAGTGCGTTTTAAGCACTAAATGTAGACTACTTCTGCTCTAACTTGAAATCTTCGATTGGTGTAGTGTTGCTGAATTTAGCAACCCGCATGAGCTTCGCTTCATTCTCTTATTCATCCTCAGTTCAATTCCGTCTGGTCTTTACAAAGAAGGCTTTTGACTCATAGATATTCCCATTAGTAAAATATACATCTTCAAACAATGCAATGGCCGTATTTAAGCTTTTCACATGAACCGTAATAATACAAAAAAGCTGTATAACTCTTTCGGTTATAGATTGGCTCGAGCTAGAGCTATCATGAAACTCCCAAAGGACTTATTCATCTGCGACAACATTCGAAATTATCTTTTCTGGTTCAAATTAACTTTTTTTTCGGTTGAAGTTATCTTTTCTGAAAACTGTTCATGTTTTAAATTGCATATCATCTAGATTTAATTAGGGCTTGAGGCATTTCTTGCGGTAATATATTTTTTCCATCACTATCTCGTATTGTTTCATCAGTGCAACAGACTTAAATGGATCCCATGCGTTTTCACATTTTGAATAATCTATTGAGGAATAAATAATACAAGCCTCGTAAAATAACCCACTGTTCTCTAATTCACTACCATTGTGTGTATTAAGAAGTCGGTGAAATTCAAACACGACCACCATTCATAAACATTTGAATATACTCTAGAAGAATATCATTGCCCTAAACCCCGGTCACGCGAGAAGGGCATTTCAAATTGTTTCACTCCACACAAGACCTATTTGAGACGAAATTGACGAAGCGGAAGAAAAGAAGATAATTTTCTCAACATATCCACCTTCGCTTTTAATTCGCACCTTGTCTTCAGCTGTTTCTTCCACTTTCTTCGGTTTAGCACAGCTTCTTTTTTATTATTGGACCGAAAACGATCGATACGATTCTGGCCATAAAAGCTGAGTTATGAAAAATTACATAAGCTTTGTAAGGCTTTGTTTTCATCCAAGCTATGTTTGTAAAAAGCTCAAATTTATTTCGCTGTAATTTTTTTAACGTGAATAATGTTTCAGTTATGTGATATGAATAGTTTATTCTACCGCTATGGATCATTGAACATGTTTTCTTTGAGATACGAATGGTTTCAATCCCGTTAGAGCTATAAGCTACTTCTACTTGATTCAAAAATAATTCATAGTTTAAAATCTGGATTTTTTCTCCAAATTTTTTTTAAATGTTTGCTTCATAGGCATTTTCGGATCTGAAACTTTTTGAGTTTTTTCTCTGGAGTTTTCCAGATCTTCTTGGATCTACTATACATTAATGAACATTTCGCGGGGTTTTGTTGTAGCGCTATGGGTCACAGAAGGGCTTACAGAAGGGCTAACAGAAGGGCTCACAGAAGGGCTCAAAACTTTCCTCTCAGTCCAAATTGTTTCATATATAATTTTCTGTTCAGAGCTATCAATAAAGAAATTTCTTAATAAACCAATAAAAAATACAGAGCTTTCGAGCTATCTCTCATGGGAAGCAGTATATCCATTCTACCGACCATCTCGGCAGTGAGCGATCTCCCCTTCAGTGTGGTGACGATTGATGAATACCGTATCCGGTTACTGCACTACGATGTAAAAGTTCTCTCCACAGTACGTTCCCACAAATATTTTCTCATTCGTAATTCATGTCCAAAATCTATATTCAGATTTTTTTAAAGAAGTCTAGAATTTTTGCTTTATAAGATTTTTTTTAGAGTTCAAACACTAAACGACTCAGATTGAATTTTTATTATTTTTAGCTTTTCATCAATCTTGCCCTGTTTTCTCGGAAAATATGTGGAAACTATTTTTAAAATCCTCTAAACACAAACGTGATAAACACAGCATTTGATTTAAACCTGTCATCACTTGATTCAATTTTCATCACGGATTGAAAAGGTAAAATGCCTCTTATCTGGATGTTACTTAATTTTAACAAAATAAAACCATTAAAAAAAGAAATATTGGTAGAACGATATGTGTAGATACATATGTGTACATCATACCACGCATCATATCAGAAAGGATACAATATATATTTTTATTATTGAAAAAATCGGCTGATAATATTTTGGTTGAGATTGTATCGGAGACTCGAGCTGCACTGTCATCTTACAGCGATGTCGAATGGTTAACGAGAGACTCTCTTGAGGTTCAAAATTTCGTAAACAATTTTTGAAATTTTAAAAATAACTTTTGAGGGCTTTGAATAATAACTCGATTACAAGTCTGGCGTTCTCTTCAAACCAAACAATATTTTAAAAAAGACTTAATTCTTATTTTACATTAATTACATTTTAAAACCATTAAAAAATTCAACTTTCTATAAGGATGGGAAGTCTATGATAAGGAAAAGGCGAGCGAGAAGTTCAAGGGCAGAGTGAGATGAGAGGTTGAAAACTAAGGAGAACGTGAGTTAGCGGAGGATGGGAGCATGCGTCAGTCAGTGGCTCGATAATTATACACATTATCATTATGCTGCACCTATAATTAAATTATCAGGTTTATTGTTTTATAAACATTCAGATCATTCTTGAAGAAGCTCTCGAAGAAGTCGGAAGGACGCACTCTTGCATAGGTATATCTCGGGCTCTTGCACACCACAATTACGTGTCAGTCCCTCTCTTTGTTTTGTTAAATTTTCATTTAAATTTAATGTATTTTTACTTTTATCCTATTAGAGGACATTTTCGTTTTGGCTACAATTTTTTCATTCGTCTGTCTCTAGATTTCTAAACTTAAATGCTCTAAAACAAGGTTCATAAAAGTTCTGTACTTAAGTTTCACGAAGGTTTTTTCTGCATTACCTGATCAAAACGAGCGAAAATGTCGCGTCTATGTACATAGTTAAAACGGCTCGGATTTATGATTGTAGAAAGGAGTTCATTTCAAGCGGCCCATTAAGCACATGGCCGGAGTGTGCAGAAAGATGGATGATTTTGATCGGAAAGGGTGGTTTTTAAAGAGTCGCAACCCATTTGCAGAGCGACTCTTTCTCTCCGAATCGCTCTGATTGAATGCTGTATTTTCATCGGATCTGCTGGATCTTCTCCGGTATGTCGCAATCAGCAAAGTTATTGATTAATTCCCATTTAAACAGCAACTTTCATCTTCAATGCACGGACTCTGGTTTAGTGGTAGAAACAACTCGCTGCCGGTTATAAAGTGTCAGCTGAAATAACTTCCGCTCCATGAACCTGTCCATGCGATTCTTCAATTTTATTTCGTTTAACAGGCGTGACTGCCGTGGAACTGTTTAACAAAGCCTTTTTGAGGTAAACAATAATCTCTTTGATAACTAAACCATAGATTTTTTTCTCGTCAATCACCTCTATTGAAACAATAAGAACTTGAACTAACCATGTTCTTTAGACTTTTTTTTTCAAGAGATCTGCTTCGATCAAATATCCAACTCATGGATTTTCTGGAAAGCTTTTTACAAGAGAGTCACTAAGATAGCAAATAACACGAATCTGGCCGTTTTGAGAGCCAAATAGTTGTATCATGCATGGCCGCTTACAGCCATCTTCATCTTTCTCGGTTTCCCTCTGCTCTGACAGCAAGGTGCGTCTCTGTGCAGCAACACCGAGTATCCTGGCCCTTTGGGAGCGATGTATCGCGACTGCCTATCCTGCCGGACTTCATTCGCAGCGAAGCATTAACGAGAATATGCAAGAGGTATAGAACCACAATGGATAAGACTCATAAGGAGTAAGCATGATCATTAGTTTACAAGTTTCAATCTACATTGCAATTAAACTTATAAAATGCAGAAACTTTTCTCAAAAAAATTCAATTGTTTCATGAGGTTGAAACATTTGATTAGCTTTATTAAAAGGTATGACAGTTGAGAAAAATTAACTTTTTCCTTATTCAGTTCATTCATTTAACCTTATTTTTTATATTTTTTCATTCTATTGTTAATCTGTTAAATTAGGTAAAATGCATTTTTTTAAGTTAATTGGTTATAAGTTTCTTAATAAATATAACTCTCTTTTGACTTATTCATCGATTATTTCATTCATATTTCATCAATTAGTAATTTAACAGATCATTTGATCATTCATTAAAGTATGTAATTCAATCAATCATTGATTAAATCATAATTTTATTAGAAAATTGACGTACCTTGAACTTTTCAGTTTTTTAGTTTTTCAGTTTGTAAAGTTATATCTTCAAAATTTATTGATCGGAATTTTTTTTATTTTCAAGTACACCTTGGTCGGGCGACCATGGGCGACGACGGGCGAACAGAAGGCGGATGGAGACTCGCTGATGTTGCGATTCGCTCAGATGTTGACTCGCAACAATTGGGTGATATTCGCGAGATACGGAACACTTCTCGTATTCACATACAAGCGTTTGTTTCCTCTTTCTTTATTGAGGCTATAGAAACGAGAAGTTGTTTCGTTGAATATTATTATGCACAGGAAGATATTTGATAGAATTGAAACTGAGAATTTTTCTAGTAAGGTTATGCTTTGAAAGAGCGTGAGATACAGAAAGCTCGTCTACTAATATCGATATAGATGACTTAATCTCATCTTTTTCAGGCAATGCTTTGTGGTGATAAAAGCGCAGGTTCAAATCTTTAATAAAGCACCATGACAGTTTTATAGTGACATTGAAGAGAAAACAAATCTAAATCAAGTATATTCATTAATGGGGTCCCGTATTAAATCGTGAAACAGCATGATCCGTAGCGTCCACAGCTTATCAGTATACTTTGCAGGAACTTGTAATGTAGTCATCTAAAAATAGAGCAACTTCTAAGTCTTTTATCCTACCCGCAGTCAAATAAAACGCTTTTTTTTTCTTAAGAAAATCATGGAACACCGCCCAGTTTATCCGCTTGTTTTCTCTCGCACAATGTTGTAACATTCGCCGGACTACCTCGGTCACTGGCCAAAAAGGTTATTCTTGAAATCATAAAGCAATGAGACAATACCTGCCTCATTCAGTTACTTCTTCACTTAAACTTTCTTGCGACTAATTAACTTACTAGTATGCTTTGAAGGAGTATTCGGTATCTACCCGAACAAAATTGACACAAGTGTTGTTCAAATCCATAACTTAATGAAATAATGGACAATTCGGTAATAATTCTCAACTAAAATGTAAAGAAAATTTGAAGATTTGAAAGTATAATTGAGGTTTGAATGTGAATTTCTCGTGAAAGTTTAGTGAAACCGAAAATCAGGAGCTCATTGGGCGTTTTTCAGTAGATTCTTCGGGGAGAGGATATGATTGAATTGATGACAATTTCTTGAGCGGAAGAATGAGAGGATTCCTTTGATAGTAATGAAACGTGATCTGATTCGAAATTTGGAATGAATATCGTTTCAATCAAAGATTGCTACTGTCTGAAGGTGAGTCACTCCATGAGTCGATTTTACGAAGGTGAACCTTTGCGATCAGCGGGTTGGCTGAATGGAGTCTTCCGCATTTGCTTGCCTAGTAAGTAATTACTGACCTAGTATGTAATTGCTTGCCTAGGGAGTAATTACTTATCTGATAAGTATTTTCTTGCTCTTTTAAACCCTTCGTCGGGAGCTTCAACATTGCTTTTCAAACACAAGTACTTGAAGAAAAAAAATGAAATTCAGAGTTAGGTTAGTGATGTGGTTATCTCATGGACCGAAGCTTTTGCACGGGACGGGTTAAAACCAATTTTTTTTCTTCAACCGGAGCAATCTAAAAAAAGAGAAAAAACCCAAAATTTTCTAAACTATAAAAACGAATTTTTTCATCGGTAGATATGAAGAAATTCAGACACTCCTTGGGATCCGGCGCGGTTTGCGCGTCCTCGTACAGTGTTCTCTCTCTGCTGCTTCCTCTGCTCTCTGCTCCGGCTAGGATTCATGCCGACCCCTCTTTCACTCGCTCCCAATTCTTTGCTCTTCGTGGATTACGACGGTGAAATTTTTTATTCATGTTCTCGTGCTCAAAGAAAAGAACGGACTGCTCTCGTAAAAACTAGTGCGGTTATTGTTGATTGGGCGTGAAACGAACCTATGATCTTCACTTTTCCCCGCGATAATCTTTGCAGTTAGCTACCGAGATGTATTAATTATGAAAATTTTTTTGACGCACTTTTTTGATTTATAAAGAAATTTTAAATAAAGTATTATACTTTTTTGGTGCTTGTTTCGGTCTTGAAGACAAACAGAAAAGAGTTTTGTTGTGAAGGTAATTGGCAGGTAAATGTTAGGGCAATTACTAAACCAGGCCCCTCACGTCCCTCATGTCCTTCACGCCCGTTTATTACTAATCTACGTAGTATAGCTCGTCAAAGGAGGGCGATGCCGGACCGGCCTGAGCATGCCACCGGACAAAACATCAGCCGATACTCCGCTATACTTTTCAATGGCGAGTCGAGGCGCCAGTCAAATAGCCTCTTGCCTATCTCCGGTCAACGACAGGCGAGACGTCTCTACTCCCACCCAAAACGATGCTAGGCTGGCTTGACCACCCACTCACAAGTCCTATAGCATGAACAGGTTGCTACAACGATGTCCGCCTTCACAAGGTGCAGCATGACAGTCTCAGGACTGCAAAGGACATCAAAACCCTTCTCCGGACGCATCTTGTCCGAAGAACACGAGAACTTCTCTCATTAAAGAGAGTGTTCATAACCAAGTCTTCGATGCGGGATGCTTGCCGGCAACAACAACAACAACTAATCTACGCCACTGCGCGGGAAAGAAAGAAAGAGCGTTTGACGCACTATTATGTATATTTTTTGATACGGTCTCGTTTGCCTAAGCCGTACGGCCTCGTTAGCGTAAACTTTTGCCTAAGCCTAAGCAGAAAAAACAGGAAAAACTAAATAAAGCGCATGGAGCGAAGTTAAGAATTTTTCCGCGCAGTGACGTGGATTAGTAATGAACAGACGTGAAGGGCGTGAGGGGTGTGCAGGTGTGGGGGGGGGGGGCGTTAGGGGCGTGGTTTAGTAATAGCCTAATGTTAGTTATATTATTCGTATTGTTTTGTTAGTGTTAACAGTGATTGAGATACTCTTTCTTATTTTATGGAAGTTTACCCTCCAACTTCATTATATAGACTATATGCATAGATATGGACAAATAGGGCTGGAAAATTTGAATAAATCAAATTTCCGAATGTACTTTACATGCAGTATACGTTTACTGCGGAATAATCTTAGTATGGATATTATAGTACACTAGAATCCAACAACAACAAAAAACGCGGTGACTAATGAAGAATATCTCGAAGCAACTTTTTGATTGTATTTGAAGGTTTAGACAATGCCAGCCAAATCGACATTAACATGAACCCATGCGTTTCGGCGTTGTGGACTGTCAGCGTCAATGAGGTTTTTCGAGTGCAGCCTTCACTTACGAAGATTATTCAATCACAAGCTCTCTTTAGTAAACACAGTATAACGGTTAGATAACCCAGCCTTAACAAGAAAAAATGTTTAGCGGAAGTACAGTGAGGAGAAAAAACAAGGTGGAATTTTTTGAAATCAAAAGCGTGAGAGGTTAACAATTAGAGTTACAAGTCCATCTGAAAAAGAAGAAAGCAAAAAAAGATCGATAAATACTCTAATGACTTTTAGGTTAACCTGACAAACTTTCCGTCCCCCATCTTCGACATTGTCTCATCGCTCGCTCGACGGCGCTTCGGTGTCATTCATGCTCAACGGTTGGTTTTCCATTCCAGTTATCATCTCTATCAACTTTTTGTAATGGTAATGAATCGATCCTATGGTCTTCATTTGTTCTGTGATGAAAGTCATTGGGACGGAGCGTCATGACTCATGAAACTTTTGCCGATACGTTTTTGTTAGTGTAACATATGTACATACACCTACCTAAGTAGTACAAGCAAGAACATGGGACGTAGAGACATGGTTATGTACAAAGAAAAAGGTATCAGCGTTACGATCTTGAAGCTTTTAAATAACACTGTAGACCAATTAAACCAAACTGTTGAGGGAAGAAATGAAGAGCCTATGCAAAAACACTATCATTTATTCGAAAATTGGGCTTCGAAATGAACCATTCCTGCCATTTTCCGGGTTAGTGAGAGTTCATTAAAGAGATTGACCGTCATGATATGGAATCGATAAGAGAAATTGAAAAAAGACAAATCGTTGACTCAACCAAATATTAAGCCGATTATAGAGATTGAGGAAAATTACTTGACTGACGGCTAACTACAAGGGTGAGAAAAGAGAGCTCCAATGCATTAGCGCGTCGTTAGTCACTCACATTCCGCGCTATTATCAGAATATCCGCGGTGCACTACCGGGTCCGCGCGCGTCTGCCCATCTCCTCCACTTCCTCCATCTTGCACTCTCTCCTCTGTCTCTGCCTTCATGAGTTCCTTCTTGTGGGATGGCGACCGCTGACTTCTCTTCTTCTTTTCAGGTAGTTTTCACTTTATTTGCTCGCATTTTTTTGTTCTTTTTGTTCCCAGTTAAGAAGAGACTTTGTTTTTCGAAAAGAATGAAATCCATCGCACGGGCAAAAATTTTTGGGACAACGTGTTCGGAAAAAAAAATTTTGGGACAACGTGTCTCAGTCCATTTTTGCTTAAAACGATTAACAAATATAAAAAAATTTCCAAAACCTTCAATGAAATTACTGTTCGAATTTTTTTTCCATTCCTTGATAGACAAGCCTGTCTTGATTCCCACCTTCTCATCGGAAGATTCACCTCAGTCGAAATCTCAAAAGACCTATGTAGTTTTGTATAGATGTTAATGGCGTGAACACTTTAGGTACGCCGGACATAATATTTTTTCCTGAGCATCAAAATGAAGTTCCCGGCCAATTCCTTCATAAATGTTATACATGCAAATCGCATGAGGTTTTTCTCAGTAGTTCTTTCGGATCGAAACATGGGGCTTTGCTCTTAGTGAATCTAGAAGTGATTCTTTTCCAGTGCTCTTTTAAACAATCTACAAAAGGTAATAAAAATAATGATTGAACTATCGCACAGAAAAAAAGGGTAATACAAATAGTTTTTCGAAGAATTTAAAAACGGTGTAACGACATTTCGTACAATTACAACTAGCTCTATAAATTTCACAATCGAAATATTTCTAGGTACTTTTCATGAGAGTTTGTGTTAAGGCTCAGGTGAAGATTACGCTAACAAGGCCGTGTGGCGTAAATCTTGTATACGGTCTTGCGGCGTAAGCACTATAGAAAAATTGCGAAGACAAAAAACATTTTGCGAAAAAAAGAAAAAAAATATTGCGAAATCCGGGTGCGAAATGTCGCGGTGCGAAATGTCGTGATGCGAAAAGTCATGGAAACAAATATTTGCCAGAAAACGGTTTTTTATTATAATTTGATAAGATGCTTTGCTTTAAGCAGTGAGAATCTGTCTCGACAACTCACAAAAATGAAAAGTGATTTTACGTTTTTGAAGAGAGACTGCCAACATAATCTTCTTCAACCACGCAAAGAACAAATCGGCAGATCGGCGGCTCTAACCGACTCTTAGAAATTTCTACGGCGTGTTTGACGGTTCTTCCTGTCAAAAAGTGTTTTGTAAAACTTTTTTATAGTTAAGGTATGTGGATGTTCCAATACATCAAGGATCTTCTTATATGTACATATGTATTGAGTATTTCATTGATCTCATTTGAGGACTGTCACATTAAGAAAAACTTGAATAGTAGATTTTTGGGAAAACCTAAATTTTTCTTCACCAATATTTTGCACGGTTTCATTTTTTGAAGGTCTGATGAGGCCGCCTTGACGCAAGAAAGAGGTCTTATTCTGAACTTGATGGAATCTTCACTTCTAGAGTATATGAGAAGAAAATGGAAGAAGAACGACGAGTTACATTTAAGCGAGAAGGTGGAATGGAATTATTTTTCACATGTTTGTGACAAGATTAAAAATATAGAAGTGCCAATAACAAGGTTCTTATTCAATATTAAGTTAGAAGTGCCAATAACAAGGTTCTTATTCAATATTAAGTTAGAAGTGCCAATAACAAGGTTCTTATTCAATATTAAGTATAGAAGTGCCAATAACAAGGTTCTTATTCAATATTAAGTATAGAAGTGCCAATAACAAGGTTCTTATTCAATATTAAACTTTAATCCTTTTCAAGTGAGTCTCAAGGTTTTAAATTGTGTCCTCAAAAAAGAGATGAAATTTAATACAGAAATATACATATGATGATCCAGTGAACTCGTTTTTTCATAAACCTTTTTTGACATACGATACGTAACGAATTCATCCGCGGAACACATATTTCTTTCAGAGTGCATTATTCCAAGTCAAGATACAATAACTAATTTCCATCTTTGTCTGTTTCAGAAAGAAACTTTAAGAAAAGTTTTGATGCGATGGGTGATGAGATAATAAGCCGAGAATGAAGATAGACGAAAACAATGATTGTGTTGAAGGGTGTGAGTTCTAAAACGAACTTAGAACAAAACAAAAACAAATAAAAGAAGAGCTGAGATTCCATGTTGTGAAACATAAAACTTGATAACTAATTTTCGTAATAGAGTTTTGACTTTTGACTACAAAACCCTGACTTCGAACCGTATCGACTGCCCATGTATTGAATGCCAACAACAAAAAAATCAAGATCATTTTGGGAAAGTCAATTTCTATGTAGGAAAACTTATCGACTATATTATAACACAATGAATAATGAATAATTAAAATCTACTTGAGACTCTTTCTTTTCTCACATCAACTCTTTCATGTATGAATAATTACAAGTATGAACACTTATGACTGTGCCGGGAAATATGTAGAGATCAACTTGGCTGAAAAAATGTTCATTTACATTATTTGTACAGTATTGTAAAAATTATTTGAAAAAAACTTACATTTTGGCAGGCTACAAGCTACCCTAAGATGCCGGACAGAAAAACTGGATACAAACTCGCTTTTTAAAAGTTTTGCTTGATGATAACTCCTCCTATTTCATGGTTCCGATAATGAAGCCTTACTATTGCTATTGATTCATTAAAATCTTTCGAAGTTGTCTTTCATTCAGTCAAAGCTCACTCATAAGCCAGAAGTAGAGTGGATTCTTTTGCGGTAATTTTACTGTGAGATCATGAGCTTCTCTGCTTTCACAAAGTGTTGTAATTCTCTACGTTCTTTAAGTCTTTTCTAACGTTTACTTTTATTATTCAGAATAACTGCCTGACTTGGTGACACATTATTCAGAATAACTGCCTGACTTGGTGACACATTATTCAGAATAACTGCCTGACTTGGTGACACATTATTCAGAATAACTGCCTGACTTGGTGACACATTATTCAGAATAACTGCCTGACTTGGTGACACATTATTCAGAATAACTGCCTGACTTGGTGACACATTATTCAGAATAACTGCCTGACTTGGTGACACATTATTCAGAATAACTGCCTGACTTGGTGACACAACCTAAGGTGGGAATTCAATATAGGATCACTGTGTATGCTGAAACGCTAGTGAGAGCACCACAGAGAACGTTTGAGTTTCTTGACGCTCAAATGGAACCAAGGCGCAGTTTTTGCTCAAACTGCAGCTGGGGAAAGCTCAGTCGCCAAGTCTTCATGATTGGAAGTGGCCGTTGACAAAGTGATCACCTCACGGCAGCCATTCATGGACACGCTGAAGCAGTTTCGATATAAATTGTGACTCGATCTGGTTCAACCGAAAAGTTCAACATGATTTGCTTCCATTTAGTTTTCATGACATGATTATTTCAAGTAATGTACGTTTAGATGCTTGGAGAAAGAAAGAGAGTACAATGGAAAAGATAGAAACAAGTTCAGATATAGTTATAGAGAGACAGAAAGTGAGAGAAAGAGAGAGAGGAATAAGAATAGAGGAAGATGATGGAAAAAAGTGAGAGAAACAGTGAGAAAGAGTAAGCAAACCTGGTCGGAATAGGTAGCAACAAGGACTTCACTGCAATTGCTGCATCTGCGACTGTGGGGAAGAAAGCGCTGCGCGGTACGCGCTCGAAGAATCCGCCCCTCAGCAGGCGGTCGCGGACTCGACCTCAACAGCAGAGTCACTCAACCATTTCCCTTCTGCGTACACACACCGTCCTCATGTGATGGTGATTTTTTTCTTCAAGCAAGAAGTGATATGAAGTAGAGTTTTAAAAAATTATAATTTACAGAGGCCGTATGAACGTACACTTTTCACACACTTTTTACCAGTCCGTTTCAAGTGAAATTTTTTTGAAAGAATAAACTGCTTAATCAATTCGAGTAATCAAAAGCTGTCTTTTCTTGTTTTCATCAAAAGTGTTAACTGTGTACCTGCATTGGGTTTCAGTTCATATGCACAACCTATTGCATTTACTTAGTCCGTTCAGTTCATATGCACAACCTATTGCATTTACTTAGTCCGTAAAAAATTTCGGTACAGATTATGTTGCAAACTTTAGTTCTAAGTATCTCTTTTTTCTTTCCCTTTTCTTTTAGTTTAAATAAGTTCATTGACGTACCCATAAATCGCATGTAATCATTATTCATCCATAATTTACGTTGTCATTCTTCATTCGAAAACTTGCAAGAAATATTTCAACTTTGACCTTGACATATAACTTTTTGAAGGATGTCGGATTATGCTAAATTCTAATACTGAACAAACGCCGGGATGAAAATGACACTGACCGTTTTATGCCTTATAGGCAGCTATACAAAAAATATCGAGGAAAAACAGTTGGAAAATAAATCAATAAAAATGAAAAACGAGATCCAGAACAACCAGTTTCCAGAGAACAAATGAATAAGTGTTCTCACCTTGTGTCGCGGCGAAAATTACACGAACGGACTTCTCTAGTAACTCGAAGTAGATCTAAAACTTTTTCTGTGAAATTGTTTAGAATTTTATAGAGCACTTTCAGACTAATAAGCAATGTAAAGTATATATATTTGGTTTTCTATCACTTACGCTTCAGGTAAAAAGTGACGACTGGGTTCGATTTCTCCTGGGATTGTTTTTGCTCGCAATTCAATCTATGAAACTAAACCTGTAATCGTTGTCTGAATTCATAACACTGTGTAAAAATTCAAAGAATATGGTGAATCAACTATTCACATTTTCCAGTTTCTTTCACAGTTTTTGATCAGGGGATGAAAAAGTAATTAAACTATGACACCAACAATAGGGGTGCTAGGGTAGAGGATTGAACTTAGTCATCTCTCTATTTCTGACCGGAAAGGGCGGCGCGTTACCATAAAATAGTAATTACTGACGTCAGTCATGGCCTCTGCTCCAAGAGAATCGATTTCGGACATCGACGAGCAATCGAAGATGAAGACGCCTTTGAAAGTCTCAGTCATGGCAGAGGGAGACGGTGAGTTCTCAAAGTAAAGGAGACTGGTCGGTTAATACTAAAAAAAACACAGAAAGACTTGATTGAAGACGGATGAAAGAGAGAGAGAGATAGAGAGAGGGGGAGAGGTAGAGAAAGAGGGGAGAGAAAGAGAGAGAAAGAGGGGGGAGAGAGAGAGTCGAGATATTCAGCGAGGGATAGATAGAGTGAGTTGTAAGAAAAAATGCGAAGCGCATGTGCGAGATAAAGAGATACAGAGCGCGTGCACACAAAAATATGTAAGTATGAAAGTATGATAAAAGTGCATACAATAAAAGTATGAATATTCATACATAAATGTATGCCAATAGCGTCTTAAAGCGATTGTATGAAAGTATGCTAAGAGATTCATGAATATTTGTATACAATAGCATATAATGAAAGTAAGCTATTGTTACACAAAAAAGAAGTTGTTAAAAATTTCTTACAGTACACTGAAAATTTCTGTCCTATAAAACTTTAAAAACCGGTACACATATGTTGATTTATATGCACTGGGGATTTTAATTATTCTGTGTGGGAGAAGCACACTTAAGAATTGTACAGTGTAAATCCCCAGCCTTCCGAAAGAAAGGCATTGGGAAAAAGAAAATTTAGATTTTAGAGCGCTCTCTTTCGAAGAGGCTAACAGGGACTGAAAAACTCTTTTACAACTGAGAAGAAGAAAAAAACTTGATTGGTAAACACAGAAAATGCATCGAATCAAAGTATGCATCAGCATATTATTCAGCGTACTTTCATTATATGACAAAAATATAAAAAAATAATACAAGAGAAAAAAGGACAAATTCAACTAAATAAAACGAATTTTATTTATTTCAAAGACTTCTCAAGTCTTCAAAATTCTGCACCAACTCTTTAAAGTCTTCAGAATAAATAAGAACAGATTTTATAGTTCATATTTGCTCGGGATCAGAAAAGTTATGCTAACATCAGGGTGTATGACGATGTTAGTAAGATTATTGCTGCTTCGAACAAATGAGTCTTTCGGACCGATTTGACTCCGGAAGCTGCCAGCTCTGGTACCGAGGCCGACTGATAAAGTGCTGCAAGTTCTTATACTGAATTGGACATAATTTCGCAGTAAACTTCGAAAATTTTTCGAATCAATTTTTCTCTACTAAAAATGTGCCTTTTTTCGGGGCGAGTGTTTTATTTAATATAGTGATCCTAGCTCAACAAAGGTCACTGGAAATTGTCGAAAATTTGAGAAAAAATACCGCTCTTCGAGCGGAAGAGTAGCGAGTGGCAATTAAAGGTCAGAGATAGGAGTGCTCATTGTTATTCTAGACGCCTACGCTCTTATAACGGTATTGAGGTTCGGTGTGGTTTAGTAGAGTGAGTTCGGACGTTTCGGTGTGGTTTAGTAGAGTGAGTTCGGACTTGAACTCACTCTACTTGAACGAAACGTCCGAACTCACTCTACTAAACCACACCGCATCTCAACACTGGCACTACTAAGATTTTCATTGATCTTATAACTCTTCACGATGCGCGTCACTCAGCATTCAACATTCATATCTCTTATAACGGTAGTTTATCGAAAGTTTTAACAACGCTAATGACCCATGAAGGCGATTAGATTAGTAGCTCAACGAAGCAGTAGTTCTCAAGTTTTTCCCACAACAATGATAAAGTCAGTTTAGCGTGATAGTTGTTCGCCTGACTCTCTTGCATTGAGTCTCAAACTTGAGCTTCATCACAGGCAGAACCACTCACGAGAGATTTTTAAAAGTTTGGCGACGCTTGCACGTCATAAAACCAAAAGGGCCAATATTTTTACGTTAATCACTTCTTAATTACTCCTTGCTACTCACACTAGTTGTGACTCAAGAAGCAGCTACTATTTGATTCATTTTAAGTCTGCATCTCAAATCATCGGAGCGCTGACCCAGGCAGGGTAAAATTCTGAGATAGAATTTTTTTAGTCATCAAGATGAACACCCGGTATATCTAAAGTTGAAACCACTGATTGAAAATTTAAGATTATTTTTTCTCTGTTTAAATTCGAATTCATTTTTTTTCAAAATTCTCAAGCTTACTAACTGGTTAAAGATTGTAGATTCTCGAGTGACTTGCACTCGGAATTCGTCGACATTCGCGAATATGAGAGGAGCATTAAAGCGGAATACCTAAGAAATTCTTTTTTGAAAAAAAGTTTTTGAACACTGAGAAAACAACATATCCCTGTTTTAAAGTTTTTTTTTTCACGGATTTCCGTTTCGCCCACCACATTCTTTCTAAGTGGAGTTCTTCAGTGATCTTGAAAATAGCATAACGAAGTACACACACCTACTTGAGTAAAACGTCGAGAAAATTTGGTCACATTTCCTAAAAATACAATTGTTACTGAAAAATCACCAAGTAATAATATTCATTCAATTTGAGTGAATGTTATTCAAAAACCAGAAAGGCAAATCCAAAAAAAAAGTTAAGCTAACCTTGGGATGCGATTCCACCCAATCGATGGTGTCATACAAGCCCCGCTCGCCGTAGTAGTTGTCCGGTGAGAGTCGAACGAGGACGTCATGGCTGGGTCTGACATGAGAATGAGATCAGTCGATACCCTGCCCCGGAAACGTGTTCAAAAGGACCCATCATAAGTTCGAAACTTCTGGTCTGAGTGACGTTTAGCTATTATAACCAATTAATACTCTTACTAAATCACTCGATTCGGAGATGATAGTTAGAAGCACGGCTGGGAAAAAAAGTCTAAAAAATCAAAAAAAATTGTTTTTTTTTTAAAATAAAATCTTTACCACCTTTTTATTGATCCATTTTTTTGATCCATTTTGTTATGTTTTATCTGATAAAACCTGAAGAAAATGTTTATTGATATTTTTAGGAGAAAAAAAAGAAGAGTTTTTGATAATATAATATGACAGCAAGTAGAATCTCAAAAAACCGGAAATGAACCCTGACAGTTTCAAGAGATCCAACAGTAGGCACTTTTCGTAAATCAATAACATTAAAGTGATACGCGTCTTTAAAAGAAAATGAGGGTATCATCTTTTCAACAGAAAAACTTAATTTCAACAAAGTCAATAACATTATTAATCATTTCAACTCAACAGTCTGGAATTGTTAGAAAAACGTTGTTTGTCATTTTCAAAAAAATGTTTAAGGAAGTGATATAAAAGCTTTGAAGAATTTTAACAAAGAAAACTTTAAGTGCTGAAAGAGAAATTGAAAAGCACCGTTCTATTAAAAAAGTTACCATTTTAATAAATTATCATATAATCAATAAATTCGAGTTTTGTTCAGAACAAAGTTTCTATTATTCCAAGAGTAAGTTTTAGAAATTTCGAGTAAACATCTTTTTAGGAATAAAAACAGAAAATGAAAAATATAATAGCGATTTTGATTTTTTTTCTTAAAAATGGAGAAAAACTTCATTTAATTAACTAGAGCCTTCTTTTCTGTTATTAACTTATCACTACATTCATATTCGAAAATTTTTATTCGTCTAGTTGAATGAGTTGTAAGTTCTGATTCAAGAAAAGCTACTCTGGAAAGTTATCGGACGTCAAACTACAAAAATTAGGGTGAGTTGATATAAAAAATATTCGTTTGAATAAATATTGAATATATAAGAAACACATGAATTTTGTGATTTTCTGGTTATTTAGGATAAAAGATAACCAAAATTGGTTACAAACACACTAAAAAATTTGGTGAAAGTTTAGAATTTTTTTTGGTTTTTGTGGACTTATTTTTTGATTTTTTGAGGCAAATTTTTTTGTTGAAAATAGTCAAAAAATCAAAAAAACGACCACCAAAAAAGCCCTGCCCTGGTTAGAACTAATAGTTTTTCTCGACCCCAGGAAGAATGAAAACCTCTGCAGTCTTATGACGATAGTGAAGGCGGCGAAGAGAACAGCCAATAGAAAACCTTGGGCAATACTGGGAGAAAAGAGGCCGAGTATACCAGCGACGGTCCAGATGGCCTGCGATTCATAGCGTTTTAAATTAAATTTGTTCAATCAAAATAAAATTGTTTTGTTTTTTTGAAAAGCCGATATACATACTTCTCCCTTTTATCCTCTCGCTCACCTTCCCATTAAAATTTGTTGCAATGCCCATTGCCCCATTTTTTTCGCACCTCGAGCGCTTTTCTATCTTTCTTACTTTTTTACCTCTGTCACGCAAAGTTTTACACAATATTTCGTGAATCGAAAACATCAAAACTCAAAATGCACACCACCACTACCCTTTTTTGACGAGTTCATGCTGTATGTATGGTAATAATTATGTTTTTGTTTTAAGTATTTAAAACGCTTAAATTAAAAATGTTTTAAGTAATTAAAACTTGAAACTCATTTGAAAAGCGTGAAAACTGCTATTTTCTTGAAAATTTCCCTTTACCAGTTTTTCACTATTCAATTGGAGCTCATCTCGATCTAGAATTTCCGAGTTTTGGTTTTAATCTTTCTGGTAGACATTTCCGCATGTTCTCTGGCCATAATATTAAATAATAGAATGAATCATTATTAAAGATCGAAATCAAAGTTTGAATATGCAAAGCTACCACATAAAATTAATGACCAGGGATACTCATGGCACCAACTATGATTTAGCAACAATCAATCCGTGTTAAGCAACAGAAATTCAAGTTTAACCGGCTGAAGACTATGTTTTAACGACATAAACTCTGGAGCGAAACAGACTTCAGTCTTAATTATGAGCGTTCATCAAATTCATAACTTAAAGTGTAGTTATCTCTTGAATATTTTCAAAAATACATTTAAATAAAGTTTCTACTTCTCTTTAGTACATACCCCCAAGTTTATCGTAGTAAAAAAACTAGGTTTTAGCAAAATTGCATCAAAATTTATGGACCAAAACTGAGTTTTCGTTGGAAACCAAGTTTTAGCATTTCAAGAACCAACCGCATCCCAATACGACATTTTCCTCAGCTTAAGAAGATGCTTAAATCCTCCGGTGAGACCGGGGAAGGAAGACACCATCACCCCGGCGACAACGCACTCAACAAGCCATTACAATATGCATGTAGATCAAAGGACGCTCTGTCCTTCCATTTTTGTTGTTCCGACAATAAGATCACACGATCATATCATCATAAGATCATATGATCATACGATGGGCTAAGAGCCGTTTCATACAACCTCCAAAAAAATGTATGAAACGGTTGTATGTCTGAATATTAAATCTTTCTCCGACAATTTGGGTAACCGAGACCTGGAATTATCTAGGAAGATTCTTTTTTTCATAAGTTCAAACAAAATAATTACAAACAAAAAAAACCAAAAAGCAGATACATAAGGGACGTATTCCAGCAGGTGACCACCGAAGGAAGTGACCAGGGAGACCAGAAAAGCCGCTATCATGTTGCTCACCTAAAAATAATTATAAAAACATATCAATGACTAAGTCAGTAATCGTGCCGATCTACACCTCGAATCCAATTAAGTTTTAAAAAAAACCCCCAGCACTTTTAGTCCCCCCGGTGATACAATAGCCCCCGACACAACTGAAATTTTTGTGTTGGGGGGGGAGCGAAAGTGAAATGTATAAATTTGAGAAGTGGGATTAGAAAGTATAATGTAAAGATTTTACAATAGCTCCCCCCCCGCCTCACAGAAAATATGTAGGTCCACACCCGGCCATATTTCACATTAGCCCTCAACCAAGTACGATTTTTGAAGAAAAAAGTTTTACTATAAACCCCCCCCCCCGCAGAATTTTGTTTCAACCCCCCGCACATTTCACAAAAGCCCCTTGCATAATTTTACTTCAACAACACACTCTCTAAAATCCAATCAATTTAAATATGTTTTTACTAAGCCTAAGCAAAAACTTGATAGAAAAAAATTCGTGAAAAAAGTAAATCTTAACTCAAAATTGAGAAAAAAATGGTTCATAGAAACATTTAACAACCTATAATATGGTGATACAGTATCCTATAACGCCCGGATTGAAGAGACTGGGGAACTAAAGTATCACAGAACTTTCCCAGTTCCTTTTGTCCCGTGCGGAGGGCTTAAGTAAAATTAAACCAAGACCTATTTTTAAAGAAAGCAGATTGTATATTATCACAGGCTCCGGTATGAAACTTTTGAAGAAAAAAATTCGCAAAGTTGGACAGAAAACCTATGTGCTCGCTTAGGTGAGTATGAAGTACTTGGAACTTTCCAGGAGGTGAAAAAAGATTTGGGAGTGCAAAAGAACGGAAAAAGGATCCAAGAGCCCTGAACGAGCTTTAAGCCATTGGTAACTAAATCTCGGGAACTGACAAGTGAAAATCGGGCCGTCTCCACATTGAGCTGAGCCTTGCCATGTGCACTCGCCGTCGGGAAGCCTCCCAGAAAAGCCAGAGCAGCCGAAATGACGGAGAAAGAGAGCATTTCCTGATCATTGTTTTTGATGAATATTGTTTGGAAGTCACTTGTTCCGGCTTACTGTTATTGAAAAAAGATTCAAAATTTACTTATTCAAAGCTCCCTCTTGACTCTCAATAAGGGCCTCGTAATGGCTAAAAATTTTTTTATTATTAAGACTTGAGTTCCAAAGCCTCATCAAAGACTTTTAAAAAAAGTAGATAAACGTGATCATTCTCCCGTCTTCGCTTGCACCTTTCTAGGAATATACGGAAAAATATTCAATTCATTGAACTTCAATTTCTAGTATGAGCCTAATTTTACAAAGGCATTACTTCTCCCTCTGAAACAATCAACATCTGCAGTGTATGTACTAACCACTTTTCAAATACTCAGAGAATAAATTTTTTTATGTGCATTTCGTAAGCCTTCATGTTTTTCATTTAGTTTTAAATTCCACATATGAGGGTTCAACACTAAATAGTGTTTTGATTTTGTTTTTCAGGTACTACCACCATGGCACGCTTGGGCTATGGTCAATTTCAAATGGCTATATCCACGTTCCACCCAATTCATATTACCCGCGTAACAGGCTCTGCGTATCTTCCTCCAACGCACGGAAAAAATTTAGGTGTGCCCATTCTATCTTAGGGTCAGATGTAATTAAAATTTAGGTGTGCCCATTCTATCTTAGGGTCAGATGTAATTAAAAATTAGGTGTGCCCATTCTATCTTAGGGTCGGATGTAATTAAAATTTAGGTTTGTCCATTCTATCTTAGGGTCAGATGTAAAAATTAGGTGTGCCCATTCTATCTTAGGGTCAGATGTAATAAAAATTTAGGTGTGCCCATTTTATCTTAGGGTCAGATGTAATTAAAATTTAGGTGTGCCCATTCTATCTTAGGGTCAGATGTAATTAAAATTTAGGTGTGCCCATTCTATCTTAGGGTCAGATGTAATTAACAAACCTGTTTTTTATCAATTTTGTACATTTTCTCGGTCGCGATAGCTTGAGAAGTTGTGAAGTGCAGGGAGATAGCAAACAGAGCGATGCCCACTCCATCGACCACCAGATTTGGAATATTTGTCATCAGGGGCATGGCGAATTTCGGCTTCCTCAAAATGAAGGCCTTTTGGGCGGAAGGAGATGCCTAAGTGTCTTAAAAAATAACCTCAAATGGGATATAGTGGTTTTCATAAAGGCGTTCCAAATAATCATGTCAACTTTTAAACTTCTAAAATTTTATTTTTAAATTTTTTAAAATTATATTTTGAACGGATTTTAGTTTTAAAAATTTGATTGCAGTGTCACCTGATTAAATCGTCTTATCAAACCAAAATAAAAATTTCTCCAACGCACGGAGAAAAAAATGTGATTAAATCTGGACAAAAATTAGTCTATGGAACAGGATCAGCATGGTTCACCTCTCTTTCTTACCAAAAATGAGTGCGCTATCAACAAACTACCCAGAAGCAATTGTTTAACTATTCGATAGTGCTATTTGGATTGCTAAATAGTCTCCTTCTACCAAATACGTATGCTCATGTTTGAGACCCATCCGAGAGCTTACATTTTACTACTTGGAAGAAGGCGAATTTCAAGGGAGCGGAGGTCGACGAAATACGCAAATGCTCCGGCCAGAATCATCTGGAAAACATTCGGTTATTAGAAGACAGGTACTACAAAGTCTATGATTTTTTTGATCTTTGTTAATCTTTTTTTTAAAGCAACGATGGGCTGAGACTATAATGAATGAAATCCATCGCACATGCCAAAATCTGGCACTCGGCTGGGACCGAACCTCCGCTGCCTAACCGGGGCTTGTAGAGAGTTAACCAATACACCAACCGAGCACACATTGTCCCATGCGATTTCCTGCTATGTCCAAGGCACGATGACCGTTCTTTCTAGTCACGCATGCTCATGAAGCAATTGCGTCAAGAAAGGAGTGTAACTCCATAATCCATGATAAAGACAGAAAGATGATGGTAGAGAGAAGATCAATTTTTTGATCTTTGTTAATCTTTTTTTAAAGCAACGATGGGCTGAGAATATAAGAACGGCCATCGTGCCTTAGACATAGCAGGAAATCGCATGGGACAATGTGTGCTCGGTTGGTGTATTGGTTAACTCTCTACAAGCCCCGGTTAGGCAGCGGAGGTTCGGTCCCAGCCGAATGCCAGATTTTTGTCCGTGCGATGGATTTAATTCTAAGATATTTCATGGTCTTGAACTGAAATGGTGATGGCAAACTTTATCACGTGTTTTATAGAGATTATAGAGAAAAAGGCACAGAGGGAGAGAAAAGGAGAGAGAGAAAGAGAGAGTGAGAGAGAAAGAGAGATTCACTCAGATGAAAAGGGAAAAGTATGGAGGAGACCACGGCGAGTTGGTATGGAGGAGTGAAGGAGACTCGCTGCGCCATCTTGTGTTCGAACAGCCAATGCGCGAGAAGAAGAAGCGCGAGCGAGGACACACTCAGGCCAAGCAGACGACAATTGATTGCCGTCATCGCACAGTCTTTTATGCTCTGCAAAAAAATTTCATTAAGACATTCATTCCTGTGTGGCATAGTCGTTATAATTTCGAATGAAATCGTCAAGCAAATCGCTTCTCCAGACACTGAATCATTATGCAGAGGTACATAGTTCTACTCGTTGCCTTTTAATGATCAATATAAATTCATGAAGTTATTATCTGAAACAAACACAATCATCCTTGAATCGCTCGATGAAAACGTTACCAAATCGACCACAGCTATGTATAAATGGGATTAAATTGTATCTCGTTGATTTAAACTGATCAATCTTGGGTCCATCTCGCTATATCTATGGTCTAGAAGGAGTTCGTTCGAAAATGTAAATGAATGAGTAGCCAAGTCAAGGAAGAACCGTTTGATTGAGCGGCTGCTTACAGACATCCAGTTCCACCTTGATGGTGTTCTGAATGTAGAAAAAAAGGATGCGAAAGAATAGTGAGCTGCTGAAGCCGCTTAGAAGGGAGGGCGGCATCAGACCGAGAAGAGAATCCGCCCATGGAATCACTCCCAGAGCAAACTGCAACACACCCTTTTTTATTTGACCAAGTAATGCAGTAATGCACAACTAGTAATGCATTTTGAAGTCAAAGTCCGAAAATCTGTATTCCTCTCTTTTAGATTTACTAAGTCTCACAATAAAATTACCTCCATGATGCTTCTCATACTAAAGATACACCCTGAACTAAAAGAATACATTTACAAACTTGGAAGAGCTTCTACCTCATGCATATTCCATGCAACCACTTCCAGTTAAATCTTATATTGAGCTATGTGCTTTCCATTGTGAAGTACCTTTGTATGTGATTATCTGTTTTTATGTGCATTATTTAGCTCCGAATAATGTTTACAAACAAATTCAACTCTCGTTCTTTTTATTGTTTCACGGAAAGTTAAGCGCTTTCTTAAGTGCGAGGTAAGATCTTCACCTGATAGAACTTGCCATACTCAAGCATTCAGCAACTGTCTAAATCCCCTGAGTTCAAGTGCTCATCTTCAAAGGGCGAAGTCAAACTTGAGACTCTTCCTCACAAATGTCACACAATTAT
The DNA here is from genome assembly GCA_964056735.1 of Allodiplogaster pararmata. Lineage (NCBI taxonomy): Eukaryota > Metazoa > Nematoda > Chromadorea > Rhabditida > Diplogasteridae > Allodiplogaster > Allodiplogaster pararmata. The sequence continues at coordinate 13,012,051 of OZ057403.1, forward strand.
CATTTTTCCCATTTCTCGTTTTCCTGAGCGGCCCTCATGAAATAAGTCTCCCCACTTCTCGTAATTTTTTGCGTCTTTCTGAGCAGCTGCTGTGTAATGATTCTCTCTACTCTTAATTTTCTATTTCGGACCATTCCAAAGTGGCTTTCATCGGTGAACGCCTCTGAACCCAATAACTTCTCCTCTCCACTAAGCTCCAGATACCCTCTAGCATCTCTCTCACCTCTGTCATGTATTGTATTTTTTCAGAACATTTTGCGTTAAAAAAACTCTAAATACTTTCCCACATCATTCCTCACTTGTATTATCGAACTATTACATCGTTAGAAAATTATATGCAGTCTAGGCGCGTGCGTCATCCATCGAACAGATTAAATTATTTTCTCATATGTAACTAATCATTGAGAAAGTTTTACTCGACAGGCTTTTTTCTTCTAGCCTTTTCCGCTACTTAATGATCTCATGGCAAAACCAAGGGCAACGGAGCAGAATATTACTTACGTACGCAGAGCATAGTCATTTTCATATCATTTAGAGCTTTTTTGAAGGTTAATGTCAGCGTAGATTATTAAAAGATGCATGTTAGAGTTTAAGTACTTCCTGCACTTTTTTTCAATTCTGGTTGTTCTTTAATTTCAGAAAAGTAGATAGGTACATTAAGTACAATCTACCCGGCATACTATAACCTATTCAACAGCAGAAGACCAGATTCAGTGAATCGAGTTTAATCTCCATCTTATGATGAAAAATTGATGCTTTCTCATTAATGTTTTTTTTCAAAAGTTTGCTGTTTTAAAACAAAATGATAATTTTAGTTGATGAGTACAAAAATTAATTTTGATCCATCGCATCCTAAGCTTGAATGTTCATAAAATCCCATCTTTTCCAAGCAACGGTCTATTAACCGAGAAAAGGACATGAAAGCAATATCATCGCGTGGTGCGCAGGATTTGAACCCCGATCTTTGTTTTCTGGGCGAGACTGTTACCCAGTAACCTCTAATAATAACGCTTGTTATTAGATGTACTTAGTTTGCGTTCGCATCATAGAACCCATGAAGTTCATATAAGAGGGTTCATAAATTATAGGAAAAACTGCTTACATAAATAACAGCGGTTACAAGCGCCAGAGTCGGAGCAGAAGATGTTGTCGATGCATTAGAGGTACGCACCATCAGTGCAATGAACGACATGGCACCTTCGAGAAGAAGAAAAAACAATTTTGTATATGAAAAGTACAAATATGTCACATTTGCTATACTTGAAAAAATTAGCTGATTTCTGAAACTTGACTCATGGAGGGATATCATACACATAAAAAAGCGTATTAATAGTCGTACTTACAAAAGCATGAAAATGGAACTAAATACTTTGAAAGCATTCCAAATCGTTCCGCACACAAATGTTACTATTCATTTTACTTTGAAAGTATGAATAGTAATAAAATGAAAGTATGCTTTGAAAGTATTCTGTCTACACAATGAAAGTATGCTACATATACTAAATTTTTTAATTTAATTTTTGTTTATTATATATATTTTTTTAATTTTATATTATATTTTATATTTTAATTTTTTCATTATTTATAAGACAATTTTTCTTTATTTGTGACTTTCGCAATGAGCCTTTTTTCCCGTAAGGCGTTCTCGAAGGGTCTTTTTCAAGGAGAGCGCTTCACAATCAAAAGTTTTTCTCGATGCCTTTCTTCCAGAATGGCTCGTTTCATTGATTCACATCATTAAATGATTCAAACGATACGATTTGTTTGTGTGCTTTTCCCGTATGAAGTAATCCAAATAATAAGTGTATATAGAGCAACCTGAGTCAACCGGGTTTGCAGATCTGATAAGTGCCAAGAAAATGAAGAGAGCCACCAAGGCATACTTTCAAAAGTATCCCAACCATTCATTGATTGTATACCCTTCTAGCATATTTTCATACTTAGGCGCAGGAATACTTTCAAATTGTTACTATTCATAAATCACATGTATGCTTTTTAGCATACTTTCCCAAACTCATCCTTTTTTGTGTGTATATTCCAGATTGATTTGCATTGACTCTAGATCGGTACTCTTCGAAACTGAGTCAACAGAAAATACACGAAGAATTAGAAATTTATTTAACTAATTTGTGAAAAAACAGAAAATAAGACAATTGACTAAGAAATTACTTTTTGTCAATTCAATACTTCTCAAAAATCATTCAATTTATTTAGGAACCCCTCACATCTCTTATTATAGAAAAAAAATCTACCCTAAAGTTCATCATAATGCAGAGAAAAAACTTCGAAGGAAAATTTGTTGGTGTCTAATAATCATCCATGAAGGAAGACAACGAAAAAATTAGTGGAAACTATGAAAAAAGTTGTTTCTAGCCAATTTCGATGTCGAGCTGATTTCTCCTCAACATCCCCATCAACTCATTTGTTTTTGTTCATAGTAACCGCGAACTACATATTTTAGAATATTTTATTTGTTTATTCCGTTATTCCATATTCTGTTTCTGTTTGAAATTTGTTTGAACATACCGAGTGAAGAGTGTCTAGAAGACCCCAGAAGGGGGTACGCGAGCTGAGCTATCACTAGGACATATATCCCAGCGAGAGGGTCTTCTATAGACAGTATTCCAGCCGCCACACCTGCCAACGCACACACAATCAACTTTCATTTTGAAGTGAAAAAAGAATTCAAACACTGCGCCATTTATAATCTAAAAGGCTGTGTTCATTAGTAGCTTAGTGGTAAGAGCCTCGATCGGTAAGCGGAAGTTGCGAGTTCATTTTCTGGCGCAACTAACAATCTTTGTAAGAACTTCCCAGCATGTTTTGCTTCTTTGTGTACGAAGCGCCTTTTTCCTGTTCAAAAGTTTCGAGAAATCATGAGTAGCTTTCATATCTGTGGTCAAATATAGATATTATTTTAGGATTATGTCTTCTTAAATAAACAAACTCGGTAAACTCTTGATTCAAAGCATACATACTACTTATTAAATCATTTATTCAAAGATATGAACTTAAGGCATCGAGAAGCGAAATTCTCTAGGAAGCCTCATCATAATCCACATTCTTCTTATGCTAAGCCAATAAACAAGCAAGAATAATTAACCTTGTGGTATGAATAGTGCGGTGAACAGCAGAGCGCCGAGTAGATCTCGTGGAAGATCGCTCTTCACGTCGTATTTGATGACCCATTTCAAAACCGGGAAGAAGTCGATAAATCCGCTGTGAGAGGGCCAGTTCCGAGCCAAGAACCGAGATATCAGGCCTCTGAGTCGCCCGCTCTTTTGGGCATAACCATAACATGAAGGCGAGTCCCGATTGTGATCTCGCAGAGGCGCCTTGGAACAAATAATTAATTTAATGATTAAAATAATAATAATACTGATAGCAATAATTTTAATAATAAAAACAAAATCGATTTAAAAAGTTGTTATCATTATAATTTTTTGTATTTATGAAAACCCAAAATTATTTGACGATTATGTTTACTATATATTGAATAATAACGACGAATAATGAAAAAAGGACTTTTGAAATATACATTTTTTATTGAGGGAAAATAAATAAAAGAGCAAAAAATTTGAAGCAAATTTAAATTATGCGAACTATTATATCACAAAGTAAGAAGCTGACTGAATGTCTCCTCCATCAAAAGAATGAAACAATCTATGAGATATTTTGAAGGATTTAGTCAGTTGAAACGCTTCAGAACTCGGGCAAGTGAAAACGCATTAAACATAGGATTTAAGATTAAAGCTTTTTTAAATATATCTTTTAGTTACAGTTGATTTTGTTTTGTTTTCGAACAAAAAAAATCTGCAAGTTTAATTTTTTATATCAACAGTAGATGCCATAAAAGTCGGTGTTGACTTGTTGATGTAGGTCAGAATAATAAAAAAAAAAAAAAAAAAAACCTTAATCCTGTCTTCCGCTGTGACGTAATTGAACTTGTGGTCGAACTCATCCTTAAACAAATTTTCCATTTCTCGAACAGTCGCGAATAGAATGCTAAGTGTTCAAAAACTTTATTATGATGTATATTGTGTAATTTCTGTAAACCCAATTCAAGCATTTTGTTTTAATTCTATTTTTTAAAATCAAAATGATATGAATACATCCAGGGCGAATCGTCAAAGTGGATGTGCTGATTTACGATTGAGTTTTTTTTCTACAATACTAATTATGTGCAGAGATATGAAATATGTGTTTGGAATTTTTTCTCTTCAATTTCGTACTGATTATTACAATTGTATTGTGCGAATTCTCGTTTCGTAGACAGTACGTAGACAGTACGAGGTCAAAGACGTAGACAGTACGAGGTCAAAGAGTTGAGCAATCGGAATGGTTCTGTAATTTTTTATGTGATAAATCAAATTTGTCCTTTATCATGAGTACATACTAAATCGACGAAATGAAAGGATTTAACATGAATTTGGTAAGAGAAAACATCAAAGTCAAGAAATGCATAAAAACCTGATTGAAGACTCGTTGGGCGACGGGAGCACCGTTGATGGATATCGAATCCATCCTTGTTCTTTTTGGGGTCCTGTGGGTCCACTTTCAGCCTCTTTTGGCTCGCTTTAGGTCTTCTACGAGACTGGAGAGAGGTCTCCTCTGAGCTTCCTGCGGTCTTCTCAAAAAACTTCAACCGTTCTTCTTCGCGATCTTCATAAATATCGTTCAACTGTCTTGGTTACTAAAACTGTCTTAGTGACGATTTTATTAGTCATCGAAGCTTTAGTATTACATAAAAAATTTTATTATTACATTCTACATACTCACATGCGTTCACTCAAACTTGCTAAGAAGACGAAGATGTTTTTGGGCCTCTGTGATGAGCACTTAAGATTAAACGAGAATTATGCCACAATGTTCGACTTTAGATAAGTTTAAGCTACCAGAATGTTGTATCTCAATGATTATAGAAGTTACAAGGATATTTGTCGCTAAAATGAAAAATAAGTGCTGCTGCTGTTTCATCTTCGGACGATATTAAAAGATTCTCCCACGAACCAACTACGACGGTGACTTTCATCGCGAGAGAAACTCACTAGAAGATGCATACATAATTCATACTTTGTGATACATATAAACATCATACAAATATTCGCTGGCACTTAGCTGAGCTCTGCTTGTGACACATGAATTGGCATACCTACAAGTGGGAGGGGAATGAGATTGATAGAGAGAGAGAACTAGACAATGAGAGAGAAGGATAAAAAGATAGAGAAAAAGAGAGACACAGAAAAAAGAGGAGAGAAGGAGAAAGAGTAGGAACAAGAGAAAGTGAGAGCGAGTGAGAAAGAAATAGAGAGAAAAAATAGAAGAGAGTAACATTGGCACGACAGTGAGACATAACGAAGAGCAAAAAAAAAATAGAAAAGATATAGATAATGATTGTCAGACTGAATGCAGAGGAATTAGAGGCTTGGAATTCATATGGGACGGACTCGTTATTATAAATATGTAGTTGGAAGTGATAGAAGAAGTGAAGAAACATCCTTGCGGTGGATAACTTCCCTTCCTGGGTTTTGAAATAGAAGCGGACATTTAATGGGTAGAGTTTAATTCGAGAACTTTTAGGGGAAAGGATAGTTAATGTGATTTTTTTGCGCACTGCGGTAAATAGGAGAAAAATAGAGGGAAATGGTCAGAGAGCAACCGAGAGAAAGAGAACGTGAGAGAAAGAGAGAGAGACAGAGAGAGAAACAGGGGGAGAGAGAAATAGAGAGAGCTAAGAAGGAGAGAGAAACAGAGAGAGAAACAGAGAGAGAGAGAGAGAAGAGAGAGAGACAGAGAGAGAGACAGAGAGAGAGAGAGAGACAGAGAGAGAAACAGGGAGAGAGAGAAATAGAGAGAGCTGATAAGGAGAGAGAAACAGAGAGAGAGAGAAATAGAGAGAGCTAAGAAGGAGAGAAACAGAGATAGAAACAGAGAGAGAGAGAGAGAGAGAGAGAGAGAGAGAGAGAGAGAGAGAGAGAGAGAGAGAGAGAGATGTAGTGGTTTAGTCAGGCGTGTAAAGGCTAGAGACATGAGCCACGAAATGTTTTTATGATGACGTTATTTCTCTTAGAACCAACAAGTCTTCGAACTAGAGAAATATTTTGGGAAAGGGAATGGCAATATCCGTAACATGATGGGCTTTTCAGCAACTGCGATCGCTCCACCTGTGATTGAACAGAGCATTTAGAGATAACTTTTCCTCGCGTTTGTTTTCGCCTAGCGACAGGACCTAGCGCTTGTTCTTGAGTCGCGACTAGGTACGCGCTCTCTGAGATGCGGTACAGGCCTATCCTGTCCCCGCGGAGAGAGACAGCTTTCTGGAAATCATACAAAATTTTATTAACCCGCTTAATTTGGATAAATCTGTCCGGGGGGGGGGGTGAGGGGAGTCAAACTTGGGAACCTTGGAACAATAGTCGCGCACCTTACCATTATGACACGCACAAACATTTTTCTAAGACATTGTTTTCCCAACCAAATATTGCAGGAAATTTCGCGAAAATATTGCAGGAAATTTCGAGAAATTTAGAAGGCACGACGAGAGAAGAATAAAAATATAAAATTGTAGAGTTCGAAAGCACCTGTCAACGGCAGAATTTCTGAAAGAAAATGAGTTTAGAGAGAGTACCAGAGCTATTCTACAACCAGTAGCACAACCACTAGTAGCACAACCACTCAGCACAAGTAGCACAACCACTCAGAAAGTGCAAAAAATACTTAAAAAACAAAACAAAAAAAAATAATAAATAAAAAAACGAGTTTTTCGAAGGGGACACAAAAGTGTTGAGAATGGTTGGCATCGGTAGCTTGATGGGTAAAGTGAAAAAATAGAGTTCAATTCCCGTCCAATGAAAAGTCTTGCAGAAGGCCGTTGAAAAAAAACCAACTTTTCACGGGTCTGAATGATACGAATGATGATTTCCAGCTCGTGCGATATTTGTCATCAAAAATACGTATTTGTAGCGATTATTAAAGAGGAAAATACTGATTAAAGAAATGGAATAAGTAAAGGTTGGAGCAACACAAGTAGAATAAATCCGTGAGATGCTAAAAAAAACTGGTTTAATTCAAAGGTTGTCCTGAGAACGAACGTGCCAGAGCAGATTAGTTAAGGGCGAAGACCCATTTCCATTACGGAGTCGATAGCTTTGCAACATATACTGGGGAAAATTCAATTTCGTCCTCAAATCTTACGATACAATCGCTGAAGGTATAAAGTATGCCTGCCATTCATCTTTTTGCAACACTAGAAGGTTTGAAACTATTCCGAGACATGCACAGCTTTGCACTCATTTATGGATGAAATATAAACTTCAAAAATCAAAATCACGGCGATAGTGCGCTGAATGTGCGATGTATTGTTCTTCATCGGAAGTTTGGAGTGAAAAGAGGCAGGAAGTAAATAAACATCACTAAGTTCAGTTTCAGTAAATAAATTTTCATGATAATACGTCTTATTGAGAACAGAGAAGCTCATTTGATACCCTGAAACACTGCATAACCAAGAAGTGTTTCTTGATTTGCGGGTACCTTGGTTTTTTGTTGCGTTTCCGAATGCTGCCTTCTGTGTTTGAGAGTTCTTTGGTTTTCTGCTTCGTACGTTAACCACTTTCCTCAGAGACTTTCCTCTTCTACTCCGCCTGTTCCGTTTTCCTTATCTTCGCTGGCCTTATCTATTTTCTTTGGGCTTCTCACCTAGTTCTTTCTCTCTTTCCACTCCTCTGAATCTCTCTCTTTCTCACTCTACCTCTATGCATCCTGAATTCCCCCCCGTTCTCTTTCCATCTATCTCTCCCTCTCCCTCCCTCCCTCTCTCTCTCTCTCTCTCTCTCTCTCTCTCTCTCTCTCTCTCCCTCTCTCTCTCCCCCCTCTCTCTCTCTTTCCTCTCGCGTACCCATTCTTAAATGTTTGATTCCTTTTAGTGTAGTCTCTGTAAGTCTCTTCCGACTTTCACACCTTCTTTGTATTCACTTCTCATTCCCTCTCCGCCTCCTGTCCTCACCTTCTATTTCATCTATCAACATTCTCAGTATAATTAAATTCGCACTTACGAGGCGTATAAGCTGTAAGTGCTAGCCGCCCGGCTATTTTCCCTCATGTGATATGATGTTGACTTCAGCCATCCTACTGAAAGTTATTTTATCCGACAGGAGAAGCATGATTTCTACTTTTTTCTGACAAATCGGAACATAAAAAAAACAGTTTTATCCTCTAATATCTTCATAAGTACAAAAAGAAGGTTTGAAATTTGACCGACAAACCTATTTGCGAAACTTTTTAAAAATAAAAAACCGGTAACTCATTCCAATAAAAAATTTAAATAAAAAGCCTTTGAAATTTTTAAAGTTCTTTGTTTTGTTCATGTAAGTTCGGAAAAGAGATGAAGAGGTTTTGCATACGAGAAAAACTTTTAAGTACTAGAGTAGAAAGGCTTCTCTGTAAACTTTTACTCTCTGAAATAGCCGTAATTGAGTCAATACAAGGGCGTTTACATTCAGAAAAAACAAAACTTCTTAGCTTTTTATATCGCACTATTACTTGGGTTAGCAGTGTGGTCTAGCAATGTTCTGGCAAAGCGTTCACTCCCGGTAAGAATGAGATGGCTTGGTTTGAACCACTACGGTAGACCTTACTATCAAGCGTCCAGCAGGTGAGTTTTTTTCGTAAGTTTGTCTTGTTCAGAAGCAAAAAAAATCTCTCCCAACGTTATCGCCCTGAAAGAAATCAAAAAAAATGCGAAAGATTGTTTGAATTGGTAGTGCATCCCTCAACGGGGGTCACGGTACAGCCCAATGACCAAATTTTGTTCAAATTCGGTCCCTTTTTTGTACACCAACTTTTTTTCGAAAGAAATTTGCTTGCCTTTGGTTCCGTTTTTAGTTTTCAACTTGCTCGAATACGGCTTCTCATACCATAAGATTGGTAAGAGTGAAACACTTCGTTGTGGTGTTAGCGTAAACTTGACCTAAGCCTAAGCGAATAACTTTAAGAATAAAAAGTTTTAAAAAATCTCATCGCTGACGTAATCATACTTTTCAAAAGCCCGCTTTTCGGCAATTGCAATAATGAAAATAATAATTTATTCATCTCAGAACAGTTTTTTTGTCACTGTTTCTAACGTGGGAAGCAAGTTTGGAAAAAGTTTTTCTTTAAAAAAGGTAGGATGATTTTTCCTTGATCGTCAAGTCAAGACAAATACACGGCGAGGTTCACAAGTTGACTCGGCGGTATTTCCTCGAAAATTTTGACATCTACTTCGATTTCGGTAATCTTTGGATGTTGATCTGCGATTTTATTTCACAGTGCCAGGGCACGCTCAAAAAAAGAATTGCTTTTCACTACATAGAAGTGAATTATCATGGTTGAAATTGATTCAATTACAAAACGGTTAATTATTTGTCTATATGGTTTACGGTTTAGAACGGTTAAGAAGTAGACCAAATAGCTTTCATAATTGCAAGGCTTAAAACTTTTATTTCGAAACAAAAACTCGAAGATCTGCCGCACGTTTAATCTATCTACAGGGTGTTTCAAAAGTACTGGCACAAATATTTTACCCTCTATTTTCATTCAGTATCAGCGAATCAGGTTAATATAATTAAATATGTTTATCAACAACTTCAACAATTATGTTTTACAACAGTCACTCAATATGATTTCCTTTGGCCTTAATGACAGCTTTGAGACGACGAGGGTATGCTCGATGATTGCTAACAGTCTCTCTTGTGGAATAGCGTCCCATGCTCGGGTAAGAAAGACTTTAAGCGCTTCCAAATTTTTGTGAGATTTTTCACAAGCCTTTGCCTCCAAAATAGCCGAGATGGAAAAGTCGAGTGGATTGATGTCGGGGCTATTAGCTGGCCATTCATTGGCCACTCTTAAGTCTTCGTGGCTCTGTGTGCTGGGGCACCGTCCTGTTGATAAATCCAGTTATTGGTTTTGAAGTGAGCTTAAGACCAAGGTAGAAGATGCTTCTCAAGAATTTCATCAATGCATCGACTTGTATCGATTTTTGCGCCTTTAGGCACAAAAACGAGAGGAGTGCGACCACTGGAGGAGACTGCCGCTCAAACCATGACTTGTGCAGGATGAGAATTGCATTCGATGACGCGACCTGCATCGTTCGCTTGCTGTGAACTCCCCGCGAGTATTCTGGAGTTTTGGCGGTTGTAATGAGCCTCTACTTTAAAAAGCTTCTCATCTGAGAAACCCGTTGTCAAATGGTCTCCGTTTTCGGCCCACACCAGTAGCAAGCGACATTTTTCCCGTCTTCTTTTTATCTGAGCTTCAGTCAAGCCATGTCTTTTTTGGAATTTATAGGGAAACTTCTTGAGCTTTTTTTTTGACGACTCGTGGCGAGAGCCACATCGATGCTACTGAGACATGAAGCTCAGCGGCCATTTTCCTCATGCTTCTCTGTCCTTTGCGTTGTATCAGATTCTTGACAATTTTCGTCATACGAGAAAAAGTAGCGGTGACCGGTCTACCGGAGCGTGGACGATCTTCTTGAGTTCCACGTTTGATAGTGTAGTAGACGGTTCGACGAGGAACATCCAGCATGTTACTGATCTCAGAAGGTTTGCATCCCGCACGACTTAAAGTCAGAATAGCGGAACGTTTCGAACTTGGACGCGCCATTCACGTATAAAACAAAGGGAATTTCGAACAATTTTCGAACAATTTTATAATTTCGAACACATAATCAAAAAAGACTAGAGAAAAATTTGTGATGTCTTGCCAAGTCAATTTGTCCATAGAGCGTGCAAGAGGCGCGCGCGAAAACTGTGCCAGTACTTTTGAAACACCCTGTATAGTGACCTCATATGTCACCTCAAGAAAAATATCATTAATTCATATCATAAAATCATCGACCTTTGGATTCGGATGGATTCCTGAACAGAATTTTCCAGTTTTGAAATTCGGTTTACGTTTAGTAGTAATCAATTTGGGCACGTTCATTCAGTTTTAATTCCGTTTTGTTAATTCCTCAAGTTTTCATGAATAAAATCTCTTCCTGATAAAAAAATCTTTGGATGGCTAAAGTAGATTGAAGCCAATTTTTTACTAAGCCTAAGCGTTTTTTAATGTGAAAATAAATTTCTGATGTAAAAATAAAAATTTATAAAGATAATTTTTTTTAAAAAGGAAAAAAAAAAGTAAGAGAAAGAAAAAAGAAAGTAAGAGAACAAGTAAGAAAGAAGAAAGAGAAAAAAAATTTAAAAAAAAGAGAAAGAAAAAAGAATACTACATAATTGAGCCAGGCCGTAGGGTGTACACTTTGTTAAAGGCCAAGAAAGTCGCTCTGCAAGGTGTCGCTCTGCAAAGTGTCCGGTGCAAGGGGTCGCTCTGCAAGGTGTCGCTCACCAAGGTGTCGCTCTGCAAGGTGTCACTCTGCAAGGTATCGCTCTGCAAGGTGTCGCTCTGCAAGGTGTCGCTCTGCAAAGTGACCGGTGCAAGGTGTCGCTCTGCAAGGTGTCGCTCTGCAAGGTGTCGTGTTACCGACCCGAATAGTATTTTTTCTCATTAAAACCTGAGCAAAAAATTCTTCTTAGAGAAAAGAAGACGAGGGCAAAGATTGAAAACAAACATAACTGGTAGAAAAAATCTAAGAAGCATCAGAGAAAACGTTTGAAATTATTATGAAAAACAATACAATTGATAAACATTTGAAGTTTATTTTCTTGACTTTTCCAAGTTCAATCATGGTATGAAAAGAGTCTTAAGATCACAAGATGTCGGAAAATTTTTTTGGTTCTTTGAACTCCGAGACAACTCCGAGACATTATTGTGATGGAGACTTCTATGACACTTTTTAACAATCTTTAATTTGAAAACTGAAGGAAAAAAGTTTGATGCAAAACCATCTTTTAGAAGAACCTTTAAAAAATATTTTGTTCTAACTCCGCTGCCTTATAAATTAATCGCAAGTTTTTCATGAGTAATCAAGCTCGATTGACTGTGAACAGTACGTTTTCACTCGATTTCAGCGCATTTGCTGTAAGCGGACCTAATGTAACATTAGTAATGTTTTTTGGTTTTTGTTGTACAAACTACCAATAATTACAGCCTGTTAACATCTTGCATTCTTCTTCCTGTTCGTAATGAAAATAGGTTAGCATATGAAATCTCTTTTTCTCTGACTTTATGCGCTATTTTTCGTTCTCTCGCACTGCTCGGTGTCTACGTCTTAGTTTTAGAGTGAGTTCATAAACGAAACAATGAGCTCACGCTCTCTTGTTCGACCTTTCAATTTCTTCTGTGTTAATTACACTGTCAAAAGCAAAAGTTTATTTTGCAAGCTAGGTAGGATAGATATTAAACGTGTGGCTGATTCGTAACGCAATAACTCTGTCAGATTCACTTGTCAGAAAAAAGCAGACTAAATATTATTGCTTCAAAAAGCATTGCTCAACTTTTACTCCGAATACTTAAGGCCTGACTCCCTGCGCAAACCACCTGGGGCCTCTTTCTAATTGGATATTTTGGATACAGCGATACAGCGATACAATATTGTCTTTCTAATCTTTCGATACAGCGATACAGCTATACAAATGGATACAGCGATATTTTGTGAAGGGCACCTGTATCCCTGTAAAGGTTCTCTCTCTAATCTTTTACAGTTTACAGCAAAAAAAATCGAATCTTTACAGGAAACGGATACAATTTTACAATTCTAAAGGCTGCTGTAAAGATGGATACAGCACGCATTTACAATGTTTTTTCTTTATGTTTTTGTTTTTTTTTTCTCTTTATATTATGTTTTTCTTCTTATTTTGCCATCTCCATTTTTTCTTTCTTTTTTCACCAAATTTTTTTCATTTACTTGATTTCATTTTTTCTTTATATATTAATATTATACATAATTGAAAACATGATAATAGTTTTGGCAATTTTATATTCATATAAGTATTGTAATATTTTTCTAACTTCAAAGTATTATTATTTAAGTTTTTCTTTAAAATAATTTTTTTCAATTGAAGGTGGTTGGCTGATGCAAGTCTTTTCGTACAAAAAATACAATGACTATGTTTTCGATGTAATTGAAGTTGCAATGTCATCGATGAGAAATGAATAGTTTGTGATTGAGTTTTATTGTGGTTTAGAAAGTAGTTTTTTTCCAAAAACTAATTCGAATTTTTAACATTAAATTTAGCTTAGGCTTCGTAAAAACTTACGCTAACGAGACCATTACGGCTTAGTTGGTAAAAACCGTTTTATAAAAATTCCTTCAAGTAGTATAGGGTCCAAAAAACAACAGAAAACCAAAAAAGTTTGTGAAAAAACAACTTTTTGGAATGAAAAAATTGTTTAGCATATTTTTACTTGGGGGAGGGGATTTTCGGTGCTTTAGAAAATTGTATTTTTTTAAAATACAAAAAAATATATTTTCTTATGCGGTCTCGTTCGCCTATGCCGTACGGCCTCGTTAGCGTAAACTTTTTCCTAAGCCTAAGCGTTTTTTTTAATTTAGGAATAATCTTTTAAAAAGTTTTTTTGAAAAACCCCTTAAGTAAAGCGCACCCCCCCCAAATAAAAAAACCTAAAAAATGTGTTGAAAAAACTATAAGCCTACATCGCTTAATTAGGTCACGTAAAATACAAAAAACAAATATAAAAAAATTGAAATCTAAAGCCTATTTTAGCCGGAAAATCTTATCAGTTAAACTGCACTAACGCCTCTATGTTACTATCATAATCTCAATCATGTATATTATTAATCTAAAATATAAAAAAAAGACTTCAAGTATTTGCATATTGTTTAAGGGCAAAAAAAAGGAAAAAAACTGAAGGTGGCAAATAATGAAGAAAAAAACAAAACATGGAGAAGAAAAAAATGAAGGAAAAAAATGAGAAGAAAAAATATGAAGAAAAACAAAACATGAAGAGGAAAAAACTAAGAAGAAAAAAAACAAAATATGAAGAAAAAAAATATGAAGAGAAAAAATGAAGAAGAAAAAACAAAATATGAAAAAATTGACCGAGCAAACGAAAATTGCCCCAAACTCAACAAATATTTGTATCCGATACAGCAACTTTTTGTATCGGCTGCTGTATCGGATACAACAGTGAATTGTATTCATTTATTTACAGGAGAGATTAGAAAGAGAAGTAAAATATCGCTGTATCCAAACTCGCGTTGTATCGCTTTATCGCTGTATCCAAAATATCCAATTAGAAAGAGGCCCCTGATTTTTTCCTTGTTTAACTCTACATATGTTTACAAGATTCTTATAACTAACTACAACCGATTAAGGTGCAATTCGCTGAAGACAAGAACATTAGCGTCGCGGTCTCCCTGCCTCCTGGCCTCTCTAATTAGTAAATTGCAGGAAATTCATCAGTAAATAACAGAAAAGTTGACTTTCGGTGTCTTATTAGAATAAGTTTTCACAGCCAGAGTAGCAGTAAAATTAGTGAGTCGCAGAAAGTGAATATTTTTGGTGTTTTTTATATAGTTGTTTATTGATTCAAAATACATTTTGTAATGTGACAACACGAGGAAGACTCCTACTGATATAACTGAACCAAGTTAAAAACATAGTGAGCGAACAAATTTCATAGTCGTTTAAGGTTTCCAGAATACACTGCACGTCATAATTATGCTAGCACCCTATTTTTTTCAGGTTTTTCGGAAAACCACTGATGATACCTAATAGTTAATTGCATGGCCTATTCGAAAGTATTTTTGAAATATTATGTGGAGTTATGGTAATCAATGGACGCAAAAAATTTTTTTTATAAAAAAATTTGTTTTTTCTGCCGCGTCATAATTATGCTAGCACCCAGATTTTGAACAAGTTTGCTTAATTTTTTCTGTGCTGTTATTGTTGTGAAAATCCGGTGCTAACATAGTTATGACGCGGTCGGAAATCAATAAAAGATTGTGAAAAAACTTATTTGTCGATCAATTTACACCAAATTCAGAGACAATGACTCTGAAACAGTATTGAACTATTGATATATCTTACAGCCTGCATTCTTTTTTTATTTTTCCGAAAAACCTGAAAAAATAAGGTGCTAGCATAATTATGACGCGCAGTGTATTACACAATAACAAATTAACACGAAAGCCCTGAATAGTTTGATTCTGAGAAGACTTACCGGTAGCTTCATAAAAATCGTGCTGTTCGATAAGTGAATGAAGAATTCCTGTATGCCAAAGAAGACATTCATGCAACAGAAGAAGCAAAACAAAACGTGTTTACATATATGTTAAATATTTCCGTAAGGTTTTAAGCTGGATAAGCTTTCACTTTCCAGATAAGGATATTCTCATAGTTATTGCTCTCTCGGATTATTCTGGTGAGGAATATTTGATAAGATTCATTATTGAATTTGTAATCAAGGAAAACCAGTCTTTGTTATATGGAAAACAGCTTTAATGAAATATTCACAAAAAACGTTCGAATATCTACAAACAGAGGGGTGGA
Organism: Allodiplogaster pararmata; assembly: GCA_964056735.1. Taxonomy (NCBI): domain Eukaryota; kingdom Metazoa; phylum Nematoda; class Chromadorea; order Rhabditida; family Diplogasteridae; genus Allodiplogaster; species Allodiplogaster pararmata. Next base: position 13,027,482 of record OZ057403.1, read on the forward strand.
AAAAGAAGAAAGAAGAGGAATAAAAGTAAAAAGGAACAAAAAAAGAAAGAAAGAGTAACAGAGAAGAAGAATGGAGGAGGGACGAAGAAAGAAATAAATAAAAAGAGAGGGAAGGAGTGTGAGGAACAGGCGGGAAAAATGGAAAAAGGCAGACCGCTAGAAAATACGGTATTTTGTTGTTGAATGTATCCGATCCAAGCTGCTACCAGCAAAAAAAACCTTCCAGGCTTCGAAAGTTTCCCGAACAGAGGTTTTTGGATTTTTTAAGTGAAAACTTTTGAGTTGATGACTTTTCCAGTTCGTTGGGCGGTCCCATCTACTTCCGCTCAAAAAATTGAAAACCGCGTGTGAAGAGAAGGCTCATTGTCAGGCTTTCTGTGCTGGGTTATCAAAACAGTGTTCACAAACTCTCTACCTCTCACTGCACCGTTTGGGAAACATACCGCCTCTCGTTCTTGGTCATAAAAACTGAAGAATTTACATAGCATTGAAAACGTATTTGAAAATTTTTTATTTGCAGAAAGTTAAAAAATATAACTAATAATAAAAAAAACCATACAATTCTAAGCAGTCGAATAGCAACAAATTTTCAATTTTTTTCAATTAGGGTGACATCTGACCAAAAAAACCAGAGCGATAACAACCTCTATCATGCTCAAAGCCTATTCTACATTCAAAAAGCATTGAGGGATCAGAAATCATCCCAGTTCAAGCTGAGAAAAGATAAGGAGAGGAGCTAAGAGTTATATAAAAACTAATTTCTTGCGTTCGTAAATTCTAAACCGAAGTGTTTAAAAAATGGAATGCGTAATAAATAGCGAGAAGCACCGAAATCTCTTAAACTTGAGAACTCTGCAGAAGCGCAGCGCTTCGTTAAATTCCCGTTCAAGTCATCTTTGAATTGAATGTCCTAAGTAAACAATCTACGAGTCGATTGCGAAATCCTTCAGATATTGGCAAGAAAATTAAAATCTTATTTACAAAACAAGGCTCTTCAGCTTCTCAGAAAACAATATCGCACGAACTAAAAACTTTAACAGGGCCGTGTAACGTAACACGCTCCGAGTAAGTGAGAGATAATAAGAATGAGCCAGTCATGCGCATTGCGACACTTACTCTGGTAATAATTTTCATTGCAATGTTTCTTACTGGGCGGCAGGGAATGTCTCATGTAAATCATGTAATTGTAGCTATTTAAAATATACAATGCTATTATTGATAGTGAGAAAGGGATGAAAAGACAAAGGAGAGCAACTTGAAACACTTGGCAGCAGATTCGGGAACGGAGAGAGATATGGCTAGGTTCGGTTCCGCTTCTTGGACTAGTTTTTGCTTGCCATACTTCAATCACATTTTTCATTCACTTCCATTCATTGAGTAGTGTTAACTCATCGAGCCGGAAGAGTTTGACGGGGTTCTTCCAGAAGATCTTCTCCCTCAGCTCTTTGCCACCATCCGGGTAGCTCTCGACAACTGAGCCAACTTTGAGCTCGCCCAGGGGGAATGGATAATCCGTACCCAGGACCACGTGCTCCTGCAAGAAAAAGTTCTGACTTCGAGCTTTATTTCGAAAGCATAACTACTCGGAGTCATCAATAACATTGTTGACAGATAGTCGTTTGATTACGAGGAAACTTGGGCGATGGGATAAGCAAGCATATTTAGGTGAAAAAGAATTCGAAAATGGAAAACCACAGAAATTTAAATTTGAAAACAAACATCAAAAACAAATTTATTTGTGCCTAAGAGTCTTGTTATATCGCTCAGCGTTTCAACTTCACGATTCCAGAGAATCCGCTGAATTAGTAAGCCATCGGAAAGCATTCCAGTGATGAAGAATAGTGAGAGAACTTCCGCTGATTCAAATTTAATTTTCGACTTCACAAAAATGCGGAGATTCGGGTTTTTTTTCTTGTGAAACGTCTGGTTTTTCTTCATTTAAAAGAACCGAGAAAAATTTGGTTTTGCACTTAGCCTGAGGAAACTATGCAGCGGAACGCTCTAGTAGTAATGGTTAGATTAAATACAGGGAAAAACATGGATTTTCTGCTCAATTACATGCTACATTCGAACCAGTTTTGAATAAGAATCCTCTTTTTTTAATATAAAATTATAGAAACGCAATATTACGAAGAAAAAAATTCGGTGACAAATTCGGTGATTTTGGAGTCAACTTCCCTCCAACAAAGTTTTAGATACTCTCACAGTAAAACCTTGTGCTGCTCAAGATATTTTCACACACTATACTTTTAATGACATTCTAATCTCTTTTAATGACATTCTAATCTCTTTTAATGACATTCTAATCTCTTTTAATGACATTCTAATCTCTCGCAAAAAAGTAATTTTTCGAATAATGTTTATTATATTATAGCCTAGTGTTTTCCACATATGAAAACGTGAAAAATAACCTCTCCCACTGTGTCAATGACCAATTTGAGTGCTTGAGGGTCATGGACGAGCGAGTCCAGCCAAATTTGGTGCTCAAATTCCCTGGGAGACAACGAACATTTATCTGCGCAGAGGTCCGGGCGTACGAAATGACCGTGAGAAACGCGTCCTGATAAAAAATAATTATTAAATGCTTGTGAAACGGAATCTTGATAAAATGGGTATGTTTGTGTATGAAACAGTGTGTATAAAACATACATATAACTGAAGATATGATTAAACTATTGGCAGGGCAAAAACCATTTCAAAAAGCGGAGTTGAATACATCAGTTTCTCTTACACATTGTGTTAGTGCGGGCGCGTTACCATCCCATTGAAAACAGATTTTTGTCTACAACATCTAAATACTCATTTTAAAGTTTGAAATCGTTTGTTTTACATTCTCTGATATGCTCATCAGGATTCTTTCATGCTGCCTTGCCAGCGGAAGTTCGTGTCTACCTCCGCATTTAATTTTAAACAGTCAACATTCTTTCCTTATTCATTCTTTCCTTATTCATTCTTTCCTTATTCAAGCAAGAATGTCGGTCGCGTCCACGACTTTTCATCTTGACTCTTCTATTTTCGACTACTAACAAAGCTACTGGTATTCTAATTCAACTCCGATTTAGAGGACGCTTTGGAAATATGAGGTTGAAAAGGTGAACGGTCCTATTTGGACTCTTCAGCGCAACGCCACAGTTGCTTTTTCCTCTTTCCAAGTTCACTCGAAACCCTCTCTGTCCACCATGTTAGGGATAAAAATGAACAATTTATCCTTTGGAGATAAAGATAAAAATATATTTTTAAAAAACTTTAGAGAACCAGGTCTCTGGCAGGAACTGGACTTCTTGGAATCGTATCTTCCAAAGCATGTCAGACATTTACGTCGACACTCTCAATACACTCACTCTCCATGCGGATGCAAGAGTCGATCAGAATAATGATTTTTTTTTAAATGATTCGGTCCAAAGGAAGGAAATGAGGAAAGAGTAGGCTCATTCGGTACCGGTCTAAGAGGAGACAAAGGGCAAAAGCTGGTAGATTCCGCGCAAGATAAGGGTTTAAAAATAGGCAATACATACTTCAAAGAGAGTGCGAGCAGAATACATACATGGGTAGAACTAAATGGCACAAGTACGGGTGGAATCGACTTCATCTTGTACTCAAGACATCCAAGTATCGCAGTAGAAGTGGTGAATCGTTTTGTTTCCGCGAGCAACCATAGATTGGTCCGTGCTACCATCAAAATCATAGGGAAACCTGATAAGGAGTTTTCGGTTGAACCAAAAAGTAAGTTGAACATTCCGCACTACCGTTTCACTCTAGAAAGGCAATTCGCGGTCCTAAGGGACAGTCCGGTTTATGAAAAGATAGGGGCAGCCACAAAATGGATTCAGCCATTGCTACTATTCCGGAAAAGCTTTACTCAAGGCGTTCTCTCGAAATAGAACGACTGCTGAGACGCCGGCGAGAGCTCGAAATGCTCAGCACAGGGCACAGCGCTAGATAGAGTGGAATGGACACTGGTGAATAGGCAAATTAGGACAACGTGGGGGGCAGATAGAATCAAAAGAGTGGAAAGGGCCGTGGAAATGGCTATTAAGACGGGAAAAGGGTACAGCAAAGTTCAAAAAAACTTAGTCACTTAGATAAGGTGTTGATCACAAAACTAGAAGGGGAAGGAGGCACACTGGTGACGAGTAATGAGAGAATAGAAAAATGTGTTCAGCGGTTTTACGATCAACTGTACCACGGGGAAAAATGTAAGGTTACACTCCCAGAGGCAACGCAAAGATCTTCTGCCCAATAATGTAAGAGGAAGTTGCCCTGGAAATCAAAAGGTTGAAACTGAGTAAGGCCCCGGGACGGGATGGGTCACTTCATAAATGTTGAAATATGGAGGGGAATCTTAGCACCACTTCTCCCAAATTTTTACAACGGGATACTTATTAGGCGAATACCGACTGGATTTGGGGATTCACAAATAAGACTAGTGCCAAAAGCGGGATATTTTCAACTGATGAAAAACTATAGACCAATAAGCCTTCTCAATATCAGTCAAAAGGTGGTGACTGGTATTCTGTACCGGAGATGCCTGTCGAATATTAAAAATGCCTTGTCTCCGGAGCGATTCGGCTTCAAACTGGCTTTTCGACCTCTGACTGCATTCACAACATTTCCCTTGTATAATTTCCAACTGTAAAGAGTTTCAACTATCTCTGTACTTACTTTTCCTTGATATTAGGAAAGCTTTTGGCAGTGTCAATCTGCACTCAAATCACAGGGAATAAATGACCAAGTCATGTCCTTCTTGCAAAGGCTAGGACTGGAAAGGAGGAACAGGGTGGTGGTGAATGGAAGAGAAATCGAGATAGAGGTAGGAAATGGTGTGCGGCAGGGCGACTGCTTATCTCCCAATTTTTTCATAGCGGTTTCACAAGAGGTCTTCTGGGTACTGAAATTGGAAAAAGGGCATGAATATCTGTGTGAGGTGGAGGCGTCTGTAACCGATTTTTAATAGTGTGTTAAATCGAGAGACTTTTTCTCTGACCGCAAAGAATCACTCCAGCTGATCTTTATCTCTCTCTATTTCTCTATTTATCTTTCTTTCTCTTTTATTTTTCTCTCTCTTTCTTTCTCTCTCTTTTTTCTCTCTTTCTATCCCTCTCTCTCTCTCTCCCTATCTCTCTTTCCACTCTCTCTCTCTCTCTCTCTCTCTCTCTCTCTCTCTCTCTCTCTCTCTCTCTCTCTCTCTCTCTCTCTCTCTCTCTTTATACTCTGTTAGATATTTTTTCTCTGAATCTCTTTAAAAAATAATCATCCAATATGCTTTTATCTGCATCTCTCAATATTACATGCTATTTTCTTTTACGCTCTCTAGCGTTTTTCTCTTACAGTACAGTCTTTCTCAGAAAGACACACTTTTTATACACTCTCTCCGATGTGTATTTTTGAATCTTTTATTAGAAAATTTTTATCACGTGTTTCCAATAATCACTGTTTTCATACGTGCATAATCTATGGATACGATCTTGGAAGGAAGCCATCTCATACTCTCGCAACTTGCACTCTTTGCGGTAAAGAATACGTCACGTATTCTTCCGCCTTTGTAGAACAAAGAACACAAAGATTAGCAACAACATTTTATCATCTCAAAGACAAAACGAAACAAGCAAATCAAAGACAAAAAGAAACAAGCAAAATACTAAACATATAGCTTAGTTGACAAATGATTGAACTATCGCACAGAAAAAAATTGAAGATATAGCTTAGTGTTTTATTACAGAAAAAGTTATTTTAATAATCATTTTTAAAACCAATTAATTGTTGCCTTTTTTCCTTATAAAGGCCCTATGTTAATAAACATTTTGATTTAAAGTTTACTTTGTAGTGATTTTTAATAATCTCACAGAAATACCACTATTTTTTAAAATGTTTTCTTCCATATTTTCTATGACTTTATGATTTCTATTTTGACTTTAACCTTGTATATGCACCTTCCCTAATATGTTTTTTCAACCCCTCTCAGCATTTCCATTGTACTAGGGCATGACTCATCATGTTTCCAATCCCCCGAGTTCACAATCTCTGGAGAAGATCAAGGAGAAAGGAAGGAAGCAATCTCCTCATATTTCTCAGGCTCTTTGCGGTAAAAATACATCAATATGATGTATTGTTTCGCATTTGTAAGATGATGAGCACAAATATTAACAACAACAATTCATTGGAAACAACACAGCGAGTATAGAAATCAACCTGAAGTATGAAGGAAAAGATGCACTATTCAGCAGCTTTTAGACAGGGATTCTCAACTTCAATCAGAGATTATGGCTATTCTCTAAGACCGTATTGAAAAAGTATCACAACAGTTCTCTTTCGGTTTGTGAATATCCATGTAGGACATGGAAGTAGATCGATACATAGTTTTAAAATAAACTATTATACCAATGTTTTTAATCTCCACTTCATGTATTAGTTAGTTAAAAAGTTTTTATAACTACGTATTTAATCACTACTTCTTAAAGTAGTAAATTTAAAAAAAAATAAAACACTGTATTTAATCACCACTTAATAAACTAGTTAGTTGAAAATTTTATCATAACAATGTATTCAAGTACCACTTCAAAAACTAGTTAGCTGAAAATTTTATTATAACAATGTATTCAACTGTCACTTCATAAATAAGTAAGTTAGAAATTATTATAACAATGTAATCAATCACAACTTTTTAAACTAGCAATTTAAAAAATTCTTACAACAATGTATTAAATTATCACTTCATAAATTAATAAGTTAAAAAATTTATTATAACAATGTATTCAATCTCTACTTCATAACTTTGGTAGTTGAAAAAATTTTCTAATAATGTAAAATTTACAACTTCATAAACTAGCAAGTTAAAAAATTCTCACAACAATGTATTCAATCATCACTTCATAAATTAGTAAGTTAAAAAAAATATTATAACAATGTATTTAATCACCACTTCATTATTGGTTAGTTAAAAAGTTATTATAACAATTATTTAAATCCCAACTTCATAAACTAGTTAGTTCAAAACTAATATAACAATGTATTTATTCCCCACTTCACAAACTAGCAAGCTAAAAAGAAAAAAAAAATTATTCTAACAATGTATTCAATCACCACTTCATAAATAAGTAAGTTAAATTCTCACAATTATGCATTCAGTCACAACTTCATAACTTAGTTAGTTGAAAAATTATTCTAACAATATATTCAATCAACAATTCATAAACAAGTAAGTTAGAAATTATTATAACAATGTAATCAATCACAACTTCATAAACTAGCAATTTAAAAATTTCTTACAACAATGTATTTAATCCCCACTTCATAAACTAGTTAGTTAAAAATTAGTATATCAATGTATTCATTCCCTACTTCATAAATTAGGGAGTTAAAAGTTTTTACAATAATGTATCCAATCACAACTTCATAACTTAGTTTAGTTAGTTGAAAAATTATTCTAACATTGTATTAAATCAACACTTCATAAATAAGTACATTTAAAAAAATATATTCTAACAATGTATTCGATCAAAACTTCATAAACTAGCTATTTAAAAAATTCTTACAACAATGTATTCAATCAAAACTTCATAAACTAGCAATTTAAAAAATTCTTACAACAATGTATTTAATCCCCACTTCATAAACTAGTTAGTTAAAAATTAGTATATCAATGTATTCATTCCCTACTTCATAAACTAGTGAGTTAAAAGTTTTTACAATAATGTACTCAATCACAACTTCATAACTTAGTTAGCTGAATTCTTACAATACTGTATTCAGTCACAACTTCATAACTTGGTTAGTTGAAAAATTATTCTAACAATGTATTCATTCGCCGCTTAATAAATAAGTAAGTTAAAAAATTCTTCCAACAATGTATTCAACCCCCCACTTCATAATTTAAAAAGTTAAACAATAATGTATTCAATCACAACTTCATAACTTGGATGAAAAATTGTTCTAACAATGTATTCAATCAGCACTTCATCAATGAGCGAGTTAAAAATCATAACAATTGAATCAATCCCGACTTCATAAAATTAGTTAGTTAAAAAATTATCATATATGTAGGTATTGATATACTGGAGAGAGTAAGACAATAAGGTGGATGCGAGGCTTCTATAGACATAAAGACCGTTTTTAAATAAGATATACTGAAACCCCTAACACAGGACCATTCATGCAAAGCGTCTATTGCCTTCTGAAGTGGACCAAAGTCATTTTCAATGTAGATTTTCGCGTCATCTGCAAAAAGTATACAGTGAGCACCTTTTAAGAGGCAGGCAGGCAAGCCATTTATATCTAAAATACAGTGAGCTCATTTTGAGAGGCAGGCAGGCAAGCCATTTATATGTATATAAAATAAAGAGAAGAGACCCCATAACACACTACCTTGGGGTTCGCCGAGTTTAACACTGAGAAAATGATTGGTTGATCATAACTGATCGGGTCCGGTTCGTTTAAAAAATACTTTATCCATTCGAAGGCACACCCACCAATTCCAAAACTACCTAGTTTGGTTAGTAAGAGGTCATGGGGAATGATGTCGGAAGCTTTTGTGAAATCCACGAATACAGAAGAGATATTGTAGGAACCTTTTTTGAAAGCTCTGTGAAAGTCAGACAAGGATGATCATAATGCAGAAGAGCAAGACCGTTTAGGTTTGAAACCGTGCTGGGAAGAAGAGAGAAGATTGAATTCTGTTAAGTAAATTGTGAGAGATGCGCATAGTATTCTTTCAAACACTTTGCAGATGCCAGATGCAAGAGAAATAGGTCGGTAATTCAGAGGTTCATATATGCTTCTTTTCTTTTCATAGACAGGCTTAATGTAGGACGCTCACCATAAGGCGAGCATCCATGCAGTAGAAAACTATCGAAAATCATTGAAAATGGTACTGAAATAGCTAAAGCTGTCCCTTGAGGAAATTATTTGGGATACCGTCCAGAAAAGTAGAATTCTTGTTTCTTAATCTGGTAAGGCACATCGGGAATGAACACACAAAAAAAAAAAAACTATATATTAATGTAACGTAATGAATAAAGAAATGAATGACAGAGTAAGCGAAAGGATTAATGATCAAATTAACTAACAACTAGCGTATTGTGAATGAAGAACTTTTTGATCTAGCGAATCTTAGAAAATCCATGAAGAATCAAATGAACTAACAATCGAGATTCAATATAAGCTATTCGGTTCTGTCGAGAGAAAAGTACTCGAGAGGAAGGGCATCGACCAAAGGCAACCAAATCAAACCTTGTTGGACTTTAGAAGTAGAACTGTCTGAATAAACGAATGGATTAATGATGAAATGAACTAACAACTTCATATTGACATTGTTGAATTAAAAACATGTAGTATTTTTTACTATGAAATAAACCACATTGAAACTCGGCTTTTAAAAATCGGTAAAACAATAGTCGATATTCCAACGTTTTATTCCAAGTCATCGAATAAGTAAACAGAGTGAATTGAACATAAAAGTCAGCAGTAAAATGAATTGTTGAACAATTAGACAGGTAAAACAAACGTTCTTTGGGTAGACCGGACTTTTTTTTGGGTAGACCGGACTGAGTTCCTCAGTGTAGTTACTTATGGAATATGGATAGAATCGCTTCACACAGGATTAAGCTATGCTCTAGTAGGTTATGAAACCCTTCATAGTGAACATCTGAAGCATCAGTGAGTTGTTTTTAACCCCTACAAAAAAAAAAATACGGATGAAATTCAAAAAACAGCTTAAATGAAAGTTGAATAGACTCAACCCATCACGTTGTAATACGATAAAATTAATTTAGACATGCAAATTACCAGAAGCGATCAATTATATTAGAGAGATGAAGAGGCATCCCCCTATTTAGGCGAATTAATTCAGATTATTTAGTATGTCTCAATAAAAAACTAAGTCGGAACACATTAGGATAAGAGTAATAATCAGATGAAGGCCCCATCAAACTCAGTCAGAACGCCTGTAACCAGTTACATCTAAAGTTAGGACAAGGTATGGTCCGAGAAATTTCAGGAAGAGGACCGGCTAGAGAATTTTTAAAGCGTCTCCGTAAGAGGGGTGATCGCAAGAGAATACGTGTACTTTGGTCGGGTACTATCGAATTCATATTTTTATTCATTAGCATCAGAGAAATCAGTCAATGAAAAAGCAGGTCATGAGTTTATTTTAGTTTCAAACTCGAACATCTATAACTTTGCGGTAAATTCATCATATAACTCATTCAAACTGATGGAGTTTTGGGAACAGGCAATCATATATGTTCTACGTTTGTAAAAAAAAAAAAGAAGAAGAAACAAAAGTTGAAAATTGCTTTAAAGCTGAATTAGTTCGTTATCAACTGAGTTCATCGAGTGATTTTTATTATGTTTTGCAGTTACAACACAATATTATATTCCATCTACATAAAGTTTTAAATTATCAACGGTAAAATCGAAAGTAAAACAAGATGAGCCAGGAATTCCCCGGAGCAAAAGCTTTTCCTAACCCCCAGAACCAAATACAATGTCAGTTTTAGTTTGCCATAGTACCCTCGTTTAATAGAAAAGATTCGAGATTAGATTATACTGTGAAGATATTAACTGTTGAACATCACTTTCTCACATTTTTTTTTATGTAAAAAAAGAAAACTAAACAAAGCAGGCGAGTATTTGACGGTGTGTCCCTGTCCATTTTAAATTTCATCCTATCACTAAATTTCTTGACTACGACGTTGTAGTAAATTACCGATAGCATACAAGCATTCTCGGAAATACAAGAATTACACAATTTAAATGTGATGGTAAAATCAACGCGGGAAATGAAGGCAGCTTTGGAAGAAGTGTTGCAAACCGCCTTATTAATGAACCTTTGCGGTCTGAATACTGTGTAAGTCCTTCGAAGTTGTTGAGGCTCTTAATGGACGTTGACGTGCTCACGCGACGGGAACTCAACAATTAACGATCAATGTGGTGAATATATAATAGAAACATGAAAAAACTTCAATATTTTCCTCCAGTAAATTTATCTTGCGTTTGAAATAAATTTCTTGATGAGAAGTGTCGCTTGATTGAGATATTTCAATCATTTAAATGATATAAAATGCACAAATACATTATCAGATTCATCTGCGAGTAATTGAAATGTATCTTTTTTTCTGTATCCCCTTCTTTACGGTTCCTCGTCCGACGAAGGAAATGCTGAGAGGGGTTGAAAAAAACATATTACATAGGGAAGGTGCATATACAAGGTTAAAGTCAAAATAGAAATCATAAAGTCATAGAAAATATGGAAGAAAACATTTTAAAAAATAGTGGTATTTCTGTGAGATATTAAAATCACTACAAAGTAAACTTTAAATCAAAATGTTTATTAACATAGGGCCTTTATAAGGAAAAAAGGCAACAATTAATTGGTTTTAAAAATGATTATTAAAATAACTTTTTCTGTAATAAAACACTAAGCTATATCTTCAATTTTTTTCTGTGCGATAGTTCAATCATTTGTCAACTAAGCTATATGTTTAGTATTTTGCTTGTTTCCTTTTGTCTTTGATTTGCTTGTTTCGTTTTGTCTTTGAGATGATAAAATGTTGTTGCTAATCTTTGTGTTCTTTATTCTACAAAAGAGGAAGAATACATGACGTATTCTTTACCGCAAAGAGTGCAAGTTGCGAGAGTAGGAGATGGCTTCCTTCCAAGATCGTATCCATAGATTATGCACGTATGAAAACAGTGATTATTGGAAACACGTGATAAAAAATTTTCTAATAAAAGATTCAAAAATACACGTCGGAGAGAGTGTATAAAAAGTGTGTCTTTCTGAGAAAGACTGAACTGTAAGAGAAAAAACGCTAGAGAGCGTAAAAGAAAATAGCATGTAATATTGAGAGATGCAGATAAAAGCATCTTGGATGATTAGTTTTTAAAGAGATTCAGAGAAAAATATCTAACAGAGTATAAAGATAGAGAGAGAGAGAGAGAGAGAGAGAGAGAGAGAGCGAGAGAGAGAGAGAGAGAGAGAGAGAGAGAGAGAGAGAGAGAGGGATGGAAAGAGAGATAGGGAGAGAGAGAGAGAGAGGGATAGAAAGAGAGAAAAAAGAGAGAGAAAGAAAGAGAGAGAAAAATAAAAGAGAAAGAAAGATAAATAGAGAAATAGAGAGAGATAAAGATCAGCTGGAGTGATTCTTTGCGGTCAGAGAAAAAGTCTCTCGATTTAACACACTATTAAAAATCGGTTACAGACGCCTCCACCTCACACAAATATCAATGGCCGTCACCTTAGCTATTTACTAATTGCTGAAGACGTCGTGCTGATTTCTAACGACTCTAGGCAGATACAAGGAATGGTCTGGGATATGGAGCGAGAACTTCGAAAAGTGAGATTAACTTTAAAACGGGGACAAAACGGTTGGACTAACGAATTGTTGGGACAAAAGTGGGCAAAGTGTTAGTAGGAGGGAAAGTGGTGAAGGTAGAGAGCAAAAGAGTTTATCTAAATAGCGAAATCAATGTGGGTGACTTGCAAAATGTGGAAATGGAATTGAAAGTCAATTGTTAAATGAGTGTGTTTTACCAGCTTCCTCATATGGTATGGAGGTGATGGCCACCAATAAAATCACTCTGAACAGCCTTGCCGTTGCGCAAAGACGCATGGAGAGATCTTATGCTGCGGTCACTATCTTTGATCCTTGCTCAAACGACTAAGTGCGAGACCGAACACGGATGGAGTGTGTAATACAGGAATGTGTGAAGAGGAAATGGCACTGGTGCGCGTGGTTAGCGAGAATGCCAGAATACAGTTGGGCAAAGGCCTCTTCAACTCATTGAGAATGATGAAGAAGAAGAGGAGGAAGACGAAGAAAAGAGACGGTCTAACAGAATGGCAACCCAAAGGGCCGAAGCGAAGAAGGGGGAATCCAGGACGAAGATAGAGAGACTATGAAGTGCGTTAGAGTCGAGTTTTTTGAGAAGAGCCGGAAGCAAAGAAGAAGGGCGTGGAACGATGATATCGATATGATATTGATAATAAAGCGTTTTAATTGATTTGAAAAAAAAGATCATTTATTGGAAACTCGAGAAATAAATTGATCTACCCACTTTTGATTACAGTTTATTAAGAATTTGCACAGATCAAATTATTTATCTTGAGATGTTGAGTTTTGAAAAAAAAACTATATCTGTAAGTGATTGCTGATTATGATTTCTCCACCAGTGGTAAGTATTATATAATCTATTGTCATATTCTCTCTGTAGATGTTTGAATGAATTAATAAAAACAAATGAGCTGTACCTCTTATTATGGGATAGGCTCCCCCACCATGGGCAAAGCAAACTTTGAGTCGGGGGAATCGTAGGCAGACACCACCCAGAAGAAAGCAGCAAATGCTCTGCGCTGTCTCCGATGGCATTCCTGCAAGGAAATGTTATCTTCTTTGAAGTATAACTCATGAAAAGTATAATATCATTTTTACTTTGAGTATAACTCACGAAAAGTATTATTTTCTATAGTATAAGTCACGAAATGTGAATGTTGCATAAGATAATTGTTGAAAATTCAAAATTTTCCACAATCGATTCAATATCGGCGAAATCTTTGGATAACTCTGTCAAGAATTTAAGGAATGGAAAATGAGCAATACATTGTTAATTATTCCACTACTGTTGAAGTTCTGAACATAATCTTTTCATCGAATGAACGAGAAAAAAAACAACAAAGTACTAGATTTTGTAACTGGTGAAAATCAGCAGTAACGCCTGGTTATAATCAAGATTTCTCAAACCCTAAAAAAGCTAGTCTACGGGGCGGGATCGAACCCAGCTCATCTTCCTCTGAACCGGGAGTTCGAGCGCTTTACCAGTTCTACGATTGATACTTCAATCAGTGACCAACCAAGCAGCCACGGCAGCCAGTACTTGCTGAGTCGGCCTTCCCAAGTGTGCATGTCCCATGGATGCACGAAGAGGGCTACGTCGAGGGCCTCTGCTTCCTAAAATGAGGGTTCAGTCTTGCTTGAACAAGACTTTATTACTATTTTCACCATTTTGCAAATCCTTCAACAAATTTGTTTTCGATTAATTAGCATGAAAACTTTTTTTTGGGAATCAATCTATACTTAAAATATCATCGGTTATCGTACAATCTGAGTAGTCTCAAGAGTATCTACAGAAGTACCATCTAACTTTTCTACTCACAATCTGAGTAGTTGCAAGAGTATCTACAGAAGTACCTTCTAACTTTTCTACTCGCAAAAAATTATAGTGAGAGTGTGAGAGTGAAGAAGTCGGTTAGAAAAAAATTATGCATTATCATTATTCTACTTTCTCTTATTCACATTTTGCCCCTTCCTTACGAAAAATTAAATGGAATGAGTGATAAACAATTTTTATTTAATCATTGCTTTTAATCAAATACTCAAATGCTTATGTTGTCATTCGTTCCATTTAGTTTATTGTTCCATTTCGTTTATTCGTTCCATTTCGTTTATTGGTTATTCATTTGATTATTTATTGGTTCTTTTTTTATTCAAATCGTATATTTCCCTTTCTGCAAACTTTTGATTTAACTTTCCCATATTCTTTCTCTTCGTATGGCAAAAAAAAACGAATCTAGGAACAACATGGCTTCTCATTGTGGGAAGTAGAAATTTAAAAGTAGAAGATGAGAGGTTTGCTGCGCTCCATCTCAGTCTTTGACGGTAATTCAGAATCATTTCGGGAAGGCTGAACGCATACAATGGAGATAAGAATAAAAAAAAAGAGAAAGACCGTGATGGACCGAGTTAGAAATAGATATAGGAAGCGAATAAGAGAGAGAGAGAGAGAGAGAGAGAGAGAGAGAGAGAGAGAGAGAGAGAGAGAGAGAGAGAGAGAGAGAGAGCGAGAGAGAGAGAGAGTAATAGAGAGCGATCAATAAACAAAAAGAGTAATATTAATAGAAAAGAGGAAAGAGAGAGAGAGTGAATTACTTAGAATGAGAGAGAGAAAGAAAGATAGAGATAGAGACGAAAGCTTGAATTAAAGTAGAACAGATAAGAGGAAGTTACGGAGGAGACTTCATCGTGGGGCGCAATCTTCTCGAAAGGTACCCTCCTAGTTGATTGACGAGGGAAAGGAAAGAATTGAGGATAGGCTAAATAGGGCTCGATCGAGAATGACCAGGGGCAAAGAAATATTGGGAGAAAAACAGAGAGATGAAGCTGAAGTAGAGCGATAGAACTAGAAAGATAAACGCAGAAAGAGAAAGGAATCCAAAAAGAGAGAATGAGAGAGTAATGATGATATTGGAAAACGAATAAAAAGGGAAACTGGTATTTTGGAGAAAATAGGAATAGAAGTGCACACAAAAATAACTAACAACAAAAAAACAGAAAGCGAGGTGTCAAAAAGTAATGAAAAACATTGAAAAGGTGGAAGTACGAGACAAAACAAGAGAGAAAGAGAGAGAGAGAGAGAGAGAGAGAGAGAGAGAGAGAGAGAGAGAGAGAGAGAAAGAGAGAGAAAGAGAGAGAAAGAGAGAGAAAGAGAGAGAGAGAGAGAGAGAGAGAGAGAGAGAGAGAGAGAAGAAGAAGCAGAAGAAGAAGAAAGAAAGCAGATAAGAAAAAGATGAATACGCAGATTCAGATAGGCAGATAATGAGGGAGAGAGAAGAAGTATTAGGAGAGTGTAAGATGAAGCATCAGAATAGCGCATGTTCTCACTAATGTTTGTCACTTTCGGAACCCGGAACCTATCCTGTTTGATAGCGAACGAACCTTATAGAGTGGATAAAAGTCAGCATGATCGAGGTCTTTCTCGTTCACATGAGATCCAATCTGGAAGCCTCTGAATCCCATCGAAGAGCAACGACGCATTTCCTTCAAAAGCAAGAAAATCTTCAGAAAAAATAATTATATTCTGTAAAATTCGACTTCTGTACAGGGTGATTAGTAAGTATAGAGAAAACTTTTCCCAGCCCTCTCATGAGCGTCTCAGATGATCGATTTGAATTATCAATTTCCCACGTTGTAGGTGCATTAGCTGTCTATTCTTGCTATAATAGCTAAATTCTTTCAAGTATGGTGAAGCCAAGGCATCTGCTTGTGACATCTGCTTGTGGCCGAGCGACTAAATTTTGCCCGTGCGATAAATTTCATTCATCTGCTTACTTGTGGATTTCATTCATCTGATTCCATTCATTCTCTCATTCGTCTCCCTCCGTGCACGGTTGCTCCTCGCACCGTCTCTTCCCTCGTCTGGGAGAGTCCTTTTCGGAGAAGATTTGGCGCTCCGGGATCGTAGCGCCATCATGCGCGACAGAAGAATGAGATGGAGGGACTACTTTGTCAAAGCCGTTAGTCCCCAATTCCTAAGAAAGGCAGAGAACGCTGAGGAGTGGAGTCGTCACATGTCGCAACAGATCCCATAATCGATGATGTTATATTACCGATGTGGCTTGCTGATCTTGATAAAGCGTTTAAATTGAATTAAATTGAAATTGAATCAAAATGGCCACGAGAAATCTTACTGCGCGAATATTCAAAGCTGCTCGGTTAACAGTATATAGCACTATAACTCAGCTTCTGGAGAACTAAAACACCAAAGAAAGTGCACGAAGCCGTCGTCTTTTAACAGATACCACCCCATGCATGATCAACATCCTTCAGAAGCGGATTACACGCGACCCCAGGCAATCCATTAGAAAACCCACTTGGCTTCAGCGTTTGGGGGTTAATTCAGGTAAAGGTTGAAGCTAATCGATATGCATTATTCTCTTCTTTTGATATGCGTTATATGCACGATATGATATGCACAATATGCATTATTCTCAGCATGACGCGAAATCGACATCCAATACCTGCGGGTATTGGCATCCGGATATGAACGGCGTCTCGAAGCCTGCGTTCGGGCGAGAAACAGTCACATTGAATGATATTACCCATAATCATTAGTTGAGAAAAAAAAAAGAAGAATAAATATTAAGATAAGAAGCCAAGTTTTTCGATCTGAAAGCAAATATAAAAATTTGAATTTATCTCTATACTCACTTTTTACCCTGTAAAAACCGATTGTTTCCAGGTAAACCTGAATTATCGATCTAACAATAACCACTGATTCGGGTATTTCTTACGTTTTTAACAAAAGTTAGATACAAAATCACACAAGACTGCAGATTTCAAGCCCACATTGCTCTTTTTTCGTGTCGAAGAGTGATTGGCTTTCTAGGAGCTTCTCATTTTGATCATTTAAAGGTAAGGAAACCGGTTTTTTGTAATATTTGGCTTCACATTTTTCTGATGACTTTGCGCAAGAGATTTTCTGGCTCCTTCGCCTAGTAGTCACTTGCAATTACAATCTTCTGCTTTTTCGCACTTTTTTGAGCTATGACAGGGTACAAATTGAAGCTTTTTATTTTATACAAATTGAAGTTTATTATTTTCCCAGTTAACCCGATAATTCTCGCGCACTGCTTTCTTATCCCACGATTGCACCCATTCACAGCCAGTCTCCGCCCCTCTTCTCTTCCCCTCCCCTCAGAGCAGCTTTTGCAGGCCAGCAGCCTAGCGAAAGGGTCTCCGCCAGACATGTAGATCTCTCAGTACTTGTCTCTTTCTCTGTTTCTCTCTAAACTCTCGAACTATATTTCTTCCCATTTTTTCTTGCCTTCCGAGAACTTCTGCTTCTATCTCATCTTCTCAATCCACATGGCTGTTTTTTTTCCACCCCTATCTCTCTCTTTAAACCTCCTTTATTCAAGCTAGAAACTGCCTTTCAAACGCTTGCTTTCCTCGTTTATCAGAGTGTGACTCTGGTTCTACTCTCTGCGTGAATCCCGTGCTCTCTTTAGCTTCTCTTTATATTTCTCTCTATTTCTCTCTTCCTCTTTCTCTACCTTTCACTGACTCTCAGTCAGTCTCTTACGATCTCTCGCTTTCTCTAAAATCATTCTATCCGTCACTGTCTCAATCACTCTCTCTTTTTTCTCTCTTTCTCTCTCTCTTTCCCTCTTTTTCAATCTCTCTTTCCTCTTTTTCCCTCCTTCCTTCCCTTCTGTTCGCTCCAAAATTGCCGCCCAATGCGAAGAAAACGGCCGACTTAGACATTCTAAGTGAAAGTCGCCTGAGTCAATCTTTTTCCTATCAGGACTCAAAGAAAGCTTCCACCTTCCATTTATCCATCCCATGATCGGTTGGTAAAATGAGTCTTCCACACCGCCGACGGAAGGGTCTTCTTCCCTGAGTTCCGATCAAGTCCTATACAGACTGCAAAAGCTCGACCGTACCGGTATGTGTCCACCAGTCTCGACGATTCATTTGATGTTCTTCTCACTCCTACTGATCTACTTCTCATCTATTGTTGATGCCCGGTTCGTTGTCGTTTCAATGCTTTTACCAAATTTTTTTTCTCAAATGAAATTTCATTGATTTGCTTTTTCTGTTATGTAAATAAAATCGTGTCGTGAAAAGCACGAATAGGGAAGAAAATTTCTTTATTGCAAATGTGGGTATTTTTGATCTGTGTTCGGAGAGAAACTTTAAATAAACTGAACTCAGCAGTCTAGAAATATCTGGGTTCAGAATATTTCAGCGTGCGTTGATGTCAGAAGGGGAATGATCTGGAGCATATCTAAAAACTTGAGCCTACTATTCCTTTGACTGCTGGCTTGAGAATTTTCCCATAAAACCCAAAATTTAATGTTCAATACTAGTAGTAATGATCATAATGCTAAGAAATTAATAACTCTATTCATTAGTTCGTTGCATAATCGCTGGTGTACTAGCAGAATTTTTAGACCATTTTATGAGATGAATAACTTGGAAAAAAAGGAGAACAAACTAGTGAGATACGGGTCGGGTCACAAGTTGTTTGACATGTTTCTGAAAATTCTAAACCGGATGATGTATTTTTAGGAGTGAGAAAGACAAAAATTAAAAGAAATACAGAAAGAGATTTTTAAAAAATGTAGATAGAGTAAGAGACATGATTTGGCGTTATAAGTTCCTGTTTATTAATCGTTTCTGAGAACTGATATGATTCCGAAATCATTGGACTAATACTTGTAACACTTGAGATTTAAGAACGTTCTAGGTGTATGTTATTGTTGTTAAGGCAGAAGACAATAAACAAAGGCAGCAACGAAAAAAAGAGGAGGGGGTTGAAAACAAAAGGGAGAAGTAAAAGGAGTAATACGGGGAGATACTGGAGAGGATGCATCACTGCACGTCATCGATTAGGTGGCGTGTCGGTCTTGGAGATTGCATGCTCTAGAGAGAGAGAGAAGAGAGTAAGAAAGTAGCAGAGAAGAGAGAAGAAGACTGAAAAACAAATACAGGAAGATGAAGAGAAAGAAGAGAGAGAGAGAGAAAGAGAAAGATGAAGAAACTGATTTGGAAAAGAAGAACAAAAAGTAGGAAAGACAAATTTGCGCAGGAGAACGATGCGAGATTGAGGAAAAAGAGAGATCAAAAGGAGCAAGAGTGATGTTGAGACAAAGAACGCATTATATCAGATTAAAGTTTAAGAAAATAAACTTCCGGCATTTTCTTTCCAAGTATCTATGTGAAGAAAAATAATAGGCTGGATGTTTCCAAGCAAATAGGCTCGCAAATAAAATAATAGGCAAATAGGTTTCCAAGCAAAATAGCAATGTGTCCCCGTGGTGTAATGGTAACACGCGCTCCCGGTTTGAGTCAGCGATGGTTGGGTTCGATCCTGCCCGGTGAACTAGCTTTTTTCTGTGCGATAGTTTAATCATTTGTGATCTTAACCAGGCGTCACTGCCTTTAAACTGTGTAACTTAGCATTTGAAGATTTACATATGTTCTATTATTTTCCAACTCATATACTCCTTAGCCTTAAATTTAAACTTTCTTTCTTGCTTTCTTTTTTTCGCTTTTTCTATCTCTCTCTCCCTTCTCTTTCTCAAATTCTCTTCCTCTAGCTATTAAAAGCAGTTTGCTTTGAAGAGGAGCTGTAAATTTGGCAGATTAAAGAGGAAAATCAGTTTGGAATTAAGAAAAAGCAGTAACACAAAAAGGTTTGAGAGAGATGGAGGAGGAAAAGAGAGAGAGTAAATTCGAAAGAGAAAAGGAAAGTGATAGAGTTAAATTTGGAAGAGAAGGAGAGAGAAAGAGAGATGAAGCAAGCAAAGAAGGCAGAAACTATCAAAAAGTATGAATAACGAGATAAAGAATCTTGTGAAGGAATTTGGGATAGCGTGACTGCAAAAGTGAGCTTGCAGGCCTTAGGCTCACGCCACATCTCAACTATCTACGCTTCCCAATAACAAAAATAAGAAAATAAAGATTACAGAGAAGAGTATGAAAAATGAGAAAGAGAATGAAAGAGATACATGGAGAGTGTTAAAAAAATTAATAGAAAATAAAAGAAAAGGGGAGAACTGAAGAGAAAAAGTAAGAGAGAGAGTGCAAGTCTCGGACACTGACGATAGAGAAAGAAGAGAGAAAAGAAGAAAGAGAGAGAAGAAGAAAGATAGAGAAAGAAAGAGAGAGAGTGCGAGTCTCAGACACTGACGAAAAAGAACGAGGAGAGAAAAGAAGAACTAGAGAAAGAGAGAGAGATAATGAAAGAGAGAGAGAGAGTGTGTGAGTCACGAACATTGACGAAAAAGAAATGAGAGAGAAAAAGAAAGCGAGAGAAAGAGAGAGAGAGAGAGAAAAATCAAGACCAATTAGCAGTTCGTGGCGTTGGAAAAAGGAGATGTCAAGAAATTTGAGGATGTTATCCATTCATTTATATCATTCCTTGTGTGAGGACTCTTTTTGAGGCCCTCTTAGTTTTTTAGTTCGATATGTCAAGAGAAGTTGTTTATGGTTGTAACATCTTCCTAGTAGGAATAACTTAATAGAAAAAATTGCAAATTTAGCTAATAAAGAACGGACTTGAAAGATAAATTTAACGATGCGAAAGAAAGGGACAGAGAAAGCGAGAGAATTCAAGGAGAAAGTCTAAAAAAGACTGCTAGAAGCATTGTGAGAAATAAATATTGTGTACAAGATAGTTGCTCTTCTCAGGTAGATGAGTGAAAAGTAGAGTATTGTATCGCCTTTCACATTGCGGAGAGTTGTTGAATACATAGCGGGAAGAGGGTCCACGTAGGAGGAGGACCATCCACCAGGAAGAAGTGCCAAGGTCAGAAAGACATCGCTTCTCATGGATACGCGCTTTATCGAGTCACAGAGATGGATGAACAAATAGTCGTGTGTGAAACAGAAAAAATAGCATCTAAACAAAGAGAGATGACGTGAGAGAGAAGGAGCGGAAAAGAGAAAGGAAGACAGAGAAAGAGAGAGAGAGATAGAAATAGAGAATGATAGATTGAGAGGTAGATGGATGGGCAGCATAAAGAATAAAAGACCCAACCTCAGTTGGTTTCATCGCGCACAATCTGCTCTCCTATAACCATTGAATCTTCCTCCCCTACCTTCTACCTCTCTCCCTCATTCTCTCTTTTGCTCTCTGTATTTACTTCTTTCTTCTTCATTTTTTCCCTTTCTCTCTTTTTCTCTATCTCTATCTTTCTTTCTCTCTCCGACCCATCTTCATAATGCCTCCAAGTCCCTATATCCCTTCTTTTTGACGGCCTCTCTGTCTTGCCGTGGACTGACTCCCAAGGGGCACATGCTTCCCTCTAGCCTCCTCTTCCGCAATCTTTCAACTCAACCCGACGTGGCCTCCCTAACAAAGAGATTCGCTAACTGAAGGGAGATATGAAGTGTTATCTAAATAGCAGAAAAGCAGCGAAATTCATCCCTTGTGAAGACAGGAAAAAGTAAAACCACAAGAAAGAAGCAAATGAAGCAAGTGCTTACAAGTGTGCGATCATTACGTTCTCCCAATTTTTCATAAAATACAGTTGCGTGAAATTTTCGTGAGATCGTAAAAGGAAAGCTTCTTGAGACAAGGATATTCAGATGAAAGAGTAAATATTCCTCTGGAATAACTCACAAGGGACAAAATTTGTGAGTTTTTTCCCAGAGAAATAAAGGCACTCAGAATTTAGAAAAGAAAAGTGAGTTAACAATAAAACTTGTATAGGTTGAAGTCTGAAGACAGTTTTTTTTGTTGTGATGGACTGATTTTGTCACCGCGGAACAGTTTTGGAAAATTATATTGAAATAGGCCTCCTAAGTCAACTCTGGGTTTTGCTAGTTCACATATTGTCGATCTGACTCTAGTTAACTTGACTTTTTCAAGTATCTGGGAAGGGCTCCTGTTAAAAAAGTCTATTAATGAAATTAGTCGGTTTTGGACGACTGGTCATTTTGAATACTCTTACTAGTCAGTTTCTAGAAAAGTCTTCCGACGGAACTCTCGGCACCTACGACGATTGAGTAGGCATTACGACTGGGAAGTGGACGATCATGGAGGATTGCGGCCGGTCATCAATCCAGCCAAGGTTCGATACACGTACATACTTTTTGTGACTGCTTTTTCACTGTTCGAAGATCGGGAAGTTGGAAGAAAGAAAAAAATGAAGTTTGAATAAAAACCGATATAGGTTTTTCTTTTTTTTAAGCATTCCGAACCAGCTTTTGGTCGAAAAACCGTGTCGATACATAATGAGAAAATGAATTCAAAAAAGGTTCTTATGTCCGGGTGTGGTATGATAATTTGACTGTCTATTGGCAAAGGGTCCATCTTCCATCACCCCTTCGGATGAACCTAATCAAAGCAAAAATTTACGATTTTTTACTTCAATTCTGACAATCTTCTTTCCTCTTCCCTCCCCCCTCCTCGCGTTCATGCTACAGAGAGTAACAGTGAGCCATTGAGCAGCTCCTGTGGTTCACCAGGTGAAGTCTCCGTCTTAAATTAGGGATATAAGTACCCTGCCGCTATAAGGAATCGAGCACGAGGAGGATCTTTTTTCTGAATAGTCTGACTCGAAGATATTCATTTTGAAGCAAGATTTTGTTTGAAGGTCGAACGCTCTACTCGAGAATGCACGAATGACTCGTATATACTGGAAAAAATTCTACATGGCTACAATAGACACAAAATTCCAGGAGGACAAGTTCAGGTAATATAAAAAGGTATAACTAGGTCGAATTGTTACAGAACTCAAATAGTTATCGATCTCATTGAACTATTTCAGGTTCAAGTCGAAGTTTGGGTTCAGGAAATCACGACGATCTCAGACATCACAAGTGACTTTCAGGTAAGCTCATACAATTATAACGGGAAATAAATCTAACTCCTTTTGAACGTATGATTTGGCTCAGCCGGAGTGAAGTGAATGTCTTTGTTTAAGGAACACAAGGTACAATGGAGCGCTTCTTACTCAATGAATTAGTTGTCGGTAGTCTTAAATTTTGTGTGTCTTTAAATTCCATGAGGTGGCAACGAACGAGGTGGAAACGACACTGTGTGAGTGATGAAAGTATGACGCCCTAATGACCAAATCATACAATCGCACTAACAAAAGCTATTCCGTGGGGCGGGATCGAACCTAACCTGCTCTCTCCTACCCGAAATGACCGCAATGTAACCGGGTTTCGATCTGTGCGATAATTCTATATACAAATCTCAGTGGGCTACTGCTAACGTCTGAATTTTAGTATGAGATTGGCTCATGAACAAATATAAGAGAGAAAAGAAAAAAAATGGGAACCGGGACTGAAGGGTAATATTTATCGCGAAGGGATTTTTTTAAAGCTAGACATCTACATCTCGGAAATGTGGACTGATCCGGCGCTTGTCTACTCCTACCTCAATCCTTGCAAGTACAATCTTTCTCTGAACTCTATTCTTCTGGAGCGCCTGTGGACACCCAACTCATGCTTCATCAACTCTAAAACTGCCGATATTCACAAGTCACCGTTCCCCAATATTTTCCTGCTGATCTACGCTAATGGTTCTGGTCAGTCACTTTTTTGAGTGCTTGAATAAGATTCTTCATCTTTTTCTCTTTCTCTCTCTCTATCTCTCCCTCTCTCTCTCAAACTCACTCTCTGTTTCCCTACTGTTTTCATTTCTCTATCTAAAATTCTTTCTTTCTCTCGCTATTGATCTTTCTCTTTTTTTTCTCTCCATTTCTATGTATTTTTATTCCCGGTGTGTTAAAACTTTTTTATCTTTTGAAATTTTGTTTCTTGATACCATGTTCTTCTGTCACTGAAAATGTGTTGCATTTTCAAAATTTTATTCAAACCTTTATTCTCATTTGGCTTTCGAAACCTTCAATAGCATGTGTGATTTTAAGTTAGCTTTGTAAGGTAACTTTTTTTTACTAATTTCTCTTAGTGACTAACCTTTTCAAAAGCTATTGGTTTTGATGATAAAATGTGAGAATTTTTTGAAAGCATTGTGAAAGAAGTAAGCATGATTTTTTTTGGTTATAGCACGTGTTGAGCCAAAAGAATTGTGCTTCTTACCATTGAAATACTCGAGAACATTGTAACCTTTTTTTCTGGTTAAAAATCTATGAGGTTATATCAGAAGAAATCTGAAAAGTAACGTTGGATTGACATTGGCAA
The DNA here is from genome assembly GCA_964056735.1 of Allodiplogaster pararmata. NCBI lineage: Eukaryota > Metazoa > Nematoda > Chromadorea > Rhabditida > Diplogasteridae > Allodiplogaster > Allodiplogaster pararmata. The sequence continues at coordinate 13,051,913 of OZ057403.1, forward strand.
TACGAGCTATCTTTCATGCTCATAAATACGACAGAGTTCTACGTTTTTTGAGCCCATATATGTGGCTCTCACGAGTTATTCATCTCTCTCACGAGTTATTCATCATGAGAGATTTTCCTGTAAAGAGCCATCTTAAAGGGATTAAACGCGCTCTTTTCTTGATTTTTTTCGAATCTACAACTAGTATTATTTTTTCTCCTGCACTTATTTCTCTTCCAACTTTTTGTTTTTGTTTCTCCCTCTCTCTCTATCTTTATTTCTCTGTTTTTCCTCTCTGTTTCGTTTTCTTTCTTTCTCTCAGTCTTTATTTCACTCTAACGTTTTTCTTCTTACTCCTTGCTTCATTTCCCTTTCTTTCTATCTTCTCCATCAGAATAACGCGTCTCCTTAGTAAATGCTAGCTTTGAGCATTCTTTTGCCTGACGTCATGAACAATTGTTGTCTTCCTTGAAGTCCTTTTTCCAACCCTTCATTAACCTCCAGGTGTTTCTCACCAAGCCCCCTCTCCTAAACAACACTAAATTATTCACCATCTTTTTTCTTCTGACAAACACGCTCATGTTGCCTATTTGCATGGAGAAAGAGATGGATTTTCGACTCGATGAGAATTTGTACATAGTTTAGAAAACTTAGCAATCAAGAAACTTCTCAATTCCACATACGAAGCTACTCACACGAGAATTTGAGACATTTTCATGAATCTGAAGCACAAGTTAAAAGCAGGAACGGATTAAATCAAGAACACTCTTTTTTTAAACTGTTCAAGAGGGGATAGATTATGGATTCGAAGAGATGGGTTCTAGATTCGTATAAGTTATAAAAAGGAATATGATACCTACGTTTTTGGTTTTCGAAAAAAAACTACAAACGAGTATTTAGTGTTAATCTGAAAATAAGATTAACTTTCAAAGTTTCAGACTTATACTTCATGGTGAAAAAACACTCAAATACAAAAATAAAACTGGATGGACCCTTTAAAAAAATAAAGTTTAGTCCTCAAAAAAATAATTAGAGTCCTCAAAATGCGTCATCCGGTCAGACGCTACCCAAAGTTGGAGTCTACTCTGATAAGCTTTGAGAAACAAAGAGAGAGAGATTGAGATAGGGAGGAAGGGAGCAAGAGAGAGAAAGAGATAGAGAGAGATAGAAGAGATTGAGATAGGGAGGAAGGGAGCAAGAGAGAGAAAGAGATAGAGAGAGACTCCAAAAGAGCGAGAACTGTTTCCCTGAGCTCAGAAAAATGAGCACAATTAGATGACACAGAAGAAATCCTGTGATGAATAATTAGAGTCTACTAGACCTATGTGAATGGATGAGGGATGAAGAAGTTTCAGAAAGAGGAGCTTTTTGTAAGCAACAATTAATCTTCATTCATGTGCATTGAACTCATTGCAGTCGAGTGTTTCACTCGTAAACTCTATCCCAAACGTGTAATAACACGTTATGCTCATACTCATACTACTTTGAAAACACTTGAATTTTCCTGCCATTCTCATTAGAACTTCACTTTAAGATGTACATTCGTGAGAAGGGAGCTTCTACTTCTCACACAATACTTCTGTTTCACAAGAGTATGTTTATATGTATGCGATAACACGGAGCGGGGTAGGTCTAGCATACTTGGAGAGAAATAGAAATAAATAAGAGAGTAATAGAAAGATGAAATGAAACAAAAAGTAGGAGTAAAATTGGTAAGGAGGGATTTCTCAACTGTTAGAAAAATAAGCGTTGAAACCTTAATAGGAACAACAACAAAAATTCCAACTTAGGATGAAATTACTGTTCAAAATAGTAATAAAACGGAAAATAAAAATTTTTTAGAGGCTCAGCTCTTAGCTCGCATGGTGTGAGTTTCCAAGCTTTACGAAGATAGAGAAAATTCTCAAAAACTGGGAGCCAATCACTAAAATTCCGTAAATTGCGTAGATTTTTTTTTAGAATTCTGAACAGTTCTATAACTTCAATGTTTGTGCAATTGAGATAATCTTTGACTTTCTCCGAAAAATTTCTTACATGTTATTCACGCAGTTTGTTATTCGGCATTGACTCCTTTCAGTTCGTTTTGTACTTTTGTTTTAGAACTAATCTAAGTAGTTTTTTTCTCATTAAATCTTCCCTCTCTCAATTATTTCTTTTAACTTTCTTCTCCCTCACTTTCTAACTCCTTTTTCTTCATTTTTGTTTTCATGTTTTTTCATCGTTTTTTTCTCTTTTTTTCTTCAAAACCTTTCTTTTCTTTTCTTTTTTTTCTCTCTCTTACTCTTTTTTTCGCTCAATATCATATTTCTGTCTTTCTCATTTCCTTCACTTATAACCGTGAAAAGCCCAAAAATGGAGAACTCAGCGAAAGAAGAGCGAAGAGTTAGAGAAAGTCGTCCGGGCAACTTGGGAAGAACAAGCGAGCAACGCTGAATACCAATCACCAAAAAGACTTGTGCTAAGATGTCGAGAAAGAATATACATATGATTGGATGAGCTCTTATCAGAAAAACTATAGGAAAGTTGGCGTCATCAATTCATCTAACGTAGGTGAAGCGAGTGAGTAGAATTTTTTTTTTGCGAGTCCAGCTACTGTGAGACAGGGTTTGCGAGTCCAGCTACTGTGAGACAGGGTTTGCGAGTCCAGCTACTGTGAGACAGGGTTTGCGAGTCCAGCTACTGTGAGACAGGGTTTGCGAGTCCAGCTACTGTGAGACAGGGTTTGCGAGTCCAGCTACTGTGAGACAGGGTTTGCGAGTCCAGCTACTGTGAGACAGGGTTTGCGAGTCCAGCTACTGTGAGACAGGGTTTGCGAGTCCAGCTACTGTGAGAAAGGGTTTGCGAGTCCAGCTACTGTGAGACAGGGTTTGCGAGTCCAGCTACTGTGAGACAGGGTTTGCGAGTCCAGCTACTGTGAGACAGGGTTTGCGAGTCCAGCTACTGTGAGACAGGGTTTGCGAGTCCAGCTACTGTGAGACAGGGTTTTTTTTAGTGTGCAAGTAAAAGGTACAGACGTCCGCCGAAAGTGGAAAAAATTTTTTAGATAAAGGTCTCCCTCTACGATTTTTCAAACATTTTTTCGAAATTTTTTTTGTTTCACAAAAGGGTCCTCCTTATGGTTTAGAAAAAACAGAGGCCCGCCGACAGAAGGTCTAAAATGACTATTTAACCCTGCTGTGAGGACGTTTTTCGGAGAAAATTTGTTCTGTTGAGCAACCTTTATCCTCATGAACTGTTTTCAGTGTATTCTACGGAAACAGCTTGCCAAAGTGTTTCAACTTTTTTTGTTTAATTCTAAAATAAAGTTCCATTTATACTCGTTTCCGCTCTGGGCACTCACTAATGAGCCCCACTCAGAGAGAGAGCAAAGGTCTGTCTGAGTTCGGGCGAAGCAAACTTCTGCTACATACATTACAGTCTTAGCAGTGATATCATAATTGTAAATTATATTCATCACCTATTTTACCATTTTTCTATAATACTTGCTAATAAAGTTGAAAACTTTACCCCAAGCCCTTGTTGTACCGAGAACAAGACGTGTAGCATAATTGTTTTCTTGGATATCATCAAGAGAAATTTAGCACTTCATCTTCCTATAAATCATCTTCCAGCTTGCTCTGTTCGATCTGCTTTAAAGGAATATCTTTTCAACTTACTTCGGTAGCCCATGTCCTTAAGAGTTCAGATAGACGTTTTGTCTTCAGGAAGACGGCAAATTGGTTCAATTCACAATTTTGAAACAAGACAAAAAATTTTGTTTGAATAGACACAGGAAAGATCGGGAAAAGTGTTCAGCAGTGAGAAAAAAATGAAAAAATGTTTTACGACTAAGAGAAAACTGAAATCAAGGGAGAAAGAGAAAAGAAATGAGTGAAGAAGACAGATCTGTTTATAAAGATAGCGTGAAATTAAGAAATGTGTGTGTTACATAGTGTCTCAAAGAGAAAAACAGAAAGAAAGAAAGAAAGAAAGAAAGAGAGAGAGAGAGAGAGAGAGAGAGAGAGAGAGAGAGAGAGAGAGAGAGAGAGAGAGAGAGAGAGAGAGAGAGAGAAAGAGAAAGAGAGAGAGAGAAAGAGAGAGAGAAAGAGAGAGAAAGAGAGACAAGGGAAAGGAAAAGATTGCGGAAAAGTTTCTTTTTTGTTAGAAAAAGATTTAAGAAGAACCAACTTCCAAAAAAGCTCAATATGACGTTATGAAATTCATTTAGCAGGGATTCGGGCTGAAAGCTGCTAGTAACCAGTGACATCGAGGAAGGAACTCCATAACAAGCTTATGAGCACAGCGAAATTTGGGAAAATACGGGGGGACGGAAATCAAATCAAAACGATTCCATCTACATCTCTTCTCTTTTTTCTTCTATTTTTCTTTCTTTATCTCTCTTTTTCTCTTCACTTTCCCTCTCATTCTCTTACTTTCTCACACTCTTTATCCTCCCTCTCCTACTCTTTTCTCTTCTCTTCAAATCTTCTTTTCATTTATATCGCCATGAAACTTTATTTGATGTTTTTTCAGCATTTTTGATGTAGTCACCCTAAGTTTTTTCCTCAAAACCTCGAGGAGGTTTGAAAGTCGCTGATCAGTTTATTCAATCTCAGAGAATTTTGAAAAATAATACGTGTTCCAACATAATAAAACGTAAATTTTCAAAAAAGCGAGAAAAAACAGCAAAAAACATTTTCAGTGTGGACAAACTATCGCTTAAAGCTGCAAGGTGCGTTTGCTTTCTTTCACATTTTTTTTTGAAAAATGTTCCTTCAGAAGTTCCAAAACCTTTCAAATTAGTTTTTTCCAATTTCTTACCAAAAAATTTTCCAGTTCACAAAAAGTTCTCGAGTGATCGTAGTTACAAGTTTTGATTTTCTGTTACATCAATAAATTTATAATCAACGAACGAACGAATGAATTAATTTGTAAAAAAGAAGAAAACATTTCAGGACCCTGCATCATGGACCTCACTAGGTTGGTTAACTATTTGGAATGCATCTGGTTTGTTTGAAGACCACCCCAGAGGTTTTGCAACATAAAGGATTGAACTATCACCTAATGATTCTTCACAAAAACTGGTCCACGGGGCTAATTCTAACCCAACTAATTCTTCCCCAATTGTACCAAGCGCGTAACACTCTTGAGAACACAATAAAACGCTCAATAGTACACCATGAAAGATTAAATCGCCTACCCACCCTCTAATTTTCCCATTCTTGTAGATTTAATGGCAAGCGTAGTCTAGTACCGCCCAAAATGTTATAATATATAGGGTTATTGAACATAACTTTTTTCAAAAAAAAACGAATGAAGATCAAATTTTCAGATATTTTTTACAAGCCAAATTCACATGTTTCGAGTAATAGAACAAGTTTAGAAAATGCTTTATTAGGTTTATTCGTTAAAAAAATGGAAATAGTAAAAAGTGCTTATAGAGATGTTCAGTTTTTTCGAAGTAATAAAACAAATATTCTAGTATTTGGTGGCATATCCTTTCGAGTCAATGACTGCCTGACATCTACGAGGCATGAAATCAATCAAAGAGTCAATGGTTGCCTGCGAAATCGCCTTCCATTCCTCCTCTAGCTGCTTAAACTTTTCATCAGCATTTCTGCATGTTCTTCCCGTCAATTTTCGTTGCAAATGTTCCCATAAATTTTCGATGATGTTCAAATCGGGAGACTGGCTCGGCCAGTCCAAAACATCCACATGCCGACGGCGAAACCAGTTCTGAACGTGCTGAGATCGATGTTTCGGGTCGTTATCTTGTTGAAAGGTGAACCCACGGCCGAATTTGGAGAGGGCCCAAGGGCGCATAGTGCTTTCCATTATGTTCTCAAAGCCGTAACGATCGAGATTTCCGAGAAAACGTCTAATTGGACCCATGCCGCTGGCGGAAGAACAGCCCCAGACCATCAAAGAACCACCGCCATGTTTGACTGTGAGCGACTGATATTGCGGCAGGAAACGCTTGCCCGCTGGACGTCTTACCCACCTCAGACCGTCACTGCAGAACATATTAAACTTGGATTCATCGCTCCAAACAATCTGAGACCACTCATGGCGTGTCCAACTGAGGTGATCCTTAGCCCACTGAACTCGAACTTTACGATTTTTTTCGCTGATGAAAGGCTTCTTTGCAGGCCGCCTTCCATTCAGTCCAGCGGCTTGCAAACGGCGTTTGATGGTAGTTATTGAAGGAGCAGGAGTCGCGGGCGTTGATATGATAGCTTGAATGTCTGTAGCAGTGCGTTTCGGGTTTTCGCGAGATGCGCGCAGGATGCTTCGGTCCATGTACCTCGAAGTTACGCGGGGTCTCCCCGAACTTGTCTTCACGATGACTCGTCCCTGCAATTTTTTTGTGTTCCAAAGTTATTCAGTTGTAGAAAATTCGTTTACCTGGGTTCGAAAACGCCGGAGGATATGGGAGATAGCGCTCTGAGTTACCCCGAACTGCTGAGCGAGCTCGCTCTGTGACCGGCTCTGTTTTGCCCCAGCAACAACAGCTTCTTGCATTCTTTTACTTGTATTTCGATGTCCAACAGTTCGAACCATGACTTGAAACACAATTTTTATGAATGAAGTTCGGTAAACAAAAAAGAAAAACTGAAAAATGGAAGATATACCGATTTCGGTGTATTTCCTGGAGATAAATAATAAATCACTCAAAACGACGTCCGGTACGGTACAGACACCCAAAAAAACTTCTGTGAAAATTTGAGCTTTGAATTTTATCTTTGAAAAAAGTTATTTTCAATAACCCTATATATTATAACATTTTGGGCGGTACTGTACATCTCTGGTGTGAAGGAAGAACAGTTCTGCCGCACGTTTTCAATCTCTGTTTTGACCGGTCGTGGACCGGTCACCTAGCTTGTTGTCTGCGACATAAACTTTTTCTTTAGTAGAACAATAATCGTAAGCTAAATTTCAAAACTGGACAATTCTGTTCAAGACTCCATTGTCGATGATCTTCGATATAAATTGATAATATTTCTCTCGAGGTGATTTGTGAGGTCACTAGATTAAACGTGCGGTGCGGCTGACACTAGATATTTTTCGTATTTTAGTTATCTTCATATGTTTTATCATTGCAGCGTTCATAAGTAACTTGGATTGAATCTTTTAAGATCATACCTTTCTCATATAATGAAAACAATCTAGAAAGTAAATTGAAACTAATCGATTCGATTCAAACACAATAGTTAAAAACTGATTAGAAGAATATACTATGATTTATCATTCAATAGAATTTGACGCAATAAGAAAACGAACGCTGATGTTCCTTAAATGCTTCTATTTCGAGAACATTTCATTCAATTTACGAGTCGCTCAGAACTTCATGCGAGAAGTGCGTTTATTTGCAAGCAACGCTTAACTTCATAACAAGAGAAAAAGAAAGAGAGAGAGAGAAAAATAAAGAGAGAGAAAGACGGAGAGAGGGGTGAAAAATGAGCGAAAGAGAGAGAATCATTTAAACTATGTTTAGTTGAGTCCTGTAAATTTCTTTCAAATCCATGCTCTTTTTTCGGGCCCACCTCTATGTTAATAAAGTATCTCTTTCCATCTTTTTCCTACTAACTGACTTTTCAAACTCATTTTCTCAAATCATTTCCCATCATCTATTATTTCATTTTTTTTGTATTTCATTCTGAACTATCTTAATGAAGCTCAACCCGAAAGTTATCGCATGAAGTTGAAATATTGAGAAAAATTCCACAATCCGAAAACATCAAGTCTGAAGATATGATAGGTAAGAAATGATAGAGAAAAAGATATGAAGTAAAAGATGAAAGAGTAAGAGATGAGCAGAAGTGAAGACAGAAAACTGAGAAAAGTAGAGAGAGATCAAGTAAGAAAACTGGGAAACTTAGAAAAGGTTTCATTTCAAACGTGTTTACAGATTTCCCTTCGACAACGTCACTTGCAGTCTCACTTTTGAGTCCTTCAAGTTAGTGTAAATCGTAGATACTTGTCACAAATGTGTAGTTGGATCATGTTTGCTACACAGAAGTCAGCACTTGAGTTCACTTGAGCGTATGCCGCAAACGGGATTTCACCGAACTTAGATTATTCAAAATTAAATTCACCTACATTTTCTCATAGTGTTGAACCCGAAGAAAACAAACTTTTTACTTATCATTCCTTTTATCAACGTTCATTGTTGTTTTTTTTTGAAAAAAAATCTCTACATAAAAGGACTCGTCATGGTCCAATAGTGTCATAAACTGTGCTTGGTACTCACTTTATTCGAAATTAACCATACTTTTCTTTGAGAAGTAAATAAGCTAGGAAGATCTGTTTTAGTTTTCGGAATCTTGTCTGTTAACTTTTTCTCCAAAAAAAGGAATAAATAAGTTCAGCCGCTTTGGATATTCTGCACTGTCTGGAATGATAAGAAGCGAGTTTTCGCATTCTCGACTTTTCGTATTGGCTGGGGCCGTATTCAGATATCTAAGATGAATTCATAGGTAAATTTCACCCTAGTATATTGTAGACCTAAGTTCAACTCATGGGCCGTATTCAGAGACAAAACTTTATACTAAAACTAAGTTTTAGTTTCGCCAAAATGGAATTCAGAGAGTAGACTTGAGTGTAAACTTTATACTAAAGTTTAGCAGGAAAGCTGAAACGCTCTCATTCGTCTCAGCCGTGCATAAAACATTCTAATTTTCTCTATTTCATACTTGTTCGCGTGCATTTTTAGGAATTTTTTTTCATACAGTAATAAAGTTGCATAGTTAGGGAAATCGTTGCGGGTCCCCATGTGCTGCCCTTTTTTGTATAGTAAACTTAACCCTAGAATATTGTAGGCCTACAACTTGTCTCTGAATACGGAACTGAGTTGAACTTGGGTCTACAATATACTAGGGTAAAATTCACCCATGAGTTCATCTTAGATCTCTGAATACGGCCCCAGTTCTGTATTCAGAGACCTGACGGGTGAGAGCTTCTCAGCTTTCCAACTAAACTTTCGTATAAAGTTTACCCTAAAGTCTAGTCTCTGAACTCCAATTTGGCGAAACTACAACTAAGTATAAAGTTTACCATAATGTTTAGTATAATTTTTTGTCTTTAAATATGGACCCTGATCTCTTCATTTCGTACATAAGACAGTCGTACACTTCTAACTCGCCATATTTATCACTATAGACCATTTCTTTCCTAGGAGAACGATATTTTTTCTTTCTTTCTAAGTTTTCAATATTCACATTAGTGAGCTTTGATTGCAGCTATAACACGGACGAAGTGGAAATGGATTGGTCCCCACTGGGAGTCAGCAAAATGAGAGAGAAGATGGAGCTGGCAGACTATGAACTCATCAACATTGAGAACGTTCGCAAGAAAGAAGTTAGTCCGTCTGTCAACATTTTTCCCTTTCCCGGAGAGAGAGAGAGAGAACGGAGATTGTAAACGAAAAAAAGAAACGCGCTATTTAGGTGCAATGAGCTAATTTTCTTTGAATAAAAATAGAGAGAAAAAGAGGAAGTGAAGAGAGCGAAGAGAGCGAAGAGAGAAGAAAGAGGAGATACAGTGAAAATAGAAGAGATAGAGAGTAAAGGGACAGCGAAACAGAGGAGAGGGATGAAGAAACCCTAGGTTTTCAAAAAAAATATTCATCACCGAGTTGGCAGAAGAAAGCTGCTGAAATTAGTGAATTTTCATTTAGAGTGGAACTATTAATCGAGTAATTTTTTCAAAACCGATTTTCTGGCAAAATGTATCACGTATCATTATGTTATTAAGTTATAAATTAATTTATTTACTTCATACGGTGACGCTCCAGTCAAAGAGAGATAGCTGGGTTCGATCCCAACCGTTGAATTAGTTAGTTTTTTCGTGCGGTACTTCATTGAAATTTTATAGTTTTGTTGTTTCACTGGCTTCGTTTTTCACGTATTACTATTGCAGCCTTATCCTGCTGGTTATTGGCACGAGCTCACCATGATGTTCCACTTCAAAAGAAGAGCCGGCTGGTACATATTACAAGCGTATCTTCCTACATATCTCACAATTACCATATGTGAGTATCGCTTGATCCCATGTAAATTCTGGAAAGAAAAAACAAAACTGTGTTACAGTAACACGTGGAAATTTTTTTTCGAACACTTTATCGCCATCACTATACCAACAATAAATTTTTTTTAAATTTGGAATCTAATCACTTTCTATGTGTCCTAGGGGTAGATAGTTCTGAAATTTCTCAGTATAGTTAGACTGGTTTCCGAAGGTTGTTCTCAGTATAGTTAGACTGGTTTCCGAAGGTTGTTCTCAGTATAGTTAGACTGGTTTCCGAAGGTTGTTCTCAGTATAGTTAGACTGGTTTCCGAAGGTTGTTCTCAGTATAGTTAGACTGGTTTCCGAAGGTTGTTCTCAGTATAGTTAGACTGGTTTCCGAAGGTTGTTCTCAGTATAGTTAGACTGGTTTCCGAAGGTTGTTCTCAGTATAGTTAGACTGGTTTCCGAAGGTTGTTCTCAGTATAGTTAGACTGGTTTCCGAAGGTTGTTCTCAGTATAGTTAGACTGGTTTCCGAAGGTTGTTCTCAGTATAGTTAGACTGGTTTCCGAAGGTTGTTCCCAGTATAGTTAGACTGGTTTCCGAAGGTTGTTCTCAGTATAGTTAGACTGGTTTCCGAAGGTTGTTCTCAGTATAGTTAGACTGGTTTCCGAAGGTTGTTCTCAGTATAGTTAGACTGGTTTCCGAAGGTTGTTCTCAGTATAGTTAGACTGGTTTCCGAAGGTTGTTCTCAGTATAGTTAGACTGGTTTCCGAAGGTTGTTCTCAGTATAGTTAGACTGGTTTCCGAAGGTTGTTCTCAGTATAGTTAAACTGGTTTCCAAAGGTTTTTCTCAGTATAGTTAGACTGGTTTCCGAAGGTTGTTCTCAGTATAGTTAGACTGGTTTCCGAAGGTTGTTCTCAGTATAGTTAGACTGGTTTCCGAAGGTTGTTCTCAGTATAGTTAGACTGGTTTCCGAAGGTTTTTCTCAGTATAGTTAGACTGGTTTCCGAAGGTTGTTCTCAGTATAGTTAGACTGGTTTCCGTAGGTTGTTCTCAGTATAGTTAGACTGGTTTCCGAAGGTTGTTCTCAGTATAGTTAGACTGGTTTCCGAAGGTTGTTCTCAGTATAGTTAGACTGGTTTCCGAAGGTTGTTCTCAGTATAGTTAGACTGGTTTCCGAAGGTTGTTCTCAGTATAGTTAGACTGGTTTCCGAAGGTTGTTCTCAGTATAGTTAGACTGGTTTCCGAAGGTTGTTCTCAGTATAGTTAGACTGGTTTCCGAAGGTTGTTCTCAGTATAGTTAGACTGGTTTCCGAAGGTTAGACTGGTTTCCTTAGGTTGTATGAATTATTCATCTATCATTAACGTGTTTGTTCAGTGTACTCGATTACTTCTCGTCTCATAAACCAAGATGTATGAATGAATTCGTAATCGAAGAGTGAATGAATAGATTTTGCAGCTTGGATATCTTTCGCACTCGGCTCTAAGGCTATACCGGCCCGAACGATGCTCGGAGTAAACTCCTTGCTTGCCATGACTTTCCAGTTTGGGAACATTATTCGCAACCTGCCCAGAGTGTCATATGTCAAGGTTCATAACCAAATCTCTTTCTTTGAGCAAGTCATCCGCGTTGAACTTTTTTCCCGTTTTGGCTCAGTTCTTCGTATCGAACGAAGATTTCCTTTTTTTTAATAAGCAGGCTACGCTACATATAGAAAAATGAGTATGCAAATGACAATAATACATTTGAAAGTATGACTCTTTGTACTTATAAACTATGAACGTGTGAATAATCTATGATTTAATGGGTGAATAGTCAAAACTTCCAATGTATACGCGCTATCATTCATTTGCACTACACATTGTGATTCCACAGTAAGTGCTCTCAAAAGTAACCACTGTTTTTTCATAAACCGATCAACTTCATGAATATCCGAGTAGATCAATTGGACATCTGTTCACGATCGCGTAGTATGAGAATCGGGATCGAACCCATAAGACCGAGAGTAATTAAACTGCGACCATCCCGTGAAAAGAGATAGTGTGAAAACCAGACAAAAGGCACTGACAAAAAATTTTTAATTCAAAAAATTAAGATTTTTCATCTTTGCTAGCAAAAAAAAGTGAAAAATTTAGATTTGAAAGACCATTCAAAAACTTTGTTGGCTGTGGTGAATGACACAAAATGGAAAACCCGTGATTTAAGTTACATTTATTCATCTATCATTGGCTCATTGTAGTTAAAGTTTGACCAATCGACCTATCCATATCGGAGTGGATTGTTATCAAATTGCAGGCGATAGACGTATGGATGCTGAGTTGTATGACATTTGTTTTTTGCTCACTGCTAGAACTTGCGACTGTGGGATATCTCAGCAGAGATGACGAGGTAAGCTGCTGCTGTACTCTTTCAGCAGTTCAAGAGTGCTGTTGATCATTTTATAATAATACTTCATCGCATTAGTGATTGAGGATTAGACAGGTAGCGAGTCAAAAAGAGATATTATTGGCAGCAAAACTAATACATCGCAATTTTTGAAGGAATTACAAAGATATGCTGAATTATGTGACACTAATAGGTAACTCCCTTTCGTCAAAAATCTTAACGCGACTGCATATTCGAGCAAGGTAAATAGAATAATGCAAAGTGAGCGAGCTTTCATATGTATTGTTTGAATCCTTTATCGTGAAATCTCTCTTTCATTTCTGATCTTTTTGTTTGTTTCTCATTATTTTAAGTTTTCCGCTCGAATCACCCGTCACTTTTTTATTACATTCTTGCTATTTTAAGGTTTTTGTTTCATTTTTGCTATGATAAGAGCAGCGTTTTCTTATATGTATACGTATTCTTCTGGTTCACTTCTAAATTCTAATTCATTCATTCGTTTTGTTTGTTTTTGGAATTTTTCTCAATTCGTTTAGAATTCCGATGTTTATGAGTTCAGAATGGGTGTCCGTCAGAAGTCACCCATGCCCCAGCTAAACCTTCCTCTTCTCCACCTCAAAACTCAGTCATTCACAACTCGGACTCGGTCGCTTTTCATAGGTTGGTATACTTTCCGGTCTGTTGGCGCTTAACGGGTAGCAATAATCTAGGCGAAAGGTTTGTAACAACGGAGAAAGCTACCGTTTGAACAAGGTATTCAATGTATACGATGAGAATAGATTAAAATTGGAACAAAGAGAGAGACATGGGGAGACAGTATGAGAGAATAAAAAGAAAGAGAGAAACATGGGGAGACAGTATGAGAGAATAAAAAGAAAGAGAGAAACATGGGGAGACAGTATGAGAGAATAAAAAGAAAGAGAGAAACATGGGGAGACAGTATGAGAGAATAAAAAGAAAGAGAGAAACATGGGAGACAGTATGAGAGAATAAAAAGAAGGAAGAGACGAGGACTATTGCATTGTTTTTAAAAATTTCTAAACACCACTTGAAAAGATAAAAAGATGATTTATTTTTTTTTAAAAATAAGATAAAGATATAATTTATACGTTCTTAGTAATTATATGTTATTAAATACGGGAATCCCTTGACTTATGTAAAATAAAGTTAGAATTTGCGCTCCATGATGACTTTCAAGAAGTAATTTTATTGTTATTTAGATCTACAAAGCGAATACCGAAGAGCGAAGAAGAGTCTGCTTTGCTCAATTTAAAAGACAACGATTATGGATATATTCCTCCAGGTTTCGTCGATTGCCTTGAGATTAAACATATCTATTTAAAAATTGATATATTCACACATGCAGATATAAATCCATATCTAAGTGAGCCTTTCTAATCTTCCACATCTTTCTACTGTCCCCCTCTTTCATCTGACGCTTTCTTGTTTCTCAATTTCTCTCTTTCTCTAACTCTCTTTGTCATTCTCTTGCTACATACATCTTATACATATATTTGTATGTGATAAGCTCCCGAGAGACAAAAATCAACTATTATTTTAGGTCTTACGATACGTTCCCAGAAGACGTAGATTTGAGAATTATTTAATCCGACTTCTCTGACCAATGCTCCGTTTTGTGAAAAAAGATATCCCCAACCTTTTTGTTTTTGAATCGACATCGACAAGATTTAAAACAAGTCGGAAAACAAAAGCAAATCAGTTTCGGTAATCCAGTGAACAAGAAAAAGTTATGAAATCAATTTATTGCATAGAAGATAGTTAACAATGCGGGGTCGAACCAATACATGTATTTTTTACGAGTGCGTTACCAGGAGTCATTAAGAGACCTTATGTTTTGTAAATAGAAGAACACAGAGAATTTCAGGATTTGGCTTGAATGGGAATCTCGCAGCGGCTACCATGAGAGCACTAGGTGGTCACTGCTCATGCGAAGCCACCAGATACAGCTACGAGGCGGAGTACACGGAGGAGAACCTAAAGGACTTCCCGAACGGCGCGACGAGCCAGGAAAACAATCTATCGCCTCACATGGATGCCGAAACCAGCGCGAAACTAACAAGGTTTTTTTCAAGATTTGATATTTGATATTCTTTATCTCCAAAGGACAACTGGTTCAGGGTCATCGCTAACATGGTTAACAATGAGAAAATGAAAAAGTAGAAAATCTTCGGAAGAGGAATAAGCAACTGTGGCGTTGCATTGAAGAGTCTTGGTAGACCACTTAGCGTTTCAACCTCATACCGAAAGATTCACGAAGTCTTGAGTCCCAAGAGAAAAAAAATTCAATGAAGTAGAGATGAGTAGAAGTCAGTGTGAAGAGGAAATGATATACCCGGAATAACAAGGTTTTTTCGCACTTCTTGATAGTTTGAGATAGTCTAAAAACTCTTTTGTAATATAATCAGTCATTGTGAGGTGAAATTGAATTGGAAGTCGCAATTCGGTTCGCGACCGCCATCGTAAAACTGATGAGGAGAAAAAAGGAAAAGACTTGTATGTGGACAAATTAGCAACTAATTGCAATGTCTAAACACATCTGATGAATGGATACATACGTGGTGATTGTGTGGTGGCATACATGACTAACTTTCATGACTAAATACATGGTTATCAGCTGCGCCAGCCACTCGAATAATTCGTACTACTGCGTAAAACGTAGAGAAGATGATTGGCGGAGCGTGTTATTACTCTCAAAGATTCTGAGATTTCAGGAAACATTTCGAAAAATTTTCAAGTACATTCATGATCATGAGCATAAATACATTGAATCTGGGCGAGTTGCAAGATTCCTAGAAATGACTGCATTTCTCCTATGTCAAACTTTGAGTGAAATAGCATATGAACAAAGAAGCGAACCATGCTAGCAAAACCTTGTGCGGAGACCGAATGATCGATAACTGAGCACGAACCGAGTTCTTGTCTCCGCATCTTCAAAGATGCTCTTGGCCGTTGAGCTATCAATGCTTACATATTGTAATATTTCCACGACCTTTTTACCAGTCAAAAAATATTTCAGCCGACAACGCCGCGATAAACTGGCAATTGTTATCGACTTCTGGTCAGTCATCCTATTCCCCGCCTTGTTCAGCCTCTTCAACGTCGCCTACTGGTACCATTACTTAAGCGAGTGACTACTTGTTTACGCATAGATCTTTCTCTCAATTGTTGATTTTGTAGAGTTTTGTTGTTTCATTCTTCAATTCAGAGGCTCAAGTTCTCCCGAATTCTCTCAACTTCCATACATACTTTCATTAAGTGTTGGGTTTTGCATTTAACAAAAGTACAACGAAATGTTCGCAAAAATGCTGTTTTGCTACATCAAATTCAGACAACAGAAATTGAAAATATGAGCGGAAGAGAGAGAGACACACAGAGAGAGACAGAGACAGAGAGAGATGGAGGGAGAAAGAGAGAGAGAGAGAGAGATGGAGGGAGAAAGAGAGAGAGAGAGAGAGAGAAAGAGAGAGAGGGAGAAAGAGAGAGAGAGAGAGCGAGAGAGAGAGAGAGAATTCCTACGATATGAGTAAAGAGAAACTCAATTTTCGTTCTAACGTCCATTTTGAACCGTAGCTAAATTTTGGGTCATCGATACCGATGTTTGTTGGTTCACGTCAGAAAGTTTTTTTTTAATTTAGTCACTGCTACTGACTCTAAGCGAAGAACTTTCTCATTTAGACCCGCAACTCTACACACAGAGAAAACTTGATTACATTTGAACTAACTAGGGAACAATATTAAGGTAACCATCTCACATACGAAAATTATATTGTTCAATTCGACCGGGCGAATAGTATATCTCACCCTAATTTGCAAACTGGAATGATGTTTAAGAACGAACACGGATATTGATAATTTGCGAGTAAATGGTGCGGTAGAGTCTCGCTCTTAATTGGTACTATTTCATTCTCGTATATCATAGCCTTTCTCTGCTGCTATTTCTCTTTCATATAGCAAAAAGCCGAGAAAGGTCTCAGCCTAGCGTTACCCTGCGCCGTTATTTATATTGCTTCCATTTGTTTGCTATCCACTTACATTTACAGTGTTCAACTGACTCCTGAATTAAATCACACATCAACTTTGAAGCTCACAACTTATATACGACGGGCTTAGAGCAAACGTAAATACTGAAGCATGACTCAAATTTAAAAAAAAAGGATAAATGGCTCTTATTATATACTCACGGGCATACCCAAGAAGCAGACATTGGGGCACTTTTTGACTTCACTGGTATGAAGAAAAATAAAAACGCGGACCAATGAACGGAGAGGGGAGAGGGAGTTTCTCTGATTTTCCTTTCTCATCGCTCTCCCTCTCTCTCTCTCTCTCTAGCCATAATACTGTATCTCGATTAGAATCTCTCTCCACAGAGAGACATATTATATATTCGCTATTCGCCCGGTCAAATTGAACAATATAACACAATTAGACTCTTATTCTTACATTAAAAAAATATTTTTACATTAAAAAAACGCTTTGGCTTAGGAAAAAGTTAACGCTAACGAGGCCATACGGCTTAGGCAAATGAGACCATATCAACAAAAAAATTGCCACTCTGCACTGTCTGGCTTCTAGTATGCCCGTGAGTAAATAAGAGCCGGATAAATATATATTGTTCAAAGACCGAACAATCAAGACGTCGAAAAATTTATCAAAGTGTTCAATATGCGTGAATCCTTTTCTTTTCTGATCAATTTCTCTCTGTGTGTCACTCAGGGTTGTTTTTTCCCAATTCAACAAAAAAGTTGTTATTTCGTCTCTCTTTTCATAATTAGCCAAACGTTTAGTACCAGACAAAAGTCGCTTATGAGTTAGACCAGGAAAACTAAATGAAAATGTTCACTTCATCAACAACTGCAGCAGCTACGTCTAAAATCGCAATAAAACTTTTGTTTTCGTCGAGCTAGTCTAGTCTGCGCTGGTCACTTTTTATTTATTTATTTTTGTGCGGAGAAAATTTACCTCATAGTCAGACTAGGGTTTAGTCAGACTAGGGTTTAGTCAGACTAGGGTTTCCAGTCAACAGATATCGTCTGACTCAAAACTGTTATGAATTCAAGTGGGAATAGTTAATTCGTCAAACTAACGATTTCATAGAACAGAGAAATGTTTTTAAAGACGGTTTCGTACTTTTTCATTGTATCTTCACTTTATTAGATGAACATTTTCCTTCATCATAAACATGTTGTTGGTCTACATATGTAAAAATGATCTTTTACTGTGTTTTATAGTGGCACTTCAACAAAAGCGGGTGTTGTCAGTTCCAAAATTTGTGTTTCGTTGCCAATTTATAAAAAAATTTAAAAAGATAATTTTGTTTTCAATAGTAACCATGTTAAGGGTAATATGTAAAATACAAAAAAGTTGAAGATGCTCATTTACGCAGCTTGATAAAAAAGAAAAAAAGATGGCATCGGTGTTGCGCTCGAGATTCCGGTCAGAAAAAGGGAAATGTTTGATTCTATCTCGGCTCCATAGACTGACGTCCGTAAAGAATTATGCAATTTAGTATCCGTTCAGTACGTGTTTCTCTTTTTGTTTTTAGTATCTTTCGCTCAATTGACATGGAATTAATAGTTTTCAAAATGTGACTGTCACAATACATTCTGTATTATAGCGGTTATTGAACAATCTCTCGAAATCTTGACTTCGATGTTAATTTATTGACTGTTGAATTCTGTGATATTCAGAAATGTCTCACAAAATACAGATTGATAAAAGATTCATATATGACACATCAATCTCCGTGATAAAAAGGGATTAAAAAATCTACGCACTAAAAGACGGATAAAGTAGGATACATAGTATAGAATTGATTACCATACGTAGAATCATAACTCTGAACTTCTTTAAACATCAGTCAAGAAAAACACTTTCACAAATTATGATCATCGAATCTGAAGTGAGTACGAGCAATTCAAACGCCAAAATTCACGTAACTATTTTTGTTGGGAATTAGAAAGTTACCTTCAGAACTAATCTCTTTTTCGAAGTAGGACACATAGTACAAAATAGTTGATCATATAAAAGTGTACCTGGATAGATCGATGAATGTCATTGAGAGGAAGCGTTCCGAGTGGTACGAGGCGGTCAGGAAATCTTTGGCATTGAGCCAGAAGGTCGTCATTTAGAAAACGAGCCACTTCTTCCGTATCAGACGGTTTCGCCTAAAGCGTTAAAGTTGAAAAAAATTGTTTTGAACATTTGGAGTTAACATTTTTTTATCTATCGTATGCAAAAAGTCTTACTAGGTGCGCCGAAAACTTTAAACGATTTTCAGATAATGTTATATTTTCAGATTTGTTTTCAATTTTTTTCTTTAATAAATGAGTTTTTTTTGTTGTTGAAAACTCATTAAACTGAATTATAATATGAAGGATAATCGACTTTTTCTATTTTGCAAACAGTCATCAAATTTACAGAATAATTTATGCTGAATTTATTAAAGCACGAAGACATATAATTTATGAACGGTGTCTGGCATAGGGGGAAGGCTATGTCTGTGATTAGGGGGAAGGCTATGTCTGTGATTAGGGGGAAGGCATAGGGGGAAGGCTATGTCTGTGATTAGGGGGAAGGCTATGTCTGTGATTAGGGGGAAGGCATAGGGGGAAGGCTATGTCTGTGATTAGGGGGAAGGCATAGGAAGAAGGCTATGTCTGTGATTAGGGGGAAGGCATAGGGAAAAGGCTATGTCTGTGATTGCAGATACAGACCTCACATCATGCTTGCGAGATCATTTTTGTCTTGACACGGGCTTGCGAAAATTTTTGCTGACCCAGTCTAAACCATGGTTAATCTACTACACGGACAGCAGCTAGGCCATGGCGCGGTATCGAACCCAGTAATCTCATTGTGCAAGCGCGTTAACCAATTTCACTACCAGGAAAAATTCATTATCCGCGTGATAGTGGTATATCTAAAATTGAAAAAGCCTTGGCTTTGTCGTTTCTCTGACCCAGTAGCTGAACATGACTGGAACGGTCGATACGCACTGGACATTGACTCTAGCTCGGTCCATGTCAGCCACTCGAGTGGCCACATCGAAGCAGTTCTTTTCCACCACTCTGAATATCATATCATGAATGAGTTAATAAAACTCTAGAGTGGATGAATCAGAGAGCGAATATGTGAATGAAGGTGTAAATTAATGAATGAGAGAATGAATGAATTAATGAAATTGTGTCTAATTCTAAACTAATAAATGTATGTATAACTTCAATTCTTATTTCGTAATTGACATAGAAACAATAAATGAAATTGTTCAGAAGACAATTGAAAAACATAGTAAACATGTAATGTTCTAAAGAGAAATGAGACATTGTTTAACAAAGTTAAATGAAATTCACAATTCCTATTATGAGCATGATCAAATTATCGCTCCGACAAAAGCTAATTAACGGAGCGAAATCGAACCGAGCCGTCTCTCTCTCTCGCTACTTTTCTCTCTTTCTCCCTCTCTCCCCCCTCCACTCTCTCATTCTTTTCTTCACTGTTTTTACTTTTTTTTTCTCTCTCTCATAAAAATTCGTGAATCTTTAAAAGGAATAATTGGAATCTCCATTATGCCTCAAGATTCTTTTTTCAATATTGATCACGATCGAAAAAAAATTATGAAAATACTAAAAGCCTCTAAACGGATCATTTTAATCAGAAGTTAAACATCAGTGTTTGAGCCAACCATTTTTGAACAGAAGGGAACTCCTTGTTTGGCAGGTTTTTTTTTCAGATCGAGAAATAGTCAAAAAAATAAAGAAACACACCTAAACAGTTTTCCATCCTTGATCATATCCGCCTTTCCGTCCTCTCTTTTTACAAGCTTCAAGAAGCCTCCATAGCCAAACTTCTAGAATTTCGCAAGAAACTTTAGCACTAAGTTACATAAGCACTTTCTTTCTGAAGCGGAGTTCTCAAAAAGAACATAGTCAATTACTTAACTGAAGCTATTATTACGTGGTGGTGTACGTTTCGCAAGTTCCGTAATTCTGGAACAGGGCTTCTGAAGGTTTTGATTTTTAAAAACCAAAAATTTGAGAAATATTTCGTTCTTGGCGTCGAGCACGAACCGCTTCAAAGTCCGGCATGGCTTCCGGCAGTGCGTGCGCGTGAACGTCGATTTTTCGCTCATTGCTGGCTCAATCACAATAATTTCATGTCTTAGCAATAATTAAAATCTTTCTTCATATGTTTTCTTTCTCTTATTTTTTTTGAATGCTTGTCTTTTTTCTGCTGAATTTTTTCTTTTTTTTTTAATTTTTCTCTCCTCTCAATATTGGTTTATCTTTTTATCACATGTTTTTATTTTCATTTTTCTCCTAATACCTTTTTTATTTTCTCTCCCTTCCATTGTCTATTTCCTGTTTTCTAGCTCAACTCCCTTAAATTGTTTATTGAACTCACTGGCTGTGAAATCTGCAGCGGGAAGCTGTACGTTAGACATTGCAAGTCAGTTCCTGGAAATGACAGTCAAAAATGACAAGGTTCGGTACAAAAACAGTCAGTTCCTGGAAATGACAGTCAAAAATGACAAGGTTCGGTACAAAAACAGTCAGTTCCTGGAATGAAAATCATGGAAGACCAACGCAAGAAAAAGGTTATAGAAGTTCATAATAACCACATCGAACCTTTACATGGAATTATATTAGCAATGTGAATTTAAACTGTTTCGGCGACGCGCTCGTTCTTGGTACAGCAAGAGACGGCAAGGTTCGATACCGCCTCGTCGATTCGCTTTCTTGGTAAAGCAAGAGATGGCAAGGTTCGATACCGCCTCGTCGATTCGCTTTCTTGGTAAAAGCAAGAGACGGCAAGGTTCGATACCGCCTCGTCGATTCGCTTTCTTGGTAAAAGCAAGAGACGGTAAGGTTCGATACCGCCTCGTCGATTCGCTTTCTTGGTAAAAGCAAGAGACGGCAAGGTTCGATACCGCCTCGTCGATTCGCTTTCTTGGTAAAAGCAAGAGACGGCAAGGTTCGATACCGCCTCGTCGATTCGCTTTTTTGTGAATTACTTTAGTCAGGTTAAAATAAGAATCCAGATTAGTAGTAAACTGGCAGATTGATCATAACCGAGAAAACTTCTACTCTAGCCTCCACTCAACTTAATAATCCCTGTGATACAGGAGACGGCCACTCAATAGTAAAACATACCAAAATAGGGGTGGGGGGGGCAAAATAGGGGTGGGGGGAAAGGTAGTCTTTCCCAACATCGCCATTTCGAACCAACTTCACTTCCGGCCAAAACAGACTAAAAGGGATTCATTAAACTGTTGTAATTTGTTTGATGCGGTTTCGTTTTCAAGCCGTCCGACCCCGTTAGCTATCCTTGAGAACTTTCTTCAAGTCTGAGCAGGTTTTGTGGAAAAGATAATATACAAGGTCGCAGACAGCCGAAGTGCACGTGGTATTGCCAAAAGTGAAGTAGTAAAGCTGAAATCAAGTAAAGCTGAACTCATGAAAAAACATCGTGTTTCAAACCTAGGACATCAGTTATGACATTGATTGCGCGATTATAGAAACGCCCGTCCTTGCATTACAAGATCACGAAATCTTTTCTTTCAATCTCTGCATCTGCTGAGTTATCATTGACAGAGAAAAAAGGGTGGTTACCCGATAAAATAGGCAAGAATCAACTAAACAAATAAATCATTGGAGAGGTCATGTACAGTGAAGAGGAGAAGGAGAGAGAGCGACAGAGAGAGGGAGAGAGAAAAAAATAGAGAGAGAGAGAGAGAGAGAGAGAGCGAGAGAGAGAGAGCGAGAGAGAGAGAGTTAAATGCTGAAATTGGAAGAAAAAACAATTAAACTGGGAAAATATACCGAAGTATGACAGAAGCAATGAGAATTAAGCAATGAGAGAGAAAAATGTTAGAGACAGAGCAGAAAGCTTTCAGAGTTTTGCTTTTTTTCATTTTTCTTCTCTCTATAAACAATTCGATGGCTTCTTCGTTTCTATTTAGCGAAAAAAGTGAGGAAATTAAAAAAAAATTCGAGAAATTTCTACTGTGAGTCGATAGCTGATGATTTCGATGTGTCGTGCCTCGCTAAATGTTGTGTTGAAGAGACAAGATGGGATGTTTGCGCTTTATCGAGTCTTCCTCAGCGTATTGATATCACAAAAATTATATGATTTAAGACCTTGCATCGACGTTCAAAATTATCTTGTCTCTCCATTATCACATCAAACAAGGCGGGACATAGAAAACTATTTTATTGTCTTCTGAATGTTTCGTCACTTGTTTAATGTAATAAAAAAAATTTGAACTCGGTATTGTCGATAACTAACAAAAGAGCAAACGGTAACTAACGGAAAAAGGAAACAGTAACTAACATAAGAGGAAACGAAAGATTTTGGATTTCCACGACTAGGTTTTGCTCTATAAGTCGTTATGCTCATTACAGTCATCTTTTTAGTACTTGGTTTTCAGTTGTTTCAATCATTTGCACTTTTGATTAATCTTGTTTTTTCTCAAGCAAAAAGATGTTAAGATGATTTGTTCTAGAACGGAGCGTGAGTGATATTCAATAAGATTGAGAAAAAACTGTCATAGTTCATATCAATTGATAATATTATTGCACGGAAAAAGCTGTATTCACCTGAATCCGGGAGCAAGCGCCGTTTACCATCAATCACATCACGGTGACACATTGTTAACCCGTGCGTTATTGCTACCAGTGAAAACAGCGTGCGATGGTATTATCAATTGTCGTCTTAACCAGGCGTCACTGCCTTTAAATAGTGTAATTGAGCATTTGAAGATGTTTTTGTGTAACAAAGACAAGTCTATTCGTATAATAAAAATGATTGATTGTATAGTAAAGAAATCAATAAAAAGTAAAGTAGTGCCAATATTTGTGATAAACACTTTTTGTACTAAACATAGTCTTAAATGTCCACGTGGTGAATGAATTGTTTTGCTGGCGTTGTTTACGGGATAGTGTTGATCGCTCTTTGCACTCTGATTGCTATCTCATCTTTGTACATTTTCCTACTCCACTCGCTCTCTCTCTCTATCTTCATCTTTCTTGTGTCTCTCTCGTCTCTCCTCTTTCTGGTCTTTCTCTCTCTCTCTCTCTCGCTCTTTTCTATCTCTCTCGTCTCTCTATGACTTCGTTATCTTTATAAATTTTTCCCTTTCTTTTCTCTGTTCTTCTCTACTTTTTTTCTCTCGTCCATTCCGATTTCTCGCCTATTCTTCCAATTATTCATTTCCCTACATATGCCTATGCCTCTGTGGTCTTTGCCTTCCTGACTCTTCATCTTTTTCTCATGTTTTCTGCTCTTTTTTCTCTTTTTCGTTTTCTTCTTCTTTTCTCCTATTTTTTCTCTCTATACCGATTTTTCCTCTCTGTGTTTTTCACTCTCTTCCTCTCACTTTCTCTTTCTTTCTCGCTCCGTATTTGGCTCACTCTCTGACTTTCAAACCTCATCTCTCCATCCACCAGCGCATAGATGTGTGATGGCGTTCTTATCTGTATGTTTAAATGGTCATTGACCGTGAATTCTCTCAAAGCCGTCTTCTCTCCATTTCATTATGTTGTTTATATGACCTAGAGAGCGGCTCTTCTAGAGGCACATTAATGTTACTAGTTTCTTACATTCAAATCCCAAATTTTACCTGAATCAACAACTATTCACAGCTTTAATTGTACTTTCTCAACTTTTATTTGATATTATATACAAAAAAGTTATATTGAAAACTTGGAGGTTTTTTGGCATTTCACTCTGGAAACTCTATTTTTCTTTTTTTGTTGTTGAAGCTAACCCGAGCTTGAAATGCCTGATCTTGGCGGTGCCTTCAAAGATACTCTGAGCGATGACAAGAAGTTGGAATTGGCCCAAATTGCGGCCCAGATTGTCGCCGATGGCAAGGGTATCTTGGCAGCCGATGAGAGCACAGGTTCTTCATAAAGATTAAGAAACGAAATTTTAGCGCAAATATCTGTGGAAATGAAAAAAATGAGTGTAAGAGAGAGTGAGAGACATACGAAGAAAAACTCAGAACAAAGTTTGGTTCCAAATTTACTGGAATAAGATAATAAGAAACCTTGTTCAAACATAATCCCACTGTCAAAATTATGTATGTTTGTTGTAACAATTGTTCATTTGTTTCCAACAATTTTTCTTTTTGCTCATCCTTGAAAAAGTTTAGAGACCAGGGGGCCTTTAGAGACCATGCCTCGTTAACTGTTCGCTCATCCTAGACATCCTTGAAAACGTAGCATATAGTGAAAAGACGCTTTGATAACTTTTGATTTGACGTTCAGCAAATAACTGTTCAATTCAGTTAGAAAATATTATTTCTTTGAAAAATAGCTTCTTTCATTTGGGATATTGTCATTAATTGTGAAGGAACACAATCTTGTGCTGAGCAAACAATTCGCCGCCAGGGCCAGACTCCAGCTCAACCATCCTTCTCACCGTATTTGTAGTGAAGTTATACCTCCCATGGCAATCAGGAAGCACGCTAAAGATATATGTAGAGATAGCTTTAGATGTTTCCGACTATGAAGAGGCCCTCAGAAAAACACACATGGACACTGTTAGAAACTTTCTCAGAAAATAGCCCACCCAATCCAGTTCTAGGCACTAAACTCCCTAGAAAACATAAGTCCTCTTCCCAACTATAAAGAGAAAATCAGATACCCCTGTCCCAACTCCGTAGCGGCCACTCTGGTTTTCTTAATAGCTACCTGAATCGAATAGGGGCCATGAATCTCCCTGTGCCTACTGTGTAATTTAGAACCTCATACCTCGAAACATACATATCTTTTCGTGTCGCTGTAACCCCACTTCACTCAGCCCGATAAACCTTTGTCGTAGGCCGCACTCGGTTGTTGAATTTCGGTTCAATTAAACTCTCCAAAAAAATCCAAGAAGAAAAAAGAGAGAGATGTTAATAAGAAAGAAACAGTGAGGGTCGAGAGCTTCGACCTTCTCCCTCTGTGTCACGTGGAGGAAGACAACCCACTGGGCAAAAACAAGAACAACATCATTAGTCGAAATTAACGAGGTCTCTGGTCTCTAAACTGTTTTTTATTTAGAAAATAGTTGGTTCAACTTATCTCAGAGATGAGCTCAGCTTACAAGTACGTGTCAAAAAAGGTGCCTAGAATAATGAATTTGTCTTGCACCTCATTATTCTAGGTACCCCGCTCGGGAGAATGTTTGCGTTTTAATACAATAAATACACGTAATAATAATAAATGCTATGGAGAAAAACACTCAATTAACCTTGATAATCTGAATCTGACAGGAACCATTGGCAAACGCCTCTCTGCCATAAATCTGGAGAACAACGAGACCAATCGGAAAAAGTACCGACAGTTGCTTTTCACGACGCCCAATCTGAATGAAAACATCTCAGGCATCATTCTCTTCGAAGAGACATTCCACCAGGTTTATTTTGTTACTTCAAACTATTTTTTCTTTTCTTTCCATGGAGCCGTATGCACGTACCATTTTTGGTGAGAATTCAAAAAGAAAAATAGAATGTCTACCTCCGTTTCAAGATCTATATCAACCTGGAACTCTCTTCCTAATGAATTCATCTCAATCAAGAATGCCTCATAGTTCGCTGTTACTTTAAAGAAGTTGTCCTTAGAAATTCTGCTACCAAATCCTAGTGTTGTTGATTAAAAAGCGAGGAAATGAGCATTTAAATTTTAATGCAACTAATGCTTTCGTGTGGTATGTTTTTTAAATTCTCATTGTTCTTTTTTTTATACAGTAAAAACCAACTAGCACTAGTAATCGAAATTATCTAGAAACTATTAATATTTTTTTTATAAAGAATCATGTAAGCTAGTCCATGCTTAATTGTATTATTCTATGTATTGTATTGATGTTAATTAATTGCTACATGGAAAAAATAAAGAAAATAGTGTTTAGTGCTCTAGGATGACACTGTTTCCTTCATCATTCCCCACCCAAAATGGTACGTGCATACGTTTCGCCCAAAATTTGGCAAGGTGAGCTTCGGACGTCCTCGTTTCTGAGTCACTTAGATTGAAGTCAAGGAGATACGAAAAATAAATTTGATATTCACGATAACTCAGATATCAAATTCATCCTTAATTCTTTCATTATTTTTTGACGAAAACAGTGCGTTTGCGGGCTCAAAATTTGTACAGCACTGAAAACTACAAGAACATGAAGAGTATTGATTCAAAGAAAAACTCAAAACTTGATTCAAAGATTTGATTATTCCAGTCTACTGACAAAGGCGAGCGATTTGTCGATTTGTTGGTGAAGCAAGGCATCGTCCCGGGCATCAAGTTGGACTTGGGTGTGGTGCCCCTTACGGGTACGATCGGGGAGGGCACCACCCAGGGACTCGACAAGCTTGCCGAGAGGGCTGCCATGTTTAAGAAGGTCCATAGACTTTCGATAAATGAGCGCTTTCCGTTTATTTTTTTTATAGGTCTTTCTCTAAAAAAGACCTATAAAAAACATAATCGTAGATACAAATTTACAAAAATTTAGTTTATGTTTTTTTATTTTTCTTTTAGTAACTTAATCACTTGAAAAAATTGTTCCACAGTTGAAGAATTTTTAATTGAGAAACTATCCAATTGATAGTGGTTCTTCCAAAGCTAGCAGCATCCAGTGTCCCTGAAGGCAATGTGAAAATTCTACACCTACTCACGGCTCAGTTTACCGATGAGTTAACGTCTCTTGCTTATTTTGTTACCTTGTTATGAACACGAAAAGATTCTTATTTTGAAGACCTATGATAACATCTAATTAACAGGGAGGCTGCGGATTCGCGAAGTGGCGATGCGTCCTCACAATCTCCTCACATACGCCGTCTTATCTCGGCATGCTCGAGAACGCCAATGTTCTTGCAAGGTTTCTTCCCATAATTATTTCATAGAATCTTCCATCTTGATTAGAACATTAAGGCTGCGCACTGTTTTGCTCACCGACCGTTTTTTACCGTAAAAAAGTAAAACTAATTTGCTCACATACAGTCAGATACATACGGGTTTTGTTTGAATTTTTCCTTCTGGGAGCTTCCTGATTAGCAATAAAATGAACGCTGTGACTGTTCAAATGGAGCAACTTTTGCATTTTGAAAGAGTCATTTGGACACTCACAGCGTTCATTTTATTGCTAATCAGGAAGCTCCCGCACGAAAAAAAAGTATGTATTTGACTGTATGTGAGCAAAATAGTTTTACTTTTTTACGGTAAAAAACGGTCGGTGAGCAAAACAGTGCGCAGCCTAACTGAATGGAAATAGATGATCTACTTAGAGCATGATGTATGTTCTTGAGTCACCAAGATATACCCAATTTGAAACAAATTTTCCACTCCCCCCCGCTCTTCGTATATTCAACGTCTCATCCTAAGCTCATTCTCGAATGAATCGTATGTATCTGCCCTTCCCCCAATTGCTCACCTCATTATTCCAGGTTCCCATTTTTCATATTATTAATGTTTCGCTGTTTTTCGAAAACCTCCGATGAGGCGAGGCCATGATCGTTGAGAAGCTTCGATCCTGTTATAAATAATGAAATCGAACGTAAGCGTATCGCTCAGTGACTAGAACTACCGCGACCCTTTTACCGCATGACCTGACTTCTTAGTTAGCAACTCGCATAATTTTTTGAGCTTAAGGCTCAATGAAAGAATTCACGTTGTTTTTTTTTAATACACAAGAAAGAAGCGTGCATATCAAAAAGATGGATTATTAGAGAAAGTTAGATTCATCGCGCAATTCGAAAAAAAACACTGGAAGAAATTGAAGGACCAGTACATGTATAGCCATCAATTTTATTGTATGTATATTCAGATACGCATCAATCTGCCAAGAAGCTGGTCTCGTGCCAATCGTTGAACCAGAAGTGCTCTGCGATGGTGACCACGACCTAGAACGAGCGCAGAAGGTTGGCTGGTATTTCTGGTTTACAATTTGGTTTAAAAAGGGGTCTTATCGACGATTCGCGAAGATTCGAAGTGAACCCCAAGTTTTCATCTTTTCTCTTTCTTACTCTGCGTGTCTGATCAGTCAGTACCTTTTGACAGGTTACCGAGCAAGTGCTTTCATTCGTTTACAAGGCTCTCGCTGACCATCATGTTTATCTGGAGGGAACATTGCTGAAACCCAATATGGTCACTCCCGGCCAATCCTCCTCGAACAAGGTGTGTTTTTTGGATAAACATAATTGGCTTCAAGCTGTTCCGTGTCACCCGGAAATTGAGCGTTTTGTGGGTGTTACGAAAACTGGTGTTATTGAATCAAAAACACCATTAACGAAACGTTTTGAAGAGGGAGAGTACAATGAAGAAAATAGAATGCTATACAAACAGAAAACTCGTTTCATTAGCTTTTATGAACACCACACAGTTTCCGCATATTTGCATCGGCCCTGCTCCTTATAGAAAAAAAACCGGTTTGTTGATTGAACAAAAAAGATGAGCTCATATTAGTTTTTCAACAAAGAATGACTATACTTTTCCTTCCTGGCATCACAACAAAAAAGATGGCGAGTCTTGATTGGAATATTTCAGGCATCGCATGCTGCCATCGGGGTAGCAACCGTTACTGCACTACGCCGCACCGTACCTGCTGCCGTTCCCGGCATCACTTTCCTCTCTGGAGGACAGAGCGAGCTAGAAGCAACCGCCAATCTCAACGCTATCAACCAAGTATTCAATCCTTTGCCTGTTTATTAGTCAGTAGTATTGCACTCAAATCGTGAACACAGCACATATTCTTAGTCAACTAGTTACCTCACAGTCATTTGCTCTGCAGTAACTAGTCATTCAAAAGTCAATTGCTATGCATTAACTAGTCATTCGAAAGTCACATGTTCTGTGTGTACAAGTCAATTAAGTGTAACATACGAATTTTCTTTGAACTAGTTATTGGGCTGTCATGTTTTCTACGTAGTCATCTAGAATTACTCAAATGAAAGTCAGCATAGTGATTTACAGAATGTACATCTCGACATTTGAAAATAAAGATCACCCTTTTCAGGTTCCCAAATAAAGATCACCCTTTTCAGGTTCCCAAATAAAGATAACCCTTTTCAGGTTCCCAAATAAAGATCACCCTTTTCAGGTTCCCAAATAAAGATCACCCTTTTCAGGTACCGCAAATAAAGATCACCCTTTTCAGGTTCCGCAAATAAAGATCACCCTTTTCAGGTTCCGCAGTGCAAACCTTGGAAACTGACGTTTTCCTTCGGCCGTGCCTTGCAGGCGTCGGTATTGAAGGCATGGGGAGGCAAGGATGAGAACATCTCCGCTGCTCAGGAGTCAGTTATATTTTCATAATTCACT
Organism: Allodiplogaster pararmata; assembly: GCA_964056735.1. NCBI lineage: Eukaryota > Metazoa > Nematoda > Chromadorea > Rhabditida > Diplogasteridae > Allodiplogaster > Allodiplogaster pararmata. Next base: position 13,081,570 of record OZ057403.1, read on the forward strand.
TGTATGAATGTTTGTCTCAAGTATTTTTATTATGGTTTAAGGTACTTAAAAAAATAAAGAAAAGTTATGGAACTAGGTGTTCAAAGAGGAATAAATAGTGCGAAAAATTATTATTTGACTGCTCAGGATAAGATCAATCTAGTGCTCTCACAAGACAATGGAAGCTTGGAAAATCGCTTAGAAACCATAAGCTCTCAGTTCAATAATTAAGCATTTTCGATACCCTTTTACAAAACTTCCTTCTCGCAGTTTCTGTGGTATGAAAGTTTTGAGAAACCTTTAACTTCGCTTGCGATTATTTAATTTTGTTGTTGCTGATTTTTCGAGTAGTTATTAGGGAAGAAGAGACCTATAGGATGATTCCACTGGATGTAACCGGATATTTAAAAAAAAAGCTAAACTGGACATATTTTTTACTTGAGAAGACTGCTTAGAACAGGCATGTGCTTTCTGGGACCGATGTACACTTCGCTTTATTTCTAGGACCCTATTGCGACTGGCGAAGGCGAACGGATTGGCCTCGTTGGGTCAGTACACTGGCGGCGCAGCCGGTGCAGCTGAGTCGCTTTTTGTCGCCAAGCATGCCTACTAGGGCAGGAGAGGGAGAACATTCCTTTTTGCGGATACTAATTTCAATACCATAAACGCTACTATTAGGGAATTACTTGCAAATGATGGAGCAAACGATGGAACGAACCTTACTTCATGTCAACCGAATCGACTGACCTTCAAAATCTCGGGGAGCGTGAAAATAGGGAAAGGGTGTGTTATCTTATCATCTTTTCGCTTTTTTATTCTAAAATTAGGTCAATAATAAAAGCAATGATACAAGTTCATTGAATTTGCTTATTCTTGCTTTTCTGCATTTCTTTTTCTATTTCTTGCTTATTCCCGAGTCCATTCTGGGACCGATGTCTGATTTAAAAGAAAATTTTCCACATGATAAATATAAACACATGTGATTACTGATTTGTAGTGATTGGTGCATTCGTCTCTTAACCATTTTCAACATCCGAGTCAACACTATACATATATTCTCAGACATAAGAAAACCCAGGAAAAAATTTCGCAATTTCAAAGCAACAGCGCTTCATATTTTATAAAATCTGGCATGAAACGTTAAACCTGGACCTGATTCTATATTGAAAACGCATACCCGTTACTGTACCGCTGTTGGAAAAGTCAGGTGATTTTAGTATTGAGTAACTGGTTTATAAGTTCAGTGTTTCCGAAGTTTTGAGACATCATACATTAAAATGGAATTGAAAAAAAGTTTGTCGTTGGTCCTAAACGCAAAAATAACTCCATTTTGAACCTCCTCGAGGTCCTGATTCATGAAATAAACAATGCCAAATTTTGCGGGAAAGGTTTCTTTTCTGGAAAAACGAAAACTTCAAACTACAATGTATTTTTGACTCTCAATCATCCAGAACCGGAAGTCAACCAGTTTTTTATCTCCGGGCTTTTTTTAATTGAACTGGGGTAATAGGTGAGTTATCCCTTGACAGTCGTAAACTCGGTCTCTTCGGGTGTACCAGTCACTCCCATCGTTGTCTCGCCAACATCTGCTGAGGTCGCCATTGTTGTTGCTCCGCCCACCGTTGAATCCAGGGACGTCATCGTCGTGGAGCCAGTCTCACCATCTACTCAGTTATATGATTTTGCCATATTTGTTTAATGAATGGTAACGTGCTTGCTCCCGGTAAGAGAGAGATAGAGGCTTTTGTAATAACTGAATGATCCAAAGATCATTTTTATCTTTTGAAACCTACGCGTTGTTGGAACATCTTCAATTGTCCAGGGAAAAATACTTTTTTTCCCATCGAAAGACAACAATTAATACTCTTGGAGAGAAAAGTGCGGAAGAAAAAGACAATGGCAGGCAAAATTCATGACCAACAAGCGGCTTAGACAGAAATAAAGTATAACTTACAAGAAAATAAAGTATAACTTTTTTCTTGTTTACAAAGTCTTTCATGAGTCTTTCTTGCTTACATGAGATCTTTCTTTCTGTCTTTCTTGTCTACATGAAATGTTGGTTTCAAAGTACTTTTTTCAAAGTAAGGAGAAAACGATTCAAATTTTTTCATAACAAATCTAAAACTTGATAAAAAATTTAAACCCTAAAAAGGTTTTTTTTTCCGTTCGGGTCAAATTCAATATAAAATTACCTCTGCCACCTCCGGCGCCATATCTGCGATACATTTCTCTGTACCTGTAAAAGATCAAGCTTATTAAAATAATTCAAAAAAGAAAATTTTCAGTCTCCGCAAAACTCATATCGATAATCACTTGTATTCCTTAAAAACTATTGAGGTTGAAAATAAAATTTTGAACTAGCCATAATTGGTAAAAAGAGCGTCGTCCAGCGTACAGGATAAGTCCTCCCACAATTGTTCTGCGAAAATAAATCATGACTTCTCATTCAAGCAACACTTGCATTATTGTCTTTAAATGTGTATATGATCGCGCTTTTGCTCTAAATTTCTGTATTTTTTCTACTCTACTACTAAACTCGTCCGATATACAAGATTGAACCCGGCTCACAGCAGTATAAGACTCTTACGAGTCAGACATATTGGCACTCTTACACTATATACCTATGAGGATTGTTTTTTTTGGAACACGCTTTTTTTGTCCCTGACATTGAACATTCAAGTTAACATTTAACATATAACATATATTAAAATAAAATATATAACATATAACATATTAACAACAAGTTAACATATAACATTGAACATTTAACCATTTAAAGTGTGCTCAACATTGAATAAACCACAAGATTTGACAGAAATTGGGCCTTTTCTCATTCCAAGTCTATCCAAAGGTTCCCAATTATAGTCACAAGGTTCCCAATTATAGTCACAAGGTTCCCAATTATAGTCACAAGGTTCCCAATTATAGTCACAATTCTCTTCTGAACAACACGTTCCCTTAAACATGTCTTTTCACTGTTCAGTCTGTTGTTCATTAGTTTCAAAATCAAATGTTTAACAGAAAGAATTCGGTCATCAGAATTGCTTAACAACCCAATAGAAAAAGATTTTCACTAATCAAAACATAGAAATTTCAAGCAAAATAGGGAATTTTGTTTTGTTGAATACATATAATGTCTCCTTCTCGCATTTATACAAAGATAAACCTTTTCGCACTCAAACTCGCCTTCCTGCATGGCACACGTCCCTATATAACCTGATAGAGTTAACGAGTTGCTGCTTCCTGGCTCACTTATATAGTGTGTAGAGAGTAAGTAAAATTCGAGGAAGCACCACTAAAATCTCATGAACCCGAGGGAAACTGTCCGGGGTGGGCTCGAGCTTGTGTCTCACCGTCACTACCATCATCTCCCATCCGGTCCCAATCTGGCAAATGAAGAGTGACTCACGAAATTATGACTCCGGCCGCGAATCCAACTCCCATTCCCCAAATCTTCCACTTTCCTTTGATGGCTTTCTGCTCCATCTGAGCCATCAGCACCTTCAAGGCTCGCTCTTCTCAACAACAAAAAAGGTGAGCACCCAGAGCGATAACCTTTTCAAACCTCCTTCTTCTTGTTCTTGTATTCAAAAGTGAGTGTTTACAACTGAAACAAATACAGGGAGAAAAACCAAAAACCTAAATAGAGAAATGGAATAAGGCCTGATATGGCGACTATTCCACTGAGAGCTGAAAAGACCACTAAAAGTGCGAGCACTCGGATTGCCACAGCGGAAAACCCCAGGAATCGGGAAAAGGGACAAACTACATACTGATTGAAAAAAAGAAGTGAGATAAAAACCCATGCGTTTCACCAACCTATCGCATTCGGATCCTCGGTTGTCGTGTGAACTATGGTACGAGCAGAGAATCTCTGGATTCCAGTGCCTCCAGGGCCCTCAAAGTTGTTTCTATATGCTTTTTCTAGTATTCACAGGTTTCACATAAACAATGCATACATAATTGACTCATGCAGTTGACAAATGATTGAACTATCGCACAGAAAAAAGCTAGTCCGCCGGGCGGGATCGAACCCAGACCATCTCGACTCAAACCGGGAGCGCGTGTTACCATTACACCACGGGGACACATTGCTATTCCGTGCGATAGTGTTATATGAAAGGCTCATATGTCTTGATGATGACTCATGCAGTGTTTTAATGCAATGAAACATAACGACATTCGGTTTTTTCGAATTGTGTGAGCGTCTTGTTCTAACCTTAAATTTGTACAAATAACGGCCTCAAATGGAATAGCGCTTGAAATGCGCATGGTGTACGGTATTTTTTGCTAGTTTGGGCAATTGCCAAAAAGCGTGTGAACGTCAGCGATAAGATTTTTTTTAGTTTTTTGCCTTTTTTTTGAAGTTTATACTATTTTGAAGTTTATACTATTTTGAAGTTTATACTATATAGTCAAATTTATACTATTGTTACTGATTTAAAACTTTTAAATTTGCAGTTTGCTAAACTGTTTTTCGAAAACTGTCCATTTGGATGAAATTGATTCCATTTTACGTGTGTTTTTAAAAAAATCATTATTTTGTAGTTTTAAAGCGGCAAAAAAATTACTTAACACACAATTTTTTCTTCCTTGTTTGATAGGAATCAATGTAGTTGGTTTGAGCATTTAGCATAACCATCTAAAAAGTGTTCAATCCAAGGCAAAAGGAAAAATTTAAAGAAATAAATTCCATTTGCTACTCAGAGGGGGGCCGCACTTTACTTCGGGGGGGAGGGCTGCACTTTACTTTGAGGAGGGAGCCTTTTAAAGATAACTTTCTGCTTTTTTGAATTCTTAGGATCTTTCTAACTCCTAAATTCGCTTAGGATTAGTAAAAAATTACGCTAAAGAGACCGTTACGGCTTAGGAAGAGACCGTTGAAAAATGCGTTACGCATTTTTCGGCAATTGTTCAAAAAGGGCAAAAAAATACCGTACACCCTGCGCATTTGAAGCGCAATCCAATTGAGACCATTAGTTGTACAATTTTTAGGTTAGAAGAAGACGTTCTCGCAATTCGAACAAAAACGGGATGTCGTTATGTTTCATCATGTTTTCGCAAATGAAAATACTGCATAACTGTCCGGGTTTTGTCTGATATAATGCATATATCCAGAGCTCTTGCAGACTCTCTCTCTCTCTCTCTCTCTCTCTCTCTCTCTCTCTCTTCTCTCTCTCTCTCTTTCTCTCTCTCTCTCTCTCTCTCTCTCTCTCTCTCTTTCTCTCTCTCTCTCTCTTCCTCTCTCTGTCCCTCTTCCTCTCTCTGTTTATGTCTCTCTGTCCCTCTTCCTCTCTCCCGATTTTTTTCTCTTCCGATTTCTCGGTCGAACTTTTTGTCTCTCCATCCTTGTATTATTGCAGTCTTTCAAGGGTGTTTTAAAGTTTAATTATTTCCCGCGCATACCGTTGGTGTTTGTCATTCACTTTTGCTGACTGACAGCCCGATTCTTTCTTTCTTGTTGATTATTACTCGATATCATAGGTCACCAGCACAATTGAAAAATTTGGAAACTATTGTTCTTAGAGCAGGGACCCTATAATAATGAGGATCTCTCTCCTCTTTGCTGCTTACATCTACATAGCTCGCTTCTCATTGTTCCAGACTCCCCGCTTGAGGAGCGTGCGTTTTTTCTCGTTTTACAACAATTGCATTTAAACTTTGTTGAAACTGGAAAGATGAAAAATTATGAAAACCATTGATAAAAAGCCACTTGAAACGAGTTTCAATTGAATTTACCAGATAACCAAGACAGGTGCTTTGCTTGGTATTCGCCTGTGCCAGCTGGATCTCATGAACTCAGACCCCTACAACATAGACCTCTACTAATTAGACCCCTAATCGAGAAATTTCAATGATACCGAGCGGGCAACTGGACAATCTTGTCTCTGAATGACCGGGTACTTTTCGTCTGCTGCTTTCTTCTTGAAGGCGTATCGAGTGCCACAGTAAGACTGCAAAAATCTAAGTTCAAGTTCGAGAAAACTGGAAAGGAAAACAATCGTTTCCAGAAGTTTTCTTCCAAGTTATATTACAACAAAAAGCACCTGAATCGAAAATAAAGTCTTGAGAAATTCACAAAGAAATATTTTTGAAAAGTCATTGATAAAAAAAGCCATTTAAACAAAGGCGAATTAAAACAAGTTTCAATGGAATTTACCAGATAATCAATAATTGCTCAAAGAGTACTGAAGACTTCAGAAGGTTGCGCTCAAATAATTCTTAGAGGAGTTTCAGAGAAAATCAATTGGTACTCATAAGACAACCTAATTGTTATTAGAAAATCAATTAGTACTCATAAGACAACCTAATTGTTATTAGAAAATCAATTGGTACTCATAAGACAACCTAATTGTTATTAGAAAATCAATTGGTACTCATAAGACAACCTAATTGTTATTAGAAAATCAATTGGTACTCATAAGACAACCTAATTGTTATTAGAAAATCAATTGGTACTCATAAGACAACCTAATTGTTATTAGAAATATCCATGAGGTACTTAGAATACGCCTAAATGGTATTCATAAAATGCTCTGACAAAGGTTTCAAAAATAATTTATTGGACGTATCCTGTAATATCTCGGGAATCTCTAATTATTTTTCTACAGTAAGCTTCTTCACGCGTCTTCTCGCGGAAGTTCAAACGCTGTACGGAAAAGCCTCAAAAATAAAGGTTCCCGAACTCTTTCGCACCTCCCGTGCAAAAGCCCGTCAAGCTTTCTAGCTTTCCCCGATATTGGTGGATACGGCCACAGAGAAAATGGGCTAAGGAGTTAAACCATTGGTGCGTTAAGCAGACAGGTATCTCTCTCGAACATGAAGAGCATATTCGGTGTTGCATCGTGGGAGAATTTCGATTCAGTGTATTCCGCTCGTGCATTTTGCACCCTCACCTGGAATTCCCGAATGACTCTTTTGAATAAGTTGTTTTCTGGCTCGATCTAATAAAATAGTACAGAGAGCTTAATCATTATGAAAATCCGATGTTTATTTTTAACCCAACCTCAAATCATTTATCTCAATTGAGTTTGTTTCAATCGTTTCTTATCTATTTTTTGTCAATTTAAAGACATTATTTCAAAATAACTCTACTATTTCACCCTGGACTTGAAAAATTGTTTAAAAAATAGGTAATTGCAATGAAATTTTTTTGAATATTGCTTTTATTGGTTTCAGTGTTTTCCATCTAATTATGCGAGTATGAAATCAGGGATCATGAAACAGGAAATGGATGAATGATCGATCATCATTCACAGGAAAATGGAAAGTTTTAATCTTTTTCAAGAGGACTCAAAATGGGCTGCGCGTCAATGTTGAAGAAACGTTGGTTCGAGAACATATTTGAGAATGTATTTGAGAACATAATAGTTGAACTCGTTTTGAGCAGATTTCGACCCGCTGTTGAAGTTTTTGATTTCGAGTTTTAAGAGGTATCGTTATCTCTGTGTCATTGAATAAAAACTCTCTCACCTATTATTGTCAATGTCTTAGACTACTATAACTGTTTTGGAGTACTTTCCGTGTCAGATGAGTAGTGTCAGCGTGATAGAAACGGTCATTTTCATGAAATTCTGTCATTCTCATTGAGTACTAACGTAGCTCGAGCTGTCAGCTTCAATGTATACACTCTTCATGCCAGTTTGCGCAGTGACCGGTTTCAACTTCTGTAGGAACTCCATGGTCACTGCTTGTGCTTAAAACATCGGCGAATTGTTCGTGTTTTACATTACCCAAGAGCCGTTCTAATTAAAAAAAAGTTTTTTTTTGGTTCATAAGAGTGGTTTTGAGGTTACATAGGTTACATACAAGAAATTTTTCAAATAACTGAATTAAAAATAGAAGCTTTTGAAGTGAAATTTATCATCCAAGAGATTCAAAATCTCGAGCATCTACAACATGTTTTGAAACTTTATCAAGTTCAAATTAAAAATGAATGAAGCAAGATCACAGTCTTCAAAAGGCTCAGTTACACAGTTTAAAGGAAGTGACGTCTGGCTCAGACGACAATTGATAATACCATCGGAAAAAAAGTTTTAACCCGCCAAAAAAATGTTTTCACCAGCCTGGATCGAACCCAGCCATCTCTTTTTAATCCGGGAGCAAGCGTGTTACCAGCTATTATCAAGATCCCAGTCGACACTCTCCCCCTGCTTCACTCAACAACAGTGACTCGAAAGTCCTAACTATTTCTACCAAGTTATTTCAGTACCTAATATCAGAAAAAGCTTACCATGTAGTGAGGTGGGTTTGAACGAGCGGGAAATGTTGACTGACTCTCTTCTGGGAAGATGATGAAGGAGTGCTTCAAACTAATGTCGATTGCATAGTCTGGATCGCACATTGGCTTCCGGCCTTTCTTATGAGTCCCTGTGTTGAAACACACCTTCATCCTGCGAATCAACATCCGTTCATACTACGGTATCCATGAAAGAAGAGCAAGCCATGATTTGTTTTTTATTGATTAAGAATTCACACAAAAAAGATAATCACAGAGAAAAAGAGAGAGATAAAAAACTAGTGACAAAGAAACGAAGAGAAAAAGAGCGAGGCTGAGAAATAGAGAATGAAAAAAGATAGAGAGATAGAAAGAGAAAGATAGACAGAGAGACGAAGAAAGAGATAGTTTTGAGCGACGAGAAATACAGAGAGATGAGGAGAGAGAGAGAGAGAGAGAGAGAGAGAGAGAGAAAGAGAGAAATGAAGAGAGAAACAATGTTTAAGAAAGAGGACCATTTGCAGGCTCCGCTGAGTTCGAAAGTTGCATTCCATATAGGGTGCGGCGCGTCAAAATGGTACACAATGGCCGAGCCGTAATTACAGCTGAAAAGAAGCAGCAAGTCTTTTTTGTCGTATTTTCCTTATCGATTGACTCTTCTAATTTCTCTGAATGATCTATCGACAAGAGTCAAATTAATAAATCGATTACAGTGCCAGTATCTCTCATACTTATTCTCAGCGTCCAGAACAATGCAGGGTGCGTCAAAATTACTTAAACAAACTTGGATCTGTATTGACAAAAAAATTACGCATCTCGCGCGGAGGACGATGGAGTCACATAATCCATCACCTTCTCTACTAGATAGCTTTTCAACGAATTCTAGGGCTTTCCGTTTCCATGGTTAGATACGCTCTCATCCGTCTTGACCTGCAGTTTTGACTTTAAGAAACTCCGGTCATCCGCCTTCTGAGATCTCTTATCAACTAGGCGTTCCTCGTTTACCTGTCTATTATACTCCTGAATGCAGTACGTTGTCTGACCGTCCTCGTGCAGGCGTTCCCGTTTTTACCGCAACCCCTTTATCAAGAAGATCTTCCAAAAACGAATCGAACGCAACCCTGGACGCAGAATGAGAAAAATGGCTGCTAAGCTTGGTGTGTCGATTTCATCGATGAGTTGTTCGCAAGCAACTGAAGATGTATATCCACAAGTACAGAATCCGCCAGGGTTAGTCGGAAAAGCAGAAGGAGGGCTGTCATTAAAAACAACAGAAACCAGCTTGAGTGATCTTTCTTTCAAAATGTGATCATAAAAATCTGAAAAAGCTATATTGTTATTTTTACAAGATTCTTTTCACTGCGAAGGAAAATATACGGATTTTTCGGTGCCTAAGTACATTTGACGCACCCTGAAGAAGATAATTAATGAAGTCGCTTTTTATGTTTTCAAATACCGTGTTTTTTAAAGAAATTGTTCTGCAAAAAATTTCATTGAATCGGACTTAGAAAAAACTTGTTTCAATCAATTTGATTAACAGATTAACAATATAGAAAAGCTTGTTGTACTTACTGGCTTATGAAAGCATGAGACAATGTAGTAATTCTCGCGGGTTTGTCAGAAGAGCTATTGATATTGCTTTCGCTTTCGGTTTAACTATGCATATAAGTAAAGCTTTTGTTGTTATAGTTTTAGCATCTGAACTAGCAAATTAAAAAGCTTTTGGTATAGGCTTTGGTAGCACCTAGACCAAGAACTAGTTGGTGTGACAGCATCGAAGAAGAAATGGCTGTTTTCGGGCTTCAAACTGAAGACGCCGAAACTCGGGAGAAAGGAAGAAGTGGACCCCACTTTTCGACAAGAAAGGAAGAAGTGGACCCCACTTTTCGACAAGAAAGGAAGAAGTGGACCCCACTTTTCGACAAGAAAAAAAATCACAAAGAAAACGTTTGTAGCATTTTTTTTCTTTACAGAACATGGTTTGCTCGAAGGAGCAGTTAATCTACTAACTCCTGATAGCACTCCATTTCGTCCATGACGGCCTCCGGGTTCAACTCTTGGAAGAAGTATCGATTCCCGACTGTTTGCAACTGAACCAGAATGAAACTAGCTCCCTGCTGCAGATTTAAAATCCAATGTATGGTATACTACAGTTAGGAGACGAAATGGGCAATATTCTTTTTGAAAAAAAACTTCTCGACAAACTATCTTAAGCAAACGAAAACTTTCGCAATGAGATGTCCCTGACGTTCTTCTAATTCAGCACATATCAGGAATTTTCAATGTTTTCACCGAAGCAAATATTGAAATCGACTGAATGAAAATTTTGACAATATTCTATTGAAGCATGGAAACAATCACATTGACACAAGAAACATAAAATTTAACTATTTAGTACAATGCTTGTACATCCAATGAGATTTTCAAAAAGGGTAAACTTTAACTGATTCGTCTCACTTTTCGAAAGAGTAGGCCTTACTTGCTGAAGCTTAAAATATTTGGGTTCAAACAACCTCACACCGTATATCAGTGTGCAAAAATTTTTCAATCAGAAAACCAACTTCGTTTCAATTAGGTTTGATAGCATTCCAAGTGAGTGACTTGTAACTTGTAGAAGCATATAAGAGAGTTAACAAATCGGTAAACAGTTAGAAAGACTGGAAAGTTCATCGTATTGAGAATTAGAAAACCAGCCTGATCGAATTGTCTCACGATGGGAAGTTTGAATCCGAGTCTGAGATATTTAAAAAAAACTCCTTACAGTCAAAGAAGCTTAAATTTAGATTATCAGCTAGAAGCAATGTTAATTTCGCGTTTTGCTCACTTCTGAGTGTTTTAATGTCTTTAGAGGAGTCCAAAATGTCAGACTTTGAGAATGAAATTGACTTTGTACACGTTCTTTATTCACTTTTAATCTATCACAATGTTTGAATAGTTTGGCAGTTCGATAACATGTAACTTGACCAGAATGATGATTTCACCGATTCATTTTAGCTCAAGAAGCAGTTAAACAGCTGGTGATCTTAACCGTGCACCCTGATTCCGAGCAGGAAAAGGCATGGACCAAATAATTATGAATGCTTTGCTCACCTCCCTATTTTTCTCCCCAGCAGTGGGACGGCGTATATTTGCGTATGCGGGTCGTTGTGTTTGATAACAGCCTCACAGTACGGGTCGTACGTTTGGAAGAGGATTTTTTCCTAGTTGTATCATTTTACGTTACTCTTTTATTCAGCAACTTCAAGAATGCTCGAAATTTCAAAAGGAAGAAACTCATTACTCTCGACTTCCCTCAAATATATGACTTTCAAAACAGGAGGGAGAATAATGGTTACTGATTTTCGTATCTCTTTTCCGAAAATCGGCTTTATAATTCCTGCGGTTACAAAAGAGCTTCTTGCTATTACATCTACGAAACCCTACATTCACTCAATCATTTAATTACACTTCTTCACAAAATTATATTATTTGTCTGTAAAACTGTACGTAATAACTAACATCAGCCGCCTGACTCAACATCCAGTTGCGAAGTTTCTGTGTTTTCCCAGCGAAAGACGTGATCCCCGTGCTGTTGCTTTGTATTCGTACTCTAAAAAAGTCTTGTTCCAACAATTTTGGTGTGTCTTCATTCTCTTTCTTACTTATCTTCTCTCTCTTTCTCTCTCTCTTTTTCTCTCTCTTTATCTCTATTTTTCTCTCTATCTCTTTCTCTCTTTCTCTCTCTCTTTCCCTCTCTCTTTTTGTCACTGCATTTCCCCCTGACTGTTCTCTGTTTTTTAAGCTCCAAAATCCATCCCTTCACTTCATAATGATTTACGGGTTAAATTTTACTTTAGCTCCCCACACGGGACAAAACGCACTCGGAAAGTTCTGTGATACCTTAGGCCTCGCTCTCTCTTAAACCCGGGTGTTACAGGATGCTGTTTCACCATTTATTGAGTTGTTATATGTTTCCATGGACCAACTTTTTCTCAATTTATGATTAAATTGGACTTTTTTACCAATGTTGATTTTTCTATAAAATGATTGCTTAGGATTAGGGAAAAATATAGAAATTGATTGGATTTTAGAGTGTGTTGTTAAAGTAAAATTGTGCGGCGACTTTTGCAAAATGTGTGACGGTTAAAACGGTTAAAATAAAATAAAACAAAACGGTTAAAATAAAATTCTGCGGAGGGCTTTCGTAGTACAAACTTTTTTCAATCTGCCGCACGTTTAATCTATGTATATGAGTTGATGACCTCAATAGCCACATCAGAGAAAAAAATCGTAGTTCCATTTTAAAAATCATCGACCCGAGAGTCTTACACAGATTTTCCTTTAATTAATTCGTTGTAAGACGAAAACTCGGCAATTGTCGAAGGGATGACAAAGAAAGAAGTCGAAAGGCCGTTTGTTATTTGTACCAAACAAGAAACTCACTCATAACAAACTTTTACTGTTTAACACTATGGACAACACTTTCAGTGTTGATGGCAGCTATATCGAAAATTTCTATGTTGTAAGTGTGTCGCTTGTTTGGTGCAAATAACAAACAGCTTTTTTAGTTCTTGTATCATTGTAAGAAATACTTATAATTACGGAATGTTAAAACATTGGACATTAATCGTTATAAAAGTAGGCTAGCATATGAAATCTCTACTTCTCCGACTTTATGGTCTATTTTTCATTCTCTCGCACCGCTCGTTGTTTACTTCGTAGTTTCGAAGAAAGTTCGTAAACGAGAAAATCAGCTCACGCTCTCTTGTGTGACCTTCCAATTTTTTCTGTTACTAACACTGAGAAAAACAAACATTCATGTGTCAGACAACGAGCTTGGTGGCCGGTCGACGACCGGTCACCAATATAAAACAGAGATTGAAGTCATATAAACGTCTTCCTTTCACCTCCAACGACCTATATGTGTGATTTGTGCTTTATTTTTTGGAATTAAGATGAATCATGCAAACTGGATTTCAAAAATGAACTGGATATGATAATACAGCTTTCAAGAGATAAACAGTAAGTTTGAAGCAACTTGGAAGTTGTGACTCCTGCATTCCAGAGAGTTAGTGGCACAAGATAAGAGCCTCATCCTCACTTCACTGTTTCTCTTATGTAATGAAATGTCATCATTTCGAAGGCTGCTGTAACCCCACTAAGTTAAAACTTATTGATCTATGGTTTAGGCCGCTCAAAGTCGTGGACTTGCTCGCAATAAAAAGGATGGTTCAAACTTTGAAAATATATGATTAAGTCTAAGGGCAGATAAGGGAGAGCTTCTCATTATTCTACATAAGGGAGAGCTTCTCTATCGCTCAAAAAACGGTACTTTTTCTTAATTTTACCAGTGCTGGTGACCTATGAAAATGACATTTTTTTCCTACTAGTTGAATGACCCGTTTACTCACAAATCAAAAGTCTTTCAAAAGATTAGATCGTGTTTGATTTACAGTTCCGAAGGAACTTTCTGACGGCATTAGTACGCAGCTTTGTTTGAATATTGTCTTGCAGTCCTTTTTTCTGAATCTCTAATACATGATCACTGCACATCGACTATGTGTTCTTTTTTATTCCTCACTGGCTTAACGGGTTTAAAGATTGAAATGGACAATGATCAGTGGGTTCTGTTTCGGGCCAGGTTTTGACACATCAAAATCTCGATGTTCTCGCTGCTAGGAAAACACCTTGCTCTCTAGTCCCAGGTGTCGCGTCCTTGTAGAGACTTTTTCGGCAGTTCTAATTTTTCTGTTCTGACAGGATTATCGTCTTCATAGGAGATCTGCGATTTGAAGAGTGTAGACGGGTGCCGCGTAGTATACAATTGTTCTCGTCGGTGCATTTCTAATGTTTCGACAAGTGCAGAAGACTTATGAATGTTAAAAATATTAGTCAATTGAATGCTTTGTTAACCTCAGACATTGGCCCTCGTTGTAGCGAGGCTGGAACCAAACCGTACCCACTCCCTTCTTGTTTTCCATTATCAGCACACGGTCGTGACGGGCAACTAGTCTGCGAAAAAAAGTTTTTCACTCAGTTTTTCGGGCCTGATATTTGAGGTAAGAATTCCTTTTTGAACATCTTAAGATCTTCGGAACGTGACATACAGGTGGAGTGTCAAAATAATTTTTAAAAAAAGGGTTCAACTTGAAGTCTCAAAAAAACTTTCAAGTTCGACTTCCACTCTAAACAGATCTCTGCAAAATAATGGTAGTGCTTGAACGAATCTGACACACGAACTTGGCAAGAACTCGAATCATCAAACTATCCTTCACAGAAAAGTCTAGCTCTCATAGAGATCTTTGGGCGTTGCAGCGTCAGGCCGGGCAGAGTTTCTCTGATCGTCTGATGTCTTTTCACACTATCTTATCTCTCTGAGGTGCTTGTCTGTTATCACATCACTCTCTCTTCACATTTTCTGCTGTTTCTCTGACAAGTCAGCCTAACAGCTGAGTCACTAACTAAGAAATCGAATCTTCAAATTCTAAGTTACACAGTTAAGAAATTAAAGTTTAATCGGTAATTTTCGACCTTTAGCAAACATGCCTTTCTCTCTGTCTTTTCAGACACATTTTCTGCGAATTACCTATTTTTCTCCTACCCTGGCTCGAAAAACCCACGACAATTTTAATGAAAGCCAATTTTTCTATGATTTAACAACTTGTGCAGAGAGACAGAGCGACAGAGAGACAAGTTTGCTAAAGACCGTTCACCTTGTTTTTTGCGGCTAAAGCGAAGAATACGTTAGCGAGGCCGTCCAGCTTATGAACTTGACTGTATTAAACATGGTGTGAACGCGTTTTTTAAGCATCGTGTCAATTTTTAGAGACGCAGACAGCCTCTTAGTTTCAATAAGAGCCGAAAAGCTTATCAGCAGAGCCAAATCGAAAACTGCCGGCTTCTTTCAACCCGTACTGACATATCATCGGCTCCTGTCTCAGGCATCGATATTAACTGTACTGTTTCGTCGAGGTCATCCATACCAGGCAAATCCTAAATAAGAACCATTAAGGCAATCGCCGAACAGTATGATTCTTAAAACCGTGTTTGTGAAATGCACTACTCAAGTGCAAAAAATGCAAGCAGTGCGGTTTTTTTACCGTACACTTAGCCTGAGCCTAAGCCGAAACTCAGGTGAAATCATAGCTGGATTTCCAAAACATTGACAATGATGAGAAAGTGTGTCAGTAAGCACTAAAAACGTGTGTATGATGCATGTAGTGCATTCTACGAATCACGCATTACGGAATCACGCTTCCCGGAATAGCCGACATTTAAAGGGTCGCAAATCGCTTGAAGCCTTTTTTCAGACCATCTTCCTTCCTAGCTTAAATTCTTGCTGACTTGCTGTTTTTTCTTTTGTCTTTCTGCTTATTTCCCGAACTCTATTGATTCTCTACTCTTTACCATCTCGTTCGCTTTGTCATCATGTCATTCAAGATTCTCCCCTCACGACCGATACCCCACTAGGCCGCACAAGTTCAGCCTGACTCAACCTAGATTCAAACATGTTAAGCTCTCTAATAAATTTACAACCACAGTAGTTCTTGTCTGGGACAATTTCCCAGAGACCGTCTTTTCGATTAATACAGTCAATCCCTTCAAAACACCTGTCGGTAACATATGAGTCGTTCATCATATCCTAAATACCGAATTCGAGTCGTTCTTAGCTAATCGACTTGCTTCTTTTATCACTTTGAAAAGTGTCACGCCTTGGTGTTGATACAAATCCTCTATTTGTCTCCCTACCTGCCCCTTTCGAGATCACCCTTGCGATAAAGTGTTATTATTATTATCATTCTAGCTCGGTCTTTCCTTATTCGTGGTAGAGTTTTTTTTTCCTTCAAAATTTTAGTTAACTTATGGAAAGTAGCAGCTTTATTATTCATTTCAGTTTATTAATATTTTTTTTTGAATGTTGGTTAGTCTAATGAGCCGTGAATACCACTCAAAAACAGCTCTAAGCACGTTTTCTGAACTGCAAATGACATGTAACTACATACTTTTTTGTCTTAGACACCGCATTAGTTATTTTGAGTGAGAAAGTTCATCAATATATAACCGAGCATATAACTAAATTCTCAATTAGTAAAAAAATTGAGTTTTTAACAAATCAAAAAATATATATAAGTTCCTTTAAACTTGTTCACAATTGAGTTTGCTTGCTTTGCTTCGCAGAGAAGCAGGAGAATTGTGAGAAGACGGTGAAAAACTATTTTCTTCCTGAAATCACTGTGTTTATTATTTCAGCAGGTATTCAAAAAAGTGTTTGTGACCGCACTTTCCGATGAAAAAATTCACACTTTTCTCATTCATGACTATTGTAACCAAACAAAAATTTTCTTAATGTTGTTTCGTTTCAGTTGTGTGTTATCTTACTTTATCTTATTAGCATAATTATTATTTTTTATGTTATTTTGAATGGTTTTGAAATTCGAAATAGCTCAAACAAACCTCGAGAGCATTATTGCGTCCGAGGAGAACACAGGACACCAGCCGATTCTCAGCGGCCTCACACTCGTAAATGAAGAGAACGGGGAGAGAAATATCGCACGTCGACATAGTCTCCGGACACGGATAAACGCGTTTCACTTAAGAAAAAAATTAATATTTGTTATTTTTTTCTCCTTACCTCGATAACTATAATTTTTCAATTGTAAGTGCAATATGTATCGACCATGTTTTCTTCCCTTCACCTTTTTATACAAACATTCCATCATTATTAAAACATTCCATCATTATTAAAACATTCCATCATTATTAAAACATTCCATCATTATTTCCACGGGATACATCCGTTTCGCGTAATAAAAATTTCAAAGTTCAAAGATGCTTCAATTTTTTTGTGATATTTATAAAGAGAAATGAGTCAAATATCCGTTTTTGAAATCTAATTTCCACTGTATTTGTCAATGGGCTTCATGAACTTTCTAACTTAAGAAACCATTCCTTCATTTCCTGAATAAATTAAACTAGACGTGGACGGTAATCAGAATGAACAAATTTACTTTGATGGAGACATCAACTCATTAAAATTGATGGAGACATCAACTAAAATCGTCGTATTCTTTTAGGAGAGAAACTGTAGGGAAACTATAGAGCAAGGCTTGGCGACTATTGAGCCTTTGATCGTGTGAAGTAGCAAAAAGTTATTTTACAACGAGCCCCACTTTTAAGCAAGAATAAGATTTTGGGAGACTTTAGGTGTCAACTTCAATGATTTAATTGAAGTCTTCTCGGAAGATTATCGAATTTCGCGCTGAATGAGAGGGGGCTGTGCTTCCGCACCTGATACTAGATTCTGCTAGAACAACCGTCGGACTTCGATTTCGCTACTTTAACTAGCGCCCACTTCCATGGGTTAGTTTTATCTCATTGCTCCTAAGTTTTATCTCATTGCTCCTGATATATATATTATATTTTATTTACATCATACGATGCAAAAGCAAACACATATTAAAATTAAAATTCGAGCACAGACATTGAATAAGAATACATATAAGATGATCTTGTCACTTCAAATCTGAAACCCTGTCTTTTCCCTTCGACGATCGCTTCTTTTGCAAATCTGAAACTTTTGATGAACATCTAAAACGCCGCTGACCAGGAGTTAAAAAAATATTTTCTCTCTGTCAGTTATCTAACATCGAATATAAATTGAATCGACTTAATAAATGAAATCGTTTAAAAATTTAACGCAAAGCTCTTGCTGGTTTTTCGGGAATACCAACCTGTGAACAAAAGTATATTTAGAAGATTAGCTTTTAGTTTTTGAATATTTTACACATTATTGCTTCTAGACTGACTTTATTGTGTCAGAAAAGATGGTCCCTCGTGTGGGATCGAGCACATTCGTCTCTTTTTTTATACCATGAATAGCGCATTACTACGACATTAGCGATGTGCCCATGGTTTGTATATGTACATCATCAAACGCGTAAGTGAGGTGAAGGTGAGAATTCATCCTTTCAATGAGCTTTTTTTTTGCATTACATTTAGCGTTGATCTGTTGTTATCTACGGCAAAGACTTTTAGAAACTTCTTGTTTAATATAACACCGCTCGTTTATTACGTTACTTTAGGTTATCACGCAGTAGAAATCAGGATTCCCACTGAAACAGCCACCAAAATATCTCAGCTAAATTAAACATCAATAAATTTCCTCAGCAACTACTGGGCAAAACTCTAGAAAGTGTTTGGAGTTTAACGGGAAAGCGTTCAGTTAAATGATTGAAGAACAAAGAGAGCAACAACAAAATACAGTTGACACGCCTCTTTACAGCCTTTTTTTCGATAAGCAGCAACTGATGCTAAATCATTGCAACCTAATGAACAAAATGATTTAGCTGCTGATGCTTTTTCTTATGGGATGCTCTATTAGCTTTTTTTACTTTTTTTCTCAGGTTTCTTGACTCTCTATTTTCTCAAATTTCTTATGTCATCGGCAACACCTAAATTCTAAATCTTTGACATTCGATATGATTTCTGCACTCCTTCACAATCAGCCGATAACGCTGTTTCAATAACAAAAGCGGTTAAGCTACACGATTCTAATCAACGTTTCTCGGTGACTCCTAGTGGTTGTTTGAACATGTCTTTGTTTTATGTATATACTCGTTCTATCCAAGTTATTTCTTCAGTAAACTTTTTACGTCCTTTGTACTAATGGCTTCCGTCCATTCGTTTGTTGGTTGGTGTTTCATCTTCTCTTTATCGCTTTCTTTTTTTTCCTTCTACCAGTTCCAATATTACTCTTCTTTTATTTCCTGCTTGTTTTTATAATGGTTTCTCTCTATCTCCCTTCATTTTTCTCTTTCTCTCTTTCCTTCTTCTTTCCCTATCTCTATAGACAATTTCTCCGTGTCTATTTTCTTTTCTTGTATACCATATTTTCTCTGTTGTTAAAAGTTGTGTACAATATAGAATTCAAACATGTATTTTTCTACATAGTTACTGTTGTATAGTGAAAGCGCTCACCGTCTATTTCTTAGCAAGAAGCGATGTTTGGTTATGACATCAGAATGCTTCCTTATCTTCCAAAGACTTACCAGGAACACTGTTCTTTTATGAGATAGGGGGGGATTCTTCTCGTTCATAAAATGTCCTCGGGGCACTGTCGAGTTCAACCCTCTCCCCTTGTCAAAAGTCGCTCACTTTTCATCCCTTTACCCCTCACCACAGCCCCCCCCCTCATCTCTTCTTTCCCCCCCCCCTCTCAGACTATTTATGTACATATTTCTATTCTTCACCTTCTCTATTGTGTATGAATGGGATTGATCTGCCCGGAAAAGACCAATGCAAGGGCATTCACTTTCCATTTCTAGAGTGAGAAGGATGGGATGAGAAAAGAGCTGCCGGTGATTTTCAAAGGAAACCAAAAATTCAAAATAATCGCGATTTTTTTAAAAAGCCAAATGAGCGCAGGATACAATCATTCTTCAGTTGCTCGTTCACCGATTTTCCACTCGTTCGTTCTTTCTTTCATATTTCAAGTAACTTGACCGGAAAGTGAAACGGAAACCTTTACACAACTGAACACCACAATCAGTTATCTTTCTCTAAACTTTCTGTGTTGAATATTCTTCATTCTGTTCTTCTCGACCAGTCTTTTATATTCAAATCTATGTACTTCTTGATCAGCCTTTTATATTCGAGCTGCCTCTCATCCTATCATATTTCGGTGATATTCTTCTTGAACTACAGCTTCATGTGGTCATTCTAGCTTTGCCTCTCACCTAATATGCTTTTTTCGCACTAACATTGCATATTGCCGACCAGCAAAGTATACTTCCTCCGTGCCTATACTTCCACTTCCAGCTGTTCTTTCTTATCAGCCACGCATATTTTCTAGCCGTTCGTCCCTCTTTTCAATGGCGTTGTCTCTTTCCAGTCATTGTCTCTTCCTTTCGTTTAACTACAGCTTCAGCCATACTCAAACTTCTCTCCAAGTGTTCTTTCCTCCCCCAAATCATACCTTTCGCAAATCAACTGGGCTTCGATCACTCTCATTCCGCAACAACTTATTATTTATTTTATTTAGTCATACTTAATCTTCCAATTTGGGCTTGCTTTAGCCTTGCTTCTTTACCACAAGCTATGCTTCTCTTTGGTCCTACCAGTGAGAGTTACCATTTTACATTGTATTGCCACAAAAAAGCATATATTTGCCACAAAGTTCACATATGTACTCCGCTTCTTCCCTCTCCTTTTTATTCATACTCAATTAAATCTCCCGTCGGTGCTGAAGTCAATCCATTCGATTGCAGCTTGCTCTTGACTACTTTCCCCTTTGCTGAATCACCTTTACCTGTTGCTTCTTTCTTCTCAAGTAGCTCATATTTGGTGTAGTAAGACAAGAAGAAGCAAGTGTTGGTAAAGAGATTGAAGGAAGGACACCAAACCAAACGAGTTCAATTTCTCCGCTGCCCTGTTTCTTGTAAGGTTTTTTCTTCACATGTGCACTCTCTCACTCTCTTCTCTCGAATTTTTTTCTCTCTCTCTCTCTCTCTCTCTCTCTATTTCTATTCGTTGTAGTTTCTTCAGAGACATGTATCTCCCTTTCTCTTTTCCTACATCATATTTTCTATATCCTACGATGCTTTTTCATAATAACAACATGTTTCATTCGATTCTTTTCACATCTTCCTGTTGCCATACAAATTCATTTCTTATACCTTTTTCAGCGACCGGAAACAACTCAAATAAAACTACATTTTTTATTCGGTTTTTGACGTGATTTTTATTACCTAATTTCGATCTCTCCATCTGGAATTGATCATCAAATCATAATTTTTGAGCGACTAATTTGTAAGAAATAATTCTAAAGAAATGCTTTTTGATGCTGGCTCAAGAACAGTCAATATTCGTGCCAACAACAAGAACAGTAAATTTTCGTGAAAACAACAGCAAAAATGTGAAAAGTTTTTATTAAATAGACCTTTCACTTCAAGTACACATGTACTTATCTAAGTACTTGTTTGCTGCTTTAACAGAATTAGATAAGTAGAGGGAAAATTCAGAACTTTTTCAACGTTTTCACGAAGTTCTGAAGTTCTGTGTCATTTTTTTATTTATTCATTTATCAAAGTGTTTCATTTTATTTGTCATAACTTTGTCACCACGGTACGAATAAATACTTTTAAAATATTTATATTGTTTCTTGTGCCTAATCACTCTTCCCTACAATACCTGTTTTTTATGTTGCTGACATGGTCACAATTAAGAGTTTCCTGTTGACATTGTGCTACTAGAACACCGAAGAAAGATCGCATAGAATTACGGGGCTCATCTTGAAGTCAACAGATTCAGCCGTACTTCATTCAAAAAAAGTTGGGCAGATGCGATGAAATCTACACTCATTTAGTAAGTCAATTAGTTTGGCTTCAAAAAAATTGAGAGTTTTTCTCGAATATTCGGGATAACAAAAAAACAATTTGAAACAGTAACTACTCCTTTTTTGGTATGTCCTCATAGAGAAAAAAATTTGAATAGTGAATTAATTATACTTGTACTGAGAAAAGAAAAGTTCACTTTTGAGAAATCATTTTATCTTATCGAATTAATATAATAAATAGCAGAGTAAATCTTAAAATTAATACCAGATTAAATCATTCTTGAATTCTTACAACTCTTTTTGTCAATCATAAGTAATCTCTGGAATAGCCGCAGTATCTTAGCAATCAGAAATCGCAGAGAAATCCAAGATACATTTTCAATGTAGCTAAAATTTTGAGAAATTTTTACATGGTCTGTTGGAAAAATTTCGGAATCCAATGAAAAAATCTTATGAATATTCAAGCTGAATTCATCCGGATTTTTGTGAGCCGTCCCCAGACAAGTCTTTCGGCCGGTCACGCGTGCCGACCCCGCAGCAGGTCGAGAAGCCCCGCGTGGAGCGCGAGCTCCTCCAGGGGCAGGCGCTGTTCATGATAGGATGGTTCAGCGCGTTTCGCGAGCATGGCGCGCCCACCTCTTACGGAGACAATCGGACTCCCGTCATGCTCGACTTCGACGTCAGTCCCTTCTTTTCAAGTCTTCGAAAAAAATTTTAATTATGAAAAACTTCTACGATCTTTTCATCAATTAGAAGCTTTACCTTCATTCATTCTTCATTCCAAGCATGTAGGTATTTGAGACAAAAGCAAATTACTGATAAACAGAGGTATGCATGGACTGCATTACACATAAAACTTAGTGGCGGTGTGTAAGGGGGAATAAAAAAAGGGGGCTGTGATACTGTTGAAAAATTACTAATTTTCATTAAGTATCAGAAACAAGAATAACTGGCACAATCACATTCACAGGCAACGAAATAAGTTGATTTCTAAATTTAAGGCTACTAGCTAGCTTTGTTGATAACATCAAATGGAAGAGAGTTCCAAACAGACATTTGACGGGAAACAGACCTGTGCAGTTTCAACAACATTCGAGTTCAGAAAAAAGATTATATTGTTTCAAGGTTTAGAGTATTCAGGTAGAGTGTGTTATATGTACATATATGTATGTAAATATTCCATCAAAGAATCTGTGTATCTAAACAAATAATTGTACTTTATAAGTCAGATGATACGAGAATGAACATTTCACTTTTGAAAACGCCTAAGTTTCAAATGTAAATTGTTGAAAAACTTGTCTTTTCTAAATAAAAGGTTCACAATGGGGTCTTGGTAGCGTAATGGTAACGCCTTCGTTCAGAAAGACACGGCTGGGTTTGATACTACCCAGTCGACTGAGTTGTGCTTGTCCGGTAATTCATTCACAAATTTTTTTCGGAGAAAAACGAAAGTTCTTGCAGCTATTCGGTATAGTGTGTCTCTTTGCTATACCCTCCATGGCTTTCCTCCTCATTCTACCGGGACTTCGAAAACGCCGAACCATCTCATCTCTGGTCTTTCTAACCACAATGGCTGTCGGAGCTACTCTATTAGGTTCGATCTCTCTCTCTCTCTCTCTCTCTCTCTCTCTCTCTCTCTCTCTCTCTCTCTCTCTCTCTCTCTCTATCTCTTTCTCTTTCTCTGTCTCTCTCTCTTTCTTTCCTTCTTTATTTCCTTATTTGTCTCTTTCTACTTAAAACTTCTTGTTCTGTATTTATTTCTTTCTCTCTTTTTCTCTAACATTTTTCTCTTGGTCATTCTCTCTCACTCACTGACTTCCTCTTTCTCATTCTCTCTCTATCTCTCACTTTTTGATAACTCTCTCTCTTCCTACTCCTGAAAAAAAACTCCCATGTACAGGGTGCAACAAAAGTCCAGGTGTCCGACTTTGTCACTTTGCATCTTTTTTGTTTGGTGTAGCGGTCGTGTAATTTTTCGCTTGTATCTTATTCATAATGTTGCTAACATACCCTGAAAAAATAACTCTTTTCGTTTTCCGGTAACGCTCTCTGATATGGACCGAGGCTACATTCTGCGCTTGAGCCAGTCCGGGCACATTCAAAATCACATCGCCAGAACCACTGGATTCTCCCGCAGGACCATTGAAAACACAATACGTCGCTTTCTTGAGACTGGTACAACAAATGACCGTCCCAGGAGCGGCAGATCAGTGACCGCTACCACTTCCTTCAACATGAGAAGCATCCGAGACAAGATTCGACATAACCCCAAGCGGAGTCTCAGAAAACTTGCGAAGGAGCTGAATATCTCGGCTAGTTCTGTTCAGACGATCGTCAAATCCCGCATGGGACTTCGCCCCATCAAGCTGCAGAAGAATCACGCATTGACGGACCAGATGAAGTCGACCCATCTTCGGAGATTTCGTGAACTGTCAAAGCGGTTCAAGCCGGTGGACTGTTTGGATATTCTCTTCACCGATGAGAAGTTGTTCAATATTGAGCAGTCCTTAAACCACCAGAACGATAGGATTTGGTCGAAATCGGTCAACGAGGCCAATAAGAGTGGTCGCTACGTTTCGAGAAAGGGCCATCTCGCTTCTGTCATGGTCTGGCCGGGACTTGCGCGACTGGCAAGACTCCACTCGTTTTCGTCGAGCAGGGAGTCAAAATGAATGCCAATAACTACCTGAACGACATTCTCATAAAGGAAGTACTTCCCTGGAGCCAGGCTCACTTCGCGGGACGAAAATGGACGTTCCAGCAGGACTCTGCGCCCGCCCACAAGGCTAAAGTGGTGCAAGACTGGTGCAAGAGCAATTATCCCTCCATGATCACATCCGCCGAATGGCCTCCGTACTCACCTGATTTGAATCCTCTGGACTTCTCTGTGTGGTCGGTCCTTGAGAGCAAGGCCTGTGCTTCCCCACACAAGAATTTGGAAAGTTTGAAGCGTGCCCTACAGAAGGCGTGGGATGATCTTGACGTCGCTTACCTGTCCACCACGGTGGGTGCCTTCCACAAGCGACTCCGTGCCTGCTTCAAGAAGAAAGGAGGGCTGTTTGAAATTTGAAAACGCAGTTATATCCCAAACTATTTGAATAAACTTTGATGAGAATTTTGTTTGATTTGCTCAATCCGTTAAGTTTTTACCGGAAAAATACTACACAGCTGCACTTTTGTTGCATCCTGTACATATTCATGTTCAATTACGACCTCTACTTTTTTATTGCATTATTTTTCCTCATCTGGTAACAAATAAATTTCTGCAGTCGGCCTGTACTGTCCTACATGGCATGTCGCTGAAGCCCACATACTATGTCCATACAAGTCAGTCGAGAACATCTCTTATTCTCGTTTCAATAATGGTTAATTGTTTATTTAATCATACAAAGAATTTCAACGTTTTCTAAAGTTTTACTGTCAGTTCCTAATAATAATAAATTTGTATATGTTAATTTTGGATAGAAATGTAGAAGAAGAGCTGATTTAGTGAGTTTAACACCAAGAAGGAACACTTTGTAGAAGTGGCAAAACCGGTTTTGAACAGCTCAATGCATCGCGTGAAGCGAGCAACCATAGAGTTTCATTTTGATGCCATGTAACAGATTTTATCGGTCAAAGCACTTGATGAGAAAAATCAGAAATAGAAAGAAAGTCATTTAACGATATGTTTAAAGGAAAAGTTTGCCACAATTCTGATATAATCTATTTTGTAGACTTCGTTTACCGCATCTATTTGGTTTTCGGCTTACAAAGTTGTTTTGGCAAAACCCGTAACCAAGTCGCAAAGTTTTCACAGAATTATACTACAATCATGAATTCATGGTGAGTCCCTAAAGAGCTCTTGAGTTGCTCAGAGCCTTCTCGAAGGAGCGAATCGAAGCTTCTCTAAAAGTGCGCATTGGACTGCATCATGTGAACATTACACTGAGCAGTTAGACAACTTCCTCTTTTAACTCAGTTTTTGTCACCCAAAGCTTTACGCATATCTGGAAAAAGCGAATCTTCTATAATTAAAGTCTAAAAAAATTTTTCAATCATTCAGTTGAGAGCTCATAATCGAAAGAAGTATATGTATAAAACGAGTCAATGAGATGAAGATTTGAAAAAATGAAGAAATATTCTAACAAATATCACGTTGGCGCTCAGTACAAATGCATTCATACTATGATAAGCAGAGGCTTGTTTTTAATCATCATAATAAAACAAAGAGCAAGAAGATTACCACCAAAAAAAAGAAGGGAAAACTTTATAAACTCCACAATTTTTCAAAAATAAACTTGTACAGATAATCATTCGAGGCCTTAAAAAATTTTATTCTCGGTTCTTCCCTCTGTCTTTCTCCTTCATAGTCTCATCAATAACTTCTCTCTCAGTAAGTTATTCATTACTTCTCTGCATTTTCCCACGAAGCTTTGGAAATCGACAATCGAAACTTTTAAACTTTATGAAAAGACATTCTATAGTTGTTTCAAATTTGTTTTTGCAGCTATGTCAATGGTCAACAACGCGTTTCAAGACCTGCTCTTCAACGAGCGCTTCTACATTTCTGAAGGTCATTATCAATTCATTTGTCAATTCATCAATTCATTCATTATCAATTCATTTGCAATCGAATTTCAGTCTAGATTTTTTGCGATTAAAATATTGGTTTAATTCGTTAATTTGTCTTCAAAAGATTCGGGATATCCTTTTCTTGAAATTTTTAAAAGCTTTTTCTGTTATTATGAATTATTATTTTATAGGGTTTATACCGCGACAAAACATACTTTCGGAGTCTTTATCATTTGGCGTCGCTTTCAATTCGATGCTTTCTTGCTATCTGTTTTCGAATTCTATTTCGAAATGCTTTGTTTCCCTATAGCTATGATTTTTCCTCCAATATTATTCTTCGACACTTGGTTTTGAATTTTCCTTCGTTCGAAATTTGGAAATTTTTATCTGGTATGGTTTTCATCACATAATTTTTATTTGGTATGGTTTTCACCATCTAGTTTTGAATTTTTTCCGGTCTGCTTTTTCGAAGTCTATCTTTAATGGTATTAGTCTATAAATTTCATTTCAGTTCATATAATGCAGGAAGAGCTCACTAGAGCGCTTCGAAAAGGGCTGCCTTATCCCATTTTGAAGGTTGGATTACTGCCAATTAAATGATAAACTAATTTTACGAAATAATCAGTCCTAGTTGATCGCACTTTGCTTATGATAATGAGTTTGACATTTGAGTCATTTTAGCAAGGGAAAATAAAAAAAGGTTTGTGCGAGAGGTTAGAAGTTGATGTTTTATCGTCAAATAATAACTTGTAAGAAGTCATCGCTAATATGCTTCACAGGCAGAGGTATAACTATAAGGTTACTTTCTGCGTTGTAGTAATAAGCAAATGGGGCGTTGCAATGTATTTTTTGTAAAACGGTAATCGTTTATATTTTCATAATTTCATAAATTTCTGTGGCGTCGTCGACTCATGTGCACACTAAATTCAGCACAATAGTTTTAGCACCGTATATATGTATGTAAAATTTTTTATTTAAACTTTCATTGAATTTCGTGAATTTAAACATTTTAAAATAATAGGCTCAATGGCTTTGTGTTACGCGAGTGACTATAGGAACATTTTAAGGGAACTCCTCTGAAGAACTCTAGTCGCAATAAATCATAATATTCACACAAAATTTTTTATCATTTTCTTAGTGTAGTACGAGCGGGAACTGAGAAAGTAGAAACACGGTTATTATGAAAAATGAAGAATGTCACTATTGATTACTGCGATGACGCTAATTCACAAAAGTCTGTTTAGCCCCCGTACCTAAAATATTGTTTTAAGGTTTTGGCCTCAAGGTGTTTCGCTAGAGTTCCGCTAGAGTAAGGTGTTTTGCTAGAGTAGTTCAAGTACAGCTGAAGACCGATTTCAACAATGCTGTTGAATCGTTGAATGAAGAACAAAAAAGGACCTTTTTTTCATGTTAGCATCATAAAAACCGAACCCGCAAGCTGTTTCTAAAGTCATGAGGCCAAGAAACCGTAATTTGAAACAAAGCAGGTTTGAACACCAGGTGGTCGAATACCTCTCGGTTGATCGAGCCGGCTTCACTTGGGGAAGGACGTATCGAATGGCTGGGTACTACACGGCGGTGCTCCTTTGGTTCGAATCTTGCAAGAGCTTTTTTCATTTTCCTTAGGCCATAATATTTATTCATTTATTCAGTTATTTGTCAAATCATTCGTAACTGAAACAAACATCTTTCTAATCAAAGTTTTTTGTCAACGCCAGTTAAGATGATTCGTAATTTTGACGAAATTTTTTTTATGTTCTATTATGACGTGATTCTTCACAATAGAACGAACAAAAAGGCTGATATTACACTAGAAAATCACCAACTTCAGTAAAAATTCAAGCCTAAGCTTCAGGAAAGCTTTAGATTGAAGAGCCAAGGTCTGCGTTTCAAAAGAAGTCCCGGAAAGCTTTGAAAGCAATTGTTTCTCATGGGTAATTTATCAATTCATAGTTAAATTCTATTTTTCTAATCAGTAGAGATACTTGGAACAAATATGATGGTTTGGGAAAACAAAAAGTTAACGAAAGAACTTATTCTAACACTATGTTGAAATCTTAGCAATTTTACAACTGAAGAATTCTTTCAGTTGTTTTAATTTTTTAAAAGCTCACACTCTTGCCATTTTTAAGTAATTTTTTTGATCAATAAAATACTCAAAATGATAAGGGAAATTATTGTCCAAATGTTTTAAATTATTCGTTCAATTTTGATAAAGTACTTATGTGTGAAATTACACATATGTACATATGTATAGTGATGTGAAACACCGCTGCGACATTTTAGTAGTGTGCAGTTGATTCGGTTCACAAGTTTTACCCCGGCCATTTTCACACAAAACAGAAAGTTAGAAGTTTTTGTTGCGCTAGCATGAATCCTACACTCCCAATGGCTGTAATATACACTAGAAGAGACCCAAAAGCGGTCACTGGTTATACCGGGTTAGGTCAGTATCCGGTCTCAGAAAAGCGCGTACCCTACTTGAAGACGAGAATGAACGCATTTATTTTTTTATGAATTCTTTTAAAATTCACAAAACGCGGTTTTTTTATTTTCTAACAGGATGGCTTTCTTCTGCTGGTTGATCTCTTTATCAATGCTCTGTCTCTTGCCTTCTCAATTTGCGGACTCACTTTTTTGTACAGGTACAGCTGACTTTTCGTTGTATTATTTTTGCATTATACATTTTAAATGTAGATAAAAATTTATATACCAGAATAATTTAACTCTTGCAGACAAGTATGAAACATGGGCCTAGTTTTTCAAGTAGTTAATCTCTGAGTAAGGCTTTGTAAACGCGTTTTCTCCAAAAAAACGAGGGCACATTGCAAAATCGTGGAGTAGTGATTTTTGAAAGGCTGAATGAATTCATTGAGTTGATTTTGTCTTCATATCTCATAATATATTTTATCTACATCATTCAAAGGGGAATGATGCATACAAATACAAAAGTCTGCATACAAAGAAAAACTCAAATTAAATCACACATTTAAAGCACAAAAAAAGTATATGCAATGCATTGCCGATGCAAGTAAAGAGTGCGTACAGAATAGACTTCTTGATGATGTTTCAGGTTCTAGAAGCGTTCTTATTTTTAAAATCTTATTTGCTTAAGATTGACTGACACCATGTTCAATTCCCATGTTTTCGAATCAGGCCTGCTAATGCTGATCGCTGTGTGCACGTATTCCCTGAACCTCCCTGACTCGATGGATGTTCACTACGCGAGTGGAGCTGCTCAGAACGTCGCGCTTCTGTTCTCGGAAGGCGAAGCCTATTTTGCTTCTCTTATCGCAGGTTTGAGTGACTTTTTGTCGTTGTTGTTAAACTTTTACCTTTTTTTGCTTCATTTTTTTGATTATTATTAAATCATTATTCAAAAACCTTATTACTCAAATATTTTGTAACAAAAAGCACGATTCTCTGTTTCAGTTTTGAAGGACTGTGTTTTTGAAAAAATAATCCTTGTGATCATTTCTTGACCGATTCAATGAATTTTTTTATAAGTTTTATGTGATTAAAAATTTCTTTCCTCATAAAACCACAAACGAAAAAAAAAAGATTGAAAAAGCTTTTTATTTAAATTTTAAGCCAATAAAGGGCTTTTCATAATAAAGTATCTTCTCAATGATTTTCTTCTGTCTAATAATGTTTCATCTTATGATCAAAGGTATTCTCGAAAAAGTTGAACTAATGACTAAAGATCTACTTATACGAAGAAAAACGAAGCAAAACTTTCTTCCCAGGTTGCATGTGCATTGTTCTCTCTCTGCTGCTGCGCTTCCTCTCGTGCTCGTGTAAATACGAGCTAGACACAGTTTTCACCGCCCGGCGTTACATACCAAATCGCCCTACTGAGTACCTCCCGCCCCCTCTCCACAAATCCTGCCAGGAGTTCCTTCGACCAAAGCCTGTTCAAGTGTCTCCATAGCTCATTTGAAATCTTCTATAAAGTATGCTGTAGAAGCTATAGCCATAACACCAATCAACCGTTTTATTTTTTTATTATCTAGCGTAGAATAGCCCGAGTTTTGCTCGATGAAACTCTACAAGATTATCAGGATGAGGATTTTATTTTCTCCCAAAACATGATCCAACGGGACCGATGAGTTAAAAAAATAGTGGTAGTCCTTGCCCAAATCTTTCTTCCACCTATACAACAAAGAATATCAGTGAAAAAAGGTGGAAAGTAATATTGTTTAATAAGTTTAAGGGTCGCTTACCCTGCGACGAGGCATGAATGCACGCGTAAAAAAACGAGAAAAGGCAAAATAGTAGTAATTCATATATTATTAACACTTACACAGGTATGTTTGTGATTCAAAATAACATAACGGGAAGATAGGTAGATTTTATAGAATGTTCTTTCCGTTTTTTTTTTATCTCGGTCAAGATTTTTTCAATTCTCATAATTATTTTCTTCGAAATATGTTCTAAAGTTTTTCTTATATTTTCGAGACAAGCCCATCGAAAAACTACGAAGATTTTTTCAATTAACTTAATTCTCGATAAAATTGCTAAGTTCAGTCAGGTTCAAGATTTCTCATAACTTTGCCGGGTTGTTATTTTCACATAATTTTTTTATACTCTATATGTCATTTATGTTGAATTTTTGTAGCGAAAATTAGTCAGTGAAGTTTTTTTTCCAATTTATAATAGCCTCTTCTTCCGGTTTTCCATACATTTCAGCTCATTTCTTTACAAATGTTCCGCTTAGCTTTCGTTCGTTATTCCCAAAAAATCATTTCATTTTTCTTAATTTGGTTCATTCTTTGTAGTTTACAAATGAGAGTAGCTAGCACAGCTTCATTGTTATCTGCTTTTCTCGCTCATGTCGTTCCATAACACGTTTGAAAAACTTTTTTTTCACATGTGTATCACACATAGAAATGGAGGCTTTTCAATACAAAAACTAACTCATGAAGTTGCGAATACAAGTGAAAAGATTCATCCACTCAGAGTACTAAACGGTTGGGTTTGCCTTCAAAAACAATACTTGATTGAGAGTTCAATACCTAATAATTCAAAACTGCAATGTCCCTGCGCAGGTGTGTGACTAGCATGATTTAGTTCTGAAATTTTTTTGGAAATTCTGAGGAATAAAATTCTAAGCTAGAAGAGTTCAAGAAAAGTGATTGAATTTCCAATATTTTCACTGAACTCTTCAAACAAAAAAAAAATTCGCCATTATCTCAAATCAACAAGAAAATCATAGAGACATTATATATAGAAGTAGTCGATAGAGTGAGTTAGAAAAAGAGAGAAAGGAAAAAAGAGTGAAAGAGGAAAAAAACCGCGAGAAATAGAGAAGAATCCCCTATTCAAGAATGAAACCCCTATTCAAGAAAGGAAACCCCGATTCAAGAATGAATCTCGATTTAAGATCTGATGAAGAACGCGCGTTCACCGCGGTGAGCCGGAAATGTTTTTTACAGTTCGATCTTTCATGAAGAAGAAGAAGAAGAAAAAAAAACACAATCGTTCAATCTTCTCTATAGACGATAGGGTTAAAACTTTGGTCAAATCTGAAGTCTCAATCATCAACTGGTATTCTTCTATGACTGACGTAATGTAAAAATTTGAACGGAGAGTTTTTTCGTTATCAGACTAGAACTAGGCTCTGTTATCATATTTAACTAATAAAATACAACGAAAAAATACACTCGAAAGTTAAGTATGAAAAAGATACATATTTGAACTTTCCAAAATTCGACTTCTAACACCTCGAAGTTGTATGAGTATTACTTTTCCATACTTCAAAATTATGAGTATTACTTTTCCATACTTCAAAATTATGAGTATTACTTTTCCATACTTCAAAATTATGAGTATTACTTTTCCATACTTCAAAATTATGAGTATTACTTTTCCATACTTCAAAATTATGAGTATTACTTTTCCATACTTCAAAATTATGAGTATTACTTTTCCATACTTCAAAATTATGAGTATTACTTTTCCATACTTCAAAATTATGAGTATTACTTTTCCATACTTCAAAATGTATATATGCAATTTTCACACTAATTTTTGTGTGTGTATAATCAAAATCAACGTTCAAAAGATCTTGCAAAAATCTACATTTAAGTGCTAAGAACCTCGTGAATTAATACAACATTGTTTGCAGAATTGCAGCATCTAATTCACTGGGGTGAGAACAACCGGCGCTATTTTGGAGAATGAGCGACACGTTTCGTGTCCAAATACACATGTTTAGCCTAACCGCAACACATGAGCTTATGCCTTTGTCTCGGTTTTTCGCAGAAATGCCGAAAACTGATAGAAACGAGTTAATCAAAACATAGTTTGATATCTGTATCAATACGGTTTTACATATTTCTAAACGCTTATTTTTGACCCTAAATAATTGACCCTAAAAATTGACCCTAAAAATGACCCTAAATAATTTTTTGTCAGTAGTTATCAGAATAACTTATGAGAAGCAAAAAAGAGAAGAGAAGAAGCTTTCCCATAGCTCATGAAGATCCGTGAAAATTCTGAGTCTCTTCTAAAAACAAAAGCATATTTCGTAATTTAGAAAACTAAAACAAGAAAAAAACTCCAATGTCTAATCACGGATTATAATTGCAGAATCAGCTTAATGTTCTTCATGATGTTACTTAATAAGATGTTCAGTACAATAGAGCTTTTGTAAAATAGATGCCTTAACTTAATTTGACTGAACATTGAGAGACTTCAATAGTCATTGGAAAACGATATTTTCATGTCTCCGTCGAGTCACGTTTTTTTGGGTTTATGTTATCGACCGATACCACTTTTGAACTTTTGAATGTATATAATTTTTATCATAAACTCTGAATTTATACTTTTTGTTCAATAGAAAAAACTGTTTTGAGTTCAAAATTCTTATTCAATTTGCGTGCTCAAACAATGATAACTAGTCTATATGTATCAAAAAAACCCAGAGGACTGCAATGACAATGCGACCCATTAGCTGCTTGGATGTAATGGAAATGAGTCACTTCGAATCATTTTCTGATGGTCAATGCTGCCGTATCCGGCGTCAATAGAAGGCTGCGTCGTCTGGTATCGGCCGTAGTTCTCGTAGGGGACAGGAACAGCTTGCAGTGAAGGCTGCATGACCAGGGAGACAGGAGGCTGT
This sequence comes from Allodiplogaster pararmata, assembly GCA_964056735.1. Taxonomy (NCBI): domain Eukaryota; kingdom Metazoa; phylum Nematoda; class Chromadorea; order Rhabditida; family Diplogasteridae; genus Allodiplogaster; species Allodiplogaster pararmata. The sequence goes on from OZ057403.1 coordinate 13,114,756, forward strand.
TGAGACATATACATGTGAGCGTAGTAAGCGGGGCTCGACGGCTGTTGAGATGGCAGCTGGAAATATAGCATTGTCTTCTCTTGCCAGACTAATACAATTAAGTACACAAAGTTATGAGATATATCAAATAGAAATTCAGCACAAACAACATGATAAAAACTATAAAACGGACGAAAACTGCTTAGAAGATCTTAATTTGAAGATCTTGAACTTCAATTAATCAATTGTGTTCATCTATAAGTTCTACATATAATTGAGCCTAAATAAGTTAAAAGTTCCACTTTTTTCAAGCTACAAATCACAAATACACGGCAACGTAGAATTTAGTCGCTTACTGGTACTAAAAATACATATTTTTTGTGACGTAGACGCCATGGCGCAATTGGTAGAGCACTATCAGTCTGAGGGCTCGCAAGTCGCGGGTTTGGACCGGCAAAAGAGCGGTTGTTGCTCTACCTTCACTATTTTTCCTCCACTCATCAGCATGGTTGAGTCCGGTCTCTAGCAGGATTTGGAAACCTTGAGACCGTATCGTCGAAACCATAATCTGCATTTTCTCATCTTTAAGTTCAACGTTCTCGCTCGTATTATACTTAATCAGGAAATGATCGATATTGAAGTTATGATGATTTTTCTTTTTATGGCGCTTCATGTCTATGACATTGATTGTAAAGCGAATAAATAGAAGTAAACAAAAAAAGATTTTTTTCAAAAGCTAGTGCAGAAATGTGTTTCTACCATATATTGCGGCAGACAGTATGTTTGTCCATACGGTAGTTGAGATGGCCGCACTTGTTGGTACTGAATGTGAGGTTCTCCATAGGAGCATCCATCGGATGCGTTGCGATAGAAGTTGTAGCCTGACACTGGAAGCATTCAACTTTTTCTACTTAATGAGCAACAAAACGTTTTAGTCGAATTAGCCGTTTTGTGTCGCAAGCAAGGAATTGCAGAGATATCTAGAAAACAAAGAAACTTCGTGCAATTTTGAGAACTAAAACGATTCATAGGCCTTCGAATGGAGTTACTGAGCATTCATTGGGTATGTGTGTCTAGGTTGTAAAAAAATTGCTACCATTTATAAAGGGCTAAGCTATGAAAATATTATTTCAAGCAAGTAACCTTGACATGTCGAGCAGTTGGCCGGATAATAGGCGGGGGGCACAACGATGGGCTGCACATTCGAGTGACTTCTGATACATTAATATGTTAATCATCCATCAATCAATCTTTTTTTGTTGTTCTTTTTCTCATATTGTAGGTAAAAATGAAACGTACCATGCTTACAAAATTCGTGCCAAGAATTAGCATTGAGCAAGTAAGATTCATGCTTCCTGAACGTTATCTATTTTCATTAAGCTACCTAATATTTTCATTAAGCTACCTAACAACGCTGATATTTGTGTAGCTTTCATAGACCACTGATATTCACATAAAGTTTTACATTTGTTTCTGCAATGATCCACTGAAAAAAGATCGACTACGAACTGATCAATTATAAAGATAATCAAGTTGTTTCTTGGTTGCTTTGAAGGTTACACGTAGTTCGTAGTTTTATGAGGTGTAGCTTGTGATCCAAGCATGAGACAATCCACATATTTTGGCTTTACTCCCAAGGATGATAATAACTTCCTTCCGAAATGCAAGTTCCATATGTGTTATAACAACTCTTCTTTCCTCATACCTTTATTAGTATTTTGTATTAAAACTAGTACTTGTCTTTCAATGTTTTTTTTCAAATAGCCTCTAACCAATTTTTTTCTAACGGTAAGAATTGTTTATGTAAGGATTGTTTTTTTAAAATTGAGTTTTAAAGCACAAAAAAGTTCAAATATGAAAAGGAACGATACATAGAAGCAACGCATCAAAGTATCGTCTCAATAATCTTTCAAAAGGTAGCGATTTAATCAAGAAGAATATTAAAATAATGGTCGCAACTAACAAGTTCGGCTGCTGCAAAAACGAAGCAGTGGCTTCGCTGGCAAGAGATCCGCTCCGTTCGATTGTAGTTTCTCTCTTCATGACCTCACCCTGAAAAAAAAACAAATATTCACCTCACTGCTTTGATAACGCAAATGGTATTCACAAATTCAAAACAAAACGTAGCTTTCAAGTAACCAAACTGTCGTATGCTTTCAAACCTTGCTTTATTTAATCAAAGATGGTTTTGAGAGAGAATCGTCTCAAATAAGGGTGATAGGAAAGGTCCTTGTCAGAACTCAATATTCGTTAACTGTTCGTTTGATAAAGACAAGTATTACTCTTCGATTTAAGGTGACGCTGATGATATGGAGATACACTAACACTAATGGAAGAGAGCGACAATTATCAAAAAAAGCAATATCTCTCTTAAAATGTACTCATCTACATAATATCTCTATTCTTTCAAATTAATCAAGCTATAATTCAACTCTTTCAACAACAAAAAACCTAATTATCTCACTCTATTCTTGACACTGACATTAGAAGGGCAGCCGTGAACATGCTGCGGTCGCGCAGGACTGTTGAGAACCACGGGGTGTCCAGCAAAGTATCCAGTAGAACTTATTTGACTAGGTGACATTTGCTGACCTAACAAAAGGCATCGATTAAATCAATAGCCAGTTTTAAAAAAAGCTGACTTGGATTTATCTAAACCCTTTGACCAAGATGAGTGAAAAGTTCTAAGGAACTCTTTTCGTAAAGGATGGTCTTTTTCAATGAATTATTATTAAATATATTTTGCTTATAGACATTTCCATTTTTTGTTTTGTTTTAAGACCATGAAGCAACCATGTAAATATATAAATCAGTTCCTACCAAATGCTCGGTTCATCTGATGCGCAGGGTAAGCCATTCCTGTCGTGGAGTCAACGTACCTGCAAACTTACACAAAAAGTGAAATTATATGAACTAAAAAAACCCCAAACAATTGGATTGGTGTGTGTAGCTTATGAAGTTCATCGAATACAACCTGAATAGACTAGTCCATCGCAAAATATATTATTTGTGAGTGTTTTTGAGAGAAAATTGACTTCGGTACTGCTACAAGTATTTTGTTAGACACTTAATTTGGGTTTGGGTCATAAATAGCTGTTTCAAGTCATGCCTTTTCATCGCTCATGTTTCATAGTTCTTGATTAATTTTTTTCTGTCTCCCGTTCCGTTGGGACATTTTTTTTCTAAGATGTTTTTTATCTTCAATATTGGTTCATTAATTAAAACCTCAATCGATCGTAATTATACATAGTAACTGTAGTTATTATAAACATGATTTTATTAAAATATGAATACACATAACAGCTACTGCTGTAAAACAACGACAAATGTTTTTTCTGTGCTTTCCGAAAAGAACATGAAAAAAACTTACACCAAATTCGCGCCGGGAATTGAGTGACGCGTAGTTGGTTGCGAAATGGTGTGTTGGGTGTAGTGTTGGACATGAGCCGCTTGCGCAGAGGGAGATACGAATTCCGGACTACAGTAGTAGCCAGGTAGTGGGACACTATTATCACTTTTTTTGCTTTCATCGAATCTCTCCGCTTGCAGATTGACTACTGGCTCAGTTTGCTCTCGGTTTCCTGTAAATGCACTCACTTATGTCTGAGAGAAAAAAATAGGTAAGTTAAAGCTTGTAGGAAAACACTAGCTACCAGCAGTTTTTGTCTTATTTGTTTTCTCGCTTCTCTTATTCTGTCTTGATAAAATCAATATTTCTTTTTTCTCATACCATATTACGTGAATCGTCGAAAGTGTTATCGGATCAGAACGATTTAGCGTGTCTAACCTAACCGATGTAGAAATGACTGACCAAGTCGATGTCTGTTGATCTTTTACCTGACTGCCGCCTGCCGGTGAGCACCTGGCTGGCTTCTATTCCACATCTCTTCGCACTGTTCACATCAATAGTTCGCATCTCTTCCACAGGCCGAACTCCATTGCTATTCGCCCGATAGAAGACGGGAACACCGCCAAATGAACCCGATTTCTGCATCTGAACGACAGATACTCAGATTGCACTTGTTAACTGCTTTCCCATAAAAACTTGTTCTTCAATTTAACCTACAAAAAATGTTTCTAAATTTGACACCAGAAAATATGTTTCTCAATAAATCAAATTATAAGCTGTTTTTCCATCAAACAATAAAAACTTGTTTTTTCTTCTGAGATCTTCATGTATTCGTCAAACCTATGATTTCACGATAAAAATAGTAAGTAACTCCACTTTTGTTACGAATTTCATTACCAAAGGCGGTCTTGACTTTCGATACCGCCGAAATAATCTGGTCTATTTACGCTCACTACTTGAGGCAAATACATAATATTTGATCATTAATCGCTCAATTTTTTCCTGTAAACGGTTTCTTCGTTTTCTTTCTATTCACTCTCATAAAATCCTAACAAATATATATCACTCGCATGCCCCCCCCCCCCTTACTGTCCTCATGACTTTGACTAATGTTTGGAACTATTTCCACAAACTCTTGATGAGAGGCTTCCCATGTTTTTCTTCTAGTACTCATCATAAAATGACAGTCTTAACAAGCTACTCTTACCATACCTCCTCTCAATGACAGTCTTAACAAGCTACTCTTACCATACCTCCTCTCAATGACAGTCTTAACAAGCTACTCTTACCATACCTCCTCTCAATGACAGTCTTAAAAAGCTACTCTTACCATACCTCCTCTCAATGACAGTCTTAACAAGCGACTCTTACCATACCTCCTCTCAATGACAGTCTTAAAAAGCTACTCTTACCATACCTCCTCTCAATGACAGTCTTAACAAGCTACTCTTACCATACCTCCTCTCAATGACAGTCTTAAAAAGCTACTCTTACCATACCTCCTCTCAATGACAGTCTTAACAAGCTACTCTCTTACGATTGACTGTTAATTTGCAGTGAAAATCACTGTGGATCGATAATGAGTGAAGCTGTCAATAGATATCTGATTTTTAAAAAAAATTACCAGCGCTCCTCCCTGGTTCCGCTCGTTTTTATTCCCAATGCCTGCTTCGAGGGAATGGTTCTGAAGCTGACGAGTCCCTCCATACCCTGCGGGGAAGATTAATCTCTCATGACTTTGACTATCGACTCCTTCGCAGATTAGGGGCTCACGGTACTGTAAAAGTCCTTCATTCGAATAGGACTATATTGATTCTCTCAGAAATGCTTTTAGCTTGAGCTGAACACTTTGCAGTCATAACGGATGATTATCGATTCCAACCTTTCAACCTCAATAGCATGGAACGGGAATATAAAAAACTCGATTTTTAAAGAGTTTTTTTAGAACTCTCTGAAAATCGAGAAATATACCCAACTTTTTCTAGATTTTTTCATTTATTCTTTAATCTTTTTTTAAGGACTTCTCGGTGCTCTCAAGTGCCAATCTGATACCTTTTGTCCTTCTTCAACGCTTCTTTTGTCTGAACCGTTTCAAAATGTTCCATCTCTTCCTATCGACACGCAAGGGCGTTTTATTTTCGATGCCTTTTTGATAAAGTCTTACCAAACTCATATTCCTCTAGCGATACTCTCGTATACAAAGCAGGCACCTTATTGAAAACTATAAGAACTTAGGTCTGCCTAAAAACTTGACCATGTTTTTATAGTCCAGGTATTTTAACTCTGGTCCGCAGAAGATTGTAAATCTTTTTTGTCGGGCTTCTCAATCTTTTCCCGGCTCTGGTTACCCTGTTTATAAGGTTTTCCTTATAAACTTTGAAGGTTTTCCTAAAAACCTTATAAACAGGGTTACGAGAGCCGGGAAAAGATTTAGAAGCCCGACAAAAAAAGATTCACAAAATTTTAACTCTCTTTTAACTCTACTTAGACAAGTAGTATAATTGTAGTCATTTTCGCCTTTCTGAGTTCGAAATTGACACTTAAATTTTGAAGACCATTTGATAATCGGGCAAAAATAATCAGTAGCATGGAATATTTCAGAACACCACTAAAACTCTCATAAATTTTTTTTATTATAATGCGGCGAAAAGTGGAAATAATAAAACCTCGATGTCTTCGGAGGACATCGGATGGCCGTAGGCAGTGTGACAAGGCACTGGATTGGCTGTCGAGATAAAACTGAACGAAGTTGTCGGAGAGTTGTTCACGGCGTAAGTTAGCTCGGTTGGTGTCGCGGCAACCTCAAATGAGCGAGCGCGGCGAGACAGACAGGAGTCGGAGACCGGGATGAAATTTTGCGTCGAAAGATCGCGCATCTGGATAACCCCATGGTTGGTCGGATGTACAAAAAGACTTTTTCTCTCTGGAAAAATTTGATTTTGAGAAAATCAGTGAGTTTTTCTTTCCGCACACTCAGAGTGGGTCGCTAATGCAGTTCCCATTTGACGACCAATATCACTCGTACAATGATGACTATGACTCAACCCCTGTTAAAAAAATTTCTGATTAAATCACGTTGACGCCAAGGACCTTTAAGGTTGAAGAAAGGCTTCCATTTTCTTACTTTAACTTTTAATGTTCACATTTCATCGCTTTATGTCCCTGATATTGGCATGAAGCGGTATAACTGAAATGAATGAAATATACCTCATCGAAGCTCTGAACATCTCGATGAAGACTTTGATGACGCGTGTCGGTAAAGAAATCTTCTTGAATAAGAGAAGTGAAATTCTGGTCAGGACTGAAATTTTTTCGGTCTTCATTCGTACGATGCGAGGCTTTCGGTTAGACAGTTCTTGAAAGATGAATATAGTCTCAGAGCTGGAATTGTATACATCGGTGATTATTCTGATGAGAAAAGTTCATAGGCATGCACAGGATCAATACCGGAGATGAGAACCATTGAATGTTTCTTAAACATTGTGCAGATAAGCCATAATCAATTAGACAGGTATAGTCGTAATCAAATTAACTTTATTCGATGGGTCAATTTAGAATAGATAATCTTTACAATGCCCTATAACATCATACGGATAAGTGATGCAGCCTCGGTGGTTTCGAGTAAGCGCGCTCACCCACCCCGTCGGATTAAGATGAGGCCGAGTTCAATTTCACCCCTCAGACTAGCTTTTGATCGTGTGATAGTTTATTTATATATGGTATTAAACAGGCGTCGCCGTGTTTTTAAACTGAACTATCACTAAGTCTGACATTCTGGTGTTGTCACTCCGATTGACAACAATACACTGGCCACTCTGGTCGACGTTATGATCAAGACCAAAATACGCGGCCACTCGATGTAGTAGCATACGGTTGTAGGACGACATCACTGGGAACTTGTGCGATTGCTTGCTGAAAAAGTCAACCGGATAAGCCGAGTCATTTTGCTGTCTCTTCACCTTGAATACAATCACACCAAAATGACATGTAAGCTAAATTAGAGTTTTGAAGAGTATATTTTAAGTTATAATACTTTTGGGCGTGTTAGATACGTGAAGACGGATACAAATAAGCGACATTGTTCTTTCACTGCCTTTTACATGTAAGTTGTTTTTTTTTACATACATGAGTAAGATTGGAAAAAAACTACATGCATATATACGTACTGAATACGCGTTATCCGTGACATAATTACTTAGACCTGAATTTGAGTTTTTTCATCACTTGATCCTTTGAATGTATGTAGTATATGTATAAGTTTGAGTCAATGTCTTGACGTCAAAGAATAAAACAAAACAAGTGTCCCAAGTTATTGAAAATGCGAAATGTACTACGTGATTTTGACATCCGAGCTCTTTGAGCCGACGCTTTCAAAAAACTAGCCTTTCATCTTCAAGGAAATCCCGCAAATGCTTCTCAATGTCTAGCAGCATCCTGCGGTCTTTTGGATTCTGAAGTTACGTTTTATGAAAAATCACACGCTTTGTGTTCTGTGCGTTTCATTTTAGGGGGGTCGACATAGGGTCGACACACACCCTTATAAGGTCGACACACAAAACACGGTTTAAGATGTTTCTTTATCAAAGATTGAGAGATAAAAGCGAGAGTCAATTCCATAAAGAAAGTATACATTGACCGGAAAAGCTTGGAGAAATGTGTAACCCTTCAAGAAGATTTACGTCTGGTTTCAATACAGTGATTGTTTATTCAAAGATGTTGAAAACGTGTTTTTAGCTATAACTTTATTTAAAAAACTGTTCTCGAATGGCTTTTAAGGTAATTGAAACCATTTTCACGATTTGGATGTACAGTTCCAGAAAATTTTTCGCTCTATTACATACATCAACTGACTTTATGCAGCGTTGCACAAATGAAGGCATAGAGGTCTACTCCCGAGGAATCAGTGTAATCAGTAGCAGAGGAATCTGAAATTTAATCAATTAGAACCTTGGAATCTTCTCGTCCTTTAGAAATGCATACATAGCCACATATGTACATAGACAGATTCATTTATGTATGTCTACATCATAATTAACATATACATTCATCAGAACCAACGCACTACCTCTGTATTCCCTTAGTTTTTTGTACCACATATGAAAATCAATTTTAACCTGTCATTATATTTGAATTTCACTTAAACTGAAATTTATGGAAATGAAGAAAGAACAAATATTAATCAACTGATCCATTTATTGCTTCATTCATGCTGACCTCGACTGAGCGATTTGTGTTGCTGTGAGAAAACGATAGGATTGGACCGAGTAAACTCGGGCGGAGGTCGAAGTCGAGTATCGTCGTCCCCACACATTGCGTGAGATCGTATGAGCTGTAATCTTCCTACTGATTCCGATAGTCAGCGGAAAATTCACTTGTGAAATTATTGTTTACGAATTAAACTGAAGCGGTGATCTTTCCCCTCTCGTCTGTCTTTCAAATGAATAAGGACATCGATATAGCTCCTAACCAGTTTGCTAGCTAATATAATACGTGGAAAAACTATGTAAAGAGCCAAAACCAACCTGTTTAGATGTTTTGCTGATTGCAGGAACATTGGTACTTGGCGTGTCATTGCAAGCTGATTTTGCTCTTGACAGTGTCAAACACTAAAAAAAGAAGGTTTTTTCATGATTCATTATTTTCATGATAAACACCGAGGACAAAAAACCGTTTATGAGAATTTCGCCATTAACCAAATTTTTCTCAGGTTGTCACATTTTGTGCTCGAACGCTTGAACAATCTACTTGGCAGTTCGTGCTAAAAGCAAATTCGAGAGCAAAACTGTTGCATATTTAAAGATGCCCAGCAGCACCTTATACAGAATTCCAATTTAATATATATCCTGCTCTTCAGCGGGGTTGAAAACGCTCGGAATCAGAAAAAATCAACCTTTGCCATCCCGATACTGCCCACCGACCGTGACAACGTCAGTCGAGTTCTACTTGACAGCTGCCCAGCCAGCAGTCGTCGTCTTTCATCCATCTCCGAACATTCCTCGTAAATGTTCGACTCTCCTGCGACCTCCATCTCTTGATCCTGATGAATTTAATTTTTAGTGATTTCAAAATGGCTTGAAAACTTCAAAAAATTTCGTGCATTGTTAGCTCAGTGTAAAGAGCATCACTAGGAAAGAAAATGACGCCCTTCGGTTCCCACCCCACTATTACCGCATGAGTTTTTTGCTAACAAAGTACATTTTCTTGTTCAGTGTATCTATAAGATCAAAAAACTCTAATGGTTTTGAGAAAATAGATAAGCTTAGGCCATTTGCTGCTGAAGGGTAAAATATTTATTTTGTTCACGGTTCTAAAAAAAGCCGACAAACTTTTTTCGAAATTATAATGAATAATCGACGAACCTCTGTCTTGGGTTGGGGAGCTGAAGGGCGGACGTTAATTTTATTCTCGTTTGTGACGTCATCTTTGACGTGAACTTTGCTTATTTCCTAGAAATGGTAAAATTATCGGACTAGTTCACGGATTTTGTTAATCTTTAAAAAAACTATTTCGAATGTTCCCCCGTAAACTTAATGATTTTGAATAGATATTTTAGCTTTGAACCATGAGAAATGCATGTCCAAAAGTTTTTAACTGTATCGAAGCACTGTTATCAAACCTTGTGCAGTTCAGTAAACTATAATACTAAGAACTAACTTGAATAAGATTAGTTTCGTCGTCGACAACGCATTGCTTGGACAGCCGAGAACTTCGGCGATTTTGCTGCAAACATAATTTATGCTATAATGCTTGAATGGATTACCATCTGGTCTTTAGTAGTGAAGTTTTGATTGCGCTGGTTTCCGGTAATAGAGATGCTTGGAGTCGATCGCCCTTTTCTTCCGGACCAAATTTTTTACACAACTTTTTCCGGCTTTTTGTTGAATGAGTGAAAAATCACCTTGACTTAATCTAATTCATTTCTTAAAACATGACATTTGTTTTCTTCTTCACGTGCTCTCAGCTATAAAAACAGCAGGGGAGTATCAAGAATACCAAGGGTTCTCATTTCAATATGATGTCACGCGAATTCCGAACTCCGCCAGACTCCGCTCCTTTTTATAAGTAAACTACTACGTATGTGTAACTCTACTTTCTCACGCCCTGTCCTTCTTTACCCTCTTCCCTCCTTCCTACTCAACCCCCCCCCCAAACCCTCTCATATTCTTTACTTTTAGTCTACGAGACTGCATGTCTCCAAATAGAGAGCGAAACAGAAAGACTCAAATATTGTGAGATCGTGCGTACGGTATCTGATCTTTCGAGGAGAACATGGGAAGTTTGTTGAATCTGATGGAGCTCATCATCGTTCTTGCACTCGTCTTTTGCTTCGTCGTATATCAGCGTCGGAATTCGTCGAAAGACAGAACATGGAGCTGCTAAAGTAATATTGAGTGATTTTGGCTATACAGGGTGGCTGGAAAGTACGCAGTCCGTGGTTTAGGAGTGTGCTACGCACTATTTCGTGCATGCACCGATTCCTTTTTTTTTGATTTTCGAAGTTTGTTGTGTTTTAAACATCGTGTTGAAGTTTGACAATGATTGTTTAAATTTGAAGGTAATGACGGTTCCCCATCTCCAGCGTGCCGCTATCGTCGATTTGCACCAGCGCGGGTACTCCAACTCCGACATCGCGAAACGCCTCGTCGTCCGTTGAGATCTTGCCTGGAATACCATCAAACGTTACCGCGAGCTCGGAAATCTCGAGGACCGTCCAAAAACTGGCCGACCTAGATCTGCTCGGACGACGGCGAAGATAAAAGCAGTGAGGGAGCGAATACGCCGAAACTCCAAGCAGAGCATTAAAAAGATGTTTCAGGAGCTCGAAATATCCCGCTGGTCGGCTCAGACCCCCCCCCCCCCGCTGGTCGGCTCAGACCGGCTCAGACCACGACTGATGCTTTCCCCAAGCGTCTCCGCCAAGTCATCCGCGCCAAGGGCGGCCGCATTGAAAACTGACTTCACCCAGTTGTACATATAAATGTTGAGAATAAAATGTGTTGAATTGAGAGGAATTGGATTATTGATTACGATACAAAAGCGTTTGACTTTCGGACTGCGTACTTTCCAGCCACCCTGTAGTTATCATTTTAATCAATACATATCATCAAATTATTTCACTCGGATTATTCGTTTGAACTTTGATGAGTTGAGCAACAAAGCTCGAGAATAAAAACAAAAAATATGTGTGCATATATGTATAATTTGAATCATGAATTCATCCAAAATATTGCAGTGGTAAAAGTGTCTTTCTGTAAATAAAAAAAATCATGTTTTGCGGTGACACCATGTTTATCTCAAGAGTAGAGCAGTCAAAACAATCTTCTTTTCTTCTTTGAAGAAATTTAATCACTACATACTATTCCAATTTTTTTGTGTAAAGTAGTGGAGTGAATCGATATAAAAAAAGAAAAAAAAAGAGAAAAGGAGAGATAAAAAATAGAAAAACTATTATTAATATTCGTGACTTTTTCTCTTTTCCATCAGATATATGTACGTTTATACTCTATAGTCATATCGGAATTCTATAATTGAATCAATAAATGAATGAGTTAATGAAGAAATGATGGATTTAATGAATAATAACTTCTTTTGATGTCAGTGTTATTGGAGGGACTCGACAGGGAGGTCATCGGCTCTGGATCTATATCCTTCAGAACAAGTTCTCGGTCCTCCTCCTCCTCATCATCATCCACATCACAACTGAAATTGAGTTATTGTAAAAGCTTGTAAGATAAGTTCTCCTTCATCAATCAATGAGGTTGCAGAATTCGAATAAACTCGGGCCTGTGTGACATCTAAAATTGGTTGAGTTTTTTGTTCTCGAGATCTTAAAGGGAAATTAATGAGAACGGAACTCACCAAGAAGTGCAAGTTATTTAGCTTAGAAGCTAAAAGTATTACCTCCGAAAACGTAAAGCATAAACAAAAGCAAAAGGTTAAAGACCAAAAAAGTTTAGAGTTTTTTTGTTCACATCATATAAAGAGTTATCTACTCTTACCATTAAATAGAAGCAATTTGAGCCCTTTACCAAGCTCATTGAGCAAAAAATGTGAAGGAAACTGGTATATTGGCTTTAAATAGTGTAGTTGTCTCTTTAATGGCTTGAAGTTTTGTGTGATTTCTCTATGATGTACGAGACTTAAGGCTTTCTTTATTTCTCTCTTATCAGTTATTGTGTGAGAGTAATACCTGGTTCAACCTCTGAGAAGACGTTATCACCTTTTTCAAGAGGTTAATTGTCTTCTTAAGTTTTAATTGACTGTTAATATAACTTCTTCCAAAATGACGACAGGTTCAATATACGTGTGTTTTCGAATACAAACTTTTTTCTGAATTTAACCTATAGAAGACGATACTGGGAATAATTTTCGCCAAAATGCTCAATTTTTTTTCCTCGGGCAGATTTCGCTGGAAATTCCATAACAAGAAACGAAAAAATGCGCCATGATAAATGGCAACAAATAACATGCGTTTTGACGGGCCTGCCATGATAAACTGTTCAAAAACAAGCTTTCTACTTTGTACTCGTCTTGTCACCACTAAAGAAGGGACAAAATTTTTAACTGCTTTTGCCACTGCCAAAATCGGGTTTTTGTTTGTCCTTGTTTTGTCACTGCCCAAATCGGATTTTTCCTTGTTTTTACACTGCCAAAATCAGGCTTTTTTGTCCTTGTTTTTTCACTGCCAAAATCGGGCTTTTCTTAAGCTTCTGCAACCTCAGCCCTCATTTCCGGGATGATGGAGGATTGCTCTCAGGAACTCTTTGGGGAGTGCCATTACTAGACTTCGATCTTAGCCAAAAGGCCGAAAGGCAATACCAGCAGCTACAAACCACACACCAACCATTTCTAGCGACGTACTCCAACCGAGTTTACTAAAATCGGTTGGGGTACGTCGCTAGAAGTGGTTGGTGTGTGGTTGTTGCAGCTGTTGGTATCGCTTCTCGAAAATGCCAACATCGAAAAGAAAAATTCCAACATCGAAAACCGCTTAGGCTTACCAATTCCTAGCCGGGCTTGAACTAAACAAACCTGAAACTCATTAAGCTGTGTTCAACAGACAAAAAAGTTCAAAAAAAAGAGCCGAGTTTGACAGTGCAAAAACATGTCACAAATGAAAAATTAAATTGTCCGTAATTTGGCAGTGACAAAAGAGTTTTTTTTTTAAATTCGAGTTTGGTAGTGCCAAACATGTCACAAAGAAAAAACAAAATTTTCCGTGATTTGGCAGGGACAAAACCTGGCCACAGAGTCATTCATCACTTGGCATAGCAAAATAGTGGCCGATTCTTCGTCCCTATTTTGCCGACAGTAAAAAAAGACTTCTTCTTCTTCCTAGCGTTATTCCCTCTCAAGAGCGGGGTCCGCTGTGTAGATAGCACTTCGCCACATCATACGATTTGAGGCGTCTTCGGCTATCAGCCCGATAGTCGCCATGTCTTGTTCTATGGTGTCTCTCAATCTAAGCTCCGGTCTAACTCTTGGTCTTATACCCTGGATTTCTATGTTTCAAGCAGACTTGGGAACTGAGTCTGGATTGGATCTCAGCATGTGTCCGTACCACCTAAGCCTGGACTCTCTGAGTTTTTCGGGTATTGGGGCAACTCCTAAACGAGCTCTTATCGTTTCGTTGCGAATCATGTCTTTCCGGGTGACTCCGAGGCTCCATCTCAACATCTTCATTTCCATTACATGGAGCATCTGCTGGGTCTTTGCTGTTGAAGGAGTGCATTCGAGTTCATATAGAGCAACTGGTCGGACGACTGATTTAAAGATCGTGAAAAAACTAATATCGGAAATTCCTTCTCCCAAGTTAGCATACTCGAAATCTCGGCGAAAAAAGGTTTTTGGCTGAGGAACAACATTTCAAATTATGTTAGCGAAAATTATTCCCAGCATCGTCTTATATGTTAAAGTTTTCTATTCGATAAATGTAATACTGTGATATTTTTATTTCCACTGAACTGCTGAAATCGGCCCAATTAATTGTTGATTTGTATGTTGTTTATTTTTGAGCCTAAATTTTTGGGAAAAACTTCAAAAATTAGTTTCATGAATTCTTCAGTAATACATGACTCGCGTTTATGTGATAAACTGAAATGTCTTAATATAAGTGTTCAGCTTATAATTCAAAAAATTTCTAGCTTTGATCAAGGCTCAGATTAGTCACCTTTCTTTTTTTAACTCTTCATTACTATAACCTAGACTTCCAAAAAGTCTTTAGATATACGATACTTGGTAGTGCGACGCGACACTTTCTTATTTCTCTTTTAGGGTTTCTTAATTATCAACACCCTCTCTAGATCATTTAAACCAACACTGTGAACAACCTATCCTTGAGCAATAAAGATATCTCTTGATGAATGACTACAGAATAGACTCTTGTTCAGCTCCCAATCCTAGTAATAAGGACATTTTTGCCAATTTTGGTTTTTAAAAAAGGCTTTTCTTTTTCTTGGGTTAACCAGTATTGATTGACTCTGTCCCTTTTCTTTATATGAATATTTTCATGTTTGCGACAACTTTGGCCGAGTTATTTTTCAGAATTGAATAGATTGTTACAAATATTTTTTTACATGTGAATCATTCAATATTTTTGAGTCAGTTAATCAACAAGATCAACAAATATAACCTGTCATGCTTTCCACTGTCAGATTCCACGCAACTTGTATCTTCTCTGCTCATCGAGGAGTTCACATTGGCACTCGCTCCATCGACTACAGCTTCAACTCCTACTCCTGAGTCCTGTCGCTTGTTGACTCCCAATGCGCATACAGGGTCTTCTAGCTCAGTCATTAACAGTCTGAAAGCAAAGAGTACCTAGTTTAGACTAGTAAGCAGGGGCTTTGGGCCTATGAAAACAGCAATCCGGTTGAACAATGCTTTCTGGAAAGTTTAGTTCTTATGTGCTAGTTCCAGGTAAGAGAAAGACGGCCCCGTTCGAACCCGTTCACTGGACAATTTTTCCCCCAAAAAAACATTTTAATCATCTTACGGCTACTGTGTCGTGCGGCTAGCTGTTCTATAGAGTTGAATCTCGTAATAAATTCCAATGAGCAAACGAAAAAAGAAGACAAATTTTTTCACTCGCCTTCCGAAAATTTCAACAGCCAACAAATCATAGCATTACCTATGAGGTAATCGAGAATTCCTATAAATTAGGTACCAAGTACTGAGAAACAAAGAAAGGAACAGAAGAGATTAAAGCGGAAGGCGGCCAGGAACCTAGCAACTGGCGCAGTTCAAGAAAAACGCTCCAGTTGCCAATCAAGTACCGAACAAAACGGGATTAGAGAAGCAGTACGGGAACCAGAACAAGATGAGCTCTGAGAGGAAAAAGGAATAGTAAAGAGAACATGAATCAGAAAAAAGTCAGAACGGTAAAGGGAACAAGAAAAGCAACATGAACGAGAACCGGGTTCTATCTGGAAGAAAACGAGAAGAAAAACGAGAACGAAAACAAGAACAAAGGCGAGAACGAGAACACAAACGAGAACAAAGGCGAGAGCAGGAACTTCAATCGAAAAAGGAACGGAGACGAAAACGAGTTCAAAAACGAGTTCTGGAACGGGAACGGGAACGGCTATGGGAACGAAAACGAGAACCGTAACCGGAACTACGGAACTAGAACCTGAATGGGAACGGGAACGGGAACTCGAGGGGGTCAGGAACGAAAAGAGGAACAGTAACGGGAAAACGGTCTGGAGAAAGTAAGATTTCTCAAAGCGCGGTATCCCGTCATCTAGATAGAGGACGGAATCTTTTTTTTTATTTAAAATTCACAAATGAAGAAAAAGGTAACTAAAGAGAGGACGG
Source organism: Allodiplogaster pararmata (assembly GCA_964056735.1). Lineage (NCBI taxonomy): Eukaryota > Metazoa > Nematoda > Chromadorea > Rhabditida > Diplogasteridae > Allodiplogaster > Allodiplogaster pararmata. The sequence continues at coordinate 13,130,900 of OZ057403.1, forward strand.
CCGTTGAGGTGGAGAGCGTTAGAGAGATGAAAAGGCGGAGAGTCTGGAAGGGAGATAGAGAGTTAGAAATTCAGCGGCGTTAAAAAGAGGAGGAAATGATGAAGATGACAATAGGAAGACGGAGAGGAGACGATTGAGAGAGATTTAGAAGAAAAAAAGGCAAAGCTTGTAAAATAGCAAAGATAAGTGAAAATGAAAAATATGAGGGATTCATGCGTCGATAACGTGGAAAATTCGGAAAAGAAAACCAAAGCAGAAGCTTTTACTTCAAATGAATTAGCCGACATTTTGAATGGTGACGAGATTTTTCGACTTTTTTAGATATAAAATCAACTAGAAACACGGGTTTCCCATTAAGCTCGAGATTCTCCATTTCTAATCAGTTAATTGGAGTATACCTCTTTCTCTTATATCGCTCCTATATTTATAATTTACTTTCAATTCATTGTTGGTACTCCAAAAATATGACAATATGTACATAAATCGTTATGATAGCTTTTATAAATTCTCATTTTATGGATTAATCGACTTTCTTCTCTGCTCTCTCAGTCACCCTGAATAAAAGGATAGACTTTAGCATTTTGACAAACAAGTTGGCCATCTTAACCCTAGAATGTTAGGTGAGTTCATCAAAATTTAAATCCTTTTTTCTGTTTTTGAAAGAAAGTTACATCAATGTTTCAATCGGAAGGCACGTAAACATCTATGTACAAGCCGGCAAACTCTGAGAACAGAGTTCACTTTTTACAGAAGATTTCAACCTTTTTTTCTCGCCTCTCATTTCCTAAATTTTGCAACTGATTTGTCTTTCTCCCAGTTTTCACCTTTGCCTCGACTGTTCTATTGAGTATTTCCTAGTCTAAGTTGAGTAGCCAAATCTTGTTCCTCTCTCTCACACACACTTCTCTATCTATCTCTTTCTCTCTCTCACAATTATCTCTCTCTATCTTCCTCTTTCTTTCACTTCTCTCTCTCTCTATCTATTTCTTACTCTAACTCTTTTTTCTATCTCTCACACTTCTCTCTCTATCTCTTTCTCTCTCTCACACTTCTCTCTATCTCTTTCTCTCTCTCACACACTTCTCTCTCTATCACTCTCTAGCTCTCTGCAAATTAGAAGTTTACACCTTCTCCGCTATTCCTCTATTCTCTCACCAGCTAACATAGCTCTTCTAATCTTCATTAGAACATTTTTCAGAGTGGGATACGGGATACACATTCTACCAATGCTTTTCCTTTTAACTTTACCTAACATTCTTCTCTAATGTTTTTAGTTTTACTCTTGGTTTCTACTTATCTCTTTGTCTGTCTCTCTCTCTCTCTCTCTCTCTCTCTCTCTCTCTCTCTCTCTCTCTTTCTTCCTTTTCTTTTTCTTTCTCTCTCTCTCTCTCTTTTCATATATTTCTCTCTTTTGTATGCGCCTTTTGTTCATCTCTCTCTCCATTTCTCAATGCGCTTGTTCACTTTCCACCAGTGTATTTTTCTTGTGACAGGGATTTTTTCGACTTTTCCAAACTAATTTTTCTCTTTCTTCTCATCCGTTGTTCTCCTTTTCTCATCATTTCACTTTTTTGTTCATCATCGCTTACTACCTCAGTTCTCGAGCTCCAGTCTACTCTGGTTGAAAGCTAGAGAGAAAACAGAAGAGATATGGAGCTGTGAGAACATGTGACACATGAATTGAAACATGGAATGATTTAGCTAAAGAAGCAGAGCTGGGAAAGAGGTAAGAAAGCAAGGAAGAGAGCTGGGAAGGAGGCAAGGGAGGGAAGCAGGCCAGGGATAGGGGCTACAGCGAGGGGGAGCAAGTAGGGGAGAGGCAGGGATGGAGCCGGGGGTGATTGGCAGGGTAGGAAAGAGGGAGAGGTGCTAGGGGCAGGGGAGTGAAGTTAAGGAAACAGGCGAGAGAGATAGAGAGAGAGAGAGAAAGATAGAGAGTATTTAATTTCTCAAGCCCCCAATAAGGAGTTAGAGAGCAGGAATGGGCGTTTACCGTTTACCGTCCTTTTTGCGGTAAATTTACCGTTTTACCGTTCAATGTTTTTGAGGTCATTTACCTGTAAAAAACGGTAAAATCTCAAAAAGTTAAGAAAAGAAAAAAGGCGATTTGAAAGACATTTGGTGAATCCATACAGTACTAGACGGTGTTTCAGTGACATTGTGTTTTTCCTTATCAAGTTTGAGAAAACACAGAATCATTTCGACACACTCTAGACACCTGAGATATAAAATTTGTTTCCAGGTTTTTTCACGTGGTGTTGAAAGGCCAATATAATATCATCAATTTAATATTGTCCTTTGATTCTATGTGTTTAAAGATGGTCTTCTTCGTGAGGTGCGACGATCCATCAAAAATGGCCTCAAGAACCGAATGATGATGTTTCAAGACTTCGAAGAACTTATCATTGCTACAGCTACAATGCTCGATGTCCGTTTAGAAGACACATTGTTCGAAAATATATTTAAAAGCCATATTCTACTACGCAAAACAGAAGAACTGGCAGTACTTTCACTTACGACGTCAGAAGAACAAGAATATGGAGAAGTGGCTCCGGATGATTCTGCTAGTGATTCGTCTAACCCATTCGAATATGGAGAAGTGGCTCCGGATGATTCTGCTAGTGATTCGTCTAACCCATTCGAATATGGAGAAGTGGCTCCGGATGATTCTGCTAGTGATTCGTCTAACCCATTCGAATATGGAGAAGTGGCGCCGGATGATTCTGCTAGTGATTCGTCTAACCCCTTCGAATATGGAGAAGTGGCTCCGGATGATTCTGCTAGTGATTCGTCTAACCCATTCGAATATGGAGAAGTGGCTCCGGATGATTCTGCTAGTGATTCGTCTAACCCATTCGAATATGGAGAAGTGGCTCCGGATGATTCTGCTAATGATTCGTCTAACCCCTTCGAATATGGAGAAGTGGCTCCGGATGATTCTGCTAGTGATTCGTCTAACCCCTTCGAATATGGAGAAGTGGCTCCGGATGATTCTGCTAGTGATTCGTCTAACCCATTCGAATATGGAGAAGTGGCTCCGGATGATTCTGCTAGTGATTCGTCTAACCCCTTCGACAAATATTCTCGTGATGAAGAATTAAATTGGTCCTAACCTTTGCCAAGCCTCACTACGCTCGATGCAAAGAGCTTCTGTCGAGGACAAAGAATACTTGTTAATTAAGGGGAAGGGGAAGATGGATTAGAAGATAAAGAATCCAAAGAAAAAAAACCTTATTCCTTTCTCTGAAACCCAGTCCAAACCAAGATTTGCCGAGTTTTTGGTCCAAAATTATCCTACGAGGTTTTCTTTTCGTGAGTCATTCAGTATAAACTTTGAAAGTTTTGTTTTTAAAATCCAAGTAGAGGTTTTTTTTTTAAAAAAAAAATCAAGCTCAAAGTAGCAGAGCTGTTCGAAACTGTAAGAAAAGAACGAATAGGTAAACGCGAAGCTGCCTTAGTAAGAAAAAAATGAATCAATGGATCGAAGGCGTAGAAGCTGCCTGAGTCAGATGAAAGAGGAGAAGCAAAGCAAGAGCGCAGCAGGAAACAACTGGAATCAAAGGCAACGAAGCTGCCTGAGCCAGAAAGAGAAAGAGGACTACTATAACAGAGGCAGCAAAGCTGTCTTAAACAGGGAGCAGAGAAGTAAGAAGAGAATGGGAACGGAAAGAACGAAGCTGTCTGAGCCAAAAGTAAGAGTGGAGCTGAAAACTAAAACAGAATGAATAGGCTAACGAAAAAGTGAAAAGCGTCCCCGAAGGAAACGAAAAAACAAAGGCAGTGAAGCTGCCTGAGCAAGAAAGAAAAATGAAAGCTTAGTAACTGAAGCACAGAAGCAGCCTGAGCCAAGGGGAATCTAAGAGTCACTAGGCTAACAAAAAAACAAGCGTTCTCAAACGGGACGCTACTCAAGGACTTCAGTTCATCATAACACGCGGAGGGCCCGAGGTCAGCGGAAGCGGAGTGATAGAGAAAGGGGATCGTCTAGAGAGCGGACAGCTCAAGTTTGGAGGAAGCGAAACGCTTAGGGTCGCTAAGGCTAACAGCAAGCGGAGTGCTCGCGATAAGATAAGGCGCAATCTTTAGAACAAACGAAGGGTCGTTTGAGTTGAGAAGAAGCTTATCTCTTAAAACAATTTTTTGATAGAGGTAGGTTAGGAAGCGGAGAACTCAGCATAGGAAGCGGAGAACTCAACATAGGAAGCGGAGAACTCAGCATAGGAAGCGGAGAACTCTGCATAGGAAGCGGAGAACTCAGCATAGGAAGCGGAGAACTCAGCATAGGAAGCGGAGAACTCAGTTGCTAGAATCGGCTTGAAAAGGATCATTTTAGTTCAAACACTAAGCAAGGGTAGTTATTAAAAACAAATGAATTATTATAAAAACGTTCTCCGGTACGATTCGGAAACTGACGAACGGAAGAAAAGACAGTGTTTTTATAAAAACGCTAGTCTCCTATATAGTAGAAAATTCCATGATGTCAAAGTTGTACATAACCTGAGATGATTGTAGATGTCTAAGTAAAAAGTTTCTTGTTTTACCAGAACACTCTAGGATACGAACATGAATAATCAGATTACAGATAAAGCCGTACTTCACTCTTGTATGTTTGCTGCGGAAAACTCACACCCGTGCGATTTTCCACAACAATTGTTGCGAACCATTTGAAATCAGTTGTGGGAGAACAAAGAACACAGTAGTTCTCACACAGTTCCGTTCTCCCAAAAGTCCTTTTTCACGCAGGTTTTGATTGTTTGCCTACACTCAAGGATAGAATTACTTTATGACCAAGAATGAGGCTAGACTTACAATGATGCAACGGGCTCAGTGGAACAGAGCAAATCATCATGTAGCTAACATTCAATACTCTGGTATGCTTAGGGAAAAAGGAGTTCGATGATGTTATGATTTGCATGTTTCGTTGGTTTTTGGCTTATTTGGCTATGGATTTAAAAAACCAAACTGGTCATTCTCCCACCTTTCACTCCGGGTCAAGATCGTCGCTTTAAACTCTACGAACGTCGTTTTCCTATTCGTATTTAAGCGCCATAATTTCCTTTTAGCTCTCGTAAGTGAATTTTGTTGTTTTTTTAAATGAAGCTAAATAAAAAAAGTAACTCACAGTAAATATCCAAACATTGTTATTAGTATCGATAGTATCATTACATTGTTTTGATACTTCCATGGTAAATTTTATTTTGAATTGATCATATTCTGGTGAAAAAACAAATGAATCGATAGAAGCGTGAGAAGAAAATGATTGTTTAAAGTTAACGGAAGAAATAACAAATTGTTTTTTCGGGATCTATTTATAAATTTTAAAAAACTGTTTTTTCCGAATAAAAAACAATGATTGTAAACTCTTGAAAACCTGTTCCTATAAATTGATGTTAACAATTCTAAATAGGCACTGTTCAACTTTATTCATAAGACATAACCGTCTATAATTTTAAACTATAACTCTTAGCGAAACACAAACCTGCAGAAGTAAGTTGGTATATTTTCTATTTTTCCGCAAAAAAAGGAAATTTTTCTCATTCATGCGTGTTAATAAGCAAAAATTTGAATCTTCATTTTCCTTTGGTTATTCACTCTTGACATGTATATCTTAATCATTAAACTCACTAATATCTATACATATATTGTCAATATCTCTTTCTCTCTATCCTTTTTTATATTATTTTCTTTCTCTTCGCTATAAATGATTATCATCCTGCTGGCGGAATAGATTCTCAAAGGTTCACATCTCTCACCTTGGTCTTCAGATAGATTTTTTTCTTCAAAAAAATTGCAACCGAATATATAGTAGAATGAGGGAGTGAGAGTACATTCAGGAAACTCTCAATCGCTTTTCGGAACATTTGTTGGAATTTCACCGGAAAGACATGCATATGTATATATGAGAAAAGAAGACAACCAGAAAAAATAGAGATAACAGGAGGCACATAACAAAGCTCAGCGAGGTTCTAAGGGGAACTTCAAATGGCGAAAGAGAATAAAGTTCCATTGAACTGATTCCGAGAGTACTTTCCGTGTTGCCTTCCTTTTTCATAGTTTTTTTCTTCATCTTCATCTTCATGAAGAGAATCCATCATTTCATGAGCCTTTCTTTTTCCTGCCCACTCTTCTTCCCTCATAAGCTCGCAGTCTCAAAAGAAAACATTTGAATCACGACAGTTGATTTCCTTCGGGTCTGCTTCTCTTGCTATTGAGTCGCTGCTTGCGAGTCTTACCTCTCTCTGTCTCTCTCTATTCTCTCACACATTTGTCGCTCGTTGCTTTATTCCTCCCTCTCTCTCACTCTCTCTCTCTCTCTTTCCCTCTCTTTCTCTCTTTCTCTCTCTCTTTCTTTTTTTTTAACGAAATTTTCTTCTCTTTTTCAATACTCTGCTCTTTACACAGAACCACGTATAGTTTTCATTTATAACACTTCACTCCAATTTTTCCGGAAACCTTGGAAACGTGAAAAATTAGAAATAAATAACTGAGCTCTAATAAATACGCCGGCTTTCCCGTTCAGAAACTGATATCTTTTTTCTATTAGAAAAAGAATTTCCGTAAGATATAAAGGATTTCCGTTTCAGTAAAAATTTAGTTAGACTTAAAGTATATTGATCCAAAAACAATCATATATTGCTAGTCATTTTCGAAGGAAGCATCGACTTTTAACAAAAATTATTCCTAGATATCCTTTTCGTAGACTACATATAAACTACTGAAATTGAGTGAGATATGAAAAAGAAAACGAAGCTTAGTATTAGCGAAGCTGATACATTCCTGAAACAAAAAAAAACTTCTTTCACAAAAAACTTTGTATAAGAAAAAAACAGGATTTAAAAATTTCTTTAGCCTTTCAAGTCTGGTACGTAAGATTTTAACAATGACACTATTAATAAAGCGCTAAAAACAACCACTTCCGTTTCGCATTTATTCTTGACAGATTTATCGAGTCCCGGTCTTTAGCCCGATTTGAACAACTTGAAACTGGGTCGTCAAAAGCCATATCATTCTTGTCTCAACTTTCAAGTTTCTCGCACTAACCTCATAATAAACACCTTTATTAGGGGTGTTCTCTGTTATTTTGAGAGTCTATGCACTTTCTCTGCTTGCAATTAAGAACAGAGCAAATATAACATTTTAAAATCAACTACACAATTTGAACCCAACAGATTTAGTGCATGATAAAAAAAGCTATTCTACGGAACAGGAACGAACTCTTTTATTTTTTCACCATTACATACACTACCTAATACACATTGCTATTCTATAGATGAAAAGTGGGTGGGAAAAAAAACCCTCGAAAAAAAAGAAGCTAAAAGCGAGAGTATGAACAGCGGGTGGGTACCTGAAGGGTACCTTTAGTGGGTACCTGAAGGCACCCACTAAACATCACCTATTTTTTCTCTCTTTGCCCTATCAATATCTTATTTAGCTGTTTTATCTTTCTCTATGTAACAATATTCAAAACAGCTAGAGAGCTCAAACCTTCAGATTTGCAATTTTCTACTTTATCACTCTTCTACCATTTCTTTTTTTTCGTTTATTCATTTCTCTATATTTTAATTTCCTTTCGTTTTATCTCTCATTCCTTAATCATGTGCAAAGTAATGAATAAATTTTGAAGTACTTTAAATATTTCTCTCGATTAGGTAATTAGGTAATACCACGATACAATTAATTAGGTAATACCACGATACAATTAATTAGGTAATACCACGATACAATTAATTAGGTAATACCACGATACAATTAATTAGGTAATACCACCATACAATTAATTAGGTAATACCACCATACAATTAATTAGGTAATACCACCATACAATTAATTAGGTAAAACCACCATACAATTAATTAGGTAATACCACCATACAATTAATTAGGTAATACCACCATACAATTTTAAGCCTTAAAAACGTTCCACAAAAAGTCATTACTTGTTTTATAATACAGAGAAATGAAGCGCAGCAATTGAAATAAAGCGTTCTGTCGAACACTGATTCATAAATTTAAAGAGGAAATTTTTTGAGAAGAAAAAATATGTCCGGTTGTTTGGAATATGAATTTTTTTATAATATGTCGATAATCCAAAGCTAAGCGTATCTTGGATCACACAATATTGCTATTTTTTTATTTTTCTGATAAGATATACGCATGTATCTGTTAATCTCCATACAAAAGCGAGGATTATGCGTAATGATTATTTACTCGAAAAAGGCTGATCCTTGGAATCGAACCCACCCGCTTCTTTTCTACTAAGACCAAGCGCGTTACCACTGAAGTACCGAGGACACACTGCTATTAAAGAGTGATGAACAAGCTGATTCTTAGGGCAATTAACAAAGTAAGGCAAGAAGCCGTAAGGCATGAGGACGCCTTGAGTGAGGCCGCGCGTTTTATTTTTACATTAAAACATATTTTTACATTAAAAAACGCTTAGGATTAGTAAAATTTTACGATAACGAGGCCGTACGGCTTAGCTAACGAGGCCGTACGGCTTAGCTTACGAGGCAGAACAGCCAGGCCGTGTTTTAGGCATCCTCATGCCTCACGGCCTCATTCCTTACTTTGTTAATTGCCGATTCTTAGTGAGCTTATAAAATGAAAGGGGATGTTCTGAATTCGTCAGGCCGCGTTGACATGAGTTCCCAATCCTCTCACGAAGCTCAATCCCGAGTAGATCAAAGCAGGACTGAAAAATTTTGTCAACATGCTTCAGAGGTTACGCTTATTCAAGATATTCAAGACGCTTACTGCGACTTCCTAATCTTTCCTGAAAAGCAGTGGTTCCTAGCATAATGAGAATGCGTTCGTTGGTATTGAAAAAGAGACGACTTGGTTGTATCCCCAGGATGAACCTTCCTCAATTCGATTAATTAGTCCCTTTTGTTAACTCTTTTAAAAATTTGTTTTGATTTTTTAAGGGTGTATTAATGAAAAAATAACTAAATTTTCACCCACAAATTCCTGATCCATTTATGCTGAATTATCATATTCCAATCAAGCTGCGTACATTAAAAAATGTTTAGAAAATTCTAGAAAAAAAACCGAATAAAGCAGTTTCAGATCATAGTCGTAATAATGCTCGAGCCGTTCACAAGGGCTGTACGTAACGCGTGATTTCTTTGTTTTGTTGAAACAAAACCGATCTTCTCGAAAATTGTTGAAGCTAAAAACTTACTTTCCTGTCCTTACATACCTCACCCCTGTCTGGCAATACTTTCCTGTCCTTACATACCTCACCCCTGTCTGGCAATACTTTCCTGTCCTTACATACCTCACCCCTGTCTGGCAATACTTTCCTGTCCTTACATACCTCACCCCTGTCTGGCAATAAATAAAATTTACAGAGAAAAATGAGGAAAAAATTAGGGTTTCTTTATTATATCTTAAACCTTCATCTCCTTATATCTTAAACTTCTTAAACCTTCATCTCCTTATATCTTAAACTTCTTAAACCTTCATCTCCTTATATCTTAAACTTCTTAAACCTTCATCTCCTTATATCTTAAACTTCTTAAACCTTCATCTCCTTATATCTTAAACTTCTTAAACCTTCATCTCCTTATATCTTAAACTTCTTAAATTTACATCTCCTTATATCTTAAACTTCTTAAATTTACATCTCCTTATATCTTAAACTTCTTAAATTTACATCTCCTTATATCTTAAACTTCTTAAATTTACATCTCCTTATATCTTAAACTTCTTAAATTTACATCTCCTTATATCTTAAACTTCTTAAATTTACATCTCCTTATATCTTAAACTTCTTAAATTTACATATCCTTATATCTTAAACTTCTTAAATTTACATCTCCTTATATCTTAAACTTCTTAAATTTACATCTCCTTATATCTTAAACTTCTTAAACCTTCATCTCCTTATATCTTAAACTTCTTAAACCTTCATCTCCTTATATCTTAAACTTCTTAAACCTTCATCTCCTTATATCTTAAACTTCTTAAATTTACATCTCCTTATATCTTAAACTTCTTAAATTTACATCTCCTTATATCTTAAACTTCTTAAATTTACATCTCCTTATATCTTAAACTTCTTAAATTTACATCTCCTTATATCTTAAACTTCTTAAATTTACATCTCCTTATATCTTAAACTTCTTAAATTTACATCTCCTTATATCTTGAACTTCTTAAATTTACATCTCCTTATATCTTAAACTTCTTAAATTTACATCTCCTTATATCTTAAACTTCTTAAATTTACATCTCCTTATATCTTAAACTTCTTAAATTTACATCTCCTTATATCTTAAACTTCTTAAACCTTCATCTCCTTATATCTTAAACTTCTTAAATTTACATCTCCTTATATCTTAAACTTCTTAAAGTTACATCTCCTTATATCTTAAACTTCTTGAATTTACATCTCCTTATATCTGAAACTTCTTAAACCTTCATCTCCTTATATCTTAAACTTCTTAAACCTTCATCTCCTTATATCTTAAACTTCTTAAACCTTCATCTCCTTATATCTTAAACTTCTTAAATTTACATCTCCTTATATCTTAAACTTCTTAAATTTACATCTCCTTATATCTTAAACTTCTTAAATTTACATCTCCTTATATCTTAAACTTCTTAAATTTACATCTCCTTATATCTTAAACTTCTTAAATTTACATCTCCTTATATCTTAAACTTCTTAAATTTACATCTCCTTATATCTTAAACTTCTTAAATTTACATCTCCTTATATCTTAAACTTCTTAAATTTACATCTCCTTATATCTTAAACTTCTTAAATTTACATCTCCTTATATCTTAAACTTCTTAAATTTACATCTCCTTATATCTTAAACTTCTTAAATTTACATCTCCTTATATCTTAAACTTCTTAAACCTTCATCTCCTTATATCTTAAACTTCTTAAACCTTCATCTCCTTATATCTTAAACTTCTTAAACCTTCATCTCCTTATATCTTAAACTTCTTAAATTTACATCTCCTTATATCTTAAACTTCTTAAATTTACATCTCCTTATATCTTAAACTTCTTAAATTTACATCTCCTTATATCTTAAACTTCTTAAATTTACATCTCCTTATATCTTAAACTTCTTAAATTTACATCTCCTTATATCTTAAACTTCTTAAATTTACATCTCCTTATATCTTAAACTTCTTAAATTTACATCTCCTTATATCTTAAACTTCTTAAATTTACATCTCCTTATATCTTAAACTTCTTAAATTTACATCTCCTTATATCTTAAACTTCTTAAATTTACATCTCCTTATATCTTAAACTTCTTAAATTTACATCTCCTTATATCTTAAACTTCTTAAACCTTCATCTCCTTATATCTTAAACTTCTTAAACCTTCATCTCCTTATATCTTAAACTTCTTAAACCTTCATCTCCTTATATCTTAAACTTCTTAAATTTACATCTCCTTATATCTTAAACTTCTTAAATTTACATCTCCTTATATCTTAAACTTCTTAAATTTACATCTCCTTATATCTTAAACTTCTTAAATTTACATCTCCTTATATCTTAAACTTCTTAAATTTACATCTCCTTATATCTTAAACTTCTTAAATTTACATCTCCTTATATCTTAAACTTCTTAAATTTACATCTCCTTATATCTTAAACTTCTTAAATTTACATCTCCTTATATCTTAAACTTCTTAAATTTACATCTCCTTATATCTTAAACTTCTTAAATTTACATCTCCTTATATCTTAAACTTCTTAAATTTACATCTCCTTATATCTTAAACTTCTTAAACCTTCATCTCCTTATATCTTAAACTTCTCTTTCCCTTTTTATCCTTTTTTATCAACACGTTTTTCAACAATTTATGTGAGCTTTTACTAAACTCCAATTGCGAGCGAATTTCAATGAATGTATTCAAATAATTTACCAAATTAGTTATGTGAAGACGTTCGAGAGCATAAATATCAATATTGAAATTCAACAAAGCTAAATTCAACGCTTAAAAAACATATTGCACTGCTCCGAGGTTCGCGTTAAGTTCTATGATGATTAGTGAAAGGCGGAAAATGCGGTTCCTCAAAAAAGGGGGGATGTGGGTCCTTGAGAGCGTCTTCGAATCCTCCGAGTTCCTTAGGTGAGCCGCTGACTGAGGGCAGAGTGGAGATATTTCATTGAGTAAGTAGAGTAGATATTCAGGAGGGGGAGTCAAGTCAAAGGAGGAACGAGAGTGATTCAGTGAGGGAGGGAGAGGGCAGCTGCTCCAGACAACATATAATAGTATCCGGAACGAGGAAGCATCAAGCTGAGAGGATGAAAGCAGTTTGAGATAAAGTAAGACATGAAGCAGAAAGAGAGAGAGAGAGAGAGATAGACAGTGAGAGAGAGAAAGAGAAATAGAGTGATAAAGAAAGCTAGAGAGAAAGAGAGATAGAGTGGTAGAGAGAAGAATAGAGCGCGAAAGAGAGAAAGTGCAAGAGAGAGGAAGCGAGAGAGAAAGAAAGCAAGAGAGAAGGGGATTTAGGGGATTAAAGAGAAAAAAGGTAGAGTCGGGAAAGCTAGAAATGATATTAAGAAGAGCAAAAGCTGAGAATAACTCTCGAACGAGCAAAAAAAAAGTGAGAAATGTATGAAAAGAAGCCATGAAAAGATTGGAAAAGGGGCGGGAAAAAATTCGAATGAACACAAATCAAAAGAAAGTACGATGTACTGAATGTTTCAAGAGCGCATGTTCGATGAACCTATTAATTGTTAGGTTTTTTCTCGGTTAGCAGAATTTTGATCACAAAATGCAGGATGGTACCTATTTAAAAAAATTCTAAAAAATTAACTTTTCAAAAAAATAAAGTTAACCGTAACCATTAAAAAAACTTAAACTTAAACTTATTGACAAACACAACAATTAAGCTTTGAAGAATGTAATAAAATACAAAAGAAAGAATTTGGTTTTTTTCTCTCTCAGAATGCTTGGAATTGTTCTTTTTTCGTATCGGATATTTCGCAGGTTCACAAGACCTGAACTCTGTTCTATAGGATGCTATGAAAATGTATACAGCGAGAGTGAATTCAGTTATATTTCCGTCAGGTGCTCAGAAAATCATTCAGGGAAGGCAAACAACAAGAAGAAGTGAACCTTTTTTATGGCATGAAACATGAGCTTAGAGCAGTTTCTCGAGATTACGAGGATCCGGTGTTTGAGGGAAAAGATTAGCACATTCGATGTATTGGTCTTTCCTTATTGCATGTATTATAACTATTCTGGCATATATTAGTGTACATGTAAATAACTGCATGCAGACATCCTCGTCTTGTGTCTCTCTTCTCGATGCATTAGAAATGAAACTTTGTTTTTTTCCGCTTTTAAGAAATTTTGTTTTTTTCTTTTAAGAAAACTTAAAAGAAATTTTGTTTGTCTTGACCTACATTCGAGCTGTTGAAGCTTTTAGCAAGTCATTCCGTAAATAAACTCTATATTTCTTAAAACTACCTACGCCTTGAACAGCTTCCTAGATCAAATTTTTAAAATGCTCCGAAAGAATGCTTAGCAACATGTCAAGGCCCTTGTTCTTGCAATTCGTAGGAATATTCTTAAACAAATTTTCGATGACTTTTTTGTTTAAAATATTTCCCATTGCACATTTACAAATTTATTCAAAAACAAACACAAACAGCAACTGAAATTCCAATCGGCCTTTTCTTGGAATACCAACCACTTTTTAAAACCTGATCTTACATTCTTATGAGTTGATCAGATTCCAACAACTACAAAAAAATTTGTGACTCGATAAAAAGGAGGAAAATTTTCACTCATGTTTTCAGAAAACTGCGTTATGACGTAGAGGTAAATGCTTGGAACGAAAAATAAATAAAAACTAGCCGATGACTCATCGACAATCTTCCGCTCAATAAGCGAGAAGAAGGCCAATTCAAAGAATGTGCGCCTCCTTTACCCTCCCCGCCTCCTTTACCCTCCCCGCCCACGTTCTCAAGTCCTCAGCATTTTTCCTTCGAACTCCTTTTCAAAACTTCTCGAAAGGTTTTTGAAATTTGTTTCCGGGGAAAGGAAAAAGTCTTCACCTCGAGCCAAATTATAACACGCATGAGTCACTTTGCATGAATCGGGACCAACATTTCCTGCGAGTCTTTCTTCAAAATTTCGACATTCACATTTTAATATGAACGCTAGAACTGCTCAGGCTTGCTCAAGCTACACTCTATTTAGAAATTGTATACTCATTCTTTTTCGGGAGTTCTTGCAAGTGAGACCCATGAGATCTCACCTCCTATGTATCACGTTTCTCATCAATTTATCAACATCTCCTGGTGATGAATCTTTCCTGAAGATGATCAATGTCAAGCAAAACGTTTAAATTTCTTTACGTTTCAACAATACATCAACAAGGCGGCAAGACACAGATTGAGTGTCTCGAAGTTCTACCAAAACTCATCCCTCAGCACATAATATTTCCATTTCGGTGATGAGCTGTTCAAAAACATGTTTTGAACAAATAATTCCCGAATCGACAAGCAGCTTAGGGTTCCACTTAATTAGATTTCTTTTAAAAGTGCGCTTGTACTCTGTCTGAACTCAGGATTAGGCGCGAAAAAGAAACATAATTCCACGAATGATCACATGATGTTTTCGTAGTTCTCTTAAATTTGAGAACCACATCCCTTCTTCAATCTTATCCGGTATGTTTCGTCAAGTTCAGTATATGTGATCTGCGTAAATTCCAGTAGTAAACAAGTCTTAAGTGTTTCACAGGTGGAAACATAATTAATTGTTGGCGAGAAAGTCTTAATAATTTTTCTCTTCATGGAAATATCAAAATACATGTTCTCTTCTGTTTAACTCATCGTTCTGCTTCTCAAGCTTAAAACACCATATTACCTCTTAAAAAAACATAAACCAACATCTCATGACATAATATCATCTCTGATACATTTTTAACCGTGTACTTATCGAAACACTCAACATATTCTCTCTTTTAGATAGATCCAATTTTTTCAACAAAAAAATGTTTGTTTTATAGTTCATTTGCGTCAATACATCGTATGGGTTTCAAACCTATTTGCTTCGAATTCCTCTAAAATGGAGCACTTACATAGTGTGCAATGACTGAGTGAATGAAAAGAGTTTACTATGGATTATTCTGAATGAAATTTAGAAGGTCATTGCCAAAATTTACAAAAATTTAATCAATAATTTATCATAATCTGGCAACAACACAACAAATCAAGCTTTAGGTTGGATGAGGCCTTTCTCTACCAAATCCGGTATTTCCACTGCCAACCAGGGACCGAGTCCCAGCGAGAACGCCTGAGCTATTCCGAACTTAGGCACATTCTTTGCCCAGAGCGGCTTGAAATGGTCTGAGAGGCAGATTTTTCCTCCTCGGTACATCTGCAAACGTAGTTTGACTCATCAGGGACCCTGATTCAGGCCTTTTCCTCAATATTAAATACTGATGAAGCCTAGGAGCAATCTATGCACTGTTTAAAAAAAACTAGGAACAAAAAACTTTCAATGCAGGCGCTTACAGTATCTTCCAGAATGTTTCTTAACACCCGAAAAAAGTTGCAAATTAAAAAGAATCCCTAAGAGTAAGCGGCACGTTTTGGAGTGGGGATGTTCTTATGTTCTTGGGGATGAGCGATGAGAAAGAGATGTTCTTATGAACACAAAATAACCATCACTTGTTTTCTTTGAAAGCGCAGGGATTTTGGCCTAAATTTCACCCGCAGTGCAGATTAGAACACAACTTAGTTTCTTTATCATTCTTGATCTACATATTAATGAATAGAGCGAGAAAGGGAAGAGAGGAGTGAGAGATTGGGGAAATTGAATAGGGCGAGACAGTGAGGATGAAGATACTGAGCGAAAAATGGGAAAAGGGAAAGGAAAAAGTAAGATTTAATTTTTTTAAAAATACTTTTAAAAGTTATGTCACCAAACCAGGCTTTAAATGAAATTGATCTAATTCATGTTTGTACGCGCCGAGCGAGTTTAAAAAGGGATGTGGAAAGGCAAAAATAGTGAAGAGAAGTAGAGAAAAAGTAAAATAGAACGGAAGGAAAAGAGAATGTAGATCATTCTCGGCGCGAACATGTATCCGACAAAATAGCTGGTCCGGTAACTATTTAACCCCTGCAACAAACTATCCCAAATAAATCTTCTTAAAAAAACTCTTTAGAAAAACTATGTTGCGAGTTATTTCCTGGACTTTAGTTAATATATTATGAACATCATCACTAACTTTAGCAGTCTTTCCGTCCAATTCAGGCAACTCGATTTCAGGAGCTGTTGTTGGGTAAGTGATGGGAATATCGAACTGAACATCGAACTCGTACCTGGAATTCAACAAAGGCCTAACTACTCAGTTGTTGTTGTTGTGCGATCCCTCGGACTCAGATCGTTAGTAAGCTAACTACTCAGTGAGTAGCCAGTGACGTATAGCCTAAAATTTATTGAAATAGTTCAAGGATCAAAACAGTCTTGGTGTGGCATAATGGTAGTGTGTTCGACTATTGTGCGAAGAGTCCAGAGTTCGACTCCCACCCCGGACAGATCCACCCAAACCAAGGGGGTTAAGAAATGTTGGTAGTGCTCATGCACGAATCTGACTCTCCCCACTGCTGCTAATCACACTAGCAGTGATCTAGCAGGCAGACACTGGTTCTACCAGGATTATCTGTCCTGCATTTCAGGGGAGCGCGTAACCTGCCGCGAGGTGGGAACAAGCGCGAGGAAGATTATTATTATTAGTTAAAGGACCAAAAAAATACAATACAGGGTCGAGCCCAGCTATCGTTTTCTTACCACCTTCCGGATCAGAGTAAGGAGACTGGGTTCGTTCCTGTCTCCCTCAAGACGAGTAGCGTGCGATCGATAGTTTTATCATATTTCTAACTTGGAATCAGATCATTTAGCACCTCATGTGAAAAAACCTTAACCGATAGAATTTCTCCCCACCTTTTCTTTACTTACCTTAAGATCTTCTTCATAAATTTTTATTATATAATGTGGTACACAACACAAATTGTTATATTAACCTGAGCATGTTGTGGTAGTGCCAACACTTTCCGAACCACTTTGTCCCGTCCGCGTTGGATTCTACCCGGAACCAATCATGATCTGTCGCCTTGTTGTTCTCGACGAATGCAATGATGGCTTTTAGCTCTTCCTTCAGCAAATAATACGAAAATTAAGGGAACAACTTTTTGATAGGGAAGAAGAAAATAAAATTTGTAATTAAATACTGGAAAAATGACATTTTTTTACCTGGTTTGGTAGGGCGCGTTTCGCGCACAATCCTCCGCGCGTTTCGCGCGCAATGTCTCAGGAAGAGATTTTATTCATGAAAACTCCCTTCCCCCTCTCTCCTTAGGGCCCCCCTTCCCCCTCCCACCTTAGGGCCCCTCCCCCCTTCCCCTTTAGCCCCCCCTCCCTTCCCTGCTTAGGTAAACCCCCTTCCCCCTTTCCTTTCCCCAGAATTTATAGATAATTTAAAAAGAAAGGAAAAGAAAAGAAAGAGAACAAGTAAGAAAAAAGAATATAAAAGAGCTAGGCCGTGTTTTAGGGGAGCAGAGTCGCGCGCAGTAAGCGCCCTGGCCACTCTCTTCCCCGGAGGCTCCGCCCTACCAAACCTGGTAAAAAAGTACCAAAAAATTTAATTTTACGTACTTCGAGCCTAGTTTATTGAGTCAATTAGTCTATACAAAAAGCTTTTCATCACATATGTACGCCCTATGTTAGAATACTGCTCTACAATATGGACACCTAGTCAGAAAAACCAAATAAGTCTCTTAGAGGAGGTTCAACGTCGTTACTCCAAAATTGTTTGTAGGAGATCAGGGCTTTCAGAGATGTCTTATCCAGAAAGGCTTCGACTACTCCAACTAGAGTCTTTGGAGGAACGGAGAAACCATGCGGACTTGATGATGACTTTTAAAATCGTCACTGGCAGAACCTCAATACCTGCTGAAAGTCTATTCCTGTTTCCTAACCATGACTACAATCTACGAGGTCACAGATGCCACCTTCTCATGCCTAGGCTGAAGTCTTCTAAGCACTCTAACATTCTGCCTGTGAGGTTAGTAGAATGGAATTTTCTACCAGACTCGATTTTCTCAGCTCAATCGATCAAAGCGTTTAGAACTCTGGTAGTAAGCCTATGATTAATTTTTCATAGGTAACACATAGTGTTTTAATAGTTTTTTTTCGTGTATTTTTAAATGTGTTGTCCTAGTATCCGTTCTTTCTCACTTTAGTTAGTAAAGTGTCACGCATGTGTTAATTGGATTGTAACAGTTCATTATTTGCTTCCTTGCCGGTCATTCATACACATCGCGATAAATATTATTATAAATACAAAGCATTCTCAAAGTGAATGTTTTGAACGGAAAACTTAGGTTTGGCAAGGCGCCAAGCTATCAAAAGTATGTGCATGGTTCCCCCTAGCTCAGAAAAATTTAACTTTGAAAATTTTTATGAAAACAACTTTAACAGAGTCTTTAACTTTAACATTAAACTTCAAATTTAACTTTAACAAGTCACTTCGAACAAGGAAAATTCATGAAAAACACAACTGCGATAGAACTTCTGTGCGTTTGCCCAACTTTTTCTTCGTTTTCCGATGTTCTATTTTCACACCAAATAAGTGTGATAGAAATTTTTTTTAAATAATGAACAGAAAAAAACGACTACGAGAAAAAACAACAAACAAAAAAACCACCCCAAGTCGTTGAATCCACAAGTCTCCATCGCGGGGACCCGCCTTTGTTCGGAGCAGAGGAATGGCTTTTAGACTGTTTTTCGTCGCTTCATCCATACCTCAGATAAAAAAGAGAATTCACTCAGTTGCGAAACAGAATCATAAACGGTACTTTTTACTTCGTCTGGTACTCGCGTCGCGGCCCTCGACCTCGTTAGCTAAGCCGTACGGCCTCGTTAGCTAAGCCGTTCGGCCTCGTTAGCGTAACTTTTCCTAAGCCTACGCGTTTTTTTTTATGTAAAAATAATTTTAATTCCACGGTTCAATCCGGTTTAAGCGACGCGAAGGGGGCCGCGACGCGAGTACCAGACGAAGTAAAAAAGTGCCTCATAAACAAAAGGTTGAGATAGAAACCATAAGAAATAGCGGCTCTTATTCCTTAAGAAAAAAAAACCATGAGAAATAGCGGCTCTTATTTCCCAAAAAACGAGTTTAGATGACTAGTTTTGCCGTAAATGCTTACCAGTTGGCTCTTATTCCCTGAAAGGCGTACTAGACGCCAGGTAGTGCAGAGTGGCATTTTTTTGATACGGTCTCATTAGCCTAAGCCTTAAGGCCTCTTTAGCGTAAACTTTTACTAAGCCTGAGCGCTTTTTTGATAACTATTTTTTTTAAGAACCGGAGTCTCTGATGCTCAATATATGAAGAAAATTTTCGAAACCGTAGCGTTTAAAGCCAATTTTTCGTCTAGTATTCCAACGTCTGCAAGCCAAGACGCAGGGTATGCTCATCAGGGAATAAGAGTCAAATTTTCTTCATAGGTAATCGGGTACAATTTAACTTGGGGGTGGCTCTTTTCGGTGCGTTCAAAAATGTTTATTTAAAAAAAACTAAAAATTTAAATTTTCGGCACTTCTGAACTTTAGTGGCCCCCCTCTCCCAGAGGTTCCATGGGTCATACTTCTGACTTACTTACATTTACAAAAAGTTATTTTCACATTAATTAAATTATTTTTACATTGAAAACGCTTAGGCTTAGGGAAAATTTTACGCTAACGAGGCCGTACGGCTTAGCTAACGAGGCCGTATCAGGAAAATGACCCAAATGAACCTCTGGTAGGGGGGCCACTAAAGTGAAAAAAGTACCAAATTTTCTTATGCGGTCTCGTTCGCCTAAACCGTACGGCCTCGTTAGCGTAAACTTTTTCCTAAGCCTAAGTGTTTTTTTTTAGTGTAAAATCTCTTTTATTTTAAACCCCCGAAGTAAAGCGCCCCCCCCCCCCTTCAAGGTAAAAAGAACCTGTAATCGTTTTGAGCATCAAAAAGTGGCCCTTTGTTACTTCGTCTGGTAGGCGCGTCGCGGCCCCCTTCGCGTCGCGGCTTTTATTTATTTTTTTCTCAGAAAGAGATTTTATTCATGAAAACTCCCTTCCCCCTCCCTTCCCTGCTTAGGTAAACCCCCCCTTTCCTTTCCCCAAAATTTATAAAGATAATTCAAAAAGAAAGAGAAAGAGAACAAGTAAGAAATAAGAAAGAGAAAAAAAACAAAAAAAGAGAAAAAAATAAGAATCTAAAGAAAAAAGAAAGAGAAAGGAAAAAGAAAGAGAAAAAAATAAGAAAGAGAAAGAAAGAAAAAATAAGAAAGAGCACTCTTAAATATGCAATGTGTTCAACCGGAATAAAGAATTGATTGATTGAAAAGAAGAGAAAGAAAAAAGAAAGAAATAGAACAAGTAAGAAAAAAATAGAGAAAAAAAATTGAGCCAGGCCGTTTTCAAGTTGAGGCCGTGTTTTAGAGGGGATGGGAGGACCACAGCGCCTACTGTAAAATTTCACAAGTATTTAAATTTGAATTACCGACAATTTGTATACGACACTTTGTACCCCGTCACTTTGTACCGCGTCTACTTTAGCCGTCCAAAGATTTTTTATCAGAAAGAGATTTTATTCATGAAAACTCCCTCCCCCCTTTCTCTTTAGGGCCCCCCTTCCCCCCTCCCTAGGGCCCCTACCCCCCCCACCTTGCTTAGGTAGGGCCCTCTTCCTCCCCCCTTCAGGGCCCCCCTCCCTTCCCTGCTTATTTAAACCCTCCTCCCCCTCCCCCCTTTCCTTTCCCCAAAACTTATGAAGATAATTTTTTTTAAAGAAGGAAAAGAAAAGAAGAAAGAAAGAGGGGAAAATTTTACATTAGGGACCCACCTTACTTTAGTCCCCCATGTGGTAGAAGAGGGACCCTCCCCCCGTAAAACGACCTAAAAGGGGGGTCCCTAAAAGTAAAAGACCAAAAGGGGGTCCCTAAAGTAATATTAATTTTGAGTCCCACCACACAAAACGGGAATCAAAGTATATACCCCGGACCTTTTTAATTATAGGGACCCACCGACCAACACTTTTCCAGAAAATTTTTGATGGAATTTTAACTCCCCCTGTTTTACTTTAACCTCCCCTCTGTTTTACTTTAACTCCCTCCGCTGTTTTACTTCAACTCCCCCTGTTTTACTTTAACTCCCACCCATTTTACTTTAACTTTCCTCTTAATTTTAACTCCCCCTGTTTTACTTTAACTCCCCCCCCCTGTTTTACTTTAACTCCCCCTGTTTTATTTAACTCCCCCCTGTTTTACTTTAACTCCCCCCTGTTTTACTCCTAC
Organism: Allodiplogaster pararmata; assembly: GCA_964056735.1. Lineage (NCBI taxonomy): Eukaryota > Metazoa > Nematoda > Chromadorea > Rhabditida > Diplogasteridae > Allodiplogaster > Allodiplogaster pararmata. The sequence goes on from OZ057403.1 coordinate 13,152,231, forward strand.
CCATTTTACTTTAACTTTCCTTTTTTAATTTTAACTCCCCCCTGTTTTACTTTAACCTCCCCCCTGTTTTACTTTAACCTCCCCCCTGTTTTACTTTAACCTCCCCCCTGTTTTACTTTAACCTCCCCTCTGTTTTACTTTAACTCCCTCCGCTGTTTTACTTTAACTCCCCCTGTTTTACTTTAACTCTTACCCATTTTACTTTAACTCCCACCCATTTTAGTTTGTGACGATCAAAATAGCGGGGAGTTATAACCCTCACATCGATAAAGCTATATCATGAATTCCAACATTCCAAACACTTTATTCGGTATAAAAAAACAAGGTCGAGTAATTATAAAACGTATCATAAATTAGAAAGAAAAGAACCGAGAGAGAGAGAGAGAGAAGAGAAAATACAATACAAACAAACAATAACAAAAAAAAACAAACATAACAACAAAAAAAACGAAATCATTTTACATTTCACTTCAAAGCTTCGAGAAAATACAAACAATAACAAAAAAAAGAGAGAAAATACAATACAAACAAAAAAACAGAGAGAGAGAAAATACAATACAAACAAACAATAACAAAAAAACCAACAATAACAAAAACATAACAAAAAAAGAAATCATTTTACGGTTCCATGACATCTTGCAGAGCGACACCTTGCACCGCGCACTTTGCAGAGCGACAAGTTGCACCGGACACTTTGCAGAGCGACACCTTGCAGAGCGACTTTCTTGGCCTTTAACAAAGTGTACACCCTACGGCCTGGCTTCAACAAAGTGTACACCCTACGGCCTGGCTTTAACAAAGTGTAAACCCTACGGCCTGGCTCAATTAATTAGTATTCTTTTTTATTTTTTTTCTCTTTCTGTTTCTTTTCTTTTCTTTAAAAAAATTATCTTTATAAATTTTGGGGAAAGGAAAAATTACCTAAGCAGGGAAGGGAGGGGAAGCCCTAAAGGGGGAAGGGGGGAGGAAGAGGGCCCTACCTAAGCAAAGAGGGGGGAATGGGCCCTAGGGGGGAGGGGGGAGCGGGAAGGGGGGTCCTAAAGTCGGGGAAGGGGGGCCCTAAAGAGAAAGGGGGGAGGGAGTTTTCATGAATAAAATCTCTTTCT